>CM066202.1:11122862-11722862 GCA_033675215.1 Rhodiola kirilowii
TATCCTTTAATTAAATTAGCCTCCTCGTCAGCCTCCTCATCACTTCTCTTCTTATGACACTCGGATGCATAGTGACCATACTTGTCACAATTGAAGCAACGTATTTTTGACTTGTTGCGTCTTCCGCCTTGGCTGCTCTCACCCTCCCGGCGAGGTACCATGGACCATTCTTGGCCTCCCCGGCCACACTTATCACAGACTTTTTCACTCACCATGTCTTCATCACTCTTCTTTATGCGAGACGTCCACTCCGATTTGGTTAAAAGGAGTTGCTCTCCTTCGTTATCTTCAGTTGAACGTGTGCGTTCCTCATGTGCTTTCAGCCTACCTATTGCTTCATCTAGAGGCATCGCATTGATATCACCAAATTGTTCAATGGTCGACACAATTGGTAGAAATCTCTTGCTCACTCCTCGCAAGAATTTCTTCACAACATGGACCTCCTCAATTTGTTGTCCAAGACCGCGAATCTGGTTGACAAGGCTTGACAACTTCATGGAGAACTCATCTAGTGAATCTGAATCCTTCATGCGAAGGATCTCAAACTCAGTTCTCAATGTCTGCACCTTTGCACTTTTGACACGTTCGGCACCAAGATGCATGGTCTTAAGTGTCTCCCACACTTCTTTTGCCGTTTGCTTCTCTGCAATAGCCAATAACACATCTTCGGGGACTCCTTGATAAATGGCCGCCATTGCCATCTTATCCCTCCGTTGATCCACCACCACGCCAGTGGGGTGGTTCTACGGCTTCCCAAACGCCTTGAGCTTCCATGAAGACCTTCACCTTGATGGCCCATGAAGCGTAGTTGTCCTTCGACAACATCGGATATGTTAGCGAAACTGATCCTTCCCGGATTAGTGCCCTCTCCACCACGGGCACATGAGTTAACTGGTTACGCGCACCTGCAGCTCCGGCCATTGATCTTGTGTAAACTAGCTCTGATACCAAATGTTGGGGTTTACTTAAAAGGATCTGAAAGTGAGAATACAAAATATGGTGGAGTGCACTGAGTTGTTTCCCAGAAAACTAATTTTTCATTGAACTTGTAAAGTGATACATATAGTGGATCACACTAACCACTCATTAAACTAACTCACACTGACATGCATGGTGATCATTGGATCTGTTGGTATGATGGCAACAACAACATCAGTCATCCAAGTCAATTTTATTGGTGTATCAGCATGAATGTCGCAAGCTAGCTGTTGTAAAAGAGAGAGCAAAACTCCCTGGCTTAGGGGAACCGGTGTTGCGGACAAAAGCTTTTGCAGCTCAACCTAATCAACAAGAAAGATGAGAACATAAATAATTACAAGGAACAGTAATCTACAAAAAAAAAAGATTCGACTAGCCACACATGCAGGTTTAACACAGTCCAAGTCCCCCTTAATGGCCTTAATTTTCTGCTGCACATGTCCAAACTGATTTTGTGTGGTTTGTATGTGTGCAATAACTCTTTTAAGGTATTTGAGCCCTCCTTTACCCTAATATATTCCAAGAACAATTATATCTATGGCTAGTTAAGAAGGGGAGCACTCGGTTGAGAACCTTTAAAGCTATAATTCGTCAAATGTAAACAAAAATTCGTCCAGAATTCGCCAGTATCATTGTATAATTAATCATGACATTTTATAGTTCGTCATAACCATTATATAGTTCGTCATGACCATTTTCGAATTATTCTGTTCGAAAACTGTCGATTGCATTTTGAGTTGAGTTCCATATTGCTGTCGAAGATGATCCAGAGTGTATGTAAAATAAAATTCGGAGCCAGAATTCGGCAGTATCATTGTATAATTAGTCATGACATTTTATAGTTTGTCATAACCATTATATAGTTCGTCATGACCATTTTTGAATTATTCTGTTCGAAAACTGTCGATTGCATTTTGGGTTGTGTTCCATTGATGTCGAAGATGATCTAGAGTCTGAACAACTGAGTTCGGCGAAGTTTTACTCCTTCAATTTGATCGATTAATTTCGACTGTTTTATACTCGCCGAATTTTTTTGAAAATCCGGGTTTCTGAATTCTGCGTAGTCGTGTGCTTAATTTCAAGGATATTAACCGATTTGATTTTGAATATAAAATATATTTTTGGTCAATTATGCACTTTCAAAGAGTGATACACTCCCAAAATTCATTTATCAATTGTTTTATTCTCATTAATCTACACCACATGATTATGCAAAGGAAGGGTGGTGATGATTTTGTATTTTGTACCAGATCTGGGCTTTGCACCAGATCCGACCTCTAGACGGACATCCAACTATTCAAATTCAAACTCAAAAATAAAAATAAAATATTTTAAAATAAAAAAATAAAAAATCAGAAAAATTAGAAAAATTAAAGAATGTTGGGACAAAACAAAAAATGAAATAACAGAAGTGATAATGTCGGATAATTGAATGGTTATGAGTATAGCTTTTTGCTCTTTGCTCTCTTGCTGCGTTAAAATATATAGAGCAAAGAGCCATTTTTGCTCATTGCTTTTAGCTCTGCTTGCTACATGACTTTTATGGAGAAATGCTATTTGTACTTATTGCTCATTGCTCTCTCACTACGGATGCATTTATTGTCCTTTGCTTTTCCATATGAATGATCCTTAAATGTGTTGATGTAACAAAGTAGGGGTAGACATTTGACCCTAGGGTCAAAATGCCTTTAGGGCCACCCTTACTTTGCCCGTCCCGTCCCGTACCCTGCTCTGCCCTATCCTCGTACCCTAACGTATCCTGTCCCTTTATTCTAAGGCAGGGTAAGGGTCATGAAAAAATAGATCCTACCATGCCCTTCTACCCTAACATCATACTCTGCCCTCCTACCCTATCATACCCTGTCTTACCCTACTGTTTTCATTCATATTATGAATTTTTTCCTCAAAATATGCTTAAATTTTCCTTACTTGACCCTATCCTAGCCGACCCGACCCTATCCTAATATTACATTGCCCATGGGTACCCTACGGACTTAGAAAAATTGTTCTACCCTGCCATGTACTATTCATAGAGTCAATGAAAAATGATCTTACACTGCCTTACCCTACCCATTGCCGACCCCTATAACAAAGCAAGCATTATTGTCCTTTGCTTTTCCATATGAATGATCCTTTAAATATGTTGATGTAACAAAGCTTCTTTCTTTGTCGATTAGTAATCATGTGGTTTTAAATTTTACTACAATCTGGGTCTGCATGACTTGGTTGTATTTGTATTCTCCGTGATTTAACCCATTACAATATGTGGGTTTGTCTTCCATTTTCTCAAACCGTGACATATCATTAATTCATTTTTTGTTACTTCCATCCTACCCATGCCATCTCTGTATGAATTTTTTTAATACTCCTCTCTCTGTTTCAGAATATATATTCATGCTTTATCCAAAAAAAAAGAATATATATTCATGTAAAAAATTTCTCCCATACCAAGAAGATGAATTGAATTACATTTTTCACCGTTGTGTAATATATATAATTTCATAAAATATGAGAGAATTTATACTTTTAATGAGATATTTAAGGGTAAATTTGATATTATATATTTAAATGTTTACTTTTTTTTGAGAGAATATCTAAATGTTTACTTAATATAATACGTGCACCTATAAATTGGAACCGACGAAAAAGAAAAATTGACTTATATTTTTCGAGATGATGGTGTACCAATTATTTTACTTGTTTGGTATGTTTTCCGTAGAGGTGAGAGGGCACAATGGTCTTTTTACATTTTGATAGCTACTTACACTATTTAGTAGTAGTATCAAAAATGATCTGACACCACTGTCTGCATTTAAACCTTCGCTGCAGGTAGGGGTAGGCATTTGATCCTAGGGTCAAAATGTCCTTAGGGTCAGCCTTACCTTATTTGATCCGTACCCTATCTTGTCCTATCCTCATACTCTAACGTACTTTGTCCTTCTATCCTAAGGCAGGGTAAGGGTCATGAAAAAATAGATCCTACCCTGCCCTTCTACCCTAACATCATACCCTGCCCTCCTTCCCTATCATACACTGTCTTACCGTACTATTTTCATTCATATTATGAATTTTTTTCAAAATATGCTTAAATTTGTCTTACTTGACCCTATCCTACCCGACTCGACCCTACCCTAATATTACCCTGCCCATGGGTACCGTACGAGCTTAGAAAAATTGCTCTACCCTGCCATGTACTATTCATATGGTCAATGAAAAATGGTCTTACCTTGCCCTTACCCTTACCCTGCCCATTGCCGACCCCTAGCTGCAGGTATAAGACTTGGATGAGAGCTGCCATGGCGATGACTTGCTCTATTTACTTCGTAGATCTGCTCCCTTGCAGATAGAAATTACGCGTATCTAGCAAATTTCAGACAGAGTTTCCATGGTAATGCTATCAGCCATTTTGTGTTACAATTATATCCAATTCTAGTGGTAGCATGGGACGTTTTTGTGACAGGCTTCACAATGCCTAATTAACACACATTTGATAGGAATAAGATTTGGTGTCATTTATGTACTTGTTCTTCAAATATATTAGAAATATATATGTATTCGAGAAATATTTTATATGCGACGAACGTATTGTTTGATATGTCATATATGAGATGTAAATCCGCTATCAAAAAATCGGTACAGTCAAAAAAACAATATTCATTTAATAAGACGATGTACTTTTATATGTTTTAAGTAAAAATCACGTATTTTTAAAAATAATTCACTTCTGAATTTAAGGATTATAGTATTAGACTTTGGATCAAATAAAAACAACATTTAAATATAAAAATTATAAATCATCGAAGAATTTGACACGTGTCACTCTCGACCAATCATAATTCATAGCGCTTTTTGTAAATAAAAAAATTAAAACTGACTTATTTAAAGTTCATAACAGATGTGACGGTATAAACGTCTTATAAATTATCCAGACTTAACAGATGCATAAGTTAACTGTGGATATTATTGTGTAAGTCTGTTTTTAAGTCTGACCATTACCAATTTAAGTCTGATCATTACCATTTTAGTCTGGATATCAATTTAAGTGTGTTTTTAAGTTTGGACATTACTAATTTAAGTTTGATCATTACCCAGTTAAGTCTGGACAGTAATTGAGTCTGGTTTTAAGCCTGGACATTATCTATTTAAGTCAGATCATTAGAAAGTTAAGTCTGTTACCAATTTAAGTCTCGACATTACCAATTAAAGTATTGACGTTACCAATTTAAGTCTGGACAGTATTGATAGTGTTTTTAAGTGTGGCCACTATCAATTTAAGTGAATCATTACCAAGTTAAGTCTGATCATTACCAATTTAAGTCTAGACATTACCAATTTAAGTCTGATCATTATCAATTGAAGTCTGGATATCAATTTATGTGTATTTTTAAGTCTGGACATTACTAGTTTAAGTCTGGACATTACTAATTTAAGTTTGATCATTACCAAGTTAAGACTGGACAGTATTTGAGTCTGTTTTTAAGTATGGACATTATCAATTTAAATTCCATCATTACCAAGTGGAGTCTGTTACTAATTTAAGTCTGGCTATTATCGATTTAAGTTTGATCATTACCAAGTTAAGTCTGATCATTACCAATTTAAGTGTAGACAGTATTGAGTCTGTTTTTAAGTCTGGGCATTACCAAGTTAAGTCTGATCATTACCAATTTAAGTCTGGACAGTATTGAGTCTGTCTTTAAGTCTGGACATTATCAATTTAACTCTGATCATTACCAAGTTAAGTCTGATCATTACCAATTTAAGTCTGATCATTACCAATTCAAGTATGGACATTAATAATTTCAGTATGGATATTAATTTAAGTGTGTTTTAAAGTTTGGAAATTACTAATTTAAGTCTGGACATTACTAATTTCAGTCTGATCATTACCAAGTTAAATCTGGCTAGTAATTGAGTCCGTTTTTAAGTCTGTACATTATCAATTTAAGTTTGATCATTACCAAGTTAAGTCTCATCATTACCTATTTAAGTCTAGACATTACCAATTTAAGTCTGATCATTACCAATTTAAGTCTGGACAGTAGTGAGTCTGTTTTTAAGTTTAGACATTATCAATTTAAGTCTGATCATTACCAAGTTAAGTCTGATCATTACCAATTTTAAGTCTGGACAGTATTGAGTCGACATTATCAATTTAAGTCTGATCATTACCAAGTTAAGTCTGATCATTACCAGTTTAAGTCTGGACATTACCAATTTAAGTCTAATCATTACCAGTTTAAGTCTAGACAGTATTGAGTCTATTTTTAAGTCTGGACATTATCAATTTAAGTTTGATAATTACCAAGTTAAGTCTGATCATTACCAATAAGTCTAGACATTACCAATTTAAGTCTTATCATTATCAATTTAAGTCTGGATATCAATTTAAGTATGTTTTTAAGTCGGGACATTAGTAATTTAAGTCTGGACATTACTAATTTAAGTCTGATCATTACCAACTTAAGTCTGGACAATATTTGAGTCTTTTTTTTAAGTATGGACATTATCAATTTAAGTCTGATCATTACCAAGTTAAGTATGATCATTACCAATTTAAAAGTCTGGACATTACCAATTTAAGTGTGTTTTAAGTCTAGACATTACTAATTTAAGTATGATCATTACCAAGTTAAGTTTGGACAATATTTGAGTCTATTTTAAAGTCTTAATTAACATTATAAATTGAAGTATGATCATTACCAAGTTAAGTCTGATCATTACCAATTTAAGTCTCGACTTTATGTCTGATCATTCCAAGTTAAGTCTGATTAGAAATCCGGGATATGTGGAATGACGATAATACCCCTCCGTGTTATATCCAAGATTTTGATGAAATTGGACACGTGTCAGCTTGAAATCCGATTTTTAATTTTCATATATAATCGTGGTTTTTACCCGAACTACACTCATAGTATTTTTTTTTTGATGTGAACTACACTCATAGTATTAAAACAACATAATTTCGATATTATTTTATCCAAAGTACATCTTCTTCAAATCACTATTTTTGACTGTGTGTCACCCAATATATATTTACTTACCACTCTTGTTGTCGCCACTCCATAGGTGAAGCAATCATTATTATTATTATTTGATAAGGTGAAGCAATCATTATTGATTGTCTTTTGCATTGCTTAATTAGGAAGCTATTGCTCTTTGCTTTTTGTCTTAACATCAAAAAAAATATATTAGGAAGCTATTGCTCCCATTCCCTATCCCAGACCTTTGTCTCTGTTTGAAAAAAGAGCTCTGGTCTGTAATTTGAAAAAGCATAAAAAAGAACATCGGCCGTAGTTGTGAAGTTCTTGCAGTCAATATGTATCGCATGGCCTAGGCTGCTCCACAACGCCTTACTCCACCAACAAGCCATAAACGGGTGAGTGTCATCTTCAAACTTACACAGACACACAGGGCAGGAATTAACCTCCACCAAGTTGCCTTTTTAAAATTTGTTGGCTAGTTGGAATGGCCGCATGGTTAATCGCCAGAGGAATTTTTTTTATTTTTCTCGGAATCGCCAACCTCCGGATAGACTTCCACGACTTTGCTAGCTTTGCTTGGGCGAGAGTAGTAGTCGGATGAGTGACCTCCTGGGAAGCTCCCTTGCACTTGCAGATATAAATTACGCGTATCTAGCAATTTCACAGAAGTTTCCATGGTAATGCTATCAGCTCGTTTGTGTTACAATTATATCCATTGCTAGTGGTAGCGGTAGAAATTACTAAATCATATGGTTACATTCCCTATATTGACTCAAAAGTCTAGACTTAAGAGTCATGATTTAACAATCATATATAAGCTACCAATTTTTCTCCTCATTTAATAATGTGAGACAATTTTTTTAAGTGCACCTCCCAAATGTAGCACCGGAAGTTTTAGTAACACATTTTATTGGAATAAGATTTGGTGTCCTTTATATGTTTTAAGCAAAATTGCGAATTTTTGAAAATAGATCAATTCGGAATTTAGAGATTATAGTATTAAAACAACATAATTGTGATATTATTTTATCTCACTATTTTTTACTGTGCATTACCCGATATATATTTACTAACCACTCGTGTTGTCGCCACTCGTGTTGTCGCCACTCCATAGGTTAAGCAAGCATTATTTGAAATCTACTTGTCTTATTCAAGACGAGTTCCGGATGGTGTTCAAATTGAGTCTTGAATACTTGTCTGACAGTCACCGAAACAGAACAAATACGAGAACACACGATATGATACCCAGTTCGGCAACCGCCTACTCTAGGGGGCTTCCCACACCCTAAAGATTAACAAATCTTTATTGAAAAGCTTAGAGCTACAAGTGGTCTTACTCTTACACAACTCCCGTTTGTAATTGCCTAGCCTCTAACACGTCTTCTTATTGATTTGTGATCTCGGCTCCCCCTCGATCCCCTATGGGTAGGTCCGAGACTCCCTTCCGACCTATGCTATGACCTCTCCTGAAGTCTAGAGTGTTGTCCCAAAGCTTAGTGCCTTCTCCCGAAGACAGACGTGTTATCCCGAATGCGTAGCTCAATTTGGTGTGTGCAACAGTATGTGTTCATCAAGAATAGTCTAATCAGCACACTGAATAGACTGCTTCTTCGCCGTTGATATTCCGGTGTGAAATAATCAGCCGACCGTCGCTCCTCCTCCTCTTCTTAAGATCGCTCTCGTGTATTATGTTTCTCCACAAGCGATACTGATATGGACGCCCTAGCATTCTGTTTAAATGCATTGGCGGATCCCAAATCAGCCCTAGAAAATCTGTCAAATATTTAGGAAATATTCCTAAATATTTGCTAGATATATTTCCTCCAATCCAGATCTTCTGATTTCTTCTTGGCAAACGCAAGCCGAATCTTCTAAACCGTCTTCTAACTAATGTGAGGATATTCGTTTAAATATCTGATCTTCTAATTTATCATTGGCCGATGATCGGTCGAATTCTTGACCTATTATTCACTTCATTCGATGATGGATTATGTTTGTTTTCCCGACATTTTATTGTCATTTGATCTCTTTTCTAGTGTTTCAGGTCATATATCACATATCTAAGACTTTTGGATTGATCAGAAGCAAAGCAAAGCAATGGGTGCAGATTTGCTCTCGTGTATTATGTTTCTCCACAAGCGATACTGATATGGACGCCCTAGCATTCTGTTTAAATGCATTGGCGGATCCCAAATCAGCCCTAGAAAATCTGTCAAATATTTAGGAAATATTCCTAAATATTTGCTAGATATATTTCCTCCAATCAAGATCTTCTGATTTCTTCTTGGCAAACGCAAGCCGAATCTTCTAAACCGTCTTCTAACTAATGTGAGGATATTCGTTTAAATATCTGATCTTCTAATTTATCGTTGGCCGATGATCGGTCGAATTCTTGACCTATTATTCACTTCATTCGATGATGGATTATGTTTGTTTTCCCGACATTTTATTGTCATTTGATCTCTTTTCTAGTGTTTCAGGTCATATATCACATATCTAAGACTTTTGGATTGATCAGAAGCAAAGCAAAGCAATCGGTGCAGATTTGGGCAAAAACAGGACACATTGACCTCGCCGACTTGTTTTGCACTCCTAGGGCTCATTCGGTGTCCAAATGAGTCGAAATTTAGCTTGTTGGAAAGCTAATTCAATTCCCTACAACTTTGTAGTTGACACAAAGAGCAGATTCGAAGGTTTAGACCTCCAAAACGGCAAAAGAAGTCAAGTCCCGTGACAGCCCGTGACAAATATCGTCACGGGACAATGGTTCTGTCACGGGATTTGGCCGTGACAACGACATTTTTGGGTCCCGTGACAGCCCGTGACGGCCCGTGACATCTCAATTGTCACGAGACTTTCCAGGACTTTCCAAAATTCGATTTTGGCAATTTTCGGCAATTTTGGCAATTCGGGCTATAAATAGAGGGGCTCGACCAGAACTCAAGAGTGCTATTTTGAGATTGAAGAACCCTAACTTGGGAGAGAAGACATAGTTCATCACGAGAGATTCGTCGAGCACCCGCGTCATTACGGTTTCCTCGCCCTTTTCTCTTTATTACACTATTTGTGGTTTAATCACCATGAATAGCGAGTAGTCTTCCTTATTCTGGGATCCTACGGATCCCGTGCTACGTAACCCTAACTCTTCATGTGATCAATTAAAGTTATTGTGTATGCGATTCGATTATTCAATTTCATTGTGTGCTTAATAATATCGTTCTCTGCATGTATTTACATCAAAGGGTATGTTTGCATTGGTAGAACGTATTTAGGTTATATGCCGAAAGGTGGATGGGCCCTAGGGATTAACAGGATTGCATGAAATTGATGTTAGGTCATGTTTACATGAACTAATAGGAAAACCTTTAGTTTAATAAATCGAAATCGTTGATAATCCGTGGATGGGCGGCGTTAAACGATTGAGATTAATCTAGACAATGATCCGTGGATGGGCGGCTTGTCTAGTGTTATTTCGGTTTGATTCCATATTCGATAACATGAATAATTTACGTAACATGATTGCATGATTAGTGGGGTTAGCACGGGTGAAGTACGGATTCTTGAATTATTCCTCTGATAAAAACACAACCTTTATTTTCTGCACATTTAATTTCTGTTAATTAATTTCTGAAATTTACTTCACAAACTAAACCTCTTTTAATTGGAATAGCTAAATAGGTCACTTGTTAGCTAGTACTCACACGCACTGCTCCTAGGATCGACCCTTGGCTTACCAAGGTTTATAAATTTTGTTTGACTGCAATTGAACCCCTAAAACTTATAATTTGACAACTATATAGGGTTAAAAATACGCGTGTCAAAATGGCGCCGTTGCCGGGGAGCAGCGTTTAGTGTGATATTAGATTTAACGAGTGTAGTTTAGACTATTCCATTATTTTTTGTATATACTTCCTTGTACATACTCTATATACTTTTGACCTTCAGTAATTTCTTTTATTTTTGAATGTTGCGAGGATGTACTCTTTTGGTCATCAAGACGCCTACCCAAGGGAAGAGCCTTATTGTCAGACATATTCATACGATACCAAGTGGGGAGGAAATCAAAATCAGTTCTATGATCGACCATGTTATCAAGATGACTGCTATTATGAGAGTCACCAGCCTCAGCAGCAGCAACAATATCAGCTCCATGATCAACATTATTATCAAGATGATACTTATTATGAGAGCTGCCAGAATCACTCGCAGCAGCAACAGTCTCAAGACACAGCTGGATTATTGCGTATAGAGTCTATGTTGGCTAGCTACTTGGCGGAGCAGGAGAGGTCGTCTCGGCAGCACGCTGCGACAATAAGTGACCTTCAGAAGACGGTGGAATTACCAGGACCCTATTATCAAAATGACCACTATTATGAGGGTTATGAGGACCAGTCGCAGCAGCAACATCAGTTCTATGACCAGCAGTACAACTATCAGCCGCAGCAGCCCAAGCAGCAGGAGTTTGGCAGCTCATCTAGCATGGAGTCCATGATGGCTAGTTTCGTGGCAGAGCAAGATAGGCGAGTGAAAGCACTCGAGCAGACGGTGGAACAACTCACAGCCAGGCAGAAAAGACTGAAAGACCAGTTAGAAGCACAAGCTATTGCAGCCACCAATACATGCAGAGACGAGGACATCGAGATGGTAATGACCAATCATCAAGAAGTTCAAGTCTATGAAGCATATTCATCTTCAGCTTTATTTCGAATCGACGTGGAAGATGATCAGAATACGAGAATGCTCTCTACACCAGAACAACCAGTTTGGGAGGATGGTTTTGAGGCGTATAGAATGGTTGCCAAGGCTTGCACTGAGTTGGAGGATGATGAGTCTTGTACTGATGACGTCTCAGAAGATGAAGATACATCTCCCTCCACTACGAGCACTTCTACAGATCATTTTGTTGAGCAGATAGAAGAGAGTTTCATTCCATCAGTTTTTCTGGACGCTGAAGAGCCATCAAGGGATCATAAGTACGAAGACTTTGTTGATGTGTACATGAGCTTGTTTAAAGAGGACCCTCGCATAAGCCTGAACACGATGGTGAAGGAAAACTCTGAAGTATATGCGCCTGAAATCTTATCTAAAGAGTATAAAGGAAGTGTTCTTACTGGAGCTAGCGCTGAATATATTTATCTTGACACACCACCTCCAGACAAGTTTCGACAGTTCTTGCCTTACGTCTTGAAACTGTTATTAAGGAGCTTTTACAGTCCCTTGATTCTTAAGGGTATCCAATATTTGAAGGGACTGCATGCTCTGCTAGAAGTCTGTGTCATTCTTGATGGACGTAAATTCAAATGGGATTTGAAGGTGGATTGACACTACCTCCCTTGTTGAGTCTCACCAAGACGTTAAACTAGGTCTCTTCGGGGAGTAACCCGCTCTGTAAGTTTTTGTTATTTGCATTTTTCACTTGCATTATGTGTGGACATTTCAAGGTTCTAAGTGTGGAGTGCACCAGCCCCTCCACGATTTTCGATGCTAACCTATTACTTGTGAAGCTTTGTGTGTTTCTCTATATATCTACCAGCTCACAAGTCGCGTTTCACTCACCGAGCATCGCTTAATCTCCATGGATATTACACCATCACGCACGAGTGAAGTTCCTATGCGCTTTATCTTATCTTTTATTTCTTTGCTTTGGGACTAAGCTTATTTTTAAGTGTGGAGTGGGTAGCGCATAGTCACATATACATTCATTCACATGTCACACATTCACTCTTCCATATGCTCAACAGTCTAGGTATTGCGATTGAAATCCTCGTTTTCTACGATACTCCTTGACTGATTGACATTCTTTTGGATTCGAAGTCTAGGACTTTAAATAGTGAAAATCGTGTGTGTATTCTCTTGAGTCAGTATCATTGCTAGCTTTTGCCTATCACATGTTCTACGTATTTCTTGAAGCATGTTTGAGACTTGAAATTAGTTGGCACCGGTTCAAAAATCTCAAAAACTTAAATTGCATCTCTTCTTCTAGGTGACCTCAGTACTAGTATGTTTTTCTCTACATTCGTCGTGATTTTGCATGCGCCCGCCTTTACTTTTACACTATGTCAAGTTTTAAGTGTGGAGTTAGACAATTGGCCTTCAAGTTTTCCCTCAAGAACAAAGTTCTTAATTTTCAAAGGTGGGTGAAACATTGGCCCCAAGCACAGTTGTTTTTGAAAGAAAACCAGTTTCAGAAAAAATTTGAAAGAGATTAAAACCTTGAAAAATGTTCTGCGAGAGCAGAAAAATACCAAGGACCTGGTGAGAAAAGTCTCCCCTTGTGTTGGAAAACACTTTTGAATAACCATTTCTGCCCCCTTTTGCTTGATGTAGTGTAATTCCACCTTTTCATTGCGTGCAGTCATGACTTATTTTGAGAATTCATGTACTAGAAACTAAGGGACGACCCTCGTGCTTGCACTGAATTTTGATGCAAATTTTCATACTATTTTTTAGAAAATCCTTAAGCCAGGCTCCTCTTCTCTTACGGGTTATTGTCTAATCCTTGGCACTTGAGAATGAGCTTTGCGCCAAGAGCCCGTGGACTATCCCTAGATAGCATAGGTGAATGGCGAGCATGTTTTTGTGTAACTATTCATGTTCTTATCTCGTTGCTATAGAACTATTTAGAATTTGTGATGAGGCGGTTGCTAGTTGTGTGTACTGACCGTTTGAATGCATAACTCGTTTAATCTATGATTGTCTGAAAACTTTGATGAAGATGTTTGACTTGAAGTTGAGGTAACACGATGAATCCGAGGTATGACATGACTTTACTATGACTTGTTGAGAATCATTCATGCATACACGTTAGATAGTTGTACAGGGAATTTGTAGGTAGTCCCATTCCTGAAAACCTTCACGAGACTATACTCGTCCTACTAGGGCAGCCTAGGGGTTTAAAGGCTTGATGCATACGCTAAATGCATTCGTGTCCTCTACGACAGTGAGTTATCTTCTTATTTTCGTTTTTAGATAGGTTTGATCACATGACACTTGAGTGGGTAACTATTCTGTGATTTATTGACTTGTGCTTAATGTTTGTTCGGGACGAACAAATCCTAAGTGTGGAGTGTTTTGATCGGTTGAATTCTTGACCTATTATTCACTTCATTCGATGATGGATTATGTTTGTTTTCCCGACATTTTATTGTCATTTTATCTCTTTTCTAGTGTTTCAGGTCATATATCACATATCTAAGACTTTTGGATTGATCAGAAGCAAAGCAAAGCAATCGGTGCAGATTTGGGCAAAAACAGGACACATTGACCTCTCCGACTTGTTTTGGACTCCTAGGGCTCATTCGGTGTCCAAATGAGTCGAAATTTAGCTTGTTGGAAAGCTAATTCAATTCCCTATAACTTTGTAGTTGACACAAAGAGCAGATTCGAAGGTTTAGACCTCCAAAACGGCATAAGAAGTCAAGTCCCGTGACAACCCGTGACAAATATCGTCACGGGACAATGGTTCTGTCACGGGATTTGGCCGTGACAACGACATTTTTGGGTCCCGTGACAGCCCGTGACGGCCCGTGACATCTCAATTATCACGAGACTTTCCAGGACTTTCCAAAATTCGATTTTGGCAATTTTCGGCAATTTTGGCAATTCGGGCTATAAATAGAGGGGCTCGACCAGAACTCAAGAGTGCTATTTTGAGATTGAAGAACCCTAACTTGGGAGAGAAGACATAGTTCATCACGAGAGATTCGTCGAGCACCCGTGTCATTACGGTTTCCTCGCCCTTTTCTCTTTATTACACTATTTGTGGTTTAATCACCATGAATAGCGAGTAGTCTTCCTTATTCTAGGATCCTACGGATCCCGTGCTATGTAACCCTAACTCTTCATGTGATCAATTAAAGTTATTGTTTATGCGATTCGATTATTCAATTTCATTGTGTGCTTAATACTATCGTTCTATGCATGTATTTACATCAAATGGTATGTTTGCATTGGTAGAACGTATTTAGGTTATATGCCGAAAGGTGGATGGGCCCTAGGAATTAACCGGATTGCATGAAATTGATGTTAGGTCATGTTTACATGAACGAATAGGAAAACCTTTAGTTTAATAAATCAAAATCGTTGATAATCCGTGGATGGGTGGCGTTCAACGATTGAGATTAATCTAGACAATGATCCGTGGATGGGCGGCTTGTCTAGTGTTATTTCGGTTTGATTTCATATTCGATAGCATGAATAATTTACGTAACATGATTGCATGATTAGTGGGGTTAGCACGGGTGAAGTACGGATTCTTGAATTATTCCTCTGATAAAAACACAACCTTTATTTTCTGCACATTTAATTTCTGTTAATTAATTTCTGAAATTTACTTCACAAACAAAACCTCTTTTAATTGGAATAGCTAAATAGGTCACTTGTTAGCTAGTACTCACACGCACTGCTCCTAGGATCGACCCTTGGCTTACCAAGGTTTATAAATTTTGTTTGACTGCAATTGAACCCCTAAAACTTATAATTTGACAACTATATAGGGTTAAAAATACGCATGTCAGCCGACTCTAATCAGATCGGATCTTTGATCTTTAGAACCTTCCAGATTAGAAAACCTCCGTGCGTCTGTTCCACGCTGTACTCGAGTTCCAGTCTTTGGTTGAACATCTCCTTGACTCCTTGAACACTCTGAAGATGTTTTGCCAAAATCCATGCCATTCGTGGGAACAACAATCTCCCCCTTGGTATTTTTGGCAAAACCAAATCATCTAGTTCTAACTATCTAGACTTCAGAGACTCGTACTAGTAAGATTGAGGAAACTAAGTCGTCCTCAAAATTACTCCCCCTTTTTGCTAGAAATCGGCAAGTGGTGTTCAAACTTTAAGCAGAGGAGTCTTCATCCATGCTGTCTTCCTCATCAGAATCATCATCTTCATCTTCACTTGGATATCTCAAGGAACGTACCAACCGATTGATTCTCTTTCTTTGCCTATGCTCGGTCTCTAGGATGATCTCCAGTTCCTTCAGCATCTATCTACGATCAGCTCGGGACATCTTCTCACCAATAGTAGCCCTCCTCATGGACGAGTCAGGAACATCATCCCTCTTTAGCCCGGGGTCCTTCAGATCAATCTTATGTCAACCCTTGAATAGCTTGTGATCAACACTTAACTTCTGAGGAGCTCCTGAGAGACTATCCTGGTCAGTCTTCAAATTTGGATGCTGGTTAATGATAAGCTCATATATGAGGGGTGGATATCCAATCTGGTGCAGAGATCTGCTAGAGGTGGCATGTTCAGCAATCTGATTGAACATTTGATGTCCCAGGTTGATCTTCATCATGTTCCCAATGTGATGTACCAGCTACACCATGTCTTTACTCACAGTTGTCCGGTGTGAGGTTGGCTTCCAGTTCACATTTGCAATGAAAAATAGCATGGAATATGTTGTTGTCAGATCAGCTACCAGAATGGAAGTGTCCTCCCACCGAGGGTATGCTCCAGATCGATTTTTCGAACTTGGTCAATTCTTCCAAGGCAGCAGCATGACTATCTCTCTCCATCTCGATGTGTAACTATAGGGATTCTACCTTGTTTAGAAGGTGAACTTCTTTGCGTCTCAAGTCAGCATTCCTTCTCCTTAGCTCCACCATGCATGTAGGATGTGTTTCTCTGTTTTTCTTTATCTCAACTTTCAGAGACGACACGACTCCTAGGAGTTCCACCTTCTGTGCAAGAAGTGACGAACGTTCTTGATTCATCCCAATCATCTCGTGTTTCAAAGCAGTGAGTTCTTCTTGGTGTTCAACCTTCTGGGCAACTAGAAGTCAAGCTCCTGCAATATTTATCTTTTTCTTCTGTCAGGCTAGTCACAGTTTCTATGAGCTTCTTGTTCAGACCAATCACCATCAGCCACTTCTCATAAAGTTTCTTGAATGACTCAGCCATGATCTCATGAGTAAGTTCTTCATCATCATTGCTTGATGCATCGTCAACAGGTTGTTCAGACAGTATACTGGAGTACTGACTTCTACTTGCTTTACTGCAGTCTTCAACGGTGGCAATGAATGCAACAAAGTTGGTGGTCACATCCTCTTCTTCCTCGTCGTCAGACTCAGTGTCACTACAGTTGGCAGCTAGCCCCTTCTTCTTCTTGAGGGTGTTTGCGCATTCATCTTGAATGTGACCATAGCCTTTGCATTCATGGCATTAAATCTCTTTACCTTTGTTACGGAAGTAATCCTGCCTGTTTTCACCGGCCTTTCCTTTACCTGTCCTCTAGTTTCGAAAGTTGGTCGAAGATGATTGACCTTGTTCTGGTCCACATCTGCTGATCCTTGTCACCATTCTGCCAAAGTTCTGAGCCATCATTGCCAACTGCTCGGTTGAACAGCCAGATTCATAGTTGTCTTCAGTTACATTTGCCTTCAGGGCAATTCCATTGCCTCCCTTCGGATGATAATCCTACAGTTGGTTGAGCTCGTGGGTTCTCAGTGATCTCATGAGGTCTTCCAGCTTTAGAGTAGCAAGGTCATGTACTTCTTCAATTGCAGTGACCTTCATGGCAAACCTTGGAGGTAGTGATCTTAGAACCTTGCTTGCCATTCTTTCCTTATCAATGTGTTTCCCCAGTGATGTAGCCTCGTTGTACAGGTCTAGTACTCTAGCATTGTACTCAGGAATGGTTTCTTCTTCCTTCATCTTCATATCCTTGAACTTTGTTGTCACAATCTGCATTCGTGAGTTTCGTACCTTGTCTATACCTTCATAGGCTGTCCTGAGAATATCCCATGCTTCCTTAGCAATTTCACAGTTAGCAATCAGTTTGAACACGTTCTCGTCCACTCCAGAGAATATTGCATTCATGGCCTTTGAATTTCCAGCAACATACTTTTCATCTGCATCAGTCCACATTACTTCAGGTTTTGGTACGATCAATTCTTTAGTATTGACCATCATGGGTTGTGTCCATCCAACCAATACAGCTCTCCAAGCCTTTTCATCGAGAGATTTTAGAAAGGCTTTCATCTTGGACTTCCACTAGTCGTAGTTTGGCCATTCAAGCAACAATGAACAGTTAGTGCTCTGCCCTTCTTTCAAACTCATCTTGAATAGTCGCTGGATCACACTCTATATGTCGAGTGTTTGCTCTGATACCAATTGAAATCTACTTGTCTTATTCAAGACGAGTTCCGGATGGTGTTTGAACTGAGTCTTGAACACTTATCTAACAGTCCCTGAAACAGAACAAATACGAGCACACACGATATGATACCCAGTTCAACAACAGCCTACTCTGGGGGGGCTTCCCACACCCTAAAGGGTAGTAAATCTTTATTGAAAAGCTTAGAGCTACAAGTGGTCTTACTCTTACAAAACTCTCGTTTGTAATCGCCTAGCCTCTAACACTTCTTCTTCTTGATTTGCGATCTCGGCTCCCCCTCAATCCCCTATGGGTAGGTCCGAGACTCCCTCCCGAAGTCCAGAGTCTTCTCTCGAAGCTTAGTGCCTTCTCCCGAAGACAGACGCGTTCTCCCGAATGCGTAGCTCAATTTGGTGTGTGGAGCGCTATGTGTTCACCAAGAACAGTCTGATCAGCACACTGAACAGACTTTTTCTTCGCCGTTGATATTCCGGTGTGGAATAATCAGTCGGTCGTCGCTCCTCCTCCTTCTCTTCTTAAGATCACTCTCGTGTATTCTGTTTCTCCACAAGCGATACTGATATGGACGACCTAGCATTCTGTTTATATGCATTGGCGGATCCAAAATCAGTCCTAGAAAATCTGTCAAATATTTATGAAATATTCCTAAATATTTGCTAGATATATTTCCTCCAATCAAGATCTTGTGATTTCTTCTTGGCCAAGGCAAGCCGAATCTTCTAAACCGTCTTCTAACTGATGTGAGGATATTCGTTTGAATATCTGATCTTCTATTTTATCGTTGGCCGACTCCAATCAGATTAGATCTTCGATCTTTAGAACCTTCCAGATTAGGAAACCTCCATGCGTCTGTTCCACGCTGTACTCGAGTTCCAATCTCTGGTTGAACATCTCCTTGACTCCTCCTGCTTGAACACTCTGAAAACAACAAAACATTTTGCCAAAAGCCATGCCATTCGTGGGAACAACATTATTGATTGTCTTTTGCATTGCTTAATTAGGAAGCTATTGCTCCCATTCACTGGAATCGTATCCGATACTGCGCATCCGAATGCTACAAGTGCCAATACTACGCCGTTTTGCAATTTCATTATTTTCAATCATTTTGGTCACGTGACCATCTCTTCAACTTCTCCTCTGTTTCACAACCCTTCGTCCTTCTTTTTGCAAAACATTGACATTCATGGATTTATCTACGACGAGTTGCACGTCTCTTTACTCATTCCCTCCGCTGCCAAGAATAAACCCAGCTCCAAAGTCGACTGCTATTTGTCAAAGGGATACATGGTGGGACGTCCATCGATAAGCCATTGCTACTGGTTACTCTGCTGACAAAACTGGCATGCCATTGCTCCTGATTACTCTGCTGACCAAACTGGAAATATCAACGTGCGGGACAGAGTGCTTGCCATCAGGTTTCGCACACTCTTTTAGTCTTTTTCCATGTTGATTCACATCACCGGGATGACTGGCTTTATCAAGAGGCCGATGAGATTCATCTAACTGTCCATCCATTTTAGACAAGGTAAAGCATCTTGAAAGATGGTTGTTCTCCATGTTCTAATGTTGTCTTTTTGGTGAATTGGTCATCACGAAGGTCTGAGGGTACTGGGAGGTTACTGAAAAAGAAAACCATTAAAGCTGAATGAAATGCTGGCTCCGTCAGTAGCAAGCTTAGAGAAATACAAGAGATGAAGTTTCTATTTTTCAACTAGACTGTTGCAATTGCAACTTGCAAATTGTATAAGACCATCGGCATGTCCTATTCTATCCATGTGTTGTGTCTTCCGAAATTAATGAATGGTTGATATTGCAAGTGTACATTTATCCGAAGAAGCTGCCAAGCTGGAGCCCAAAGAGAGCAGAGAGAGAGCCAATAATAGATACAATCGGCTGTCGAACTTCACAGAACACAGTTCATATGCAGCAAAAAGAAAGACAGCTGTGAAACAGATGAGAAGTTGAAGAGATGGTCACGTGACCAAAATGATTGAAAATAATGAAATTGCAAAACGGCGTAGTATCGGTATTCGCAGCATTCGGCTGCGCAGTACCGGATACGATTCCCCATTCACTATCTCAGACCATTGTCTTTTTTTTAATTGATACCAAATTTAAAGTTGATTGATCACTTTTTCTTTAGTGCTTGGAAAAGAACAAGAGTCTGTAAATGGTTGCTACTTAAATGATCTGACACTGTCTTCATTTGAACCTTCTCTGCAGGTATATAGAGCATCACTTGGATGAGAGCTGCCATGGCGATATGACTTGCTTTGGTTTTCTGGTAACATATTTGGTTCTTGTGCTCACTCTTTTTCTTTTTTCTTTTTTGGTGGAGAGTTAATTACAATTTACAAACACATATCTTAGTTCTTCTGCACTTTAATATTTGTATTTCATGTTTTGTATTGATGCTTTGAATTGATAAAACTGCAGCTGATTGCCTTTGTTTGCTTGTTTCAGATTGAAGACTGATCTGAATATCTACTTCAAAGGAAAAACTCAGATAGTCGTTTACGATCACATCAACTCAGATATCTTTTCTTGAGAGATCGAGAAACACCTAATTAAACATCCTCACAATGGAAACTCTTCAAGAGCTCCTACTCAAAGAGAAAATGCCCGCACTCGAGCTTGAGACTGTTAAGTCTAAAATAAATTTGTTGAAACAGTTTCAACAAGAAACAACAGCTACTTCTGAGCTGGAGAGTGAAAACTCTAAATCAAAAAGCTATTCCAGAGCAAACGGCTACTGGTAAAGAAACATCAAATCCGTTGATGGCTACTACCTTACCCAAAGATAAAGAAGTCTCCAAAACTTCATCAAACTCAAAGCCAACAAGCAAATTGGTAAATCTTTCTGCACTCGATTTCGTTACCCTGAAATTTGCTCCAGAAAGCTACAAACAGGCAGTTGAAAAAGAAAGCGACGAAGCCTACTATGTCATTTATGGCGGAGAACATGCCGAAAGACATAGTGGACCACACGACAAAGCCGCCACGAGTTCCAAGGCAGTGGAGAGAAAGATCCAGGATTATTGCAGCTCACAGAAGATACTGCTGGTAGGGGAAGGAGACTTCTCGTTCGCTGCATGCTTAGCCAAAGCTTTTGGTTCCGCGGAAAATATAGTTGCCACCTCTCTAAACTCTGAAGGTAACACATTGCATCTGCACAATTAGTTTTGAACTTTTGATCTTACGAAATTGCCCGCTTTTATTTGATTGATAATTAATCTGTTAAATACTAATTGGGGACAATTTGGTTATTGCATATCAGCATATTTAAGTAACAGTTACAGAAATGCAGTGGAAAATATATTTGTACTACGAATGAGAGGCTGCAAAGTATATCATGAAGTGGATGCAACTGATATGAAAAATCATAAGATGATAAAGGGTCTTCTATTTGATCGGATTATCTATAACTTTCCTCATTCTGGTGACTTCAAGTCCACGGAAATTGCTCTCAGGTCAAAAATTCGTAACAAAATTAATTTTTGCGTTCTAATTTACTCTTACCTATTTTTCTAGCAACATTTGTATCTTTTTTTATATATAGGAAGAACCAAAGACTGGTGAGATTGTTTATGGAGAACTGTGTGAAGTTGATTGAAGAGAAAGGTGAAATTCATATCAGGCATAAGTCAAACCCGTTTTTCCGCCAATGGAATTTGAAAGGATTGGCCTCTCAAGCAGGACTGGTGCTCATTGAAGAGGCTCCTTTTGATATAAGTGAGTTCAAAGGGTACAATACAAAGTATGGATTTGAAGGTGCGCAATTCAGGAGTGATTATAACTTTGACTGTCATTCAAGCTGCACGTACAAGTTCGTGTTGTCTGAGTGGCAAAAGAAACTCAGACGGCAAAACAGCAAGCTAAGTGCCTATGATACACTGTTAATTATCAGATCATGATGATATGGCCTGTAGCACCTGACTGAAATAGGCGTGGATGGAAGCAAGAAGAATTTTAATTTGCTAAGGTTTGAGTTACTTAAGATGTTGAATAATTAGGTATGCAGTGTCATGCCTTGTAGTGCTGTAGCATGAGAGAAGCCAAGTCTAAATTCACGGCCTCTTGGCTTGAAGAAGCGCAAAAGATAGTGATCTAGTGGTCAATCTGTTGGTCAAATGATCAAGAAGTTGGTGGTTCATGCATTTATGCCCATGGTGCCTGGTCGTCGGTTCTTTGCCTCTTATTTTGAAAAATAAAAAAGCTCCAAGAAGCATTAATATCCTTTGGCAAGTTATAACCAATGCAGAGGAAGACTGTCTACTGGTGATTTTCCTCAGGAATGGTCTTAATGGGTGTTTCAAAACTCTTGAAGTTTTTTTTTGTGTGTGTTTGTGTGATTTAAATGCATGAAAGTTTACTGCAGCAAAAATATTCAAGCCTGTAATGAGAGTATGACCTTGTAATAATAAAGTCATCTTAAAGTACATCTCCATCCAGAGACATACAATGAAAAAAAGAATATTTGGGACAAAATCATAGACAATATGAATTAGAATGACAAAATGATAGACAAATATGATTTAGAATGACAGAATCTCAGCTTCAGCAGTGTCAAAAACATATGAAAGGAAAAGCTGGAAAAGGGCCTAAATCATGACAGTCACCGATCCCAGGAGCTTTATTTTTCATACAGATTTATTGATGGTTCTAAAAGACGAGCACCACACTATTTAGGGACTGCTATGAAGAATCATTTACAGGTTGTTAGAATTGAGTTGATCACATGCATGACTAGACGAATGCTTGTGACTTCGGCAGGACTTATCGTTGGCAGGGTATTGCAGAGCAAACGCAGAGAAAGCCGAATTTAGGGAAAACCCTAGTTTTTTATTCAAACAAAAGCTGCTAATGAAGATTACATAAGTTTACTTAAATAGGAAAATAAAACGAAGCCCTAATACGAAAATTACTAAAAACCAAAAATTTCTAAAAACATTAAAAATTCAAAATAAAATAGAAAACGACTCTGGATGGCCCAAAAAGGCCATATGACACAAGCAAAGCTGGTGATTTCTGATCGTCACGCCGTTCTGCTCAAAATAAGGTATTATGGACTGAAATCTGACACCGGCAACTCCAATCCTGCTATTTCGCCACAATCCTGATTTTTCGCTAATCTATCTACATCATCCCCTCCCGGGTCGAGAAGATTCGTCCTCGAATCCGAACCCAACTCCGTATCAGAAGACGTACCTTGAAACGGAATTAAATGTTGAACATTGACCACATCCGAAGTACGAACATGGCTAGGCAGGGTCAATAACTCTGAAGGCTCACGGGGAACAGCACCATACACCACCCTAGATTCTTGCATCGCACCCTGAAACGGGACTCGAGATAAAAGATTAGTCGAAGGCGGGCTTCCAATAGAAGAAGCAACCCGCGACTTAGATGGGACTAGCACAATCTTTTTACCCCGGAAAAGAAACGAGTAGGTGTTAGTTCTACCATTATGTACAACAGAGCGATCAAACTGCCAAGGGAGACCTAACAGTAGATGACAGGCGTCCATGGGAACCACATCACAATAAGTCTCATCGCTGTACGTCGCTATAATGGAAAAGGACACTAATACACGTTTAGTAACAGTAATATCAGTACCTTCACTGAGCAAGGCCAGCTTGTATGGCTTAGGTTGGGGTTCACTGGTAAGGGCAAGCTTCGACACCGCCACCTCAGAGATCACATTCTCGCAACTGCCAGCATCAATGATGAAGGTACAAACCTTCCCGCCAATCGTACAAGAAGATTGGAATACATTGGTACGCAGCCATTCAGAATGGTCAGGGGCACGTGGGGTCAGGAACATGCGCCGTAACATTAACAATGGACCCACGTTACCGAAAACAACCTCTTCCTCAACCACGTCATCACTTTACACATCAAAAACAGGATCCCTGACGGAGCCCACCGCACTGTCGTTAAGGTGCGATGTTCTCTGTGCAAAAATAAATTTATATCTCCGATACTCGCGACTTAACTATTTTTGGTAGTCAGTGGTAAGTACGAGTCGAACCCAAGGGAATTAGTGGATAGTTGTTCTTTCGAAAAGGAAAAGTAAATAAAACAGCTGGGGGGTTGGTTTTGGTTTTAGTACTGAAAGATAAAGTGCTGGAACAGTCAATTTCAAGATCAACCGCAGACACACGTTTGATACTGGCCGCACGCTGTGTTTCAAGCGTGTTGCGTACCAAAGGTTATGCCGGGCTGATGTTGAAAGTCTGTAGTAAAAGTAAAGTACAGAAAGTAATTGCTTGATGGACAAGTCTTGCGAAAAGTAATTGCTTGAAGGACAAGACTTGCGGAAAGTAATTGCTTGAAGGACAAGACTTGCGGAAAGAAATTGCTTGAAGGACAAGACTTGCGGGAAGTAAGCAGTTGATATGGACTGAAAGTAAAGTTACTGAAAGTAAATGACTGGAAAGTAAGCAGTTGATAGTAAGACTGAAAGTAAGTGACATGTGATGTTTGAATCAAAGGAAAGATTCGGTATCAGGGGCCTTGTATCATAGTCTGTTTATCATTGACCTCTAATGATCATACTAAGTGTTCAAAAGTGAATCAAGGCTATTCCTAGCACATGACTTGCCACACCGTCTAGTCTTTTGCAAGACAAAGAACTCTTGTTCTAGTATGTGTATCCATTTGATCATCATTCCTGATAAACCAAATGGTGTTTTAAAGAGGTTGACTTCCACAGATAAGCTGTGCTCTTTCGAGCCTCCACTTATCCACGGAAGATCACGAACCCATGGGAGAGCTTTGCTCTTCCGAGCATCCACTCAACCAATGGAATTCTGACCTAATATAAGGCACCTAGAACAAGTTGAACACAAAGAGGCACTAAGAGAAGGGTCTAAAACATTGTATGATACAAGTACACCCCTTCAACCGAATGAAGGGTTTAGCTACGAATATCCATGGAACAGGACATCATAGCTAAGTACTTGAAAAGTAAAGGTTTTTGAAAGACAGTAAAGTAAAGTTTTCGAAAGTAAAGACAGGAAAGTAGAAGGAGAATACTCAAGAACCGACAGGAGTAAACTCAGGAAAAGTAAAGAAACGCTTGAGTACTTCAAGAACCGACAAGAGTACTCAAGAATGAACTTAAAGCTTTCGATATCAAAGGAAAGTGTTTACAAGGATGGTGTTGTGAATCTAGAGAGCTTCTCTCTCTACCCAAGACTATGGAGCTTTGTGGATTGTGGGATGATTTTACAAGGGCAAGGGAGGGCTCTATTTATAGGCATGAAGGAGCAATGAGGAGCCAACACTTGGCAAGATGGGAGAGGGACTCAAGGAGCCGCCGGCCACATGTCTTCTCCATGGCAAAAGCCGCCGGCCATGTGAGGAGGAAGAGGGGAGTAGCCGCCCCCCATGAGGTGGATGGGAGTGGTTGAGTGTGTTTTGTGATCTTTTCCAAAAGCCATCGGGTCTTTTCAGCTCCGGACAGACTCTGGTTGCCCTTCGGTTGGACTTGTTTTGAGTGATTCCATGTCAGGTTTATGAAAGTTGTACAGTCGGAATCTGATCGTGGCCTGGAGTGTCTTGTAATCCATTTTCAGCTTTAAAACTCCTCCTTAGCTTGTATTCTCTCTAGACTTCAAAATACCCTGTAGATAAATATCGGAACTAACAAGCAAAAGTTAAATAGACAAAGAGTCTAATTTGGTGGGTTTAACTGTCTTAATGAATCATATAAATATGGTCCATCAGATCACCCCACACTTTTAGTTGTTCGTCCCGAACAATGCTTTTTAAAGGGATGTACACACAATCCAAGTAAAAACTTAAAAATAGGAAAGTGAGAATATGGGACTAGATTTATCCTAATTCATGCATTACTTACTTATTACCAAACTAAACCGTGTAAATACTTAGAAGAAACTTGATACTTGTACCTTTGCGCCGAGATGCAAATTAATTCGGATGTTTCGGGAGATAGCCCTTTTCAGGCTCTTGGACTGCATTCTCGGGATCGACTCGTACTATATGGTTTCCTTGTAGCTTTTTCTAGCACGTGACTTGGTTCCGGTTTCACTGAGTTGAGCACTTTGATTTCTTTTTGGTGAGAGACAGCATCTGAAGTGAATCAGCCTTTGACCTTTGGCCTTTGATGTTGAATTGGAGTTTCTTCACTTTTGTTTCGGTTAAAACCTTCACAATTTTGGCCTTTGGCCTTTGATTAGCTTCTTCGAGCTTTTACTTCTTTGTGACTTGCTAGTCCATTTTCTCAACCTTTTGGGAGGTCCAATCATTGCCCGCGAGCATATGGAAATACCTCCCCGCTCTTTCTCATCCTCGCTGTTTCGCGCGGGTCAAGATGAGGGTCGCTCATCTATTTTCCCGGCTACTAGGACTAGAGATAGGACAGTTTGATTCCCGTCCCGCCTCTTGCATAAACGCTGCACGGCGGAGATGACTTCAATCTTCACTGAAACCAGTAGTGCAGCCTCCACTGACTTCGATAACCATATAGTTAGATTCGATCCTACGAGTGCTTGCCAAGCCTCTCTAGGGCATTTTCTATCAACTCCACATCCCCTGTATATCTCAGCACAAAGGGACAAATGAGAAGTTACATCCTAAGTTTTTAAACAGTTGAATTTTCACAAGGTAAATGCATGAATTTAGATCTATCTTTTTCACATTCTCAAGTTCATATTTTCAAAAAGATAATATTAAGGGAAAAGGAAAAAGAAAAACATGTTAATTAACTATGTACACAGGCGGTTCTCACCCCACACTTTTGAACGAAGGCGTGCCTCACAGCACGGATTAGTTCAAAAGTCATGCAAGCAAATATTTACAGAGAAGGAAATGACATTAAGGAAAAGGGAAGACTGTACTCCCTTCGAGGGAGTTCGGCTGGGGCCTTGAACTCTTGGCGCAGGCCCGATATTTCTCGGAAGCAATTTGAAAGATATGCATCAAATATTTCGGAATATATTCCTAAATATTTGATGGGATTATCTTATGCAAATTAGGGTTTTTGCTCGAGCATATAAATACCATGCAAAGGCAACCCTAATAGGCATCGCTTTCAAAATCAAAAATACACGAAGAAATCCTATCGATTGGAAAAGAAGAAAGCGACGGCCGTTGTGTTTTCCCCACTGGAAAAACATCGGTGTGAGATCAGTCTGATACGTGCCATTCAGATTGACCAGAGGTGATCAAGTTCAGAGCACAAATAGAACAACCAGCTTTCAAGTGAAAGCGACCGAGCTTCAGGAGAGGTTCGAGTACGTTCGGACAGAAGGTCTGGACGAAGGGGATCAAGGGGAGTTGCGACGAACCTTGGTTGCAAATCTGAGAGACGGAGTAGTAGAGGCTAGGCAATTACAAGGTGTAAGTGTAAGTCCACTGAAAAGCTCTATACTCGTAATAAAGATTTGTTGTCCCTTTTCCGGTTGTGGAAAACCCCCCAGAGTAGGCGTAGCCGAACTGGGTTATCAATCTGTGCGTACTCGTGTTTTATTGTTCTGTTCGTACTTGTTGTGGAACTGTGGTAGAAAGAGTTCAAGGTCTGTCCAAACACAACCTAGAACACTTGCTTTAACAGAGGATATAATTTCAATTGGTATCAAAGCAAACACTCGACACACTAAGTGGGATCCTGAACTGTTCAAAATGCCTCTGAAAGAAGGACAAAGCATCACCAGACCTCCGCTATTAGAAGGATCGAACTATGTCACCTGGAAACCTATGATGCGATCCTTTCTGAAATCCCTAGACGAGAAAGCCTGGATGACCGTTCAGAGAGGGTGGACTGAACCTATGATGAACAACCTCACTGGAGAACCTGTTCTAAAACCAGAAACCTTATGGAGTGAAGAGGAGAACAAAGCATCCATGGGAAACGCAAAGGCAATGAATGCGATCTTCTCGGCAGTTGATGAAAATGTCATGAAGCTGATTATCAATTGTGAAGTTGCTAAGGAAGCATGGGACATTCTCCAAACAGCCTTTGAAGGTACAGACAAGGTTCGAAACTCTCATATGCAGGCTGTCACAACAAAGTTCGAAGAGATGAAAATGAAGGAGAGTGAGTCCATCGCTGAGTACAACACCAGGGTTCTGGAACTGTCCAACGAAGCGTCTGCCCTTGGGAAACCCATCGACGAGGATAGATTGGTGAGCAAAGTCCTAAGATCACTCCCTCTGAGATTTGCTATGAAGGTAACAGTGACGGGATCGTCGGTTGCACTGTCGTTAGGGTGCAATGCGTCTCGTACAAATAAATTTATAATGTCCACTACTCGCGACTTAACTACTAGGTAGTAAGGGTAAGTAGGGGTCGAACCCAAGGGAATTAGGGGGATAGATTGTTCGTTACGGCTTACACGGTGCGTGATTTTAGGTCGAGTGTGGACTTACTGCTAATTACTAAACTACTGTTTTTGGGTTTTTTGGTTTTTTTGTGCGGAAAGTAAATACAGAAAATAAATACTGAAATTAAATACAGAAAATAAAGGAGTTGAGGGTTAGAAGACTTACAGTGGGTGATGCGTGATTGTTGATTCCTCCGGTATGTGAGTGGTTGGTGGTTGTGTTTGATTGAGCAGTTATACTAGGAAATTAAATACAGGGGGTGTTTGCAATTGAAAGAGCGTATTCGGTTTCAGGTATTCTTGTATTATCACATGTTTATTAGTTTAGTAAATCTTCTAAGTATTCAAACGATGAATCGAGGCTAGCGATAGCTCAAGACTTGCAACATCGGCTAAATCACACTTGTTCTATTTAGACTAGCGCCAGTACCAGTTAGGTACACTAGTCTATGTGCATCCACCTGCTCTCCTGTTACGGTTTCCCATAATGGTTTTTTAAATATAGTCGACCTCTTTCAGATAGCTTTGTCTGTTACGACCTCCCCTATCCGGGTGTGATCACGAATATCTTAAGGAAGAGCTTACGAAGTTGGACCCCTAATGGTCACATTCCCAAAATCGTTCACTCTACCTTAGAGACATTCTGACTTTTATATGGCACATAGAACAAGTATTGAATACTAAGAAAATAAACTAAGCTAATTAAACATTAAATAATACAAGATTATACCTTCCGCCGAATGAGGAGTTTAGCCTCGCCTGTCCATGGAGGAGGGCGCCTAGCCAAATATCGTAACTTTATTGATCCAAACCAACTTACAAAATATTACAAAATGTAGAGAGATAAGTGATTGTGTATGGAATGGTTTTGGATGATAAAATGAGGAGGGGTGAGCCTCCTTTTATAGGAGAAATGGGAGGAAATGGAGGGCTAGGATTCATTTGATCCAAGGGTGGAGAATGAGGCATGGATGAGCCAAGGAGGCGCCGCCACTTGGCGGTGGTGGAGTGGTGGAGCTCAGCCGCCGGTAGGAGGTGGTGGTGGAGGAGCAAATGGTGGTGGAAGCCACCTTCCAAGCAAGTCATCAAGTCATCCAAGGAGGAGAGAGGAGGAACATGTGGTGGAGGAGCCACCACATGGCGGCGGCGGATTGGTGGAGGAGAGCCGGTCATCCATGGAGGAGGAGGGAGGAGCCGCCGGTGGTGGGTGGTGGTTTTGGGGTGGTTTTCCTCTTTGGCCACCTCTTCTCCAAGTCACAAGTCATCTTGCCCATATGTGAGTTTTGTACAGTTTTGCACTGTCTTTTCACAAAACTGTCAGTGTAATTTGGCACTGGGTTGACTTGATTCCATCTCTGCACAATTTGTGATGAGTGATTCATCGTCAGGATCCTTGATATTTCTTCAGTCGGCATATGATCTTGACCTTGAATCGACTCCTTATATCTTTTCTGTGCTAAAAGCCTCTCCTTAACGTGTTTTCACTTTAATCTCTAAAATGCCCTGTGGAAATATATCGGGACTAACAAGTGGATGTTAGACAGACAAACAGTCTAACTTGGGGGTTTTATCTGTGTTTTTGATTCGTATAATTGTGGTCCATCAAATCACCCCCCCACTTTTAGTTGTTCGTCCCGAACAATGCTTTATATGGGCGTCACTATGTAAGTTGGTTTGAAGTATGAAATTAAGTTTGCGGTACTCGATTTCTCCTAATTCATGCATTACTACTTATAGCCAATTTAAACTGTAAAAATAATTAGAAGTAACTTGATACGTGTACCTTCGTGCCGAGATGCGAATTATTCCGGATGTTTCGGGAGATAGCCCTTTTTAGGCTCTTGGACTACACCCTCGGGACCGTCTCGCACTATATGGTTTTCTTGTAGCTTTCTCTAGCACGTGATTCGATTCGGGTTTCAGTGAGTTGAGCCTTTTTGATTTTCTTTTTTCTACTTTGGCGAGGGACTAGCTTTTTTTGTAGTGATTCTGCCTCTGTCTTTTTGAGTGCTTCACTTTTGCTCGGTTAAAACCTTCACAATTTTTTGGGCCTTAGGCCTCTTTTGATTTTCTTCTTTGAGTTTTTTGCTCCTTTGTGACTTGCTAGTCCATTTTGTCAGCCTTCTTGGGAGGTCCAATCATCGCCCGCAAGCCTATGGAAATACCTCCCCTCTCCTCTCGTCTTCGTCGTTTCGTGCGGGTCAAGATGAGGGTCGCTCATTTATTTTCTCGGCTATTTTGACTAGAGAGAGGATGGTCTGATTCCCGTCCTCGCCTTTGCATAGATGCTTCCTGGCGGAGTTTGACTCAATTGTTCACTGAAAATCCGAAGTGCAGCCTCCACTGACTTCGAAAACTATATAGTTTGATTTGATCCTTTAAGTGCTTGCCAAGCCTCTCTAGGGCAATTTCTATCAACTCCACATCCCTAGGTTATCTCAACACAAAGGGACAAATGAAAAGTTACATTCTAAGTTTTTAAACAGTTTGCCTTTTCATAAGGTTGATGCATGAATCATGATCTATCTTTTTCACATTCTTAAGTTCATACTTTCAAAAAGATACTTTTTTTTTAAAAAGAAAAAAAAACATGCATTGGTTCTCACCCCCCACTTTTGAACGAAGGCAAGCCTTAGTTCAAAAGTCATGCAAATATATATAGGAGAAGGAAATGACTTTAGGAAAAAAGAAGAGCAGAACTCCCTTTAAGGTGTCGAGTGAACGACATGGCATGAGGCTGGATAATCGAGGGAGTTCGGCTGGGGCCTTAAACTCTCAGCGCAGGCCCGGTAAATTCACGGAAGCTGCCTGGCTGATCTGATCTTGCTCCAAAAACTTAATTCCTACATGAAAGACATTCCTTCTAGACAAAAAGTGGGTGAGAGCGCTTATTGGAAATTTAAATAACAGAAAGTAAGATAGTGTCGGGTTACCTCCCGACCAGTGCACTTGTTTAACGTCGTTGGCTCGACAGTACCTCGTTCTAGATCATTGGTTGGGATCCCATGGGTGGCTCAGGTCAAACTTCGCCACCATTCCTGTGTTGGTTTTTGCCTTGCCTGATGTTTTGTTTGGTTTAGAACTCCATGGTTTTGGTGTCTTTTCTTTCCATAGTTTCTGAGAAGTCGGGGGACTTTTGACCGTAGCTGCTGGTCTTTTGAGTCGGACTTTCTTATTTCTCCATCCGGGCTTCCATTCCACCGGCCCATGCCTTGGTCGTTTCTTCATGTTTAAATGGGTGGCACTTTTGCAATTCTGGAAATTCAGTATTGTGCCATCAAGCACTGGTGACCTTAGGCATGTCTCTATGTGAAGCCTCTTTTTTGTGGCAGCGATGAACAGTCGTCCTAGAACGAGCGAGTTTTCAGGGCTGCTTTGTTGAGTCGTGGTGAGTGAGAGCTCCATTGATGGTTTTTCTTGCCCTTGATTTGCCTCCAACTCTCCTTGTACCGCATTATTGACCACATCATCATCGGGCGCTGTGATTTGCATAGAAACCGAAGGGTTAAGTAGGGGCTTCTCGGCCATGAGAATCGAGTCTTTCTCAAGCAGATTGGTGATAGGGACCGGTTCAAGTGGCTCGGCTGGTTTGGCAATGAGGACTGGGCCTGGCTTGATTTCCTCATCCGCTTTGGTAGTGAGTTCCCTTGAAGACTCCTCCTTGATGCTTTCTGTATCTGATTCGTCTATCACTTCGGATGGCTCGGGAGTGATATCCCATATGGGCTCTTCCTCGTCCCATACTATATCGGTTTCTGGTTCTAAGTCTTCTGATGGCTCGGGAGTGATATCCCATATGGGCTCTTCCTCGGTGCTTCCGGTTCCCGACTCGTCCATCATGGCCTCTGTCAGCCTTGTGGGCACCAATGTTGGCTCTTTTAGATCCGCCTCCATATCCATTACTGCCCTTGTACTGATGTCTTCTCTCGGTTTTGTCGCGGGCAAGATAATAGGTGTGGTGTCGGGCTCGTTCTGTACTGAGTCCACTTTCATCGTTGGTGCCATATCTTCGGTTTGGTGCATTGGCCCTCGTTTTGTGCTTGTGGCCAAATCCTTAATGAGGCCCCAGGCTTCATCTATGCTTAATTCTATTATTGACCCTCCTGCAATAGTATCTAGCAAGCAAAGCTCCGGAAGTCTCATCCCAATAAGAAATTCCAGAATAAGATCTGAATATGCGAATCCGTGGTGCGGGCAGCTCGCCACAATGGAAATGAAGTATGCCAAGTACTCGTCCAAAGTTTCATCCCGGGATTGCGTAAGGTTGAAGATCTTATTGCGGACATCAAGTTCGAAAGGTGTTGGGGGAAATTCCTCATAGTACCAAGGCTCTCTTTCGTAGTAGGAAGACATTATGTATAACAGAAAAAAGAACAACTACCCATTCGCTAATTCCCCGGCAACGGCGCCAATTTGACGGGATCGTCGGTTGCACTGTCGTTAGGGTGCAATGCGTCTCGTACAAATAAATTTATAATGTCCACTACTCGCGACTTAACTACTAGGTAGTAAGGGTAAGTAGGGGTCGAACCCAAGGGAATTAGGGGGATAGATTGTTCGTTACGGCTTACACGGTGCGTGATTTTAGGTCGAGTGTGGACTTACTGCTAATTACTAAACTACTGTTTTTGGGTTTTTTGGTTTTTTTGTGCGGAAAGTAAATACAGAAAATAAATACTGAAATTAAATACAGAAAATAAAGGAGTTGAGGGTTAGAAGACTTACAGTGGGTGATGCGTGATTGTTGATTCCTCCGGTATGTGAGTGGTTGGTGGTTGTGTTTGATTGAGCAGTTATACTAGGAAATTAAATACAGGGGGTGTTTGCAATTGAAAGAGCGTATTCGGTTTCAGGTATTCTTGTATTATCACATGTTTATTAGTTTAGTAAATCTTCTAAGTATTCAAACGATGAATCGAGGCTAGCGATAGCTCAAGACTTGCAACATCGGCTAAATCACACTTGTTCTATTTAGACTAGTGCCAGTACCAGTTAGGTACACTAGTCTATGTGCATCCACCTGCTCTCCTGTTACGGTTTCCCATAATGGTTTTTTAAATATAGTCGACCTCTTTCAGATAGCTTTGTCTGTTACGACCTCCCCTATCCGGGTGTGATCACGAATATCTTAAGGAAGAGCTTACGAAGTTGGACCCCTAATGGTCACATTCCCAAAATCGTTCACTCTACCTTAGAGACATTCTGACTTTTATATGGCACATAGAACAAGTATTGAATACTAAGAAAATAAACTAAGCTAATTAAACATTAAATAATACAAGATTATACCTTCCGCCGAATGAGGAGTTTAGCCTCGCCTGTCCATGGAGGAGGGCGCCTAGCCAAATATCGTAACTTTATTGATCCAAACCAACTTACAAAATATTACAAAATGTAGAGAGATAAGTGATTGTGTATGGAATGGTTTTGGATGATAAAATGAGGAGGGGTGAGCCTCCTTTTATAGGAGAAATGGGAGGAAATGGAGGGCTAGGATTCATTTGATCCAAGGGTGGAGAATGAGGCATGGATGAGCCAAGGAGGCGCCGCCACTTGGCGGTGGTGGAGTGGTGGAGCTCAGCCGCCGGTAGGAGGTGGTGGTGGAGGAGCAAATGGTGGTGGAAGCCACCTTCCAAGCAAGTCATCAAGTCATCCAAGGAGGAGAGAGGAGGAACATGTGGTGGAGGAGCCACCACGTGGCGGCGGCGGATTGGTGGAGGAGAGCCGGTCATCCATGGAGGAGGAGGGAGGAGCCGCCGGTGGTGGGTGGTGGTTTTGGGGTGGTTTTCCTCTTTGGCCACCTCTTCTCCAAGTCACAAGTCATCTTGCCCATATGTGAGTTTTGTACAGTTTTGCACTGTCTTTTCACAAAACTGTCAGTGTAATTTGGCACTGGGTTGACTTGATTCCATCTCTGCACAATTTGTGATGAGTGATTCATCGTCAGGATCCTTGATATTTCTTCAGTCGGCATATGATCTTGACCTTGAATCGACTCCTTATATCTTTTCTGTGCTAAAAGCCTCTCCTTAACGTGTTTTCACTTTAATCTCTAAAATGCCCTGTGGAAATATATCGGGACTAACAAGTGGATGTTAGACAGACAAATAGTCTAACTTGGGGCGTTTATCTGTGTTTTTGATTCGTATAATTGTGGTCCATCAAACAGCCATTGAGGAAATGCATGACATCTCCAAGTTGAAACTGGACGAGCTGACTGGTTCCCTCAGAACCTACGAGATCAATCATAATTTCCAAATTGGAGAAGTAAAGGGAATTGCACTGAAAGCAGATTGGGCAGAAGACAAATCAGAAGCTGACTGCTCCACTGAGCAACTGGCCATGATGGCTCAGAACTTTGGAAGAATGGTGCGGAAAATCAATAGGCGTGGTCCAGAACAGGGGCAGTCCTCATCAACCGGTTTCCAAAACTGGAAAACCGACAGGTCTAGGTCCAGTGACTCAAGGCAAGACTCCTCTGACAGAAGAAAGGAAGAAATTCAGTGTCATGAATGCAGAGGGTTTGGTCATATTGCTTCACAATGTGCGAACACACTCATGAAGAAGAAGGTAATGGTCGCAAGTTTCAGTGACAGTGAGTCAGATGAAGAAAAAGGAGGCACAACCACAAACTTTGTGGCCTTTGCTTCAACTCCGGAGGAATACGGTAGCACCAGTGAAACTGTTCCACCTCTGTTGGAACTCCCAGCTGAAGATCTCTCAGACAGTGACGGTGAAGAACTGACGCAGGAATCTCTGGCCGAGACATATAAGGATCTATATGAAAAGTGGCTGCTACTGATCAAGGTAAACAAGAAGCTGAATGACACAGTTGCAAGCATCACTACAGAAAAGGATAAGGTCTGGGAAGAAGTGGAGATTCTGGTCACACAGAAAGCTGAACTTGAAGGCACGGTAACTTCCCTAAACTCTCAACTGGCTGATATGAAACAGGAAAGACTATGTTTGCTTGCTCAGAAGACGGAGCTCCTGGGCACTATCTCCTCGCTGAAAGTCGACATTGAAAAAGACCGTGAAACTCATCCTGTTGGCATGACCGGGCTAAGAAAGGTTATCTCAGATCTAAAACGCAAGGAGATGTTCCAACACAGAAAGATAGAACAGCTGGAACTCCAGCTAGAATCAGAAAAAATGGACTAAGAAGTTGCTGAAAAGGAGCTCACTCACTTCAAACAGTCAGTGAGGATGTTGAACTCTGGCTCAGAAAATTTAGATGAAATCCTCAACGCTCAAAGGATGGAGGCAGGACGTAGAGGATTGGGGTTCGTGGGAAAAAGGAGTTCAAAGGACACTATGTGTGTTAAAGCTAAATCTGTGTCTGAACAGTTGCCTGAACAGAAGGTGAGAAAGCACCCTAGACAGAAAGTGGATCTGTCCCAAGACAAGTCCAGGACTGCTTACCTCAGTTCAAATCAGAAGAAAGATTTGCTGACATGTTGGTACTGCTACCAGATGGGACACATCAGACGGCAGTGTCGACTGTTTCTTGCTGAACGTCGAGGACACCAACAGCAACAGATCCAACCTCGACAGAAACAAGTTTGGATTCCGAAGGAACAACAGACAGTATGCATGGTAGCGTGCTGCTCATTAGGAGATACAGTGCAAGCCAGTTGGTTCTTCGATAGTGGATGCTCTGCACACATGACAGGTAACTCTGAATATCTATCTCATATTAGACCTGTTGAGCAGATGCGGTTTGTCAACTTCGTGAATGGTCGGAAGAGTCAGGTGATCGGCTGTGGAACATTGAAGGTTCCGGATCTCCCTGCACTCGAGGACACTCTGCTGGTTGAAGGTCTGACTATGAATCTCATTAGCATCAGTCAACTGTGCGACAATGGACACTATGTGTCATTCTCTCGTGACTCATGCCTCGTTCTTAACGAGAATGGTGATTCCGTAATGAAAGGGAGAAGAAGAGCCAATGACTGTTACACCATCAGAATGGGAAACGAGGAGCTAAGGTCTACTCTCAACTATGTTCAAGCCAAACATCGAGTTCTGCGAGGGGGAGTGAAAAAGACCCTACACAATAGAAGGATCGCACAAATCAATTTTGGCAACTATACCAGGCGACTGCTGGATCAGAAGGTGTCACAGTTACAGCGAGAGTTTGAACAGAAGATTACACAGTTGCAGAAGGAGTTCGAACTGCTTGTACAGATGAATGCCAGTTCACCAGAAGAGAAATTGAATGAGATTCCTCGGTTTGGAACTCCCAGATCCTCCTTGGGTCTGCGTGGGTTTATGAACTGAGTGTTCTAGGCAGTGGTCAGTCAAAGGCGAATCCCCAGCTACAACAGTTGGACTGACCACCTAAGAAGGGAGCTGGAACAGATGGGAAAGTTCTTATGATCAAATATTTTATTCTGAAAAGATTCGAATTACGCCGTTTTATTTGGAAAGCGACTGGCGTATATTGAGAAGACGAAAAGGCAGGAGGATATTTTATTTTCAAATCTCAACTGTTGAGCGTGTCTTCTCTTATTATCTCCGAAACCCTAGATTGGAAGTCTCTCTCGACTGCTCCGAAATCGACGATGGTGAACACAAGGAAGTAAGCAAAATCCAGTGCTATATCCGCGGAGAAAAGGAAGGAAAGCATACAAACCTCAAAGGCGGTGACAGCGAAATCAAAGATTCCAAAATCCAAGGCTGCGAAGATCAAAAAGGCATCGCCTTTACACGAGATGTCTGCCGAGGAGATAACTGCTAAAACTTCTCAGACAGTCACATCGGTTTCTACCCCTCAAGCGTATCCACAATCGGAGGTAAATCCCGTCCTTCCTTCAGTTTCTGCAGTCGTTGAAAAATCTGTGGTTGTTGATGAAATTATTATGGGAGTTGAGAATGTTGGGAGTTTGGGTGCTGAAGCTAGGAGGGCTAATTGTGATGAAGAAGCCGACAGGGCTGAGATTTGTGTTAACGAGGACAAGATTGTGGTTGGTGAAAAGGGTGATGAAGTTTCTAAATCTGTTGAAGAAACGGAACCCAGAATGTCAGTGTCAAGAAAGTCTGGTGTTTCAGATGTTTGGAAGGCAAAGATTCAAGCTTCCGGGTACGTTCGCCTAGGAGGTTTTCAAAGAAAGAAGGTGTCTTGCCGAGCTGCCTCTCCCAGTCAATGCCTAGCCAGGATCTGTTCTATCAGAGGGAGGGTCCCTGATATTTCTAATGAGGAAAAGAAGAGTATGAGGAATCTGGGTATGAAGGATGCACCTGTTGATAACTTGGTTGAGGAGATTGGAGTCTCAGAAGGTGAAGTTGCTGAGACTGTGAGTAAAGGACCAGATTCATCTGTAAAGAGTGTTGGGGTGATTGATGCTGTTGCAGAAGAGCCTGAGACTGCTGAAGGGGATGAAGACCTGGAGGATATGTTCAAAGACATAGATGATTTTGTTGAGAATCTACCAAAGGAAGTCCCCGGTGTTCCAGCTGAAGAGGAGTTAATTGATACTCCAGAGAATGTTGTGATTGAGGAAACGACAACTGTTCCAGATGCTGTTCAGGACAGTCACCATGGTGCTCAGATGGATATTGATGACTCTCAGAAGACTGACATTGAAGCAGTTCCTCAGATGGGTGATGATGAGGATTTGGTTCCTCTTGTGAAGTTAAAGAAGATGTCAAAGGGGAAGGAAAAGGAAAAAGTGGCCTTTGCGAAGTCTACAAAGGATTCTGCCCAGAAGGGTGCTGATGTACGCAGTGGTGCAGGGGGGGCTGGTTCCTCCAAGAAAAGGAAGCGTGTCGCTCCAATGCCTGTTTCAGAAGACGCTGGGGGATGTGAAGTCCCAGGCCCTGATGCTGAGACTGTCCCAGTTGGCTTGGTTAAGAAGGGTGTATGGTTTGTTAACAAAGATGCTGCAAGAAAGTGGCCATGCATCCAGAAGAGGAAAATCATACCTGAAAGATTGCTAGATGAGTCCCGGTATAAGGGAAAGGAGGTGGTTAAGGTTCTGAAAGAATCGGATCTGTTTTGGACGCTGGCTAGGTGCAAACCCTACAGTGAACAGCTTGTGCGTGAGGCAATGGCGAACTTGCCACCTCACTTTGGGGTAGTTGGAGATCCTGAGTATGGAGTCTTCTTTGTTAGAGGGAGGAGAATTAAGATTGATCCGGAGCTAATCAATGTGTATTTCTCGATGGATGACCCGGCTGTTGACGAGGAGGAGGCAAATTTTGAGAAGATTGTGAGTACTATCACTGCAGGCTCTGTTAGGTGGAGACCTGAATCAGTTGTGCACACAGCAGACTTATCAACGTTTTATTCCATGCTGTTCTTCATTGCTGTCTTCAACTGGAGACCTTCTACACATCGATCAACAGTCAATAAGGACGTGGCTCAACTGCTGTATCAGATAGGGAACAAGCGGAAATTCAATTTGGGAAGAGTCATGTTCAAACAGATTGCTGAACATGCTACGTTAAAGAGGACTCTTCACCAGATCTGCTTCCCGTTACTGATTTATGAGTTGATTGTTTATCATGCCCCTGATTTGATGTCCTCCATTGATCAGCTCTCAAAGTCTCCCAGCAAGTTTGTCGTAGACCACAAGCTATTTAAAGGGCATCATATTCATGATCTCAAGGAGGAGACCTCGAAGGGCAAAGATATTGCCGAGCCATCAAGGCGAGGAGGAGCAAGGTTGGCCCGTGATGAGAGGAACAGACTTCTCATGGACCTGCATGACATCATTGAAGCGGATAAGGAGCAGCGCAAGCGTATCAACAAGCTCGCTCGTGCCCTCAGCTTTCCAAGTGATGATGAAGCTGATGATACAGTCTCTGAGGAGGGCACTGATGATGGTTCGTCTTCATGAAGGTCTCCTAATAACTTTTCCTCTGAACTCAGACCGTATTTAAAACTCTAGTTATTGTGTGCTTGTTCTGGCACTTATTGATTAACTGTTCGAACTCGATCGGCCCCTTGCCAGTTTGTGGCAAAAAGGGGGAGTATTTTGTGGTGACAATTTTTGTTCCCTCAAGGTTTCCTACTGTCTAGATAGTTAGATAGATCTAGTTATCTAGTAGATTTGGTTTTGCCAAAATGCCGAGGGGGAGATTGATGTTCCCTTGTGTGGCATGTGTTTGGCAAAACGTAGTTAGACAGTTCGAGCAGGAGTTCAGGGGGAGTTCGAACACTTAGTGGAACTACTATACAGCGTAGAGCAGACGCAGAGTTTTTTCCAGAAGGTTCTAGATCGAATATCTCTTCGATCTGAAGTCGGCCAACGAAGAAATCGGACTCCAGATATTCAGATGAATATCTTATACATGACGGCATGGCTGACTTGGAGAGGAAGTCATCGTTTTCCCTCTCACCGATTTGAAAGATAAGCATCAAATATTTCGGAATATATTCCTAAATATTTGATGGAATTATCTTATGCAAATTAGGGTTTTTGCTCGAGCATATAAATACCATGCAAAGGCAACCCTAATAGGCATCGCTTTCAAGATAAAAAATACACGAAGAAATCCTATCGATTGGAAAAGAAGAAAGCGACGGCCGTTGTGTTTTCCCCACTGGAAAAACATCGGTGTGAGCTCAGTCTGATACGTGCCATTTAGATTGACCAGAGGTGATCAAGTTCAGAGCACAAACAGAACAACCAGCTTTCAAGTGAAAGCGACCGAGCTTCAGGAGAGGTTCGAGTACGTTCGGACAGAAGGTCTGGACGAAGGGGATCAAGGGGAGTTGCGACGAACCTTGGTTACAAATCTGAGAGACGGAGTAGTAGAGGCTAGGCAATTACAAGGTGTAAGTGTAAGGCCACTGAAAAGCTCTATACTCGTAATAAAGATTTGTTGTCCCTTTTCCGGGTGTGGGAAACCCCCCAGAGTAGGCGTAGCTGAACTGGGTTATCAATCTGTGCGTACTCGTGTTTTATTGTTCTGTTCGTACTTGTTGTGGAACTGTGGTAGAAAGAGTTCAAGGTCTGTCCAAACACAACCTAGAACACTTGCTTGAACAGAGGATATAATTTCAACTACCAAACCAGTCGAGACATACCCGGACCTCACTGCCGAACTGACCGAGAAAATCACGGCAGGCCCGGTCCTCACTGAAGAGCTGCTCGAGAAAGGCCCTGTCCTTATGGCCGAGAAGCCCCTACTTAACCCTTCATGTTCTATGAAGATCACGGCCACCAGAGATGAGATGATCGATGATGATGTAGTGCTAGGCGAGTTGGAGGAGAAGCATGAGCCAAAACAATCAACGCAGGAGCTCCCACTCGTCACAAGCCAAGAAGAGCCTCTTGAAAGGTGTAAGGACCAAGGACGGCCAATCATCTCTGCCACAAAGAAGTGGGTTAGCAAGGGCGCATGCTTGAGGTCGCTTGGCAAAAGACTGAACTTCCAAAAATGCAAAGATGCCAACCGGCCATACATGAAGAAGCGGCAAAGACATGGGCCCAAAGAATGGAAACCCGGAAGGAGAAGCAAGAGAGCACGACTCCATGGACCAGCAGCTATGGTCAAGGGAGCCTCACCTTCTCGGAGCTATGAAAAGAAGAACCTGCCAAACCAATGGAGAACCAAACCGAGCCCATCACTCCACAAGTTCTTTGGACAGAGTAAAAGGGCTGCCGAAAAGAAGTTCGACCTCACAAACCCATGGGACCCAGATCCCTCTTAAATGAGGTACTGTCGAGCTAACGACGTTAAACAAATGCACTGGTCGGGAGGTAACCCGACATCTATCTTACTTTCAGTTATTTAATTTCTGTCATTTAGTTTTTTGCCCTAAATCATTCTCACCTTTCCTGTATATATTTGCTTGCATGACTTTTAAACTAAGTCTTGCTGAAAGGCACGCCTTCGTTCAAAAGTGTGGGGTGAGAACCACCTGTGTACATAGTTAATTAACATGCTTTTTCTTTTTCCTTTTACCTTAATATTATCTTTTTGAAAATATGAACTTGAGAATGTGAAAAAGATAAATCTAAATTCATGCATTTACCTTGTGAAATCTCAACTGTATAAAAACTTAGAATGTAACTTCTCATTTGTCCCTTTGTGCTGAGATATACAGGGGATGTGGAGTTGATAGAAAAATGCCCTAGAGAGGCTTGGCAAGCACTCGAAGGATCGAATCTAACTATATGGTTTACGAAGTCAGTGGAGGCTGCACTTCGGGTTTCAGTTGAGTCAGAGTCATCTCCTCCATGCAGCGTTTATGCAAAGAGGCGGGACGGGAATCAAACCGTCCTATCTCTAGTCAGAGTAGCTGGGAAAACAAATGAGCGACCCTCATTTTGACCCGCGCGAAACGGTGAGGATGAGAAAGAGCGGGGAGGTATTTCCATATGCTTGCGGGCAAAGATTGGACCTCCCAAAAAGGCTGAGAAAATGGACTAGCAAGTCACAAAGAAGCAAAAGCTCAAAGAAGCTAATCAAAGGCCAAAGGCCAAAATTGTGAAGGTTTTAACCGAACAAAAGTGAAGAAACTCCAACTCAATATCAAAGGCCAAAGGCCAAAGGCCGATTCACTACAGAAGCTGTCCCTCGCCAAAAAGAAATTAAAATGCTCAACTCAGTGAAACCCGAACCAAATCACGTGCTAGAGAAAGCTACAAGGAAACCATATAGTGCGAGTCGATCTCGAGAATGCAGTCCAGGAGCCTGAAAAGGGCTATCTCCCGAAACATCCGAATTAATTTGCATCTCGGCGCAAAGGTACTAGTATCAAGTTTCTTCTAAGTATTTACACGGTTTAGTTTGGTAATAAGTAAGTAATGCATGAATTAAGATAAATCTAGTCCCACAGTCTCACTTTCATATTTAAAAGTTTACTTAGATTGTGTTCCGCCCTTAAATAGCATTGTTCGGGACGAACAACTAAAAGTGTGGGGGTGATATGATGGACCATAATTGTATGAATCATAAACACAGTTAAACCCACCAAATTAGACTCTTTGTCTATTTAACTTTTGCTTTATAGTTTCGATATTTATCTACAGGGTATTTTGAAGTCTAGAGAGAATACAGGCTAAGGAGGAGTTTTAAAGCTGAAAATGAATTACGAGTCATTCTAGGTCACGACCAAATTCTTACTTGCAAGAACCTGACGTGGAATCACTCAAAACAAGTCCAACCGAAGAGCAACCAGAGTCAGACCGGAGCTGAAAGGGAGCCGATGGCTTTTGAGAAAAAGATCTCAACTCACACTCACCCACTCCCCTCCACCTAGCTGGCGGCTTTGGCCATGGAAGTGACACATGGGGGGCGGCTCCCCTCCCCTCCACCTCACCCCGGCGGCTTTTGAAGCCTCCTCTCATCCCTTGCCAAGTGTTGCCTCCTCCTTGGTCCTCCATGCCTATAAAAAGAGACCTCTCCTCCTTGTATCAACATCCCACAATCACATTCCAAAATCAAACAATCCACAAGTCACTTATCTCTCTAGATTGAGAGCACAATCATGTAATCGCTTTACTTTGGAATCGAAGCTTGATCTTTAACACTCTTAACGGTTCTTGTAAGTACTCTCTTCTTTACTTTACTGTCTTTTCAATTCAACAACTTTACTTTCCTATCTTTACTTTCGAAAACTTTACTTTACTGTCTTTCAAAAACCTTTACTTTTCAACGCACTTAGCTATGATGTCCTATTCCATGAATATTTGTAGCTAAACCCTTCATTCGGTTGAAGGGGTGTGCTTGTATCATACAATGTTTTAGGCCCTACTCTTAGTGCCTCTATGCGTCCAAAACTTGTTCTATGTGCCACATATTAGGTTAGAACTTCCAAGGTTGAGTGGATGCTTTAACGGGCAAAGCTCTTCCGTGGGGTTTGTGAACATACTCGGGTAAGTGGATGCTTTAACGGGAAAAGCTTATCTGAGGAGTTCGACCTCTTTCAAAAACCATTTGGTTGATCGTAACTGAAGATCAAATGGATACACATAAGGCTAAGATACTTCGAAAGGAGGAATTAGTCTAAATAGAACAAGTGTTCTAAATGATGTGGCAAGTCATGTGCTAGAAATAGCCTTGATTCATCTCTGAACACATAGTATGATCATTAGAGGTAGATGATAAACAGACTATGATACAAGGCCCCCTAAAACCGAATACTTTCCTTTAATTGTAATATCAACTGTTACTTTACTTTCAGTACCATAGCAACTATTTATTTTCTGTCAAGACTCGCACTTTAATTTTCAGTACTAAAACCAAAACCAACCCCCCAACTGCTTAATTTAACTCCCCCTTTTAGAAAGAACAACTATCACCTAATTCCCTTGGGTTCGACCCGTACTTACCACTTACTACCAAAAATAGTTAAGTCGCGAGTATCGGAGATATAAATTTATTTTTGCACAGAGAACATCGCACCTTAACAACAGTGCGGTGGGCTCCGTCATTCATGGACACACATCGTGCCAAAACCGTGCTCAAATTGCTTAAGCAAGCGTCGAATGTGTCTCCATAGGTGGTGAAGTCGTCCATGAAGACTTCAATGAATTCTCCGATCATGTCTGAAAAGATGCTTGTTACTACCCTTTGAAAAGTCCCCGGGGCATTGCATAGGCCAAACGACATCCTTCTGAAGGCGAATGTACCAAATGGGCAGGTGAATGTAGTCTTTTCTTGGTCCTCAGGCGCTATGGGGATCTGGTTGTAGCCTGAGAATCCATCCAGGAAGCAAAAGTATGGTTTGCTCGCCAGTCGGTCTTACATTTGATCGATGAATGGCAGAGGGAAATGGTCCTTTCTTGTGACGGCGTTCAATTTTCTATAGTCAATGCACATTCTCCAGCCGTTCTTGACCCTTTTTGTTACCATATTCCCTTTGGTATCTTCTTCGACCGTGATCCCAGTTTTCTTCGGGACCACATGGACTGGGCTCACCCACTGGCTATTCGAGATTGGATAGATGACATCTGCATCCAGGAGCTTCTGTATTTCCTTCTGGACGATCTCCATCATGATTGGGTTGAGTCGTCGCTGAGGTTCTCTTGACGGCTTAGCTCCATCCTCGAGTAAGATGCGATGTATGCAGACTGGCGGGCTAACTCCTCTTAAGTCGGCTAGAGTCCATCCAATAGCCAACTTGTGTTGTCTCAGCACTTTTATCAAACGACGCTCCTGGTCTGTTTCCAGGCCACTCTTTATGATTACCGGGAGCGTGTTATTTTCCCCTAGGAATGCGTACTTCAGATGGCCGGGCAGGGGCTTCAATTCTATTTCGGGAGCTTGCATTACTGAGGGCAAAAAGGTATTGGATTTTAATAGTTTTACCTCATTGACTTCGTATCCTGGTGTGAGAGGCTCCGAAATTGTTAGGTGGGCTAGTGTTTCATGCAAGCCTTCGGCTAATTCATAAGAGCTTTCGGCTCCAGTAAGCACGAGTTCTAAAGGGTCTGCTCTTGGTTCTGGTTTAACTTCTTGGACTAGGTCATCCAAAGCGTCGAGAGCGTGCACTTCCTCGAACTCTATGGGATGTTTCATTGTTCGAAATATGTCGAAGCTGAACACCTCTCCTTCCACCTCCATTGAGAGCATGCCACTACCGCAGTCTATCTTCATTTTCGACGTTTTGAGGAATGGACGGCCGAGAAGGATAGGTGCATGGTCTGTTGGCCCGCCAGTCTCCATCTTTAGGACGTAGAAATCTGCTGGAAACACCAATTCGCCCACTTGAACCAGGACGTCTTCTATTTTGCCCTCGGGCTATTTGCAAGATCGGTCTGCCAGCTGGATAGTGAGACCGGTGGGTTCGAGGGGTACAATCCTGAGGCACGAATAGAGTGAAAATGGAAGAACATTGATTGAAGCTCCTAGGTCTAGCATGCAGTTCTCAATTCGGATGTTCCCGATTGTGCAGAGAATGGTGTAAGTACCCGGGTCGCCGCATTTGGGGGGCACCTTCCTTTGTATGACCGCGGAGATGTTTCTACTCATCAGCTCTTGATCATTTCCAGTACTCCTTCTTCGGTTGGTGCAAAGCTCCTTTAAAAACTTTGCATATCGAGGGATTTGCTTGATGGCTTCCAAGAGGGGGATGTTGATCTCGACTTTGCTGAACAATTCAAATACATCCTCGTCCATGACATGCTGTTTTGGTACTCGGGCTGGCACTGGAAATGGGAGCGCGGTGCTGAATTTGGAGGTCTCGGTTCTGGGCACCGGGCGCTCCTTGTGCTCCTTGGACGTGGGAATCGGGCTGGCCGCTGGTACCAGGCCAGGCCTGAGTTCCTCGGGCGCGTCCTTATTTTCCTCGGGCAACTCCGGGCTTTCGTCTTCCTCTTGTTCCATGGGTGCAACGTCTAGCTTTTTTCCACTCCGAAGAGTCATGGCATTCACATTTCCCCTCGGGTTCTGGACGGGTTGTGAAGGAAGTCTGCCAGGTTCATTAGTGAGCGCGGACATTGCGGTAGCGAGTTGGGACATGTGCTTATTCCGGTCGGCTATTGCTCCATCATTTTTCACCTGGTTTTGATGCACAGTAGTACTCAACTGCTGCACAGTGCCTGATAATTGCTGCACAGTACCCGAGGATTGTTGCACAGTACTCGAGAGTTCCTTCATCATGTCCTCCAGCCACTTGTTCGGTCCTTGCTGATTACTCGAGCTGGCTTGGTTCTGATTTGGTCCCTTCTGTTGATATTGGCTCGTCGGGTACTGGTTTGGTCCCCTTTGTTGGTATTGGCCCGCTGGTGGGGCGTTCTGGTTGTACTGCTGGTGGGGCGGTCGATAGAATGACTGAGCTGGTTGAGGTGCGGCTTGTTGTGTCACCCTTGGAGGGTGGTTCTTGTTTTTCCAGCTCGGGTTGGTTGCTTGACCATACTGCCGGCTTGGACCGGCGTAGTAGTTGTTGTTGTACCCTTGATATCCCTCTACTGCATTGGCCTCCACCGGGTCCTCTTCGATCAAAGTTGGGCATGCATCAATCTTGTGGTCCGTAGAGCCACAAAACTCGCAAGGTCTTACTTGAACTGTCTGCTTTCGTAGGATTTGCATCATCATTTCCTTCATCTGTTCCATTTTCTCGGGCATTGAGTTTATCGGTGTCTCGGCACTTGCCACGTTATTGGTTCGGGTAAACTCATCCTGCCGAGTGGTCTCCTCTCTGAACCGGGCATTTTCAGCAAATTTTGTGACTAGTCGTCGTATGCCGCTTAATGGTAGGCTCATCATTGACCCTCCAGCTGAAGCATCAAGGAGCTTTTTGTCTAAGGGATTCAGTCCATCAATCAGGTACTCGATGATGAGCTTATCGGGTAATCCAAGAGTGCAGCAGCTTCTCTCCAGGTGGTTGAATTTCTCCAGGTAGTCGTACATGGTTTCATTAGGTCCCTGCCTTATGTCTTGCAGTTGCCTCCTTACTTGCATCGCTTTTCCCGCTGGGTAGTATTTGTCCAGGAATTTCTTTTGCATCTGAACCCATGTTCTGAAGCTTACCGAAGGCAATGAAAGGAACCAATCGTTTGCCGAGTCAATGAGGGAAAAGTAGAACGCGTTCAACTTGAAATCGTCTATATTCACTCGATTGGGCTTAAAATTTTGGCAAATGCCATGTAAGCGTTGGAGATGAGTTGTCGCAGATTCTGCATGAGCTCCTGAGAACTTGGGCAAACTGTGGGCTACTGACGTGTCGATTGTAATGTTTTCCAGTTCAGGGCACTCGTAAATGCACCACGGCTGATTTTCAAAATCTGGGGCATTAAGTTCTCCCATAGTAGGTTCGCGGTAGTTGTTATCCCCATAGTAATCATCGAAGATAGGTTCCCGTCTTGGCACTTGTTGATGTCGAGGAGGTGGGGGATATCTAGGGGGTGGTACTAGACCAGCTTCATTTCGGTCCTCGGGTGGTTCTTGGTTTCTTCGGGCGCCTTCCCGATTACGAGCTCTTTGGTTTCGGATGAGCTGTCCTGGATCGTCAAGAATTGGAAACGGAGGCAGCACCTCATTATTTCGATCGAACAGATTCATCTCGTCGTCATCCTGATAGTCATGGTGGCTTCCTTCATGAGACATGGTTATGCAGAGATGGGTACAAAAGAAAAGAACAACTAGTCAGAAAGCTAACTCCCCGGCAACGGCGCCAATTTTGACGGAGCCCACCGCACTGTCGTTAAGGTGCGATATTCTCTGTGCAAAAATAAATTTATATCTCCGGTACTCGCGACTTAACTATTTTTGGTAGTCAGTGGTAAGTACGGGTCGAACCCAAGGGAATTAGTGGATAGTTGTTCTTTCAAAAAGGAAAAGTAAATAAAACAGTTAGGGGGTTGGTTTTGGTTTTAGTACTGAAAGATAAAGTGCTGGAACAGTCAATTTCAAGATCAACCGCAGACACACGTTTGATACTGGCCGCACGCTGTGTTTTAAGCGTGTTGCGTACCAAAGGTTATGCCGAGCTGATGTTGATAAAGTCTGTAGTAAAAGTAAAGTACAGAAAGTAATTGCTTGATGGACAAGTCTTGCGAAAAGTAATTGCTTGAAGGACAAGACTTGCGGAAAGTAATTGCTTGAAGGACAAGACTTGCGGAAAGAAATTGCTTGAAGGACAAGACTTGCGGAAAGTAAGCAGTTGATATGGACTGAAAGTAAAGTTACTGAAAGTAAATGACTGGAAAGTAAGCAGTTGATAGTAAGACTGAAAGTAAGTGACAGGTGATGTTTGAATCAAAGGAAAGATTCGGTATCAGGGGCCTTGTATCATAGTCTGTTTATCATTGACCTCTAATGATCATACTAATTGTTCAAAAGTGAATCAAGGCTATTCCTAGCACATGACTTGCCACACCGTCTAGTCTTTTGCAAGACAAGGAACTCTTGTTCTAGTATGTGTATCCATTTGATCATCATTCCTGATAAACCAAATGGTGTTTTAAAGAGGTTGACTTCCACAGATAAGCTGTGCTCTTCCGAGCCTCCACTTATCCATGGAAGATCACGAACCCATGGCAGAGCTTTGCTCTTCCGAGCATCCACTCAACCAATGGAGTTCTGACCTAATATAAGGCACCTAGAACAAGTTGAACACAAAGAGGCACTAAGAGAAGGGTCTAAAACATTGTATGATACAAGTACACCCCTTCAACCGAATGAAGGGTTTAGCTACGAATATCCATGGAACAGGACATCATAGCTAAGTACTTGAAAAGTAAAGGTTTTTGAAAGACAGTAAAGTAAAGTTTTTGAAAGTAAAGACAGGAAAGTAAAAGGAGAATACTCAAGAACCGACAGGAGTAAACTCAGGAAAAGTAAAGAAACGCTTGAGTACTTCAAGAACCGACAAGAGTACTCAAGAACGAACTTAAAGCTTTCGATATCAAAGGAAAGTGTTTACAGGGATGGTGTTGTGAATCTAGAGAGCTTCTCTCTCTACCCAAGACTATGGAGCTTTGTGGATTGTGGGATGATTTTACAAGGGCAAGGGAGGGCTCTATTTATAGGCATGAAGGAGCAATGAGGAGCCAACACTTGGCAAGATGGGAGAGGGACTCAAGGAGCCGCCGGCCACATGTCTTCTCCATGGCAAAAGCCACCGGCCATGTGAGGAGGAAGAGACACTACTACAGAGAAGAGCTTATGCAACGGTTATTTGGACCCTTATGCAACGGTTCATCATCCGTTGCATAAGCTACCGTTGCATAAGGTCGTGACCTTATGCAACGGTTCAAGGAAAACCGTTGCATAAGGTCGTGACCTTATGCAACGGTTTTGAGGAAAACCGTTGTATAAGGTCATGACCTTATGCAACGGTTTTGAGTAAAACCGTTGCATAATGTCATGACCTTATGCAACGGTTTTGAGCATAGAACCGTTGCATAAAGTACGAAAAAAATCTGGTAAATTTTGGCTATTTTATAGCTCAAATCCAGTTGTAAAATTAAATACAAATTGCAAACAAATGTAATTTCCTGTTACTCATTTTCCAAACATCAAAATACTTTCATTTCATTCAAAATACAACTATTCATTACACCATTCATACAACTTTACATAACAATCAAATGCATGAGGAATCACTGATATCACATAAAAAATAATCTCGAAGCCTTTAGTAGCTCACATACAACAGGTATACCCATAACAAGAACCAAAGAAGTCGATACTTGCAGAGTGCAACGGCTTCTGCGACTCCGATACTTGCAGCAAGAACCAAAGAAGTCGATACTGAGGAAAGCAGCTTTTTTCCTTTAGCATCACCTGCATCAAGTTTTAAATTGCGTCTAAGTCAAACAAAATAATCTTCACAGCTCAAGAAGTGTGTACCCAAGTAGAGCTTGCGAATCAAACACCATAAACTAATCTTCATAGCTTTAATTTAACCAAGAAAAATTCTAGTGTGTGAAGTGAATGATTACCTTGATAACAACTGAAGTTACTCCTCTGTCGACACAAAAGTATGTCCCTGATTTGCGAGCATACTGCTCCGAAAACTTCCTCATAAGTACACTGCATGACCCGTAACCAACATTAACTACCACACCGCTGATTAAATGCCAACAAATCGTTCACGTCAAAGTGTCAAACATTCCAATCTAATTCCAAAATCCAAATGCACACCACATACCACTTTCTTGACACACAAATTCAAACACCAGGTTCTGATTCCTACACAGAAATTTAGCATATCTTCCCCATAAACTCAATGGATGCCAAACACAAGCCGCACACATTTAAGCAACAATCAGCCATACGCACCAAAAGCTCCTCTCAAATCCTCCTTACAAATTCAAGCACAAATTCACACCTATTCAAAAATTAGGGCTAACAAACCAAACCATCTCAAAACCAATCATCCAGACACAAATGCAATACACATAACCAAACCAAACCTACAAATTCTCAAGCAGCGAGATTACACAGTACCTTGACAGCGGACCGCGAGGCGGCGATAAGGGCGAGCGGATACGGCTGTGAACGCAGGGATTGCCAAGCTGTATGAAGACGACGAAGAAGCTTGCAAAGTCATTTCGTAGCCTCTCCAATTCGAATTCAAACCGTTTCTGCTGCTGTTGCTGAGGAGTCTGTTCTCCACGGCTCGAACAATCGAACGACTCCTCGGAAATCACTGTCAACGATGGCTTCCAGTTAGTCGACGAGACGGATCTGAACCGCCCTTGTGTGAAACTCCGGTCAAGCGGTTGCTGGCGGACAAGCGGCGCAGAGGCTTCGTCTCCGCCGGATCTGGAGGAAGATGTTCATCATTTCGCCCTTTCGAATCGAAATCCAACATCCCTAGAATCTCTTGCTTCTGTATCTAACAACTCCAAACCGATGAGAGTGAAGAGCGGATGAAGCGAAGAGCGGACGACTGACGAAGAAACAATGTGTTTTAATTTTAGGGTTTAGTATATGCAACGGTTAACACAAAACCGTTGCTTAATGTTATTCCTTATGCAACGGTTTATGTAAAAAACCGTTGCATAAGGTAGACTTTATGCAACGGTTCTTAAAACCGTTGCATAAGGTCATGACCTTATGCAACGGTTCAAGGAAAACCGTTGCATAAGGTAGACTTTATGCAACGGTTCAAGGAAAACCGTTGCATAAGGTAGACTTTATGCAACGGTTCTTAAAACCGTTGCATAAAGTTTACCTTATGCAACGGTTCTTAATAACCGTTGCATAAAGTATATCTTATGCAACGGTTCTTAAAAACCGTTGCATAAAGTCTACCTTATGCAACGGTTTTTTACATAAACCGTTGCATAAGGAATAACCGTTGCATAATAAGAAATTTGAACCGTTGCATAAGCTCTTCTCTGTAGTAGTGAGAGGAGTAGCCGCCCCCCATGAGGTGGATGGGAGTGGTTGAGTGTGTTTTGTGATCTTTTCCAAAAGCCATCGGGTCTTTTCAGCTTCGGACAGACTCTGGTTGCCCTTCGGTTGGACTTGTTTTGAGTGATTCCATGTCAGGTTTATGAAAGTTGTACAGTCGGAATCTGATCATGGCCTGGAGTGTCTTGTAATCAATTTTCAGCTTTAAAACTCCTCCTTAGCTTGTATTCTCTCTAGACTTCAAAATACCCTGTAGATAAATATCGGAACTAACAAGCAAAAGTTAAATAGACAAAGAGTCTAATTTGGTGGGTTTAACTGTCTTAATGAATCATATAATTATGGGTCCATCAATCCCCGTCTGGAACAGGTACATCCTCGGGAGCATCATGCGTAAATAGTCCACGACAACTCGAAACTTTAGGGCACTCCGCTTGACGATGCCCCATCTCTCCGCAGCCAAAACAACGAATACCACCTCCAGACCGAGTCTGGGCAGGGTGGTCAGCAGGTCGCCCCACCGGGGTCGCGGGACCACGGGTGGTAGGAGCCGTGGGTGTGGCACCTGCACCTGGTGATTAATGAAAACCACCTGGCCCTCGTCTCGCCAACTGCTTCTCAACCTGCAAGGCACGCTGGTGTGCTTCAGATACTGTGGCGGGATCAAACATGTTCAGGACATCCTGCAACTGAAGTTTCAACCCACCAATGTAACGGGAAACAAATTGAAGCGAGGATTCACGCACATCCGTGCGGGCCAGCAATTGGAAAAAATCAGCGGTGTATTCATCCACTGAACGAACACCCTAACGCAGGTTCTGAAACTGTTGATATAGCTCGCGCTCAAAGTTGTAAGGTAAAAAGGCCTGGCGAGTATGTTTCACAAACTTCTGCCAAGTCGCGATCTTAGCCTTACCCTCACGAACACGACTCTTCTTCACCTGTTGCCACCACGCCTGTGCTCTACCACGCAAGTGAAAAGTCACAAACGACACGCAGCGATCATCAGGGATGTCCTTAAAATCAAGGATCTCCTCCACTTGAGAAAGCCAATCAATAAACTCCTTGGCCTTGAGGCCTCCATCAAAGTTAGGAATATCAACCTTGAACCCAAGCTACCACCGACGGTCACGCTGATTGTTGGCCTCACCCGCGAAAGGGTTATCCTCAGCCACGACCTCGGCATCGGCACGATGGGCCTCAAGTTCGCCCAAACGATGAGTTAGATAGTCAACCTGTCGGCGCATGTCAGCAGTCTCACGAACACCGAAATCCTCGATATCACGATCCGCAGCAGCAGCACCGCCTCTTGGTCTACCTCGAGCCATCGCGCAGGACCACCGTAGTTTGATACCAATATAATGCAGAGCAAACGCAGAGAAAGCCGAATTTAGGGAAAACCCTAGTTTTTTTATTCAAACAAAAGCTGCTAATGAAGATTACATAAGTTTACATAGGAAAATAAAACGAAGCCATAATACGAAAATTACTAAAAATCGAAAATTTCTAAAAACATTAAAAATTCAAAATAAAATAGGAAACGACTCCGGATGGCCCAAAAAGCCCATATGTCACAAGCAAAGCTAGTGATTTCTGATCGTCACGCCGTTTTGCTCAAAATAAGGTACTATAGGCTGAAATCTGACACCGACAACTCCAATTCTGCTATTTCGCCACAATCCTGATTTTTCGCTAATCTATCTACATCACAGGGTGCGGTGATGGCTCAGAATCTGATAAACCTGCTCAAAGATGGGCCTGACATGCATGGTGTGCTAGATTATTTTATAATCTAATGTTTGAATCATAATGTAATGTATACTATCATGTTTTATAAGTCAATAATAAAGTAATCTATTATATAGTTGGCTTTAGAGTATATAAATTAAGGTAATCATGGAACATTAAATATGTGTGTAGATACCAGTTCGTAAATACGTTTCTTTTGAGAAAAAAGATTCGTAATTATGAAAACTTATAGCAGTTATGTACACTGCTATAAATAGGTAGTGGTCCTCAGTTTCACGTATCGATTCTAAGTATTATTCTCTCTCAAATATTACTGGGAAAGGTCGTACGAAGAAACTGGAAGATCCATTACCGGCGACGGCCAGAAGAGTTCAGAATCATCAATAAAGGTTTGATCATCTACTGTATTTTTTGTATGCTTGATTAACACGATTGGGTATTACGATCCTGAGTATGTGAAATTAATCTAACAATTTGTATTAGAGCACCCAATTTTGTGTTATTCAAGCATATTATGATATGTTTACTGTTTAAAATTGAACAAACATATCATCTGGGCTCTGGCATGCGTTCTCTGTTTTCTCTGTTCAACCGTTCTTTGTTGCGTTGAAATCATAGCCGGACTTGAAAACAATAGCTGTGGGCTGCCGGATAAACTGCTCCGACGTGGTTGCAACTGCTCCGACTTCAGTCGTGCTTTCCCTGATTTTATATCAATCTGGCGCTTGGTCTCGTGTCGGATGTCTGCAAGCTTGCTGCGCAGACAAGTAATGTCTCGTTTGGAGTTCATTTGTTGTTGCCTTGGTTGTTGTCGCCGGCATCTTTCTCGGAAGCAGCAGATCTGACTTTTGGCGGCTGCTTCTTCTATCGGCTTTGTAGGTGTTGTCGCCCGAAGTCGATTCGACTCAGATCTCGACCTGAATGTCACGATGGATTGATGCGTTACTGTTGCGAGACTGTTGAACGAAACGTCAGATGCGTTTCTGGAATTGATTGACTTAATTGCTGCGTTAATGGTTTTTTGATTGCGGTTGATTGCTGGGGCTGCTCATAAAGCAAGACTGTTGAATGCGATTGATTGCTGGGGTTGCAATAATATTTTGATTTGTTTGAATGCATTTTTTTGAATTGCCGAACGTTTTGATGAATTTGAAAAGAAATTTTTTTTGGATGATGCGGCTGCCGAGAAAACAACATCCAAAGATAACCCAAAATCCTAATTGATTTTGGGCTTAATGGGCTTTAATTTAATGGGCTATATATTTGTTTGTTTTTTTTTTGGGTTTTATTTTTTTCCATATATCATATAGATTTCAGATCTGGTGCAAAGCTCAAAAATCATACAAAATACAAACTCATCTAGACTGTTCATTATGGAAATCTAATGACTGATATTAATTAAATTAAATAAATTAGGTAACTGAATTTTATACGTGTATCTCTCCAAAGGAGGGTATAATCGACCCAATGAATTCGAAATCAACCCCGAATCTCTCCTCCCCAACAAAAACCCGACGATTTGGGAAACTATAATCATACAGCGCCGATGGAACTGACAAAGTTCCGAACGAATGGTCATAACGAACTATAAATTGGTGATGACGAACTATAAATTATCATGACTAACTATCGATGATACTGCCGAATTGTTGACGAATTATAGTCCAATTGTGATGAATTATGTCATAATTCGTCACAAGCGCACTATAATTCATCAAAATCTTGACGAATTATAGTCCAATTTGGACGAACTATGACATAATTTGTCCAAATTGGACTATAATTCGTCAAGATTCATCCATGTTTTTCCTTATCGGAGCAGATCGAAGCTTATACCAGATCTCAGAGTGAAGGATTCTTTCATCCAGACCTGAGAGAGAGAAGGATTCGTCCAGATCTGAGAGTGAAGGATTGTTTCGTTGCTGACGAAGAAACAAACCCAGATCTGAGAGAGAAGGATTGCGGTGCGCTTGTTGTGGTGTGGTGTGCCGATTTTCGTTCCTAAGCCGGGCGGATTAGGGCTTTTTTGTTATATATATGTTCTAGGGTTTTTTATGGTTGTTTGATTGAAGTGTTGGAGGTTGGAAATGATGAAGAGTGAGATGGGGATGGGGTGGAGTGAAGAGGAGAAGGCGTTGATAGCATCGGTGCTAGGTAGTCAAGCTATGGATTACTTGTTTAATCAGTTTGGGGTCGAGTGACGGTGGGCAGCAGATCTGAATTTTTTAATCGAGAGGATAAGGAGAGAGAGTAAGGATGTTATATTCTATATTTACACCTGATCTAATATCAATTTGAATTTATATTTATTTATTTTTACTTAATCTCATCCATCGAAATTACAAAATCAAAGGATGTGATTATTTTGTATTTTTTTACAAGAATATGAGTTTTGCACCTGATCCTAATCCATATCTATAATCCAAACTATGTGATAAGTTAAAGAATTGAACAAGTGACGGTTTAATTGGGATCAAACCAGTTTGGTTCATATGGAATTGATTTGGTTTGGTCCAATACATGAATTTGGTTCAATGTGGTCTAGTTTTGTAATTTGATCCAATTGAATCTGATTCAATTAAAGTGATTTGGACTGGTTCAGTTATGCAGTTCAAATCAATTTTTGCGGTTTCAGTTACGATTGACCCGGTTGCGGTTCAATTTGGATCGAACTAATCTGATTCAATTAGAATTGGATTTGGTTTTATTCATATTTTTTTGATGGAATCGGTTCAATTAAAGCCAGTTTGGTATGTGGTTCAATTAAAGTGAATTTGACCAATTCAGTTATGTGGTCCAATTCAATCTTGGTTCAGTAACACTTAACGAATTAAATCTATTTTGATTTAATTAAATTGAGTGTATTACTGAAAATTAAAGGTACATACATATATGACATATGTTTTCAATTTTGGGCCACACTTATAGTGTATTAATTAATGCATAACTGTCACAAAAGTGACCTCTTATGTGTAAGTTAATACATGAAGGGTGCTGGATAGGAATATGTATGTAATTTACATGGATAATTAATTGGCCCCAAGGAAAATTATTATCCACTGTAATTACATACATATCTGTGGTAATGACATGTGATGATTGTCAGGATGAACTTTGTGTGAATAATTAGTACATCAAAAGATGACTATTTATTTGACACCGTTTATCATCAATGTTTGATTACTACAACAAGAGTATCACTTACAGTTAATAGTACTATCCGAAGATTTGCTGTTAATGTTGTGCTGGGTATCTTGGTATGTCATATTTATTTATCCATTATGTGAGCATGAAAAACTGACTTATGTCTTGTTCTCTTTCAGCTTACCTGTCTACCACTTCAGTTGCTGCAAACCTCAATAATATTCCAATACTAAATGGGACGAACTTTGAGGAGTGGAAAGAAAATATTAAGATTTTCTTGGGTAGCATGTATCTTGACTTAGCACAGCGAGAGGCGAAGCCGATTCATCTTGCTAATTTAAGAAGTGCATTTGATCGTCATCATTTAAGAATGTGGGAGCATTCTAATAGGATGAGTCTGATGATCATTCATCGCGGCATTCTAGAGGCTTTCAAGGGTATAGTGCCTGATGAGATTTCTAGTGCCAAAGACTACCTTGCGGAATTTGAAAAGCATTTTTTAGAAAACGATAAGGTGAAAACAAGTGAGCTTTTAGCAAACTTGATTTCATTGAAGTACTCTGGCAAGGGTAATGTCAGGGAGCATATTATGGAAATGTCTCAAATTGCTTCAAAACTAAAGGCCTTAAAGCTCGAGTTATCTGAGAACCTACTCGTACATTTGGTGTTAATCTCTCTTCCTTCAGAGTACAGTCAGTTTAGGATTTCTTATAACTGCCAGAGGGAGAAGTAGACTCTCAATGAGCTCATTTCGTTTTGTGTGGAAGAAGAGGAGATGTTGAAGCATGATAAGGGTACTAATTCTAAGGCTCCAGTTTGCAATACTCATATTACATGTCATTTCTAAGAGGAAACTGAACACGTGAAGACAAAATGTCCCAAGTGGGCTAAGTATATTGCTTGGCAAGTTTAAAGGAGATTGTCCAAGCTACCGATGACCTATTGACGCTGAAAGATGCATGTATTCTGGGATATGTCATGCGGTAGTGGAGGCAATGATGAATTTCAGATTATTAGCTTTTGGTCATTTTGTTTGGATTTAATAGACATTCGTTGAATCATTGATCATGCAAAACTTAATTGTTATTTCCAAATTGGGCAAATTCAGTTATTATTGTTCATTTGGTGATAGTAAATTTATTTCATCTTTTAAACTCCAATTTCGGGACCATTATGCATTATGTATATAATAATCTGCCCATGTTGGAATTCGTTCCATCAGATAATAAATCCCTACATAAGACTTGAGACTTCAGTCACTGAACATGTTCAAATCATTTAACACTAAAGTTGAGAGACGACTCAACTAAAGAATAAAGGGTGTTGTAACTCATTGTGGTGGTGAAATCACAATAGATGTGACCAATCAGGTGAACAACGTTCTGTGACTATTTGCTAACCACCTAGAGGAGTGTAAAATTAAACTTATAAGGACATGGTAAGGATTATAATTAGTCATTTCAACTTACCAGAAGGACTCTAGGTGAAGCACTAAAGACAGCACCTTATATCCTTAATAAGGTACCAACCAGGTTTGGCGATCCCATTATTAAGTAATTTTTTTGGATGAGAATCATAACATTTTGAGGATATTGAGTTTGGGGGAGAATTCATGTTAGAAATACTGTTCAACCCAAAAGGAGAATCAGAACACTATTTCTGAAGTACAAACTTAACAACCTCTTAAAATGTATAAATAAGGAATTCCATAATGAATTTATGGAAGATTCTCATCGGTGGTACTTTAAATTATATCAAGTGATAGTCATGTATGATTTTGAGACAATCTTGATGGATGAATGTGTGTATCACAAGTTCAGTGGGAGTAAGGTTTAAGTTCTCATACCCCTAATCGCTAAAGGAGACAATTCAGTTAATACCTTGAAAATACTCTGGAAATTCAGGAATGTAGAAAAATTTCGTACGCTTTGGCTATATAGAGATTTTTTTTATATATTGAGGTATGTACGAATTTGGTTATTGCGTACATTGTTGGTATGTCTAGCAGACATATAAGCAATCCATGGGTGGATCATTGGGTAGCAGTCAAGAAAATATTGGGTTCTTAAAGAGAACATGAGACTACATGCTCACATACAGGAAATCGGATCGGTAGGAGATCATTATGTATTTCGATTGTGATTTCAGAGGATGCCTATTTGGTGAGAGATCCATGTCATGTTATGAGGCATCTATTTAGGGAATATGACTACAAAATTTTGTCACAAGACTGCACTTATAAAAGGTATTGAAAGTCCATTAAGGATATTGTGACAATAAGGAGGTAGTATATTCCAATAACGTACAGAGTGGTCATATTTCCATAGAGCACCTTGAGACAAAACTCCAAGATTAGCACCTAAGGTCTTTCACTAGCGTACTGCTTATATGGGTGTAATCAAATTTGAGAATATCCGGATTTAGTGGGAGTTTGTGTTGTGATCATGTTTTGCTCTATGCTGTATATGGATCCTATACATTTAAGTTCTGCATAAATAAAGTGTACATTGCACTATGTTGTATTTTGGTTTAAAGACTGATCTCCGTAAAGTAAAGGTGACCAGTTGGAAATAGACATGTGTAGATCACAGTTCATGTAATTTCCATACTACACATCCATGATTGATCTGTGTCATTTGGTTGTACTAATATACGTGACAAGTTTGGCCCCGTAACGATTAATGCTACGAGTGCCGGCTTGATCCTATGTTAGTATAATTGATTGACGAGATTGTTTGGGATATACTCTATATGATAGTACATTTGATATCACTAAGGTTACACATCTAGTTGGATTTACATTAATGATCAGTGGGAGATTGTTAGATTATTTTGTAATCTAATGTTTGAATCATAATGTAAATGGTTTAAGATGTGTATACTATCATGGTTTATAAGTAAATAATAAAGTGATCTATTATATAGTTGGCTTTAGAGTATATAAATTAAGGTAATCATGGAACATTAAACATATGTGTAGATACCAGTTTGTAAATACGTTTCTTTTGAGGGGAAGGATTCGTAATTATGAAAACTTATAACAATTATGTACACTGATATAAATAGGTAGTGGTCCTCAGTTTCACGTATCGATTCTAAGTATTATTCTCTCTCAATTATTACTGGGAAAAGGTCGTACGAAGAAACTGGAAGATCCATTACCGGCGACGACCAGAAGAGTTCAGAGTCATCAACGAAGGTTTGATCATCTACTATATTTTCTGTATGCTTGATTAACACGATTGGGGTATTACGATCCTGAGTATGTGAAATTAATCTAACATGGTGATCATTGGATCGGTCGTACGAAGAAACTGGAAGATCCATTACCGGCGACGACCAGAAGAGTTCAGAGTCATCAACGAAGGTTTGATCATCTACTATATTTTCTGTATGCTTGATTAACACGATTGGGGTATTACGATCCTGAGTATGTGAAATTAATCTAACATGGTGATCATTGGATCTGTTGGTATGATGGCAACAGCAACATCAGTCATCCAAGCCAATTTTCTTGGTGTATCAGCATGAATGTCGCAAGCTAGCTGCTGTAAAAGAGACATCAGAACTCCCTGGCTTAGGGGAACCAGTGTTGCGGACAAAAGCTTTTGCAGATCATGTTAGATTATTTTATATAATCTAATATTGAGATCATATTGTAAATTATGTGATGTGCATGCTATCATAATCTATAAGTCGTTTATTAAAGTGATCTATTATATAATTGACTTTAGAGTATAATTAAAGTCATGATCATGGATATATGATATGTGTACATGCCTGATTGATAATAACGTTTCTTTTGAGGGGAAGGACTCGTAATTATTAGAAATATGGTGGTTATGTACAACGCTATATTAAGGGTAGTGGTCCCCGGTCTTACGAAGTATCTCAGTTTACTTCTCTCTCAAGAGTTCACTGGTGAAAGGGTACTACAGAGAGACTGGAAGATCCACTACGGTGAAAAGTTCAGAATCATCAACAGAGGTTTGTCATCTTCCGTACTTTCTGTGTGTTTGATTAACATGAATTGGGTTTCACGATCTTCGGGTATATGAAATTATTCTAAGAAATTGGTATCAGACGCCCCCAATTTTGTGTTAATTGAGCCCCATACCGTTCAGAATGTTGCTGAAAATTGTAATTGTTAATCTGGCCATTTTTTTGACTTTTGGTCTGCTTGTTTTGGGGATCTGAGTGCTTAGATACTTCGGATCTGGTTGCACCACGAGATTTCGGCTCGCGATGCCTTTAGAGATTCGCCACTTGCTGTTTTTGGCCCCCTGTCTCGCGCATGCGTAAGACGACTTTAGGTACAAAATGGATCTCGGATCTGATTTATGCGGCTTGAATCAATCCGGCTGGTGCGCTCGGAACTGATTCTCGGATTCAGTGATGCGCTCGCGCGAATGGAAACTTAAATTTTACCGCTCGGCATTCGGACGAAATTAAGTTTTCCTCCACCGTTTCGGATATGGTAGCACTGACTCGTTGTCGTTTGAGTGACTGTCGGGATTCATTGGGGCGACAGATCTCTTGCGTTAAAGAATTCCAAGCTGAGATGCGTTAAAGTAAAGAAGCGACACGATGAAGTGCATTAATTTCAATTCTTGATTTATTGCCTTACGTCAATTTTTAAGTTGCTTTTTTATCCAAAAAAAATAATTTTAAGTTGCTTTTTGGCGAAGAATATTTGGGATAAAACCCAATTTTGGTTAACGACAGCAAGTTTTACCATTTATTATTATTTAAATTGGTGTGACTTGATTGTCATGAAACCCAAGTTGGACGTTTGGTTTCTCTTTTGGTTGAACTGTATCATTTGTGGTTTAATTCATATCCAATCAAATGTCGATCAGTTCATATCGAACCGGTTGCGGTTCAGTTTGGATAAAACCGATTTGATCATTGATTCAAGTAAATTTGATTTGGTTCGATCCAAATGTGGGAATTCAAATATGGTTCAGTTCGAATCTAATTTGATTCGGTTTATTGAGGGAATCAGTTCAATGTGGTCCAATTTGGTTATTTGGTCCAATTGAATTTGATTTAATTAAATGTGATTTGAGCCAATTTTGATTATGCGGCTTTGATTTAGTTCTAATATGACTGGTTTGGCTTGTCCATTAAGGGAACTGGTTCAAATTGAACGAGACGATACGATCGCGAGCTACTCGTGATCGAATTCGGTCAAAGCTCGGTCAAAAATCGACTCGATCTTAAACGAGTCAAGCTCGAACAATAATTTGAAGCTCGTTAAATAAACGAGCCAAGTATGAGCAAGAGGGTGCTCGACTCGTTTATGTTCGCGAACAGCTCGTTTATGTGCTCGTTAACATACACGATTAAAACTCGTTTAAAACTCGTTTATATACTCGATTAAAACTCATTTATATTGTTTGAAACTCGTTAATGAGCTTGATTAAAGTAATTTTTCACACTTTAAAATACGTTTTCAGTAAAAGCTCATTTCGACTCTTAAAAAGTTCGACTAAAACTCGTTAAAACTCGTGAAAAGCTCAACTAAAGCTTGTTCCAACTCGAGAAATACTCGATTAAAGCTATTTAATATTAATTAATCACATTGATTTAAGTTATTTTAAATACTCGTATAAAACTCGAACTCGGCTCGAAACTCGTGAAAATTAAACGAGCCGAGCTCGAACACATGTTTTCAAAACTCGATAATACTCGACTCGAACTTGAACTCGTCAAATTTTAAACGAACCAAGCTTGAGAAACCTAATACTCGACTCGACTTGACTCGTTTGCAGCCCTAGGTTCAATGTGATCCACTTTGGTTATTTGGTCAAATTGAATCTAGTACTATTACAGTGATTGGATTTGGCCAATGGAAAAGAACCAGTTTACTTTTGATTCTTTTCCATTGACCAAATCCAATCACTGTGATAGAATTAGATTCAATTTGACCAGATCGAACCAATCTGATTCAATTAGATTCGGATTTGGTTTGATTCATTTTTTTGATGGAATCGGTTCAGTTAAGAACGAATCAATATGGTTTCGTTGGAATCTGATTTTGTTCATTTTATTATGGAAATTGGTTCGATATGGCCCATTTTGGTTATTCAGTCCAATTGAATCAAGTTCAAGTAAAGTAATTTGAGACAGTTTTGGTCTATGGTTCAATTAAAGTGAATTGGGCCAGTTTGGTTATGTAGTTCAATTCAATTTCGGTTCAGTTACACTCAATTAATTAAATCTATTTTGATTTAATTAAATTGGTGTGTATTACTGAAAATTAAAGGTACATACATATATGACATAATTGTTTTTTTGGGCCACACTTAGAGTGTATTAATTAAAGCATAATTTGTCACAAAAATGATCTCTTATGTGTAAATTAATACATGTGATGGACCATAATTGTACGAATCATAAACACAGTTAAACCCACCAAATTAGACACTTTGTCTATTTAACTTTTGCTTGTTAGTTCTGATATTTATCTACAGGGTATTTTGGAGTCTAGAGAGAATACAGGCTAAGGTGGAGTTTTAAAGCTGAAAATGAATTACGAGTCATTCCAGGTCACGACCAAATTCTGACTTTCAAGAACCGGACGTGGAATCACTCAAAACAAGTCCAACCGGAGGGCAACCAGAGTCAGACCTGAGCTGAAAGGACCGATGGCTTTTTGGGATAAGCTCACAAAACACACTCCACCACTCACCTTCCTCCATGTGGCCGGCGGCTAAAGGCTTCTCCTCTCCTCCATGGACATGTGGCCGACGGCTTTGGGGATGATGACATCATCCGATGGCTTTTGTGCTCCTCCTCCCATCTCTTGCCAAGTGGATGCTCCTCCTCCACATCTTCTCCTCTTCATGGCCTATAAATAGAGCTCATCCCTTCACTTGTAAATCATCCCACAATCCCATCTCATTCCAACATCCACCATTCCATAGTTAGTGAGAGCGACTTCTCTCTAGAGTTTGGGAACCAATCATGTAATCACTTTACTTTGGAATCGAAGCTTTAACGGTTTTTGTAAGTACTCTCATCTTTACTTTACTGTCTTTTCAATTCAGCAACTTTACTTTCCTGTCTTTACTTTCGAAAACTTACTTTCTGTCTTTCAAAACCTTTACTTTTCAAGCACTTAGTTATGATGTCCTGTTCCATGAGTATTCGTAGCTAAACCCTTCATTCTGTTGAAGGGGTATACTTGTACCATACAATGTTTTAGACCCTACTCTTAGTGCCGCTATGTGTTCAAAAACTTGTTCTATGTGCCACATATTAGGTTAGAACTTCCAAGGTTGAGTGGATGCTTTAACGGGCAAAGCTCTTCCGTGGGGTTCGTGAACATACTCGGGTAAGTGGATGCTTTAACGGGCAAAGCTTATCTGAGGAGTTCGACCTCCTTTAAAAAACCATTTGGTTGATCGTAACTGAAGATCAAATGGATGCACATAAGGCTAAGATACTTCGAAAGGAGGAATTAGTCTAAATAGAACAAGTGTTCTAAACGATGTTGCAAGTCTTGTGCTAGAAATAGCCTTGATTCATCTTTGAACACTTAGTATGATCATTAGAGGTCAATGATAAACAGACTATGATACAAGGCCCCTAAAACCGAATGCTTTCCTTTAATTGTACAATTAACTGTTACTTTACCTTTCAGTACTAAAATCACAACCAACCCACGCTACTCTCCGTACTAAAATCACAACCAACCCCCAACTAACCTACTTAAAGAACAACTATTTACCTGACTCCCTTGGGTTTGACCCCTACTTACCCTTTACTACCCACTAGTAGAGTACGAGTAGCGGAGATATAAATTTGTTTTTGCACAGAGAACATCGCACCTTAACGACAGTGCGGTGGGCTCCGTCAAAATTGGCGCCGTTACCGGGGAGTTAGCCTTTGATTAGCTATTCTTCTCTCTTTCTTTTCTCTTTCGAACTCGCTTCTGCACAACCATGTCTCGCGAAGGAAGCCACCATGACTATCAGGATGACGACGAGATGAATCCGTTCGATCGAAACAATGAAGCGCCGCCACAATTTGTCAATGATCCGGAACGAATCATCCGAAACCGAAGAGCTCGTGATAGGGAGGCCATCCGAAGAAACCAAGAACCACCCAAGGACCGAAATGAAGCTGGTCCGGTGCAACCCCCTTTACGTCCCCTACGCCCTCAACCTCGACAAATGCCAAGGCAAGAACCTGTCTTCGACGACTACTATGGGGATAACAACTTCCGTGAACCTACTATGGGAGAACTCAATGCCCCAGATTTCGAAACACGGCCATGGTGCATTCACGAGGGCCCTGAACTAGAATACATTACCATCAACGCATCAGTGGCCCACAGCTTGCCAAAATTCTCAGGAGCTCATGGAGAATCTGCCACAACTCACCTCCAACGCCTACATGGCATTTGCCAAAATCTAAAGCCCAATCGAGTGAATATAGACAACTTCAAGTTGAAAGCGTTCTATTTTTCCCTCATTGACTCGGCAAACGACTGGTTCCTTTCATTGCCTTCGGGAAGCATCAGAACATGGGTTCAGATGCAAAAGAAGTTCCTAGACAAATACTACCCAGCAGGAAGAGCGATGCAAGTAAGAAGGCAACTGCAGGACATAAGGCAAGGACCTAATGAGACCATGTACGACTACCTGGAGAAATTCAACCACCTGGAGCGAAGCTGCTACACTCTTGGACTACCCGAGAAGCTCATCATCGAATACCTGATCAATGGATTGACTCCCTTAGACAAAAAGCTCCTTAATGCTTCAGCTGGAGGATCCGTGATGAGACTATCATTGAGCGGCATAAGGCGACTCATCTCTGACGTTGCTGAAAATGCTCGGTTTACAGAGGAGACCACTCGGCAAGATGAGTTCTCCAGAACAAAAAATGTAGCACGAGCCAAGACGTCAAAAAACTCCATGACAGAAGAGATGAAACAAATGAAAGAAATGATGATGCAAATCCTGCGAAGGAAGCCAGTTCAAGTAAAGCCTTGCGAGTTTTGTAGTTCTACGGACCACAAGACTGACGCATGCCCGACACTGATAGTAGAGGAACCGGAAGAAGTGAATGCAGTGGTAGGATACCAAGGATACAACAACCACAACAGCAACGATAGAGCAGGACCAATCCGGCAGTATAATCAAGCAACCAATCCAAGCTGGCGAAACGACAACCATCCTCCGAGGGAGACACAACAAGCCGCACCACAGTTAGCTCAGTCATTCTACCAACCTCCCTACTGGCAGTACAACCAGAACGCTCCATCAGCAGGCCAATATCAGTAGAGAGGATCAAATCAATACCAATCCAGCTCAAATAATCAGCAAAGACCAAGCAAGTCGCTTGAAGACACAATGAAGGAACTCGCAGGAAGCGTGAATCAATTAGGAACATCGCTAAACCAATTCCAGGTGAAAACTGATGGGGCAATTTCAGAGTTGACCAAACAAATGTCCCAGCTCGCCACCGCAATGTCCATGCTCACTAATGAACCAGGCAGACTTCCTTCACAGGCCATCCCAAACCCAAAGGCAAATGTAAGCATGGTAACATTGTCAGATATGAAGGAGGCACTAAAAGAAGCGGCACGACCCTCATTAACAACTACAGAAGCAAAGAAAGAAGAGTTCGTTGGTATGATATGGGAAGATGAATCACATGCCCAGTCACTCGGATAACTAATAGCCATGAAAGAACTCAAAAAAGCACAAACTACAGCCCTACTAGCAAAACAACAACGAGGACCCGCAGCTTACAAACCTACAGCCAAACACTTCAATCGTAGGTGCCGTCCTGGTTGGAATCAAGATAAAGACCGATCCATCGATGGCAGAAAGTGGGTCACGCATAATGATAATGGACGCTATGCATTCACCGTTTGCATGACACCACCGCCAGTCACACGCTTTAACGTACCAGCATCTGGGTGGGATGACAATAAAGACTTAGACTCAGACGATCCTAGATCAGGCCTCGGAATCGAAAAAATCGGGGTTCGAGACTCATCCTACTCCATGAAAATCATTGCCTCCAAAGATCCTGCGACCCAAAAGAATAAAAAAGAAAAAAGATTGGAGCCAATGAATGAACAAAATGACCTGATAGCAAAAAAGAACGTCACTTGGAGTCATGAGGTACAACTGGAAATGAATAAGGACCCAGGAGCCTCTACAGTCACCTGTGTTATCGGCAAATCCCAAATTCACCATTGCCTTATTGACCTTGGAGCTGCCGTCAACGTCCTGCCTTACCCTCTATATTGCTCATTGGGGCTTGGTCCATTGAAGCCACCAAGGAATCTATCGAGATGGGAGACAAGTCGTGTGTTCAACCGATTGGAGTGGTAGAAAGCTTAATGCTCCGCGTGGGAAAAATCGTCATTCCTACGGACTTTTATGTGATACCAATCAGAGAATCCAGCAAGGATGACCTTCCGACAATCATATTGGGACGACCATTCCTTTACACCACAGGGGCCAAGATCAACATGGGCAAGGGTTCATTGTCGCTTGCATTCAGTGGCAAAATTTCATATTATAACATCTATGGTGATAACTGCACAGGTACAAAGAAACCACCGGAACAATGGAGTCCTGACCCAAGCACATCATCCAGCAAAAAATCAGGAAGGGTAAAGGCTAGAATCAATGCAGGAGCCGCGGCAAAATTTGACTTAAGCCACCCATGGGATCCCAACTGGTGATCCCAACTGTCGAGCCAACGACGTTAAACAAAGGCACTGGTCTGGAGGTAACCCGACACCTATCTTACTTTCAGTCATTTATTTTCAGTCATTTAGTTTTTACCGTGTCAGTCGCTCTCACCCACTTTTTGTATAGAAGGAATGCCTAACATGTAGGAATCGGTTTTTGGAGTAAGATCAGATCAGCCAGGCAGCTTCCGAGAAATTACCGGGCCTGCGCTGAGAGTTCAAGGCCCCAGCCGAACTCCCTCGATTATCCAGCTCCGAGGCATGTCGTTCCACGACACGACACAGTAAAAGGGAGTGCAGTTCTTCTCTTTTCCTTAATGTGATTTCCTTCTCTTGTATATATTTGCATGACTTTTGAACTAAGTCGTGCTGAAAGGCACGCCTTCGTTCAAAAGTGAGGGGTGAGAACCGCCTGTGTACATAACATGTTTTTCTTTTTCTTTTCCCTTAATATTATCTTTTTGAAAATATGAACTTGAGAATGTGAAAAAGATAGATCATAATTCATGCATTTACCTTGTGAAAATTCAACTGTCTAAAAACTTAGAATGTAACTTCTCATTTGTCCCTTTGTGCTGAGATAAACAGGGGATGTGGAGTTGATATAAACTGCCCTAGAGAGGCTTGGCAAGCACTCAAAGGATCGAATCTAACTATATGGTTTTCGAAGTCAGTGGAGGCTGCACTTCGGGTTTCAGTGAAGATTGAAGTCATCTCCGCCGTGCAGCGTTTATGCAAGAGGCGGGACGCGAATCAAACCGTCCTATCTCTAGTCCTAGTAGCCGGGAAAATAGATGAGCGACCCTCATCTTGACCCGCGCAAAACGGCGAGGATGAGAAAGAGCGGGGAGGTATTTCCATATGCTTGCGGGCGACGATTGGACCTCCCAAAAAGGCTGAGAAAATTGACTAGCAAGTCACAAAGAAGCAAAAGCTCAAAGAAGCTAATCAAAGGCCAAAGGCCAAAATTGTGAAGGTTTTAACCGAAACAAAAGTGAAGAAACTCCAATTCAACATCAAAGGCCAAAGGCAAAAGGCCGATTCACTACAGAAGCTGTCCCTCGCCAAAAAGAAATCGAAGTGCTCAACTCAGTGAAACCCAAACCGAATCACGTGCTAGAGAAAGCTACAAGGAAACCATATAGTGCGAGTCGATCCCGAGAATGCAGTCCAGGAACCTGAAAAGGGCTATCTCCCGAAACATCCGAATTAATTTGCATCTCGGCGCGAAGGTACAAGTATCAAGTTTCTTCTAAGTATTTACATGGTTTAGTTTGGTAATAAGTAAGTAATGCATGAATTATGATAAATCTAGTCCCACAGTCTCACTTTCATATTTAAAAGTTTTTACTTGGATTGTGTGCACCGCCCTTAAAAAGCATTGTTCGGGACGAACAACTAAAAGTGTGGGGTAATCTGATGGACCATAATTGTATGAATCATAAAAACAGTTAAACCCACCAAATTAGACGCTTTGTCTATTTAACTTTTGCTTGTTTGTTCTGATATTTATCTACAGGGTATTTTGGAGTCTAGAGAGAATACAGGCTAAGGAGGAATTTTAAAGCTGAAAATGAATTACGAGTCATTCCAGGTCACGACCAAATTCTGACTTTCAAGAACCGGACGTGGAATCACTCAAAACAAGTCCAACCGGAGGGCAACCAGAGTCAGACCTGAGCTGAAAGGACTGATGGCTTTTTGGGATAAGCTCACAAAACACACTCCACCACTCACCTTCCTCCATGTGGCCGGCGGCTAAAGGCTTCTCCTCTCCTCCATGGACATGTGGCCGGCGGCTTTGGGGATGATGACATCATCCGATGGCTTTTGTGCTCCTCCTCCCATCTCTTGCCAAGTGGATGCTCCTCCTCCACATCTTCTCCTCTTCATGGCCTATAAATAGAGCTCATCCCTTCACTTGTAAATCATCCCACAATCCCATCTCATTCCAACATCCACCATTCCATAGTTAGTGAGAGAAGATCTCACTTCTCTCTAGAGTTTGGGCACCAATCATGTAATCACTTTACTTTGGAATCGAAGCTTTAACGGTTTTTGTAAGTACTCTCGTCTTTACTTTACTATCCTTTCAATTCAGCAACTTTACTTTCCTGTCTTTACTTTCGAAAACTTACTTTCTATCTTTCAAAACCTTTACTTTTCAAGCACTTAGTTATGATGTCCTGTTCCATGAGTATTCGTAGCTAAACCCTTCATTCTGTTGAAGGGGTGTACTTGTACCATACAATGTTTTAGACCCTACTCTTAGTGCCGCTATGTGTTCAAAAACTTGTTCTATGTGCCATATATTAGGTTAGAACTTCCAAGGTTGAGTGGATGCTTTAACGGGCAAAGCTCTTCCGTGGGGTTCGTGAACATACTCGGGTAAGTGGATGCTTTAACGGGCAAAGCTTATCTGAGGAGTTCGACCTCCTTTAAAAAACCATTTGGTTGATCGTAACTGAAAATCAAATGGATGCACATAAGGCTAAGATACTTCGAAAGGAGGAATTAGTCTAAATAGAACAAGTGTTCTAAACGATGTTGCAAGTCTTGTGCTAGAAATAGCCTTGATTCATCTTTGAACACTTAGTATGATCATTAGAGGTCAATGATAAACAGACTATGATACAAGGCCCCTAAAATCGAATGCTTTCCTTTAATTGTACAATTAACTGTTACTTTACCTTTCAGTACTAAAATCACAACCAACCCACGCTACTCTCAGTACTAAAATCACAACCAACCCCCAACTGTCCTACTTAAAGAACAACTATTCACCTGACTCCCTTGGGTTCGACCCCTACTTACCCTTTACTACCCACTAGTAGAGTACGAGTAGCGGAGATATAAATTTGCTTTTGCACAGAGAACATCGCACCTTAACGACTGTGCGGTGGGCTCCGTCAACATGATGGGTGTTCGATTGGAATATGTATGTAATTTACATGGATAATTAATTGGCCCTAAGAAAAATTATTATCGAATGTGATTACATACATATATGTGGTAATGACATGTGATGATTGTCAGGATGAAGTTTGTGTGAATAATTAATACATCAAAAGATGCCTATTTATTTGACACCGTTTATCATCAATGTTTTGATTACTACAACAAGAGTACCACTTACAGTTAATAGTACTATCCCAAGATTTGCTGTTAATGTTGTGCTGAGTATCTTGATATGTCATATCTATTTATATATGCATTATGTGAGCTTGAAAGCTCACTAATGTCTTGTTCTCTTTCAGCTTACATGTCTGCCACTTCAGTTGCTGCCATCCTCAATAATATTCCTGTACTAAATGGGACAAACTTTGAGGAGTGGAAAGAAAATATTAAGATTTTCTTGTGCAGCATGTATCTTGACTTAGCATTGCGAGAGCCGAAGCCGATTCATCTCGCTAATTCAAGAAGTGCATTTGATCGCAATCATTTGAGAATGTGGGAGCATTCTAACAGGCTGAGTCTGATGATTATTCGTCGTAACATTCCAGAGGCTTTTAGGGGTATAGTGCCTGATGAGATTTCCAGTTCCAAAGATTACCTTGCGGAATTTGAAAAGCGTTTTGTTGAAAACGATAAGGCGAAAACAAGTGAGCTTTTAGCAAACTTGATTTCAATGAAGTACTCAGGCAAGGGTAATGTCAGAGAGCATATTATGGAAATGTCTCAACTTGCTTCAAAATTAAAGGCCTTAAAGCTCGAGTTATCTGAGAACCTACTCGTGCATTTGGCGTTAATCTCTCTTCCTTCAGAATACAATCAGTTTAGAATTTCTTATAACTGTCATAAGGAGAAGTGGACTCTCAATGAGCTCATTTCGTTTTGTGTGGAAGAAGAGGAGATGTTAAAGCATGATATTGCTGCTAATTCTAAGGCTTCAGTGTTCAATACTCATGTTACATGTCATTTCTGTGAGGAAACTAGACATGTGAAGAAGAAATGTCCCAAGTGGGCTAAGTATATCGCTTGGCGAGTTAAAAGGGGATTGTCTGAGCTGTCGATGACTTATTGACGCTAAAAGAAGCATCTATTTGAGTAATGGTCATGCTGTAGAAGAGGCAGTAAGGAGTTTCATATTATTAGCATCTGGTCATTTTGTTTGGATTTAATAGGCATTCGTTGTATCATCTTTGGACGAAACTTAATTTATATTTCCATATTGAGCAAATTCGATTATTCTTGTTCATTTTGGTAATAGTAAATTAACTCTATTTATTAAACTCTAATTTTATTGTGACCGATATGCATTTTGTATATAATAATCTGCCCATGTTGGAATTTGTTCCATCATGAAATAAATCCCTACATGAGACTTGAGTCATTGAACGTGTTCAAATCATTTGAGGCTGAATATGAGTGACAACTCAACTTAAGAGTAAAGGATGTTATATCTCATTGCGGTGGTGAATATCACAATAGATATGACCAATCAAGTGAACGGCGTTATATGACTATTCGCTAGACACCTAGAGGAGTGTAAAGTTAATCTCATAAGGACATGGTAAGGACTATAATTAGCTATTCCAACTTACCATAAGGACTCTAGGTGAAGCACTAAAGACATCAACTTATATCCTTAATAAGGCACCAACTAAGTTAGATGATCCCACTATTAAGTTAATTTTTGTACGAGAATTGTAACATTTTTGAGGATATTGAGTTTGGGGGAGAATTCATATTAGAAATACTGTTCAACCCAGGTGGAGAATCAGAACACTATTTCTGAAGTACAAACTCAACAACCTCTTAAAATTTATAAATAAGGAAGTCCGTTATGGATTTATGGAAGATTCTCGTCGGTGGCACTTTAAGTTACATCAAGTGATAGTCTTGTATGATATTGAGACAATCTTGATGGATGAATGTGGGTATCACAAGTTCAGTGGGAGTAAATTTATTTTCTTAGATACCCCGGTCATTAAAGGAGATATTTCAGTCTCAATTAATGCCTTGAAAATACTTTGAAACTTAAGGAATGCAGAAAAATCTCTTACGCTTCGGCTATATAGAGATTTTTATGTATATTAAGGTATGTACGAATTTGGTTATTGCGTACATTGTTGGTATGTCTGGCAGACATATAAGCAACTGATCAGTTGTTATTTTGACTAGTTATATGTTCCATACGCTGAAGGATAGCACTCGTTCTCTCGGTAAATTGTCATTATTTAATGTCTTTTCCGAAGTATTTCAGATTAAAAGTAGATATCCACCAAAACCATGGCCTAAGACCAAGACTCGAAGAAAAACCACAATTTTAGGTCAGAAATGCACACAAGGGAGGTCCAGCCGACCGGCTGGAGAAATCGACCCAAAGCCAGCCGACCGATTGGAATAGGAACAAGAAGAGAGCTCCTGAGGCTCTATCGAGCCGTTCGGTTGGGAAGCGAAACTGACCGGCGGGGGTTGTCCTGCAAGTCGACGCTTCTGAAGCTCTATCGAGCTGGTCGGCTAGGAAGCTGATCCGACCGGATGGAGTTGCCATGTGAGTAGACGCTACTGGAGCCTCAATCCAGCCGACCAGCTGAGATTCTTCACTCAGCCAGCCGACCGGCTGGCCGTCGGGGATAGATTTTTGGGAAGTTTCCTAATTTCATTTTTGGGCTTTTTGGCCCTTTTGGAAAGCTATAAAAAAGACAAGTGGCTGTTTTACTCAGGGGAATATACGAGAGTTTTTAGAGTGCTTAATTAGATAGAAGAGAACCCTAACTTGGGAGAGAAGACGGAGAACATCGCGAGAGATTGAGGATTCAATGAGCTACATCGTCTACACCATTTTCTCGTCCTTAATTTCTATTTCTACACTATTTGTGGTTAACTTACCATGAATAGTGAGTAGTTTTCTTTATTCCAGGATCCTACGGATCCCGTCCCATGTACCGAACTCTTCGTGTGATCAATTAAACGTTTTTCATTAATGCAATTCGAATATTCAATTTCATCGTGCTTAATTTTATTGTTCTTCCAAGTTTTACATTGAATGGGATGTTGGCATGCTAGAACGTATTTAGGTTAATTACCAAAAGATGAATGGGTCCTAGGTATTAATCGGATTGCATGAAATTGATATTCGGTCATGGTAGCAATGGTAGAATAAGAAAGTTGACTTTTGTGTGAAAACCCCTAAGTTTAATAATCGAGATCATTGATAATCCGTGGATGGGCGGCGTTCAACGATTGAGATTAATCTAGACAATGATCCGTGGATGGGCGGCTTGTATAGTGTCATTTCGGTTTATTTCCATATTCGATAGCATGATGAATTTACGTTGCATGATTTATAGGGTTGGCACGGGTGAAGTTTGATCCTGAGATTCTTTGTCTGATCAAGCCACGACCTTTTTATTTTTCTGCATTTAATTTCTGTGATTTGTTTCACCACACCAAAACCTTTAATCATTCGAATAGCTAAATAGGTCACTTGTTAGCTAGTACTCACACACATTGTCCCTTGGATCGACCCTTGGCTTACCAAGGTTTATAAATTTTGTTTGACTACAATTAGACCCCTAAAACATATAACTTGACAACTATAAAGGGTTAAAAATACGCTTGTCAAAATGCTGCCGTTGCCAGGGAGCAACGTTTAGTGTGATATTAGATTTAACGTGTGTAGTTTAGACTATTCCACCTTGTTCGTTACTTGACCTTTTCTGAATTTCTTCACTCACGTTGATTCTTGGCTCTGGCAGGTACAAGCTAGTTCATGCCAAGGGAAACACCCCGACAGAAGAAGCAGGTTCAGGTATCAGACAAGAACACACCGGACCAATGAAGAACTCTGCATAGGGTCCAAAATGAAGCTCGACAACTCTAAGCCCAGAATTGCAATTTTGCAGCACTCAATATGAATCAAAATCTAGCATCGCTGAATGGACTGGTCAAAGATGACCAGCAGCGTCCCACGTAGCAGCCAGCTCGTAGGACTCTTGGAGACTACACTCTCCGCGTGTCTCAGGATTTCAGTCAACTGTTGCACCACCTGGTGTGGATAATAATAACTGGGAAATTAAGATCGGGCTTATTCAGATGGTACAGAACAGTCAATTTTCGGGAAGGATGAATGAAGACCCTACCAGCATCTTAAGAGGTTCGTCCAGATGTGTAACACAGTGAAGACCAATGGTGTTCCTCCAGAATCCTACTACCTGAGGCTATTCCCTTTCTCGCTTTCTGACAAAGCTAGTAGGTGGCTAGACAATCATGCAGAAGGCACTTTCACTACTTGGGGTAAACTAGCTGAAGCTTTTCTACAGCAATACTTCCCACCATCAAAGACAACACATTTCAGGAACAAAATCATCTCAGTTCGATCTATGGATGGTGAGACTCTCTACGAGGCTTGGGAGAGGTATAAAGAGCTGATGAGACTGTGCCCCCTCCACAACCTGGAGCTAAGGCAGATTATAGATACTTTCTATTAGGGAATCGACCAGGGGATGCACACCTTGATAAATTAAGCAGCTGGTGGAGGACTAAATGGAGTCCCGCTAGAAGATACCTATGATATTATAGAGAAAGCGGCTCAAGACTATCACCTCTGGACGAGTGATCGAGGTAATCCCAAGGACAAAAAGGGTGTGCAAGATCTCTGTCACGTTGATGGCACCGATGACATTGCTGAGTTGACCAACACAGTGAAGATGCTTACAACAGAAGTAAAAAGTCTGAAGACAAACTCCGCTATGAAGTCATCGATTGTTGCTAATGTGGCTGTCTACTAATAGATATGGGGTTCACCTTCTCATTTCGTAGATAGCTGTCCGGTGATGGGATACGATGATAACAGCAGAAACCAGGAGGATGCCAATTATGTTGGGCAAAACAATCAAGGAAACGGTTTCGGCCCCGGATCAGGCATGAACCTGTGGGATAACCCGAACAAGAATAATCCCAACCTCTTCTATAAGCCACAGAATCAGGCATCGCCAGGCTTCCCATACAGACAGCAGCAAAGCAATGCACCGTACCAGCCCAGGAACCAGTATAACAACCAGCCCCAGCAGCAGCAAAATAAGAATTCAGGGAGCTATAACAACAGAGATCAGCCACAGCGAGATCAGAACTCAGGATCAACGTCAAACATATAAGCCATGCTAGCTAGCTTCATATCCGATCAGCAAAAGACAACTAAGGAACGGCGGAAGGCCTCTAAGCAAACCTCTGCTGAGGTAAGAGACTTGCAAAGGACCGTAGAGCAGCTTGCTATTCAATAAAGAATGTTGGAGACGCAGGAGGCTCGGCCAGTAAACTCCGCGACTAGAGAACATGGGAAACTCCCATCGAAACCAAATCTGAATCCTAGGGCATCAGTGAATGCCATCACACTTTGAGGAGGGAAATAGATTGAGATGGTGCCTACTAAAGCCATTCGCCCCCAGCTGAAAAATCAGGACCTGATTCTACGTCTGTTGAAGAGGAAACACTGAAAGAAGCTGAAAACCGAAGTGAAAATTCCGCGCAGACAGTGGAACCAGCCCCCTATAGACCTCCAATTCAATTCCCTCATAGGCTAGTGGCCACATGGACAGGCAAGGCTTTCAAGCAATTCGTAGACAAGATTCGTACTCTGTACATCACTCTGCCCCTCACCAAAGCAATCACCCAGATTCCGACTTGTGCCAAATTCATGAAGGAGATTCTAACTGGGAGAAGAAAAATCGATGGGACCGAAACAGTGGCCCTGAGCGATGAGTGCAGTGCAACCCTACACAAGCGCATGCCGCCCAAACTTAAAGACTCAGGGAGTTTTTCTATCCCTTGTGATATTGGTGGAATTACTATTCATCGTGCTTTATGTGATCTTGGTGCTAGTGTGTCTATCATGCCATATTCTTTGTATGCTAAAGTGAATTTGAGTTATCTTTGTCCTACTAACATCACTATTTTCCTTGCGGATCGTTCTTGTAGACTCCCGAGAGGGATTCTAAAAGATGTACTAACGGAGCCCACCGCACTGTCGTTAAGGTGCGATGTTCTCTGTGCAAAAATAAATTTATATCTCTGATACTCGCGACTTAGCTATTTTTGGTAGTAAGTGGTAAGTACGGGTCGAACCCAAGGGAATTAGGTGATAGTTGTTCTTTCAAAAAGGGGGGGGGGTTAAATAAAGCAGTTGGGGGGTTGTTTTTGGTTTTTAGTACTGAAAGGTAAGTAACAGTTGATATTACAATTAAAGGAAAGTATTCGGTTTTAGGGGGCCTTGTATCATAGTCTGTTTATCATCGACCTCTAATGATCATACTATGTGTTCAAAGACGAATCAAGGCTATTTCTAGCACATGATTTGCAACATCATTTAGAACACTTGTTCTATTTAGACTAATTCCTCCTTTCGAAGTATCTTAGCCTTATGTGCATCCATTTGATCTTCAGTTATGATCAACCAAATGGTTTTTGAAAGAGGTCGAACTCCTCAGATAAGCTTTGCCCGTTAAAGCATCCACTTACTCGAGTATGTTCACGAACCCCACGGAAGAGCTTTGCCCGTTAAAGTATCCACTCAACCTTGGAAGTTCTAACCTAATATGTGGCACATAGAACAAGTTTTGAACACATAGAGGCACTAAGAGTGGGGCCTAAAACATTGTATGATACAAGCACACCCCTTCAACCGAATGAAGGGTTTAGCTACGAATATTCATGGAACAGTACATCATAGCTAAGTGCTTTAAAAAGTAAAGGTTTTTGAAAGACAGTAAAGTAAAGTTTTTGAAAGTAAAGACAGGAAAGTAAAGTACTTTGAAAGACAGTAAAGTAAAGAAGAGAGTACTTACAAAAATCGTTGAGAGTGCTAAAGATCAAGCTTTGATTCCAAAGTAAAGTGATTACATGATTGTGCTCTCAATCTAGAGAGATAAGTGACTTGTGATATGAGATGTGTTTGTTGTGGGATGTTTGGAATGAGATACAAAGGGAAGGAGGAGCTTTATTTATAGGCATGAAGGAGCCATGAGATCACAACACTTGTCATGAAATGGGAGGAGAAGCAAAAGCCATCGGAGCAAGGTGGCACTTTCCTTAGCCACCGGCCACATGTCATGAGGGGAGGAGAAGCCCTCTAGCCGCCGGCCACATGGAGGAAGGAGAGTGAGTGTGAGTTGAGATCTTTTTTCCCAAAAGCCATCGGCTCTCTTTCAGCTCCGGTCTGACTCTGGTTGCTCTTCGGTTGGACTTGTTTTGAGTGATTCCATGTCAGGTTCATAAAAGTTGTACAGTCGGAATCTGGTCGTGTCCTGGAGTGACTTGTAATCCATTTTCAGCTTTAAAACTCCTCCTTAACAAACAGTCTAATTTGGTGGGTTTAACTGTGTTTATGATTCATACAATTATGGTCCATTAGATCACCCCACACTTTTAGTTGTTCGTCCCGAACAATGCTATTTAAGGGTGGAACACAATCTAAGTAAAAACTTTTAAATATGAAAGTGAGACTGTGGGACTAGATTTATCCTAATTCATGCATTATTTACTTATTACCAAACTAAACCGTGTAAATACTTAGAAGTAACTTGATACTTGTACCTTCGAGCCGAGATGCAATTTAATTTGGATGTTTAGGGAGATAGCCCTTTTCAAGCTCCTGGACTGCATTCTCGGGACCGACTCGCACTATATGGTTTAACTTGTAGCTTTTTCTGGCACGTGACTTGATTCGGGTTTCACTGAGTTGAGCATTTTGATTTCTTTTTGGTGAGGGACAGCTTCTGTAGTGAATCGGCCTTTGGCCTTTGGCCTTTGGCCTTTGATATTGAGTTCGAGTTTCTTCACTTTTGTTTGGTTAAACCCTTCACAACTTTGGCTTTTGGCCTTTGATTAGCTTCTTCGAGCTTTTGCTTCTTTGTGACTTGCTAGTCCATTTTCTCAACCTTCTTGGGAGGTCCAATCATCGCCCGCGAGCATATGGAAATACCTCCCCGCTCTTTCTCATCCTCGCCATTTCGCGCGGGTCAAAATGAGGGTCGCTCATTTGTTTTCCCGGCTACTCTGACTAAAGATAGGACGGTTTGATTCCCGTCCTGCCTCTTGCATAAACGCTGCATGGCAGAGATGACTCTGACTTAACTGAAACTTGAAGTGCAGCCTCCACTGACTTCATAAACCATATAGTGAAATTCAATCCTTCGATTGCTTGCCAAGCCTCTCTAGGGTAGTTTATATCAACTCCACATCCCCTGTATATCTCAGCACAAAGGGACAAATGAGAAGTTACATCCTAAGTTTTTAAACAGTTGAATTTTCACACGGTAAATGCATAAATTATGATCTATCTTTTTCACATTCTCAAGTTCATATTTTCAAAAAGATAATATTAAGGGAAAAGGAAAAGAAAAAGCATGTTAACTAACTATGTACACATGTGGTTTCTCACCCCACACTTTTGAACGAAGGCATACCTTTCAGCGCGACTTAGTTCAAAAGTCATGCAAGCAAATATTTACAAGAGAAGTAAATGACATTAAGGAAAAGAGAAGAACTGAACTCCCTTTTACGGTGTCGTTTCATGTTGTGGAAAGATAATCGAGGGAGTTCGGCTGGGGCCTTGAACTCTCAGCGCGGGCCCGGTAATTTCTCGGAAGCTGCCTGGTTGATATGATCTTGCTCCAAAAATTGATTCCTACATGTTAGACATTCCTTCTATACAAAAAATGGGTGAGAGCGACTTGCGGTAAAAACTAAATGACAGAAAATAAAATTACTGAAAGTAAGATAGGTGTCAGGTTACCTCCCGACCAGTGCCTTTGTTTAACGTCGTTGGCTCGACGCATGGGGATCACAAGTTTGGATCCCATGGGCAGCTCAGGTCATAGTGTTGTGGAGTGCCTACTTTCATTTTTGCCTTGCCTTCCCCCGAGTTTTTATGGGATGATGGGTCAGGACTTCCTTGTTTCGGTGGTTTTTCTTTCCAACTCTTCCGATTCTTTTGGTTCTTCCGAGAAGGTGAGGTTCTTTCGATCGTAGCTGCTGGTTTAGTCACCCTCTCGGTTTCTTTTGGTAGGTCAGAAACTAGTGCGCTGAGATCAGATGTGTTTACGATGTCTGGTGGTTTCTTCGTATCCGTGCGGCCATTATTATTGTCGATGTAGAAATTTGCAATTTTGCCGCCGAATTCAAGCGATAATGAGCCCTTGCCCATATCGATCCTTGCTTTGGTAGCGTAGAGGAATGGCCGTCCCAATATGATTGTTGGAGGGTCGTTTTTGCTGGCATTTTCCATTCGTATTACATAAAAGTCTGCAGCAACGAAAAGCTCTCCCACACTGAGTATTAGATCTTCAAATACTCCAACCGGACGGACACACGACTTGTCCCCCATCTCGAGGGATATCATTGGTGGCTTCAATGGACCAAGCCCCAATGAGCAGTATAGATGGAAGGGCAAAACATTGACAGCAGCTCCAAGGTCAATAAGGCAATGGTGAATTTGGGCTTCGCCGATAACACAGGTGACTGTAAAGGCTCCTGGGTCCTTATTCATTTCCAGTTGTACCTCATGACTCCAAGTGACGTTCTTTTTCGCTATCAGGTCATTTTGTTCCTTCATTGGCTCCAATCTTTTTTCTTTTTTGTTCTTTTGGGCCGCAGGATCTTTAGAGGCAATGATTTTCATGGAGTAGGATGAGTCTCGAACCTCGATTTTTTCGATTCCGAGGCCCGATCTAGGATCGTCTGAGTCTATGTCTTTATTGTTATCCCACCCAGATGCTGATACGTTAAAGCGTGTGACTGGCGGTGGTGTCATGCAAACGGTGAATGCATAGCGTCCATTATCATTATGCGTGACCCACTTTCTGCCATCAATGGGTCGGTCTTCTTCTTGATTCCAACCAGGACGGTACCTACGATTGAAGTGTTTGGCTCTAGGTTTGTAAGCTGTGGGTCCTCGTTGTTGTTTTGCCAGTAGGGCTACAGTTTGCGCTTTTTTGAGTTCTTCCATGGCTATTAGTTCTCCGAGTGACTGGGCATGTGATTCATCTTCCCATATCATACCAAGGAACTCTTCTTTCTTTGCTTCTGTAGTTGTTAATGAGGGTCGTGCCGCTTCTTCTAGTGCCTCCTTCATATCTGACATTGTTACCATGCTTACATTTGCCTTTGGGTTTGGGATGGTCTGTGAAGGAAGTCTGCCTGGTTCATTAGTGAGCACGTACATTGCGGTGGTGAGCTGGGACATTTGTTTGGTCAACTCTGAAATTGCCCCGTCAGTTTTCGCCTGGAATTGGTTTAGCGATGTTCCCAATTGATTCACTCTTCCTGCGAGCTCCTTCATTGTGTCTTCAAGCGACTTGCTTGGTCCTTGCTGATTATTTGAGCTGGATTGGTATTGATTCGTTCCCTTCTGCTGATATTGGCTTGTCGAGTATTGGTTTGATCCTCTCTACTGATATTGGCCTGCTGATGAAGCGTTCTGGTTGTACTGCCGGTGGGGCGGTTGGTAGAATGACTGAGCTAATTGCGGTGCGGCTTGTTGTGTCTCCTTCGGAGGATGGTTGTTGTTCCGCCAGCTTGGATTGGTCGCTGGATTATACTGCCGGATTGGTCCTGCTCTATCGTTGCTGTTGTGGTTGTTGTATCTTTGGTATCCTACCACAGCATTCACTTCTTCCGATTCCTCTACTATCAATGTTGGGCATGCGTCAGTCTTGTGGTCCGTAGAACTACAAATTTCGCAAGGCTTTATCTAAACTGGCTGCCTTCGTAGGATTTGAATCATCATTTCCTTTATTTGTTTCATCTCCTCTGGCATAGAGTTCATTGGTGTTTCAGCCTTTGCCACATTCTTCGTTCGGGAAAATTCTTCCTGCCGAGTTGTCTCTTCTCTAAATCGAGCATTTTCAGCAACGTCGGTGATGAGATTCCTTATGCCACTTAATGATAGATTCATCATGGATCCTCCACTTAATGAGATTCCTTATGCCATTTTCAGCATTTTGTCTAAGGGCCTTAATCCATCAATGAGGTACTCGATTATGAGTTTCTCGGGCAGTCCAAGGGTACAGCAGATTCTCTCCAGGCGATTGAACTTTTCCAGGTAGTCGTACATGGTTTCATTGGGCCCTTGCTTGATGTCCTGCAGTTGCCTCCTTACTTGCATTGCTCTTCCTGCCGGGTAGTATTTGTCCAGGAATTTCTTTTGCATCTGAGCCCATGATCTGATGCTACCGGAAGGCAATGAAAGGAACCAGTCGTTCGCCGAGTCAGTGAGGGAAAAGTAGAACGCTTTCAGCTTGAAGTCATCTACGTTCACGCCATTTGGTTTTAGGTTTTGGCAAGTGCCATGTAAGCGTTGGAGATGAGTCGTTGCTGATTCTCCACGAGTTCCTGAGAACTTTGGCAAGTTTTGGGCCACTGAAGTGTTGATGGCGATGTTTTCTAGCTCAGGGCCTTCGTAAATGCACCACAGCTGATTTCTAAAATCTGGTGCTGACAGTTCTCCCATAGTAGGTTCGCGGAAGTTGTTGTTATCCCCGTAGTAGTCATCAAAGACGGGTTCGCGTCTTGGCTCTCGTCGATATTGCGGGGGTGATGGATGTCTAGGGGGTTGTTGTGCTGGGCCAGCTTCATTTCGGCCTTCGGGTGGTCCTTGGTTTCTTAGGATGGCATTCCTATCACGAGCTCTTTGGTTTCGGAAGAGTTGCTCTGGATCGTCGAGAATTGGAAATTGAGGCGGTGCCTCGTTATTTCGATCGAACAGATTGATCTCGTCGTCATCCTGATAGTCATGGATGCTTCCTTCGCGAGACATGGTTGTACAGAAGCGAGTTTGAAAGAAAAAGAAAGAACAATTGATTCTAATTCCCCGGCAACGGCGCCAATTTTGACGGAGCCCACCGCACAGTCGTTATGGTGCGATGTTCTCAATGCAAAAATAAATTTATATCTCCGATACTCGCGACTTAACTATTTTTGGTAGTAAGTGGTAAGTACGGGTCGAACCCAAGGGAATTAGGTGATAGTTGTACTTTCAAAAAAGGGGGGGTTAAATAAAGCAGTTGGGGGGTTGTTTTTGGTTTTTAGTACTGAAAGGTAAGTAACAGTTGATATTACAATTAAAGGAAAGTAATCGGTTTTAGGGGGCCTTGTATCATAGTCTGTTTATCATCGACCTCTAATGATCATACTATGTGTTCAAAGATGAATCAAGGCTATTTCTAGCACATGACTTGCAACATCATTTAGAACACTTGTTCTATTTAGACTAATTCCTCCTTTCGAAGTATCTTAGCCTTATGTGCATCCATTTGATCTTTAGTTACGATCAACCAAATGGTTTTTGAAAGAGGTCGAACTCCTCAGATAAGCTTTGCCCGTTAAAGCATCCACTTACCCGAGTATGTTCACGAACCCCACGGAAGAGCTTTGCCCGTTAAAGCATCCACTCAACCTTGGAAGTTCTAATCTAATATGTGGCACATAGAACAAGTTTTGAACACATAGAGGCACTAAGAGTAGGGCCTAAAACATTGTATGATACAAGCACACCCCTTCAACCGAATGAAGGGTTTAGCTACGAATTATCATGGAATAGTACATCATAGCTAAGTGCTTTAAAAAGTAAAGGTTTTTGAAAGACAGTAAAGTAAAGTTTTCAAAAGTAAAGACAGGAAAGTAAAGTACTTTGAAAGACTGTAAAGTAAAGAAGAGAGTACTTACAAAAACCGTTGAGAGTGCTAAAGATCAAGCTTCGATTCCAAAGTAAAGTGATTACATGATTGTGCTCTCAATCTAGAGAGATAAGTGACTTGTGATATGAGATGTATTTGTTGTGGGATGTTTGGAATGAGATACAAAGGGAAGGAGGAGCTCTATTTATAGGCATGAAGGAGCCATGAGATCACAACACTTGTCATGAAATGGGAGGAGAAGCAAAAGCCATCAGAGCAAGATGGCACTTTCCTTAGCCGCCGGCCACATGTCATGAGGGGAGGAGAAGCCCTCTAGCCGCCGGCCACATGGAGGAAGGAGAGTGAGTGTGAGTTGAGATCTTTTTTCCCAAAAGCCATCAGCTCTCTTTCAGCTCTGGTCTGACTCTAGTTGCTCTTCAGTTGGACTTGTTTTGAGTGATTCCATGTCAGGTTCATAAAAGTTGTACAGTCGGAATCTGGTTGTGTTTTGGAGTGACTTGTAATCCATTTTCAGCTTTAAAACTCCTCATTAGCTTGTATTCTTTCTAGACTTCAAAATACCCTGTAGGTAAATATCGGAACTAACAAGCAAAAGTTAAATAGACAAAGAGTCAAATTTGGTGGGTTTAACTGTGTTTATGATTCATACAATTATGGTCCATCATGTACCCATCAAGGTGAAGACTATTTACATCTCTACTGATTTTATTGTGTTAGAGATTTCAGAGGACATAGACATCCCCATTGAACTTGGTAGACCATTTCTTTACACGGCTAAGTTAGTCATTGCCATGGATAGAGGGTCTATAGCTTTGAGGGTAGGCAGTGAAAGAGTCGTCTTTTATTTGCGTGATATGTGCAAGAGTCCTAGGCTTTTAGCCGACTGTGACGTTGATGGACCATAATTGTATGAATCATAAACACAGTTAAACCCACCAAATTACACTCTTTGTCTATTTAACTTTTGCTTGTTAGTTCCGATATTTATCTACAGGGTATTTTGAAGTCTAGAGAGAATACAGGCTAAGGAGGAGTTTTAAAGCTGAAAATGATTACGAGTCATTCCATGTCACGACCAATTTCTGACTTTCAAGAACCTGACGTGGAATCACTCAAAAGTAGTCCAACCGAATAGCAACCAGAGTCAGTCCGGAGCTGAAAGGACCGATGGCTTTTTGGGATGAGACTCACAAAACTCAAACTCACTCTCCTTCCTCCATGTGGCCGGCGGCTAAAGCCACAAGCCACTCCTTCTCCTCCATGTGGCCGGCGGCTAAGGGAGAGGTGACATCACCCGATGGCTTTGAACTCCTCCTCCCATCTTGTGACATGTGGTGCCTTCTCCTCCACATCCATCTCCTCTTCATGGCCTATAAATAGAGCCCTTCATTGCCTTTGTAAAATCATCCCATCCCATCTCATTCCAAAATCACAAATCACTTATCTCTCTAGATTGAGAGCACAATCATGTAAGCACTTTACTTTGGAATCGAAGCTTTAGCACTTTCAACGGTTTTTGTAAGTACTCTCTTTTTTACTTTACTGTCTTTCAAAGTACTTTATTTTCCTGTCTTTACTTTCGAAAACTTTACTTTACTGTCTTTCAAAACCTTTACTTTTCAACGCACTTAGCTATGATGTCCTGTTCCATGAATATTCATAGCTAAACCCGTCATTCGGTTGAAGGGGTGTACTTGTGTCATAAAATGTTTTAGACCCTTCGCTTAGTGCCTCTCTGTGTTCAATACTTGTTCTATGTGCCACATATTAGGTTAGAACTTCCAAGGTTGAGTGGATGCTTTAACGAGCAAAGCTCTTCCGTGGGGTTCGTGAACATACTCGGGTAAGTGGATGCTTTAACGGGCAAAGCTTATCTGAGGAGTTCGACCTCTTTCAAAAACCATTTGGTTGATCGTAACTGAAGATCAAATGGATGCACATAAGGCTAAGATACTTCGAAAGGAGGAATTAGTCTAAATAGAACAAGTGTTCTAAATGATGTGGCAAGTCATGTGCTAGAAATAGCCTTGATTCATCTTTGAACACATAGTATGATCATTAGAGGTCAATGATAAACAGACTATGATACAAGGCCCCTAAAACCGAATACTTTCCTTTAATTGTAATATCAACTGTTGCTTTACCTTTCAGTACCAAAAACAACCCCCAACTGCTTTATTTAATCCCCCCTTTTCGAAAGAACAACTATTCACCTAATTCCCTTGAGTTCAACTCGTACTTACCACTTACTACCAAAAATAGTTAAGTCGCGAGTATCGGAGATATAAATTTGTTTTTGCACAGAGAACATCGCACCTTAACGACAGTGCGGTGGGCTCCGTCAAACGTATTAGACTTGCTGACATTGATAACCCTATTACACTGACCTCTATTGAGTCTTACAGAGTTGTACCAGGCTGCCCAATACCGATGGATATATGCGCATTGAGCATTGAGGGAGTAGCTGAAACTGAACAGTCCACCGACTCAGGTAAGGAACCTTGCAAGGTAGAGCTGAAACCTCTACCTGCAAGTCTCAAGTATGAATTTATTGGCCCTAACTTAACTTACCCGATGATTGTGAATGCATCCTCGACTGAAGTAGGGACCCAGAGATTGTTAGATGTCCTGAGAGAACATAGGCCAGCCCTAGGTTATTCGATTGATGATATTAAGGGGATTAGCCCAGATATGTGCATGCATAGAATTCATCTAGAGGGCGATGCTAGGCCTACCAGGGACGCTTTGAGACGTCTAACTCCTAAGCTGAATGATGTAGTGAAGAAGGAAATTCTAATTCTAGATGCCGGTATTATTTATTCTATTACTGACAATGAGTGGGTAAGTCCTATGCATGTTGTCCCTAAGAAGGGAGGTTTAACTGTTGTTCGTAATGAGAATAATGATTTGATTCCTACTCGTAGTGTGACTGGTTGGCGTATGTTCATAGACTATAGGAAGTTGAATAAGGCTACTCGTACGGATCACTTTCCTTTGCCTTTTATTGATCAGATGTTAGAACGTCTTGCAAAGCATAAGTTTTTCTGCTACCTCAATGGTTATAGTGGGGTTTTCTAGATCCCTATACACCTCGAGGACCAGGAGAAGACTACTTTCACTTGCCTTTTTGGCACATTTGCTTATAGACGCATGCCTTTCAGTCTTTGCAATGCATCAGCTACTTTTCAGCATTGTATGATGGCCATTTTTTCTGACTTTATAGAAAACACCATGGAAGTATTTATGAATGATTTTTCGGTGTATGGCTCTTCATTCGATTCATGCCTCTCTAACCTTACTAATGTCCTTCGTCGTTGTGTTGACACTAACCTGGTTCTCAACTGGGAGAAGTGTCACTTTATGGTGCAGGAAGGTATCATGTTGGGACACCTGGTCTCCAACATGGGCATTGAAGTTGATCACGCGAAGGTGGAGGTGATTGAAAAGCTGCCCGCCACCAAAAGACGAGAAAGGAATCAAGAGCTTTCTAGGGCATACAGGTTTCTACAGACGTTTCATTAAGGATTTCTCTAAGATAGCTAAGCCACTCACTGACTTACTCTACCACGACGCTAAGTTTATTTGATGAATCATGTTTTAACGCTTTTCACAATCTAAAATTTGCTCTTACTTCTGGTCCTATAGTGCATCCCCCTAACTGGGAGCTGCCATTTGAACTAATGTGTGATGCTAGTGATTTCGCAGTGGGAGAAGGTTTAGGGCAGCGCATTGACAAGAAGCTACACGTGATTTACTATGCAAGTAAGGTCCTGGCTAGCGCAGTGGTAAATTACACTATGACAGAGAAGGAGATGCTGGCCATCGTTTATGCTTTTGAAAAGTTCAGGCAGTATCTGATAGGGTTGAAGACCATAGTATATACCGACCATGGTGCAATTAAGTACTTGCTGTCCAAGAAGGATTCGAAACCTAGATTGATTCGATGGGTCCTCCTCCTTCAAGAGATTGACAATGATATTAGAGACAAGAAGGGAGCTGAAAATCTAGTTGCTGATCACATGTCACGCCTCGAGCTAGGAGAGCTCGACCGCGAAGAGGACAAACTCCCGATGACTGATTCTCTAGCAGGGGAGCAGCTAATGAGTGTTGATGTGGGCATCGCTTTTTGGTATGCAAATTTCATCAACTATTTGGCCTGCGGTATTTTTCCTCATGACCAGTCGCACAACCAGAAGAGGAAATTTATGTACGATGCAAAGAGGTACTTTTGGGATGACCCATTTCTATAAACATTATGTGCTAACGGTCTCTACAGGACTTGTTTTGATGAGGACCAGATCAGATGGATCCTAGAGCGCTGCCATTTGTCACAATATGGTGGCCACAATGCTGGTTCAAAAATAGCCGCAAAGGTCCTATAGTTCGGATTCTACTGGCCTACTCTATTTAAGGATGCACACAAGTTTGTCAAGGCTTGGAATCAGTGCCAGAGAACAAGAAATATTTCTAAGCAGCAGGAGATGCCCCAGCAGAGCGTTCTTGCAGTGGAGTTATTTGATGTATGGGGCATCAATTTCATGGGACCGTTCCCACCTTCTTATGGAAATCAGTACATCTTGGTACTAGCCGACTATGTTTCCAAGTGGGTTGAAGCAGTGGCTACTCCTACTTGCGACGCTTAGGTGGTCATGAAAATGTTTCAGAAGGTTATTTTTCCTCGGTTTGGGGTTCCCTGAACGGTTATTAGTGATGGAGGCTCCCACTTTAAAGAGAGGAATTTCGAGACCTTGTTGAAGAAATATAATGTTTATCACAAGGTTGGGACTCCATATCACCCCAGACTAGTGGGTAGGTAGAGATCTCTAACCGAGAGATCAAGAGCATACTAGGAAAGACAGTCTCGAGCCACAGGAAGGACTGGGCGTCCAAGCTAGATGACATGCTATGGGCATATAGGACTGCATTCAAAACTCCTATCGGAATGAGTCCCTTCAGGCTAGTCTACAGAAAAACCTGCCATTTGCCAGTTGAACTTGAATACAAGGCTCTGAGGGCAATCAGGGAGCTGGATATGAATATGAACGCAGTTGGGGAAAAGAGACTTATGCAGCTTAATGAGCTTGATGAAATTAGATTGGACTCCTATGAAAATGCTCGCATCTATAAGGAGGGGACAAAAAACTGGCATGACAAACGAATAGTGCGCAGAGAATTCAATGAAGGCGAGCGAGTTCTTCTCTACAACTCCCACCTTAGATTATTTCCTGAGAAGCTGCGCACCAAATGGAGTGGTCCCTATACAGTGGAGAGAGCATACCCAGACGGCCACGTGGAGCTTAGCATTGAGGGAGGAAAATCAATGGTGGTCAATGGGCAGCGCCTCAAGCATTACCACGTTCTGAAGCATCTGGCGCCTCCTATAGGCATAGATGATAACCTACTTCTCGGGAAGGGATCTCAGCAAGGGACTTCCCGATAATGCCTCTAGTCCTACCTCCCTTGCTATGTCTAGCCAAGACGTTAAACAAGGCCTCTTCAGGGAGTAACCCGCGCTGTAAGTACAAGTTGGTTGCATTTTTTCATTTGCATGATGTGTGGAAATTTAAAGGTTCTAAATGTGGAGTGCCCCTCCACGATTTTTGATGCTAACCTATCACTTGTGAAGCTCTATGTTTTTATCTATATATCCACCAGCTCGCAAGTCGTGTTTCACTCCTCGAGCAGCGCTTAATTTCCATGGATATCGAGCTATCACACACGAGGGAAGTTCATATGCGCCTTTTCTTATCTTATATTTCTTCTCTTAGGGACTAAGCTCATTTTTAAGTGTGGAGTGGGTATCGCATAGTCACATACATCGCATGTCACACATTCACTCTTGCATATGCTCAACTGTCTATGTATTGCGATTGAAATCCTCGTTTCCTACGATACTCCTTGTTTGATTGTCATTCTTTTGGATTCAAAGTCTAGGACTCGAAATAATTTTAATCGTCTGTGTATTCTCTCGTATCAGTACCATTGCTAGTCTTTGCCTATCACGTGTTTTACGTATTTCTTGAAACCTGTTTGAGACTTGATATTAGTAGGCACCGGTACAAAAGGTCAAAAACTTAAATTGCATCTCTTTTTCTAAGTGACCTTAGTACTAGTATGTGTTTCTCTATACTTGTTGTGATTTGCATGCGCCCGCCTTTACTCATACACTATGTCAAGTTTTAAGTGTGGAGTTAAAAATAAAAAAAATAGTCAAAAGAGGGGCGAAAAATAGGCCCCCAATCAAGAACAAAGTTTTGAATTTTCAAATGAGGGTGAAAAATTGACCCTAAGCATAGTTTTTTTTGCAGAAACAAAAAGAACAAAATAATATCAAGAGCAAAGTGAGAAAAGTCACCCCTTGTGTATGAAAAAAAAAATGAAAAATAAAATTTATGCCCCCTTTCGCTTGATGTAGTGTAATTCCACCTTTTCATTGCGTGCAATCATGACTTGTTTTGAGAATTCATGTACTAGAAACTAAGGGACGATCCTCATGCTTGCACTAAAATTTTGATGTGATTTTCGTACTATTTTTCCAAAAATCTTAAGCCAGACTCCTCTTCTCTTACGGGTCATTGCCTAGTCCTTGGCACTTGAGAATGAGCTTTGCGCCAAGAGCCCGTGGGCTATCCCTAGATAACATAGGCGAATGGCGAGCATGTTTTGTGTAACTATTCATGTTCTTATTATGTTGCTATAGAACTATTTAGAACATGTGATTAGTCGCTTGCTAGCCGTGTGTACTAACCGTTTGAATACATAACTCGTTTAATCTATGATTGTCAGATAGCTTTGATGAAGCTGTTTGTCCTGAAGTTGAGGTAACACGATGAATCCGAGGTATGACATGACTTTACTGTGACTCATTGAGCATCATCTCATGCGTACACGTTAGTTAGTTGTACATGGGATTTGTAGGTAGTTCCATTCCTAAAAACCTTCTCGAGACTATACTCGTCCTACTAGGGCAGCCTAGGGGTTTAAAAGCTTGATGCATAAGCTAAATGCATTCGTGTCCTCTACGTTAGTGAGTTATCTTTTTATTTTTTGTTTTAGTTAGAATTGATCACATGACACTTGAGTGGGTAGCTTAAAAACATATGGTTGTTGAGTCTCACATAGACTTGCATTTATTCTGCCATTTATTCGACATTTGTTCGGGATGAACAAATCCTAAGTGTGGAGTGTTTTGATCAGTCGATATTTCGACTAGTTATATGTTCCATACGATGAAGGATAGCACTCGTTCTCCCGACAAATTATTATTATTTGATGTCTTTTCTGAAGCATTTCAGGTTAAAAGTAGATATCCATCAAACCCCCCTAAGACCAAGACTCGAAGAAAAACCACAATTTTAGGGCAGAAATGCACACAAGGGAGGTCCAGCCGACCGACTGGAGAAATCGGCCCAAAGCCAGTCGACCGGCTGGAATAGGAACCAGAAGAGAGCTCTTGAAGCTCTATCAAGCCGGTCGACTAGGAAGCGGAACCGACCGGCTGGGTTTGCCCTGCAAGTCGATGCTTCTGAAGCTCTATCGAGCCGGTCAGCTGGGAAGCTGAACCGACCGGCTGGGGTTGGCCTGCAAGTCGACGCTTCTGAAGCTCTATCGAGCCGGTCGACTGGGAATCTGATCTGACCGGCTGGAGTTGTAATGTGAGTAGAAGAGCCTCAATCCAGCCGACCGGTTGAGATTCTTCACTCAGCCAGCTGACCGGCTGGACGTCAGGGACAAATTTTTGGGAAGTTTCCTAATTTCGTTTTTGGGCTTTTTGGCCCTTTTGGAAAGCTATAAAGAAGACAAGCGGCTATTTTACTCAAGGGGAATATACGAGAGTTTTTGGAGTGCTTAATTAGAGATAAGAGAACCCTAACTTGGGAGAGAATACGAAGAACATCGCGAGAGATTGAGTATTCAACGAGCTACATCATCTACATGGTTTTCTCGTCCTTAATTTCTATTTCTACCTTATTTGTGGTTAACTTACCATGAATAGTGAGTAGTCTACTTTATTCCGGGATCCGTGGATCCCGTGCCATGTACCCAACTCTTCGTGTGATCAATTAAACATTTTTTTAGTAATGCAATTTGAATATTCAATTTCATCGTGCTTAATTTTATTGTTCTTCCAAGATTTACATTGAATGGGATGTTTGCATGCTAGAACGTATTTAGGTTAATTACCAAAAGATGAATGGGTCCTAGGTATTAACCGGATTGCATGAAATTGATATTCGGTCATGGTAGCTACAATGGTAGTACATGAATTAATAGGACAGTTTACTTTTGTCTGAAAACCCCTAAGTTTAATAATCGAGATCGTTGATAATCCGTGGATGGGCGGCGTTCAACGATTGAGATTAATCTAGACAATGATCAGTGGATGGGCGGCTTGTCTAGTGTTATTTCGGTTTATTTCCATATTCGATAGCATGATGAATTTACGTTGCATGATTGCATGATTTGTAAGGTTGGCACGGGTGAAGTTTGATCCTGGGATTCTTTCCCTGATCAAGCCACAACCTTTTTATTTTCTGCATTAATTTCTATGATTTGTTTCACTACACCAAAACCTTTAATCATTCGGAATAGCTAAATAGGTCACTTGTTAGCTAGTACTCACACACGTTGTTCATTGGATCAACCCTTGGCTTACCAAGGTTTATAAATTTTATTTGACTACAATTAGACCCCTAAAACATATAACTTGACAACTATAAAGGGTTAAAATTACGCTTGTCAGCAACCCATGGGTGGATCATTGGGTAGCAGTCAAGAAAATTATTGGGTTCTTAAAGAGAACAAGAGATTCCATGCTCACATACAGGAAATCGAATCGGTTGGAGATCATTGTGTATTCCGATTGCGATTTCAGAGGATGCCTATTTGGTAAAAGATCCACGTCAAGTTATGAGGCATCTAATTAGGGAATATGACTGCGAAACTTTTGTCACAAGACTGCACTTTATAGAAGGTATTGAAAGACCATTAAGGATATTGTGACAATATGGAGGTAGTATATTCCAATAAAGTACAGAGTTGTCAGATTTCCATAGAGCACTTTGGAACAAAAACTCCATGATTAGCACTCTAGGTCTTTCACTAGCATACTGCTTATATGGGTGTAATCAAATTTGAGAATATCCGGATTTAGTCAGAGTTTGTGTTACGAATATGTTTTGCTCTATGTTGTATATGGATTTTATACATTTAAGTTCTGCAGAAATGAAGTGTACATTGCACTCTGTTATATTTTGATTGAAGGACTGATCTCCATAAAGTTAAGGTGACCAGTAGGAAATAGACAGGTGTAGATCACAGTTCATGTAATTTTCATGCTACACATCCATGATTAATCTGTGTCATTGGGTTGTACTGATATACGTGACAAGTTTGGTCCAGTAACGATTAATGCTACGAATGCTGGCTTGATCCTATGTCAGTATAACTGATGGACAAGATTGTTTCAGGTATACTCTATAGGATAGCAATCTTGAGCTCATCAGGTTACACATCAGTTTGAATTTACTTGTATGATCCAGTGGGAGATTGTTAGATTATTTTATATAATCTAATGTGGGGATCATAATGTAAATTATGTGATGTGCATGTGACGGATGCACAGTCGTCGTGTGCAAAAGTCAAGAATAAATTTATAAGTCCGCTACTCGCGACTTCACTATTGGGTAGCAAGTGGTAAGTAGGGGTCGAACCCAAGGGAATTAGGGGGATAGTTGTTCTTTGAAGAATGTACTAAAAGGGAGCGTGATTTTAGGTGGATTGAGGTTTTAGCGATGAAAAGTGAGTGGTTGGTTGTTGGTTTTTGTTTTAGTACAGAAAAGTAAGTGGGTTGGTCGTGATTTTAGTACAGAAAGTAAAGTACTGAAAGTAATTGCTTGAAAGAGAAGACTTACAGAGAGTGGGTTGCTTGAAGGGCAAGTCTTGCGAAAAGTAAGCAGTTGATATTTAGACTGAATGTAAAGTGCAGGTGATGTTTTAAGTTAAGGAAAGTATTCGGTTTTAGGGGCCTTGTATCATAGTCTGTTTATCATTGACCTCTAATGATCATACTAAGTATTCAAAAGTGTATCAAGGCCATTCCAAGCACTTGATTTGCCACACTGTCTAGTCCATTCCAACACATAGAGCACTTGTTCTTTTTAGACTAACACCCCATTCCAAGGTATATTAGCCTTATGTGCATCCATTTGATCAATCATTCCCGATCAACCAAATGGTGTTTTAAAGAGGTCTAACTTCTCAGATAAGCTTTGCCATTCCAAGCATCCACTTATCCGAGTATGTTTACAAACCCCACGGAAGAGTTTTGCCATTCCAAGCATCCACTCAACCTTGGAAGTTCTAACCTAATATGTGGCACATAGAACAAGTTTTGAACACATAGAGGCATTAAGAGTAGGGCCTAAAACATTTTATGACACAAGTACACCCCTTCAACCGAATGAAGGGTTTAGCTACGAATATCCATAGAGGTGGATATCATAGCTAAGTACTTGAAGGTTTTCAAAAGACAGTAAAGTAAAGGGAGAATACTCAAAAACCAACAGGAGTAAACTCAAGAACAACTAGAATACTCAAGAACCAACAGGAGTATTATAGATTTAAAACAAGTGTTTACAAGAGTAGTGCCCAAAATCTAGAGAGAAGCTAGAGTTTTGTGATGGATGATGTTTTGAAATGAGGATTGTGGGATGATTTACAAAGGGAAGGGATGAGCTCTATTTATAGCCAAGGGAAGGATTTAGATCACAACACATGGAACAAAATGGGAGGAGAAGCTCTCAAAGCCGCCGGCCCATGTGGCTTTTCTCCCCAAAGCCACTGGTGGTGAGTCACCACGGAGGAAGAGCCGCCGGCTAGGTGGAGGAGATAAGAGAAGTTGTGTGATTTTGTGACTTTTTCCAAAAGCCATCGGGTCCTTACAACTCCGGACTGACTCTGGTTGCTCTTCGGTTGGACTTGTTTTGAGTGATTCCATGTCAGGTTCATGAGATTTGTATAGTCGGAGTCTGGTCGTGACTTGGAATGACTCGTAATTCATTTTCAGCTTAAAAACTCCTCCTTAGCCTGTATTCTCTCTAGACTTCAAAATACCCTGTAGATAAATATCGGAACTAACAAGCAAAAGTTAAATAGACAAAGAGTCTAATTTGGTGGGTTTAACTATGTTTATGATTCATACAATTATGGTCCATCAGATCACCCCACACTTTTAGTTGTTCGTCCCGAACAATGCTTTTTAAAGGGCGGCACACACAATCCAAGTAAACTTTTAAATATGAAAGTGAGACTGAGGGACTAGATTTATCTTAGAAGAAACTTGATACTTGTACCTTCGCGCCGAGATGCAAATTAATTTGGATATTTCGGGAGATAGCCCTTTTCAGGCTCCTGGACTGCATTCTCGGGATCGACTCGCACTATATGGTTTCCTTGTAGCTTTCTCTAGCACTTGATTCGTTTCGGGTTTCACTGAGTTGAGCACTTTGATTTCTTTTTGGCGAGGGACAGCTTCTGTAGTGAATCGGCCTTTGGCCTTTGGCCTTTGATATTGAGTTGGAGTTTCTTCACTTTTGTTCGGTTAAAACCTTCACAATTTTGGCCTTTGGCCTTTGATTAGCTTCTTTGTGACTTGCTAGTTGATGGACCATAATTGTATGCATCATAAATACAGTTAAACCCACCAAATTAGACTGTTTGTCTATCTAACTTCTACGTGTTAGTCCCGAAATATTTCCACAGGGCAATTGAGAGATAAAAGTGAAAACACGCTAAGGAGAGGATTTTATGCTGAAAAGATATCAAGAGTCAATCGAAGGTCAAGATCAAGCACTGAACGAAGAAATCTCAAGATCCTGACGATGAATTACTCAAATTAAATCCAAATGAGGAATTATCAAAGACAGCCTGGAGTGAAATTGGACTGATAGTTTTGTAAAGACAGTACAAAACCGTCAAGATTCATCCATGTGCATTGGTGACCGGTGGCTTGGGTGAAATGGATGAGTCATTAGGTGGCTTCCCCCTCCTCTTCCATGGGATGACCGGTGGCTTTGGCAAAGGGTGGCCAAGCCACCTCCTCTTCCTCCCCTTTGGACCGGCAACCGGTGGCTTTTGGGAGGCTCCTCCCCTTGTGCCACTTGTCTCCTCCACAAGCTCCTCCATCTCCACCCTTGGATGCTCCTCCACATGCCTCCATCTCCACCCTCCATTCCTCCTCCCTTGGCCTATAAATACAAGCACCCCTCCTCCCATTTGTATCATCAATCCATACACAAAAACACTTATCTCTCTAAGTTTGGTTACTTTGTAAGTTTGTTCGGTTTATGAAATAATACTCCTGTTTGTTCTTGAGTATTATACTATAGAGAATACTCCTGTTGGTTCTTGAGTATTCAGTAGGAAATTGGGAATACTCCTGTTGGTTCTTGAGTATTCCACCCCTTTCCCTCTTACTGTTTTCAAAAACCCCCGAGTATTTAGCTATGGTATCCACCTCTATGGATATTCGTAGCTAAACTCTTCATTCGGTGGAAGGTATTTTCTTGTATTATATAATGTTGTAATATCTTTTAGTTTCATTTCTTTGTATTCAAAACTTGTTCTATGTGCCATTTATAGTCAGAATTTCCAAGGTTGAGTGGATGCTACGAAAGGGCAAAACTCTTCCGTGGGGTTCGTGAACATACTCGGGTAAGTGGATGCTACGAAAGGGCAAAGCTTATCTGAGGAGTTCGACTTATCTAAAACACCACTTGGTCAATCGTAACTGTGAGATCAGGTGGATGCACAGAAGGCTAAGATACTTCGAAAGGAGGAATTAGTCTGAAGTAGAACAAGGGTTGCGTTAAACGATGTTGCAAGTCTTGCGCTACGAAAGGGCCTCGATTCATCTTTGAATACTTAGAAAAGTTACTAACGGTTTATTATATACATGTTATAATACAAGAGTACCTGAAACCGAATACTTTCTTTCAATCACAAAAACCCCCTGTATTTACTTTCCTAGTATAACTGTCCCGATCAACCACAACCATCAACCGCTCAACAACCGGAGGAATCGCAATCACGCATCACCCACTGTAAGTCTTCTAACCCTTATCTCTTTACTTTCAGTATTTACTTTCAGTATTTAATTTATGTATTTACTTTTCCGCACAAAAAACCCAAAAAAACCAAAAACAGTAGTTTAATTACTCGCGCTAAAATCTCAATCATCCTAAAACACGTCCCTGTTAGTAAAAGAACAACGTATCCCCCTAATTCCCTTGGGTTCGACCCCTACTTACCACTTCTACCCAGTAGTCGCGAGTAGCGGACTTTATAAATTTATTTGTATAATTTGCTTTGACGACAAGCGAATTGTCAAATTGGCGCCGTTGCTGGGGAATTAGTTAATTAATCGGATAAGTTGTTCTTCACCTCACATGACCCCATGACGCAACCACCTTCGTATGCATGGACGACACGACACCTTCCACTGTTCGGAGGTACGGATGGAGAAGATCCAGTTCAGCACTGCCGAAACTTTCACCATGTTTGTCAGCACATAAAACCTAATAATGAAACGTTAGAAGAATTTAAGCTTAATTGCTTCAAATTCTCTCTAACTGACTTCGCGACAATCTGGTATTACACATCAACTGCTATGAATGCTAGATATTTCATGGACATTAGCATTCCATTCCTGAAAGAATTCTCTCCCCCATCCTTACGACAACAAACCCGAGAAAAGATCACGAACCTTCAACAATCCCGGGATGAGACATTGGGTGAATACTACACGAATTATAACACCATCGTCTCACGATGCCCGCACCATGGATTCACGGAGGTTTTTCTTCTTCAAAAATTCCTTTGTGGGATGAGGGCTGATGAGTTCTCAAGGATCAATAACGCAGTGGGAGGAACGACCACGCACTTATCCCTACTTCAAATATGGGATGTGATAGACAGCTTGGCCGGAACCGCGATACGAAGGCCAAGGTCTCGACCTAATGAAGGGATACGAAGGGATGAGGCCAGTCCAGAGAGGGACATTGCAGAGGATGTGATGAACGAATCAGATACAGAAGGCTCCGAGAAAGAGCCCACATTGGAAGTCACATCCGAGCCATCAGAAGAATCAGACATGGAGAGTACCGGAAGCAACACAAGTATGGTGGCGAAGTTTGACCTGAGCCACCCATGGGATCCCAACCAATGATCCAGAACGAGGTACTGTCGAGCCAACGACGTTAAACAAGTGCACTGGTCGGGAGGTAACCCGACACTATCTTACTTTCTGTTATTTAAATTTCCAATAAGCGCTCTCACCCACTTTTTGTCTAGAAGGAATGTCTTTCATGTAGGAATTAAGTTTTTGGAGCAAGATCGGATCAGCAAGGCAGCTTCCGTGAATTTACCGGGCCTGCGCTGAGAGTTCGAGGCCCCAGCTGAACTCCCTCGATTATCCAGCCTCATGCCATGTCGTTCACTCGACACCTTAAAGGGAGTTCTGTTCTTCTTTTTCCTTAATGTCATTTCCTTCTCCTGTATATATTGCATGACTTTTGAACTAAGGCTTGCCTTCGTTCAAAAGTGTGGGGTGAGAACCAACTGCATGTTTTTTCTTTTTTTTAGTAGTATCTTTTTGGAATTATGAACTTTAGAATGTGAAAAAGATAGATCATAATTCATGCATCAACCTTATGAAAATGCAAACTATTTAAAAACTTAGAATGTAACTTCTCATTTGTCCCTTTGTGCTGAGATAACCTAGGGATGTGGAGTTGATAGAAATTGCCCTAGAGGGGCTTGGCAAGCACTTGAAGGATCAGATCAAACTATATGGTTTTCGAAGTCAGTGGAGGCTGCACTTCGGGGTTCAGTGAATAATTGAAGTCAACTCCGCCAAGAAGCATCTATGCAAAGGCGAGGACGGGAATCAGACCGTCCTCTCTCTAGTCAAAATAGCCGAGAAAATAAATGAGCGACCCTCATCTTGACCCGCGCGAAACGACGAAGACGAGAGGAGCGGGGAGGTATTTCCATAGGCTTGCGGGCGATGATTGGACCTCCCAAAAAGGCTGAGAAAATGGACTAGCAAGTCACAAAGAAGCAAAAAACTCAAAGAAGAAAATCAAAAGAGGCCTAAGGCCCAAAATTGTGAAGGTTTTAACCGAGCAAAAGTGAAGCACTCAAAAAAGACAGATCATAAAGCCAAAACCAGAATCACTACAAAAAGCTAGTCCCTCGCCAAAGAAGAAAAAAGAAAATCAAAAAAAGGCTCAACTCACTGAAACCCGAATCGAATCACGTGCTAGAGAAAGCTACAAGAAAACCATATAGTGCGAGACGGTCCCGAAGATGTAGTCCAGGAGCCTGAAAAGGGCTATCTCCTGAAACATCCAAAATAATTTGCATCTCGGCACGAAGGTACAAGTATCAAGTTTCTTCTATTTATTTACGCAGTTTAATTTGGCAATAAGTAGTAATGCATGAATTAGGAGAAATCGAGTACCACAGTCTAATTTTCATATTTCAACAAGCTTACTTAGTGCCGCCCTTTAATAGCATTGTTCGGGACGAACAACTAAAAGTGTGGGGTGATCTGATGGACCATAATTGTATGCATCATAAATACAGTTAAACCCACCAAATTAGACTGTTTGTCTATCTAACTTCTACGTGTTAGTCCCGAAATATTTCCACAGGGCAATTGAGAGATAAAAGTGAAAACACGCTAAGGAGAGGATTTTATGCTGAAAAGATATCAAGAGTCAATTGAAGGTCAAGATCAAGCACTGAACGAAGAAATCTCAAGATCCTGACGATGAATTACTCAAATTAAATCCAAATGAGGAATTATCAAAGACAGCCTGGAGTGAAATTGGACTGATAGTTTTGTAAAGACAGTACAAAACCGTCAAGATTCATCCATGTGCATTGGTGACCGGTGGCTTGGGTGAAATGGATGAGTCATTAGGTGGCTTCCCCCTCCTCCTCCATGGGATGACCGGTGGCTTTGGCAAAGGGTGGCCAAGCCACCTCCTCTTCCTCCCCTTTGGACCGGCAACCGGCGGCTTTTGGGAGGCTCCTCCCCTTGTGCCACTTGTCTCCTCCACAAGCTCCTCCATCTCCACCCTTGGATGCTCCTCCACATGCCTCCATCTCCACCCTCCATTCCTCCTCCCTTGGCCTATAAATACAAGCACCCCTCCTCCCATTTGTATCATCAATCCATACACAAAAACACTTATCTCTCTAAGTTTGGTTACTTTGTAAGTTTGTTCGGTTTATGAAATAATACTCCTGTTTGTTCTTGAGTATTATACTATAGAGAATACTCCTGTTGGTTCTTGAGTATTCAGTAGGAAATTGGGAATACTCCTGTTGGTTCTTGAGTATTCCACCCCTTTCCCTCTTACTGTTTTCAAAAATCCCCGAGTATTTAGCTATGGTATCCACCTCTATGGATATTCGTAGCTAAACTCTTCATTCGGTGGAAGGTATTTTCTTGTATTATATAATGTTGTAATATCTTTTAGTTTCATTTCTTTGTATTCAGAACTTGTTCTATGTGCCATTTATAGTCAGAATTTCCAAGGTTGAGTGGATGCTACGAAAGGGCAAAACTCTTCCGTGGGGTTCGTGAACATACTCGGGTAAGTGGATGCTACGAAAGGGCAAAGCTTATCTGAGGAGTTCGACTTATTTAAAACACCACTTGGTCAATCGTAACTGTGAGATCAGGTGGATGCACAGAAGGCTAAGATACTTCGAAAGGAGGAATTAGTCTGAAGTAGAACAAGGATTGTGTTAAACGATGTTGCAAGTCTTGCGCTACGAAAGGGCCTCGATTCATCTTTGAATACTTAGAAAAGTTACTAACGGTTTATTATATACATGTTATAATACAAGAGTACCTGAAACCGAATACTTTCTTTCAATCACAAAAACCCCCTGTATTTACTTTCCTAGTATAACTGTCCCGATCAACCACAACCATCAACCGCTCAACAACCGGAGGAGTCGCAATCACGCATCACCCACTGTAAGTCTTCTAACCCTTATCTCTTTACTTTCAGTATTTACTTTCAGTATTTAATTTATGTATTTACTTTTCCGCACAAAAAACCCAAAAAAACCAAAAACAGTAGTTTAATTACTCGCGCTAAAATCTCAATCATCCTAAAACACGTCCCTGTTAGTAAAAGAACAACGTATCCCCCTAATTCCCTTGGGTTCGACCCCTACTTACCACTTCTACCCAGTAGTCACGAGTAGCGGACTTTATAAATTTATTTGTACAATTTGATCTGACGACAAGCGAATTGTCACTAGTCCATTTTCTCAGCCTTTTTGGGAGGTCCAATCGTCGCCCGCAAGCATATGGAAATACCTCCCCGCTCTTTCTCATCCTCGCCGTTTCGCGCGGGTCAAGATGAGGGTCGCTCATCTATTTTCCCGGCTACTAGGACTAGAGATAGGACGGTTTGATTCCCGTCCCGCCTCTTGCATAAACACTGCATGGCGGAGATGACTTCAATCTTCACTGAAACCCGAAGTGCAGCCTCCACTGACTTCGAAAACCATATAGTTAGATTCGATCCTTCGATTGCTTGCCAAGCCTCTCTAGGGCAGTTTATATCAACTCCACATCCCCTGTATATCTCAGCACAAAGGGACAAATGAGAAGTTACATTCTAAGTTTTTAAATAGTTGAATTTTCACAAGGTAAATGCATGAATTTAGATCTATCTTTTTCACATTCTCAAGTTCATATTTTCAAAAAGATAATATTAAGGGAAAAGGAAAAAGAAAAAGCATGTTAACTATGTACATAGGCGGTTCTCACCCCACACTTTTGAACGAAGGCGTGCCTTTCAGCACGACTTTGTTCAAAAGTCATGCAAATATATACAAGAGACGGAAATCACATTAAGGAAAAGAGAAAAACTGCACTCCCTTTTACTGTGTCGTGTCGTTGAACGACATGCCTCGGAGCTGGATAATCGAGGGAGTTCGGCTGGGGCCTCGAACTCTCAGCGCGGGCCCAGTAATTTCTCGGAAGCTACCTGGCTGATCTGATCTTGCTCCAAAAATCGATTCCTACAAGGGGTCATTCCTTCTATACAAATAGTGGGTGAGAGCGACTTATGGTAAAAACTAAATGACAGAAAAGAAAAGTACTGAAAGTAAGATAGGTGTTGGGTTACCTCCCGACCAGTGCCTTTGTTTAACGTCGTTGGCTCGACGCATGGGGATCACAAGTTTGGATCCCATGGGCGGCTCAGGTCGAATTTTGCCGCAGCTCCTGCGTTGATTCTAGCTTTGACTCTTCCCGAGTTCTTGTGGGATGATGTGCTCAGGTTAGAACTCCATGGTTTTGGTGGTTTCTCTTTCCATTGTTTCTTAGAAGGCGAGGGACCTTTGACCATAGCTGCTGATCTTGTCACTCTCTTGGTCTCTTTTGGTTGGTCATGAATTAGTGCGTTGAGATCAGCGGTATTTACAAAGTCTGGAGGTACGGCTAGGTCATAGTTTAGCGGAGTTAAGTTGACCTTGCCGTGGTAATGTTTGACTCGCTGCCCATTTACCGTAAATCTTCTTCCATTGTCCAGGCTTTCCAACTCAACTGCCCCATGGTTGAATACCTTAGTTATTGTTAAAGGGCCGGTCCATCTAGAGTTAAGCTTCCCGGGCATCAATTTCAGTCGTGAGGAGAAGACCAGCACTTGTTGTCCCTCCTCAAATGAGCGTCGGAGGATGAATTTGTCATGATTCAATTTGGTCCGTGCTTTGTAGTCCGTTTGCCCTTCATAGGCCTCAAGCCGCAATTCCTCAAGCTCACACAGATTAAGCTTCCTATCCAGTCCGGCAGCCTTTAAATCTGGATTGCAATGCTTGAGCGCCCAATAGGCCTTATGTTCTAATTCCACCGGAAGGTGGCATGCCTTCCCATAAACAAGCCGAAAGGGGGAGGTTCCAATTGGCATCTTGTATGCCGTCCGATAAGCCCAAAGAGCTTCATCTAGCCTCTGACTCCAATCTTTTCTACCCGGCTTTACCATTTTTTCTAAAATTCCTTTGATTTCGCGGTTGGAGATCTCCGCTTAACCATTGGTTTGGGGGTGATATGCCGTGGACGTCCGGTGGTGGACATGGTAGCGTTTTAAGGTAGCAGCCATCATGCGGTTGCAGAAATGAGTTCCTTGGTCACTTATTATGGCCTTGGGTACCCCGTACCTACAAAACAGGTTAGTGCGCAGAAAGTCAATGACAGTTTTTGCATCGTCATACCTTGTGGCCTTAGCCTCTACCCATTTCGACACATAATCTACAGCGACTAGAATATAAGTATAACCACATGATACTGGGAATGGTCCCATAAAGTCAATACCCCAAATGTCGAAAACATCGTTGACTAGTATGGATACTTGAGGCATCTCATTTTTAGCTGACACATTTCCTACTCTTTGGCACTTATCGCATTTTTTACACTTCTCATAGGCATCTTCAAACATGCTTGGCCAAAAGAAGCCGCTATCTAGGATTTTTCTAGCGGTTCTCCTAGGCCCGAAGTGTCCTCCACATGCAAACTCATGGCAGAAGCTAATAATAGAGGCTATTTCATTATCTGGGATGCATATCCTAAGTATTTGGTCTGCTCCTATTTTCCACAAATAAGGATCATCCCACAAGTAATGTTTAGAATCATGCCTAAGTTTCATACATTGTGCTTTAGTAAAAGAAGGAGGAAATGTACCTCCTACAAGGTAGTTGACGATTGAGGCATACCATGGCACCTTGGTTGAGACTGTATAGAGATGCTCGTCTGGAAATGACTCAGTTATGTGCCCTTCTTCTTCCTTTCTGACAATCCTGCTTAGGTGGTCGGCCACAGTATTCTCGATCCCCATTTTGTCCCTTATTTCCACATCGAATTCTTGCAGTAGTAATATCCATCGAATGAGTCTTGGCTTGGCCTCCTTCTTCTTCATCGGGTAACGGATGGCAGCATGGTCAGAATAAACTATCACTTTTGCTCCAACCAAATAAGATCTGAATTTTTCCAGAGCAAATACCACTGCTAAGAGTTCCTTCTCGGTGGTTGAGTAGTTTCGTTTGGCAGAATCTAGGGTTCGTGAGGCATAGTAGATCACACCTGCCTTCTTATCAATCTTTTGGCCGAGAACTGCTCCCACAGTAAAGTCGCTCGCGTCGCACATGATTTCAAATGGTAGTTCCCAATTTGGCGTTTGGATGATAGGTGTGCTAGTGAGGGCTTTCTTCAGATCATCAAAGGCCTCCTTGCATGCATTGGTGAATTCAAAAGGAACTTCTTTTTGGAGAAGAGTGGATAGAGGCAATGCCTTTTTGGAGAAGTCTTTGATGAATCGTCGGTAGAATCCTGCATGGCCTAGGAATGATTGGATGTCTCGGACCGTGGATGGGTATGGTAGAGTCGTGATCAGGTCGATCTTTGCTTTGTCCACTTCCATGCCTTTTTGTGAGACGATATGTCCTAAGACTATTCCGTGTGTTACCATGAAGTGGCACTTCTCGTAATTGAGCACTAAGTTCATGGACACGCATCGTGCCAAAACCGTGCTCAAATTACTTAAGCAAGCGTCGAATGTGTCTCCATAGATGGTGAAGTCGTCCATGAAGACTTCAATGAATTCTCCGATCATGTCTGAAAAGATGCTGGTTACTACCCTTTGAAAAGTCCTCAGGGCATTGCATAGGCCGAACGACATTCTTCTGAATGCGAATGTACCGAATGGGCAGGTGAATGTAGTCTTCTCTTGGTCCTCAGGTGCTATGGGGATCTGGTTGTAGCCTGAGAACCCGTCCAAGAAGCAAAAATATGGCTTGCCTGCCAGTCGGTCTAGCATTTGATCGATGAATGGTAGAGGGAAATGGTCTTTTCTTGTGACGGCGTTTAATTTCCTGTAGTCGATGCACATTCTCCAGCCGTTCTTGATCCTTGTTGTTACCATTTTTCCTTCGGCATCTTCCTTGACCGTGATCCCACTTTTCTTTGGGACCACATGGACATGACTCACCCATTGGCTATCTGATATGGGATAGATAACGTCCGCATCTAGTAGCTTTTGTATTTCATTTTGGACGATCTCCATCATGATTGGGTTGAGTCGTCGTTGAGGCTCTCTTGATGGCTTTGCTCCATCCTCAAGTAGAATACGGTGCATGCATACAGCCGGGCTGACTCCTCTCAAGTCGGTCAGAGTCCATCCAATAGCCAACTTGTGTTGTTTCAGCACTTTTATCAAACTCTGTTCCTGGCCTGCTTGCAAGCCACTCTTGATGATTACTGGAAGTGTGTTATTATCCCCTAGGAAGGCGTACTTCAGATGCCCGGGCAGGGGCTTCAATTCTATCTTGGGAGCTTGCATCACCGAGGGCAGAAAAGTATTTGATTTGAATAATTTTACCTCGTTAACTTCATATTCTGGAGTGAGAGGCTCCGAGATTGTTAAGTGGGCCACCGTTTCATGCAAGCCTTCGGTCAATTCGTATGAGCTTTCGGCTCCATTGAGTATGGCTTCTAAGGGATCTGCTCTTGGTTCTGGTTGAACTTCTTGGACCAGGTCGTCCAAAGCGTCGAGAGCGTGTACTTCCTCGAATTCCATAGGGTGCTTCATTGCTCTGAATATGTCAAAGCTGAAGACCTCTCCTTCTACTTCCATTGAGAGCATTCCACTTCCACAGTCTATCTTCATTTTTGATGTTTTGAGAAATGGACGGCCGAGAAGGATAGGTGCGTGGTCTGTTGGTCCGCCATTCTCCATTTTTAAGACGTAGAAGTTCGCTGGAAACACCAATTCACCTACTTGAACCAGGACGTCTTCTATTTTCCCCTCGGGCTGTTTGCACGACCGATCTGCTAGTTGAATAGTGAGACCGGTGGGTTCGAGCGGTCCAATCCTAAGGCAGGAATAGATAGAGAAGGGCAAGGCGTTGATTGATGCTCCAAGATCCAGCATGCAGTTCTCGATCCGGATGTTGCCAATTGTGCATGGAATGGTGTAAGTTCTTGGATCTCCACATTTGGGGGGCACTTTTCGTTGTATGACGGCCGACACGTTCCTACTCATCAGCTCTTGATCGTATCTAGTACTCCTCCTCCGGTTAGTGCAAAGTTCTTTTAAAAACTTGGCATATCGAGGAATTTGCTTGATGGCTTCCAAAAGGGGGATGTTGATTTCAACTTTACTGAACAACTCAAACACGTCCTCATCCATGACATGTTGTTTTTGCACATGAGCAGGTACTGGAAATGGAAGTGTTGCGCTGATTTTGGGGGTTTCGGTTCTGGGTACCGGGCACTCCTTGTGCTCCTTGGACACTGGAACTGGGTTGGCTGATGGTACCGGGCTAGGCCTGTGTTCCTTGGACGTATTCCCTTCTTCTTCAGTTACGTCCCGTTCTTCCTCAAACATGTCGTCGTCTTTATCGGCCGCGTCTTCCTCTAGAGTTTCGAGAGACTCGGGCCTCATTTGCTCTTCTCCGGGCAACCTTGGGTCTTTGTTCTCCTCTTGCTCTATAGGTTTGCCGACAAGCGTTTTTCCACTCCTAAGAGTCACGGCATTCACATTTTCCTGCGGGTTTTGAATGGTTTGTGAAAGGAGTCTGCCGGGCTCATTAGTGAGTGTAGACACTGAGGTAGCGAGTTGGGAGATGTGCTTCTTCAAGTCCGATAATTCTCCCTTTGTTTCGGCTTGGTTTTGCTGTATAGTAGTATTCAACTGCTGCACAGTACCTGACAATTGCATCATCATGTCCTCAAGTGACTTGTTTGGTCCTTAGTGATTGCTCGAGCTTGCTTGGTACTGGTTTGATCCCTTTTGTTGGTATTGGCCTGCTGGTGGGGCGTTCTGGTTGTACTGTTGGTGGAGCGGTTGGTAGAATGACTGGGCTAGTTGAGGGACAGCTGGTTGTGTCTCCCTCGAAGGATGGTTCTCGTTCCGCCAGTTCGAATTGGTCGCTTGATTATACTGTCTGTTTGATCTAGCTCTGTCGTTGCTGTTGTTGTTGTTGTATCCTTGGTATCCTACCACTGCATTTACTTCTACCGGTTCCTCTTCTATTAATGTCGGGCATTCGTCAGTTTTGTGGTTCGTAGAATCACAAAATTCGCAAGGCTTTACTGGAACTGGTTGTCTTCGTAGGATCTGAATCATCATTTCCTTCATTTGTTTCATCTCTTCTGGCATAGAGTTCATCGGTGTTTCAGCTTTTGCCACATTCTTTGTTCGGGAAAATTCTTCCTACCGAGTTGTCTCTTCTCTAAATCGGGCATTTTCAGCAACGTCGGTGATGAGATTCCTTATGCCGCTCAATGATAGATTCATCATGGTCCTCCAGCTGAGGCATCCAGAAGCATTTTGTCTAAGGGCCTTAATCCATCAATGAGGTACTCGATGATGAGTTTCTCGGGCAGTCCAAGGGTACAGCAGCTTCTCTCCAGGCGGTTGAACTTTTCCAGGTAATCGTACATGGTTTCATTGGGCCCTTTCTTGATGTCCTGTAGTTGCCTCCTTACTTGCATTGCCCTTCCTGCCGGGTAATATTTGTCTAGGAATTTCTTTTGCATCTGAGCCCATGTTCTGATGCTACCGGAAGGCAATGAAAGGAACCAGTCATTTTCCGCGTCAACGAGGGAAAAGTAGAACGCCTTTAACTTGAAGTCGTCTACGTTTACGCCATTCGGTTTTAAGTTTTGGCAAATACCGTGTGAGCGTTGGAGATGAGTTGTTGCTGATTCTCCACGTGTTCCTGAGAACTTTGGCAAGTTGTGGGCCACTGAAGTGTTGATAGCGATGTCTTCCAGTTCAGGGCCTTCGTAAATGCACCACGGCTGGTTTTTGAAATCTGGCGCCGAGAGTTCTCCCATAGTAGGTTCGCGGAAGTTATTGTTATCCCTATAGTAGTTATCGAAAACGGGTTCTCGTCTTGGCACTTGTCGAGGTTGAGGGGGTGGTGGATATCTAGGGGGTTGTTGCACTGGACCAGCTTCATTTCGGTCCTCGGGTGGTCCTTGGTTTCTTCGGATGGCCTCCCTATCAGGAGCTCTTCTGTTTCGGATGAGTTGTTCCGGATCGTCGACAAATGGAAATGGCACCTCATCATTTCGATCGTACAGGTTTATCTCGTCGTCATCCTGGTAGTCATGGTGGCTTCCTTCGCGAGACATGGTTGTATTGAAGCGAGTACCGATTCAAAGAACACTTATCCGATTGTTAATTTCTAACTCTAATTCCCCGGCAACGGCGCCAATTTTGACGGATGCACAGTCATCGTGTGCAAAAGTCAAGAATAAATTTATAAGTCTGCTACTCGCGACTTCACTATTGGGTAGCAAGTGGTAAGTAGGGGTCGAACCCAAGGGAATTAGGGGGATAGTTGTTCTTTGAGGAATGTACTAATAGGGAGCGTGATTTTAGGTGGATTGAGGTTTTAGCGATGAAAAGTGAGTGGTTGGTTGTTGGTTTTAGTTTTAGTACAGAAAAGTAAATGGGTTGGTCGTGATTTTAGTGCAGAAAGTAAAGTACTGAAAGTAAAGTACTGAAAGTAAAGTACTGAAAGTAAAGTACTGAAAGTAAAGTACTAAAAGTAAAGTACTGAAAGTAAAGTACTGAAAGTAATTGCTTGAAAGAGAAGACTTACAGAGAGTGGGTTGCTTGAAGGGCAAGTCTTGCGAAAAGTAAGCAGTTGATATTTATACTGAATGTAAAGTGCAGGTGATGTTTTAAGTTAAGGAAAGTATTTGGTTTTAGGGGCCTTGTATCATAGTCTGTTTATCATTGACCTCTAATGATCATACTAAGTATTCAAAAGTGTATCAAGGCCATTCCATACACTTGATTTGCCACACTGTCTAGTCCATTCCAAGACATAGAGCACTTGTTCTATTTAGACTAACACCCCATTCCAAGGTATATTAGCCTTATGTGCATCCATTTGATCAATCATTCCCGATCAACCAAATGGTGTTTTAAAGAGGTCAAACTTCTCAGATAAGCTTTGCCATTCCAAGCATCCACTTATCCGAGTATGTTTACGAACCCCACGGAAGAGTTTTGCCATTCCAAGCATCCACTCAACCTTGGAAGTTCTAACCTAATATGTGGCACATAGAACAAGTTTTGAACACATAGAGGCATTAAGAGTAGGGCCTAAAACATTTTATGACACAAGTACACCCCTTCAACCGAATGAAGGGTTTAGCTACGAATATCCATAGAGGTGGATATCATAGCTAAGTACTTGAAGGTTTTCAAAAGACAGTAAAGTAAAGGGAGAATACTCAAGAACCAACAGGAGTAAACTCAAGAACAACTAGAATACTCAAGAACCAACAGGAGTATTATAGATTTAAAACAAGTGTTTACAAGAGTAGTGCCCAAAATCTAGAGAGAAGCTAGAGCTTTGTGATGGATGATGTTTTGAAATGAGGATTGTGGGATGATTTACAAAGGGAAGGGATGAGCTCTATTTATAGCCAAGGGATGGATCTAGATCACAACACATGGCACAAAATGGGAGGAGAAGCTCTCAAAGCCGCCGGCCCATGTGGCTTTTCTCCCCAAAGCCGCTGGTGGTGAGTCACCAAGGAGGAAGAGCCACCGGCTAGGTGGAGGAGAGAAGAGAAGTTGTGTCATTTTGTGACTTTTTCCAAAAGCCATCGGGTCCTTTCAGCTCCGGACTGACTCTGGTTGCTCTTCGGTTGGACTTGTTTTGAGTGATTCCATGTCAGGTTCATGAGATTTGTAAAGTCAGAGTCTGGTCGTGACTTGGAATGACTCGTAATTCATTTTCAGCGTAAAAACTCCTCCTTAGCCTGTATTCTCTCTAGACTTCAAAATACCCTGTAGATAAATATCGGAACTAACAAGCAAAAGTTAAATAAACAAAGAGTCTAATTTGGTGGGTTTAACTGTGTTTATGATTCATACAATTATGGTCCATCAGCATGCTATCATAATCTATAAGTCGTATATTAAAGTGATCTATATTATAATTGACTTTAGAGTATAATTAAAGTCATGATCATGGATATATGATATGTGTAGATGCCTGATTGATAATAACGTTTCTTTTGACGGGTAAGGACTCGTAATTATCAGAAATATAGTGGTTATGTACAACGCTATATTAAGGGTAGTGGTCCCCGGTCTTACGAAGTATCTCAGTTTACTTCTCTCTCAAGAGTTTACTGGTGAAAGGGTACTACGGAGAGATTGGAAGATCCACTACGGTGAAAAGTTCAGAGTCACTACACCAGTTGATCAATTATGTCACTGACCAAAAAATGCCGCGTAAGGATGTTTTCAGTCGCATAAGGTCTTATGCGACTGCAGTCAGGGACATAAGGACCAGTCGCATAAAGGGTGTGACATAAGAAAAATGCGACTCACTAATGGTCATCAGTCGCATTAGGTTTCTTAAGCGACAAACCTGCATCAGCCGCATAAAGATAAACGTCAGTCGCATTAGTAGAATTATATGCGGGACGGATATCACTATTTTGTCACATAGGTTTGTCGCACAAGTAGCTATATAAGTAATATATGCTCAATCGTGTAAATGCAGTAATAATTGAAATCCTCCACTTAAGCAAGGACCAACAATCTTATTCATAATCCGAAAAACAGTTCACATACAAATTATTCAACTAAAAAAACTTCAAAGAGTTCCCAACTTGAGCGGCGCATGCTTCAAAAAGCTCCTATTTCATAAGTTCCTATTTCAGCTTCGTGAGCTCTAATGATAACTTTTTTTGTCTTGCTCAGCTTTCTCAATAACAAACTTAGCTCTTTTGACCTCCTGGGCAGCCACTTGTATAGCTTCAACAGAAATCTCTCCCAAAAGTTAAGGTAATGAGCTTTTGTCCTAGTTCGACAAACATAAGCTAGTCAAACACTTTGTTATTAAACTAGGGAAAAACCAAAGAAAATATGTGAGTGTAGATATTATTATGAATTGCGGTCATTACCTTCAAAGAAGCACTGCCAACCAAGAAACCTTTCATATCTGATTGTCCACCCAATTCCTTGCAATTAACACCATTCACTGACCCTGTAACCAGCCAGTCAAAAAACAAAAGAATTTAGTATCAAATTTAATGTTAGATCCAGCAACTTCTGAGAAATTGGCACTTCCAGCTTTCGAGATGTACCTATAAAGAAGTAATCTTCAGAGAAATTCTGAAATACAGAAGCCTAAGACGACCATTATTTTCCTACATCAAACTTCAAAGTTTTCTATGCCCTATTTTTTCGGCTCGTCTTCCAACTTCAACTTCAACGGTTTAGAAAAAGGATGTCGGCAGCTGGAGTGGGATCCTCTTAATGCTGCACCATCCCCTCACACACCGAGCACACCCAGCGCGAAGAGACCGATCTTGGGAGCGATAGATCTGGCGGCTCCAACCTCACCTCTGGTTACGGCGCTCATCGAACTGGATGATATGCAAAGCTGCGGCAGATCGAGGATGATGAAGTTGCGCCCGAATGGAGATCTGATGGTGAAGCGAGCTAAGGCAGATCGAGGATGATGAAGCCGCGGCGATGATGATAGATAAGATAGAGAAAAGATGAAGATGGGGTAGGTTTTTGTTGAGGCATTGGCCTCACACGTTTTTGATGTTGACAAACCGGTTTAATGGTTTACTTGAGTTTCTGTTAGTCAGGAACATACTAGAGCGTTCAAGAACGTATTGCTAGACTCGAGTCTTGTTGAAGTCTCCGAGTAACCAAGAACCTGAGTATTGGTCAAGTCAACGGAACAGTTGAAGTCAAGTCAACGGAATAGTTGAAGTCAAGTCCTCGGAGCAGTTGAGGACGGGAGTCAAACACATCATGGGATATTCACACGACCTCCTCAACACATAGTGGAGATCATGGGCTGGCGGTTGCAGACATGATCTACGACAGTTACCTCAAGTACCTATAAGAAGACAGCAGATGTCATTCTGGTGGGTGCGCCTTTTACACACATCCAAGAGAGCTTTCCAAGTGGGGATTCCCAGTAAGAATATACAGTGAGCTGAGCGAACGTGATATTCTGAGAGATCGAGTTGGACTTGATCATTGCCGGAAAGCCAAGGAGGTGCCACGACTACGACGATGTCGACGAGATAGTCAGGGAAGTAGTCAGATTATTGCTTGTGTAAATCTAGGTTAGATTTATACTTAATAGGCAAGTTTTGTACCGCTGAGTGTACAGTATTAAATAGTAATAAAAAGCTATTTAAGTTTATTCCGCTGCTTATTCTGTTTATAAGTATATCTGCATGCAAAGCTAGGTTCCTAACAGTTCCGATCTTTGTTAAGTCTTCGACTATTTGAACTTAAGTCTTTGACTAACTAACCACAATCCTATCAATTGGTATCAGAGCCGCAAGGTTCTAGATTTTGGTTAGATTTGCAGGTATGTCAGGAGATTCATTCTCAAATCCTCCGAAGCTGAAACCGGGTGAGTATGAGACCTGGGCGCCCAGATTTGAAGCTCATGTCATGGCTTATGATGGAGAAGTCTGGCAGATTATTGAACAAGGACAGCAATATGTTTACATGGAGGGCAGTGAGACAGAACTCAAGCCGAGACTCATGTATACCACGGAAGACTACAAGAAACTTGAGAAGAATGCCAGGGCATTACGAGTTCTCCACAATGCGCTGGAACCTGGGGATCCCAAGAAGATCATTCAGTACAAGGATCCGAGTGACATCTGGGACTCACTCAAGAACATCTATGAAGGATCGAAAGATGTCAAGAGAAACCGAATTCTGGCAGTGCAATCTGAGTTCAACAACCTGAGACAAGTCAAGAACGAGCCCCTTCACGAATATAACTCCAGATTCCAAGGGTTCTTGACAACTCTTATCAACCTTGGAAAGAAATACAAGAAGTGGGAAATCACCCACAAATTCATGCAGGGACTTAGTCCAGATTGGGATGATTTCTCAAGGACCTTGACAGCTCTTCCGACCACTAAGGAGAAATCTTTGGAGGAACTGGTTGCTGCCTTGGACAGTAATAAGACCATTGATGACGTCAAAATGGAACGTCGAGAACCTCAGAAGGCTGCTCGACAAATCGCATTGGTTGGTGAAAGTTCTAGATACAAGAAGTTCAAAGGGAAGGATTTCTAAAGGAATAAAGGAAAAGAAACCTCAAGGACTGAGGAACTCAATGTGATAACCAAGGTACTAAGAGTCACAGACGACAGGAACTCGGGTCGGAAACCCAGCGGCAGAAATGACTTAAAGAAAAACGTGGAATGTTTTTACTGTAAGAAGAAGGGTCATTACAGGAAGGACTGCTACAAGCTAAAGAATGACGAGTCTCGAACTGACAAAAATGAGAAGGAGGACAACAAAGGCAAGAAGGCCATGTTCGCTTGGGGAGATTCAGACGATGAAAACAACATGGGAGACATTAGAAGAAATGCGTGTCTAATGGCGAAGGGAAGTTCCTCAAGCTCAGAGACTTCATCGTCAAGTTCTTCGTCAAGGAAGACTACCTTCAAGGAATCATCTACAGAAGTAAGTTCTGATGATTCTCAACATGGTTATTACTCACGTTCGGATTGCCTTGCTATGATCAAGAAACTAGTTCTCAGAGTTGAGGAACTGAATGCTATAGTTGCGGATCAAGATAAACAAATGGAATCAATGTTTGAGGAAAACCATCAATACTCCATTCAGATCCAAAAACTAGATAAAGCTGCTGGCAAAAGGAAGATTGATTCAGATGAACAGTTCTTTGATTCTCCGAAAGGAAAGGAGAAGCTGAAGCCTAAGTCCAGACCGGGTCTTGGATATGGGGAAGTAACTATTGCAAAACCTGTGCATAGACAGATTCAACAGAGCTCTACTCCCAGACTGAAGGTTGATCTGGATGACAGCAAAACCTAAGGAAAGGGTCATCAGATCTGGAAGAGATTCAACCGAAGAAACAGTCCAATTCCTATTGACTTCGAGAAACAAAAGAAGAAAGTTTCTGAGTCCAAAGATATAGACTTCAGAAAGCAAAAAGTCTGCTTTCTTTGCGGAAAGGAGGGACACAGTCAGAGTAAATGTAAAGGACGGAAGAGCACTTCCAAGAAACTGTCGGAAACCTCAAGTTCAGAATCAGGGAACTACTCAGCCTCTAAACGAAGTGGAAAACCTGCAGCTGTGAATGATCCGTCAAGTTCCAGAGTGGTTAAGGATGTCTCTCACTCTCTAGCAGTTTCAAAATTTCATGTTCCTAAACCTAAAACTTTATCTACCTCAACTTCTAAACCCAAAAAGGCTCAGCTTGTTTGGGTTCCTAAAACCTGATTGCTTATGTGCAGGTCGAGAGAGGAACAGGTTCCTGACTGATTGATAGTGCATGCTCAGGACATATGACCAGGAAAATGGATCTATTCTCCTCTCTTCGACATCACTCTGGTGGCTCTATCACTTTTGGAAACGAAAGTAAGTGCAAAGTCATCGGTTTAGGTAAGGTACATCTATCAAACAAGGTTAGTGTAGATAATGTAAGTTTTGTTAATGGTTTGAAGTTCAATTTACTTAGCGTTTCCCAATTGTGTCATGGAGGTAAAAACAAGATTGTTTTTACTGATGATGGATGTTTGGTTAAGTGTGTGTCGTCAGGTCAATTACTTCTACGTGGAAATTGTGCAAATAGAGTATATTTTGTGGATCCGTCCTTTGACCCGGAGGAATATCTCTGTTTGTCCTCTAGATCAGATGAATCCGAGATGTGGCATTGTCGGCTAGGACATGTGAATTTCAGGTTGCTGAAGAGGCTACACAATCAGAACTTGGTAATTGGATTGCCTAAGATTAGTGAAGTACCTGATCAGGTTTGCAGTGCGTGTGCCAAAGGTAAGCAAACAAGAAGTTCATTTCACTCTAAGAACGTGGTTAGCACTCACAAGGTATTTGAGTTAATTCATATGGATTTATGCGGTCCAATGAGAGTGCAGTCTCGGGCAGGGAACCGATACGTATTTGTGATTGTGGACGACTATTCAAGATACACATGGGTCATCTTCATTCGCTCAAAAGATGAAGTCTTTGAATCATTTAAGACGTGGGTCAAACTTGTTGAGCGCAGATTTGGTGAGAAGCTGAAGAGCATAAGAACAGATCATGGAACTGAGTTCGATAATGGTCTATTTGTTAATTTCTGCACGGATCAGGGCATTGATCACAACTTCTCAGCACCAAGGACTCCACAGCAGAATGGAGTAGTTGAAAGGAAGAACCGCACACTCGAGGACATGACGAGGACTATGCTACTTGAAAATAGTATAGCGAGAAACTTCTGGGCCGAGGCAATGAACGCTGCATGCCATGTCCTCAACAGATGTTACTTAAGACCCTTTCTCAACAAGACGCCATATGAGCTGTTGAAAGGTAGGAAACCTAATGTTTCTCACTTACGAGTATTTGGATGTAGGTGTTATGTCCATGTGAATGGGAAGGATCGTCTTGGGAAGTTTGATCCGAGAAGTGACGAGGGAATCTTCGTAGGATACTCAATGCACAGTAAGGCATACAAAGTGTTTAACAAAAGAACCAAGCAGGTTGAGGAAAGTGTCCATGTCATATTTGATGAAGAGTCTGCGGGAACTGACTCTGGACAGGTTCCTGACGTCCATATCACAGAAGTTGGTGATGACTTTGAGCTAATACGTCCGAGGGATGTTGAAGAAGCTGATGGTCCAGAGAATCAGGAAATACCTGATCAAGACAACGGTCAAGTTCCTGAAGCCGAGGAACCTGGACAGCAAGCTGAAGTGAATGAACAGGTTCCTGAAGAAGGTGAAGTTCATGATGAACTGCCTGAAGAAATCCAAGAGACTCAGGAGGTCACTGAGTTGAGGAGAAGTACCCGACTCAGGCAGCCGAGTGTTACTCTTCGTGACTATATATGCTATGCAGCAGTTCAGGGGGAATCTGTCACGAACGCCTTTGTTTCCTTGATTGAGCCAAAGTCGGTTCAAGAGGCACTAAAAGACCCAGATTGGATTCAGGCTATGCAAGACGAGTTGCATCAGTTCGAGAGGAACAAAGTTTGGAGACTTGTTCCAAGGCCAGAGAAACGGAAAGTGATTGGCACCCGCTGGATCCTCAGAAACAAAAAGAACTCCGATGGAGAAGTAGTCAGGAACAAAGCCATGTTGGTTGTGAAGGGTTACAGCCAACAGGAAGGCATCGACTATGAAGAAACCTTTGCGCCAGTGGCAAGGTTAGAGGCTATCAGGTTGCTGATAGCGTACTCGGTACAGTTTGGAATCAAGCTTCATCAGATGGATGTCAAGACGGCGTTCCTGAATGGATTTCTCAAGGAGGAAATATTTGTGGAACAGACGCCTGGATTTGAAGTTCCTGAGCATCCGGATCATGTGTACGTTCTTGACAAGGCCCTGTATGGATTGAAACAGGCACCTAGGGCGTGGTATGAGCGTCTCTCGGAGTATCTACTAGCTCACGGATATGAGCGAGGTAAGGTAGATAAGACTCTATTTTTGTTGAGAACTAATAAGCACTTACTTATTGTGCAGGTGTATGTCGATGACATCATCTTCGGATCCACAAGTGACGAGCTTGTGAAGTCCTTCACTAAACTCATGGAGAGTGAGTTTGAGATGAGTATGGTCGGGGAACTGACGTTCTTTCTTGGTATTCAAGTTAGACAGCTGGAGAACGGTACTGAGATCTCACAACATAAGTACCTAAGTGAAGTTGTGAAGAAGTACGGACTTGGAGATTCAAAACATGTGAACACTCCCAGTTCTCCAAATGAGTCCCTGACAAAGGATGATGCCTCTCCAAGGACAGATGCTACAAAATATCGTGGCATGATAGGTTCTTTACTATATTTGACTGCTTCTAGACCTAATATAATGTTTAGTGTATGTCAATGTGCCAGGTTTCAAGCAGATCCAAGAGAATCTCATGTAAAGGCCGTGAAAAGGATACTGAGGTATCTGAAGGGTACCGAGAAGCTGGTCTTATGGTATCCTCGAGTGAAGTCCCTAAGACTTGAAGGTTTCACAGACGCAGACTTCGCAGGAGATAGAACTGACAGAAAGTCCACGTCGGGAATGGCTCAGTTCCTTGGGTCCTGCTTAGTATCTTGGGGATCAAAGAAGCAGAACTCTGTGGCACTGTCAACTGCTGAAGCCGAGTACATAGCAGCAGCAGCATGCTGTGCTCAAGTCCTATGGCTTCGGAATCAGCTAAGTGACTTCAACTTACACTTTGATCAAGTTCCTATTTTTTGTGATAATACTAGCGCTATTAGTATTGCAAAAAATCCTGTTCAACACGGAAAATCTAAGCATATAGAAATCAAACATCATTTCCTCAGAGACTGTGTAGAAAAGGAGCTTGTCACTGTTAACTTTTGCAGAAGTGAAGATCAGGTTGCTGACATATTTACCAAGTCCCTACACAAGGATGCCTTTGAAAAGCTAAGGATGGAACTCGGATTGATGAGTCCACAGTAAGGTACTCCCGAACTTCTCTCAATGATTGACTAGAAGATAGAGCACCTATCATGCATGTTAGTCATTGGCATGAATTAATTCTTGAAGTTCCTGAGTTTAATGCTATGTGTGTGCTACTACTTCCTTGCTAAATCTGATATAGTACATGCATTGTTGAACACTTCTTTCCTTGATGACCAACATAACTTCTAGATTTTCTTTGCCAAAATTGCTCCATGAAGGAAGTTATGAACCACCCAATCTTAGAAATATTTTATGTATGTCCAATGAGTTCCATTACATACTTTCTGAAAATGGTTGACCATGTTTGTGTGATTGAGTGACTTCAATTGTGGTGTTCTTACATTATACATACCCCTGCGGTAAGCCGACCCACCACAATGCCCCTTGAGACAAATCCATAGTCAAGGAACTGATCTGGTATTCACTCGGTCAAGGTTGAAAGTCTCTGGGAATTGAAGAACTCGTCGAGGTTTTTGATGTATAAAGGAAGCAGTTCAGATGAAATTATGGTAAAAGATTTTTAGCCGTTGTAGCCTTGGAAGTCGGACGGTTGCTGACAGAACCGCTCGTCGTCAAAGCGATTTGTGCAAATAAATTTATAATAGTCCGCTACTCGCAACTATACTACTGGGTAGTACTTGGTAAGTAGGGGTCGAACCCAAAGGAATCAGGGGAATAATTGTTCTTCGGGGGGATTACGCAGCGTGGAAGCGTGTTTAAGGTCGGTTGGTTGGTTTTAAAGCTACCAGCTATTTTGATTGATTGATTGGTTGGTTTGTTGATTTTAATACTGGAAAGTAAATTACAGTTTATAATTAAAGAGAAATGTTCGGTTTCAGGGGCCTTGTATTATATCCTATTTATCATTGACATTTAGTGAATTATCTAAGTATTCAAAGATGAATCGAGGCCCTTTCGTAGCGCAAGACTTGCAACATCGTTTGAAGCAACACTTGTTCTAAGCAAAACTAATTCCTTCTTTCGAAGTATCTTAGCTGTAAGTGCATCCACTTGATCTCCCAGTTACGTTTTTGACCAAGTGGTGTTTTAGATAAGTCGAACTCCTCGATAAGTTTTGCTTGTGACAGCTTCCACTTACCGAGTATGATCACGAATTTCTACGGAAGAGATTTGCTTGTGACAGCTTCCACTCAACCTTAGAAACTCTGACTTGATATATGGCACATAGAACACGTTTTGAATACTAAGACTAGACACTAAGTTAATAGTCTTAATACATTTTATAATACAAGTGCGCCCCTTAGACCGAACTACAAGTTTAGCTACTATTCATCGCGCTAAACATTATAACTAAAGAAATAAAACAGTTGAATAAATACTAAGAATTACTTACAACCGTTGAAGCGCCAAGGGAGCTATCCTTTATTTCCAAAGCCAAGATTACAACATTACAAATGTTACAACTTCTAGAGAGAGAAGTGAAATGAGATTGAGGTGTGTTTGAAATGAGGGGAGGAGCTCCTCCTTTTATAGCCAAAATGGGAGGAGATGGGTGGTGGAGATGGGTGGCAAGTGTTGCATTTTGATTGGAGGAGAAATCAAGGGAGGAGATGGCCACATGTGGAGGAAGGGGAGGAGGCCGGCGGCTTTTGGTGGAGTAGGTGGCGCCGCCGGTTGCCGGTCACCCAAGGGGGAGGAGCTCCTCCCTTGCCCACCTCCTTGAATGGTGGCCGGTCATCCTTGCCCAATGTGTGAGTTTGTACAGTTTTGTGTAGTCTTTTCACAAAACTGTAAATGTGTTTCTTCCCCGGGCTGTCTTGACTCCACTCCTGATTCTTCTGATTAATTTGTTAGGGTCAATTCAACGTCAGGATCCTTGATATTTCTTCAGTCGGCATATGATCTTGACCTTGGATTGACTCTTGTTATCTTTTCAGCATAAAATCCTCTCCTTAGCGTGTTTTCACTTCAGTCTCTAAAATGCCCTGTGGAAATATATCGGGACTAATACGCAAAAGTTAAATAGACAAAATGTCTAAATAAGGGGGTTATACTGTGTATATGATTCGTATAACTTTGGTCCATCAGATTACCCCCCACTTTTAGTTGTTCGTCCCGAACAATGCTATTTAAGGGCGTAAGTTCTAAGTTTGGATTTGGAATATGAAAATTAGACTGTGGTACTCGATCTATCCTAATTCATGCATTGCTTACTTATTACCAAATTAAACTGCGTAAATAAATAGAAGAAACTTAATACTTGTACCTCCGTGCTGAGATGCAAATTATATTGGATGTCTCGGGAGATAGCCCTTTTTAGGCTCCTGGACTGCAATCTTGGGATCGTCTCTTACTATATGGTTTTCTTGTAGCTTTCTCTAGCACATGATTCGATTCGGGTTTCAGTGAGTTGAGCCTTTTTGATTTTCTTCTTTGGCGAGGGACTGCTTTTTTGTTGTAGTGAATCGGCCTTTGGCCTTTGATTTGACTTTTTGAGTGCTTCACTTTTGCTCGGTTAAAACCTTCACAATTTTGGGCCTTTGGCCTCTTGATTTGCTTCATTGAGCTTTTCGTCTTTTGGTGACTGCTAGTCCATTTTCTCAAGCCTTTTTGGGAGGTCCAATCATCGCCCACAAGCCTATGGAAATACCTCCCCGCTCCACTTGTCTTTGTCGTTTTGCGCGGGTCAAGATGAGGGTCGCTCATCTATTTTCTCGGCTATTTTGACTAGAGAGAGGACGGTCTGATTCCCGTCCTCGCCTTTGCATAGATGCTTTTTGGCGGAGTTGACTTCAATTATTCACTGAAAACCCGAAGGGCAGCCTCCACTGACTTCGAAAACCATATAGTTTGATCTGATCCTTTGATTGCTTGCCAAGCCTCTCTAGGGCAGTTTATATCAACTCCACATCCCTAGTTATCTCAGCACAAAGGACAAATGGAAAGTTACATTCTAAGTTTTTAAACAGTTGAATTTTCACAAGGTTAATGCATGAATTATGATTTATCTTTTTCACATTCTTAAGTTCATATTTTCAAGAAGATACTATTACTAAAAAAAGAAAAACAGCTGCATGTTATTTATGTACACAGGTGGTTCTCACCCCCCACTTTTGAACGAAGGCGTGCCTTAGTTCAAAAGTCATGCAAGCTTAAAACTAAATACTGAATTTAAAAGACAGAAATTAAAGTGCGGAAAAGTAAGATAGTGTCGGGTTACCTCCCGACCAGTGCACTTGTTTAACGTCGTTGGCTCGACGATACCTCGTTTGTGGTTCATTGGTTTGGGTCCCATGGGTGGCTGAGGTCAAACTTTGCCACCGTTCCAGTGTTGCTTCTTCCTGACTTCTTGCTAGATGTTGTGTTCTGGTCAGGACTCCTTTGTTTCGGGATTTTTTCCTTCCAATACCCCGGAGGGGGTGATGGGCCTTTCACTACCAGCCTTTCGAAGTTTTTGTATTTGGGACTGCCTAGTCCAGTTGCGGCATAGCAATGCTCCATCGAGGGGTCATTCTGCAGAGGTGCTTTTCCCATTCTCCTTTGAGCTTCTTCTTGGATCGCATAGTTCGCGGCGACTTGCTCATTAATTAAGGGGAAAAGTCGGGAAGGCCTCATGAGACTTGGTTCTGCCTCGTTATGTTGGTTCGTGAGGAACTGATCGTAGATAGTTTCAGCTGCCTGGGTAATGATAGTCGGGTATGGCTTGGGCAGTTCGTCAGTGGTGTTCTGGACTCCTACTTCGTTGCTTCCGGTGCTTTCCATGTCTGATTCCTCAGACGGTTCAGGAGTCTCTTCTGACGGTTCGGTGGTTTCTTCTTCATCAGCCTCAGGATCAGCTTCTTCTGTCTGCATTTCCTCATCAGTTTGGGGTACTCGTCTTGTGGTAGCGGCCAGGCCGATTATAAGGCACCACATGTCTGCAACGGTGAAGTTTGTTGCAGACCTTTTCATAGCTTCGTTAACTCTTCCCAGCTCTTCGGCCCTCATCCCACGAAGAAATTTTTGGAGAAGAACTCTCTTCGTATATTTATGGTGCGGGCAGCTTGAGACGATGGCATCGTAGTTTATGTAGTATTCGTCCAAAGTCTCATCCCGGGATTGTTGAAGGTTCAGGATCTTCTCGCGGGTTTCTTGGCGTAAAGATGGTGGGGAGAATTCTTTCAGGAACGGAACGCAGAGGTCTACGAAACGTTCTGCACTGCAAGCGGTGGATGTGTAGTACCATATCGTGGCGAAGTCGGTTAGAGAGAATTTGAAGCATTTCAGCTTAAACTCTTCTAACACTTCGTTTTCAGGTTTGATGTTGTGGCAGACTTGGTGGAAGTTTCGACAGTGCTGTACAGGGTCTTCTCCCTCCGTTCCTCCGAACAGGGGCAGAAATCGTGTTGTCCATGCATGCGTAATGGGTGCTGTCATAGAGAAAAGAAAGAAAAAGAAAAGGGAGGGAAAGAACAACTATCCGATAACTGATTCCCCGGCAACGGCGCCAATTTGACAGAACCGCTCGTCGTCAAAGCGATTTGTGCAAATAAATTTATAATAGTCCGCTACTCGCAACTATACTACTGGGTAGTACTTGGTAAGTAGGGGTCGAACCCAAGGGAATCAGGGGAATAATTGTTCTTCGGGGGGATTACGCAGCGTGGAAGCGTGTTTAAGGTCGGTTGGTTGGTTTTAAAGCTACCAGCTATTTTGATTGATTGATTGGTTGGTTGGTTGATTTTAATACTGGAAAGTAAATTACAGTTTATAATTAAAGAGAAATGTTCGGTTTCAGGGGCCTTGTATTATATCCTATTTATCATTGACATTTAGTGAATTATCTAAGTATTCAAAGATGAATCGAGGCCCTTTCGTAGCGCAAGACTTGCAACATCGTTTAAAGCAACACTTGTTCTAAGCAAAACTAATTCCTTCTTTCGAAGTATCTTAGCTGTAAGTGCATCCACTTGATCTCCCAGTTACGTTTTTGACCAAGTGGTGTTTTAGATAAGTCGAACTCCTCGATAAGTTTTGCTTGTGACAGCTTCCACTTACCGAGTATGATCACGAATTTCTACGGAAGAGCTTTGCTTGTGACAGCTTCCACTCAACCTTAGAAACTCTGACTTGATATATGGCACATAGAACAAGTTTTGAATACTAAGACTAGACACTAAGTTAATAGTCTTAAAACATTTTATAATACAAGTGCGCCCCTTAGACCGAACTACAAGTTTAGCTACTATTCATCGCGCTAAACATTATAACTAAGGAAATAAAATAGTTGAATAAATACTAAGAATTACTTACAACCGTTGAAGCGCCAAGGGAGCTATCCTTTATTTCCAAAGCCAAGATTACAACATTACAAATGTTACAACTTCTAGAGAGAGAAGTGAAATGATATTGAGGTGTGTTTGAAATGAGGGGAGGAGCTCCTCCTTTTATAGCCAAAATGGGAGGAGATGGGTGGTGGAGATGGGTGGCAAGTGTTGCATTTTGATTGGAGGAGAAATCAAGGGAGGAGATGGCCACATGTGGAGGAAGGGGAGGAGGCCGGCGGCTTTTAGTGGAGTAGGTGGCGCCGCCGGTTGCCGGTCACCCAAGGGGGAGGAGCTCCTCCCTTGCCCACCTCCTTGAATGGTGGCCGGTCATCCTTGCCCAATGTGTGAGTTTGTACAGTTTTGTGCAGTCTTTTCACAAAACTGTAAATGTGTTTCTTCCCCGGGCTGTCTTGACTCCACTCCTGATTCTTCTGATTAATTTGTTATGGTCAACTCAACGTCAGGATCCTTGATATTTCTTCAGTCGGCATATGATCTTGACCTTGGATTGACTCTTGTTATCTTTTCAGCATAAAATCCTCTCCTTAGCGTGTTTTCACTTCAGTCTCTAAAATGCCCTGTGGAAATATATCGGGACTAATATGCAAAAGTTAAATAGACAAAATGTCTAAATAAGGGGGTTATACTGTGTTTATGATTCGTATAACTTTGGTCCATCAGTTGCGTGTGAGACGTGGACGAGAATTAATAGCAGATAATTATGGGATCAGTTTTCTTTTAAAAAGAATTGAAGACCACAACAGCCTCTCACTACTCTTACTTGCGAAACCCTAAATCCCAAAATCCCAAAATCAGCTCCGTTCAAACTGTTCAAACACTCGATGGCGTCCAACTCAAGCGCAAAAATCAACACGGAGAAAGCTAATGCAAAGATGCTGACAATAACCGTCGGAGATGTCAGTTATGAAATCCTGAAAGCACTTGCAGATCTGCTGCTGTCAAGTAAGTCCTCTTTCGTTTCAAGCCATAAAATTGCTATGACTGTAGAAGAAAGTACAGTAGTAGGAGAGTTGGGTGAATCGGTAAAACTAGATGAACCTGTGTTAAATTGTGAAGCATCTGAAAAACTGAAGGAGGATGTGGGAATGGATAGTGTGGCTGATGAAGTCGTGAACCCAGTAGAGGCTATTAGTTCTGATATTGGTGCAGATCCAGTAGAAAAGGAGTTAGATCCTCTAACCTCTGACATGCTGAAGAACCCAGTAGGGGTTAATGAAGGAGCTTTGTGCTCTGAGAAGACAGATGCCTCTGTGGATGGTGCATTGCATGTAGAACAAGCTGTCCAAGTGATGGAAGATTTTCTAGAGAGTCTAGAAATTTCAAAGAAGGCAAGAGCAGATTATGTGAAATCTGGTGACAGTGATAGAGTGGAGAACCCAGGAAGGGTTGATGGAGCTGAAGAGGAGAACCCAGAAGGGGTTATGGTTGTTGATATGAAGAACACAGAAGTAGTTGTTTCTGCAGTTGAGGCTCCCTCAGTAAAAGAACCAGAACGGGTTGCTGATTCTAAAGATAACATGGAATTCCTATTTGGATGCTCCCAAGAAGTGGAAGAGAATACAAAAGATGCTGGTGAACCCTCAGTCGGAGGAGAGAAGTCTGGATTGAATCAGACACTGAATGAGTTGGCAGAACGGGGAAAGATTGCCAAGTTTCAACAATCTCAAGATCCTGAAACTGACTGTGAGATTGTAGATACTTCCTCCTCTGTTCCAAACAAAAAGGTGAAGAAACCTCTTCCCCTCAGAATCCTACCAGTAAGGGAATCTGTTGGATCGTGGTTAGTTAGTCAAAGACTTAAGTTCAAATAGTCAAAGACTTAACCAAGTTCGGGACTGTTAGGAACCTAACTTAGTATGCAGATAATAACTGAATTCAAGTACGCAGCGGAATAAACTTAAATAGCCTTTTATTACTATTTAAAACTGTACACTCAAGTGGTACAAAACTTGCCTATTAAGTATAAATCTATCCTAGATTTACACAAGCAATAATCTGACTACTTCCCTGACTGTCTCGTCGACGTCGTCGTAGTCACGGCACCTCCTTGACTTTCTGGCAATGATCAAATCCAACTTGATCTCACAGAATATCACTCGCACAGCTCGCTCGATATTCTCACTGGGAATCCCCACTTGGAAAGCTCTCTCGGATGTGTATAAAGGCGCACACGGCAGAATGACATCTGTTGTCTTCTTATAGGTACTTGAAGTAACTGCCGTAGATCATGTCTGCAACCGCCAGCCCATGATCTCCACTATGTGTTGAGGAGGTCGTGCCATCACTCCATGATGTCCTTGACTCCGGTCCTTAACCGCTTCCTCAACTGCTCCGTTGACTGGTTCTCAACTGCTCTGTGGACTTGACTCCAACTGCTCAGTTGACTTGACTGATTCTCAGGTTCTTGGTTGATCAGAGACTTCCGTAGGTCCTCAAGTCCAGTATCGTGTCCTTGACTGCTTCAGTGAGTTCCTGACTAACAGAAACTCAAGTAAACCATTAAACCGGTTTGTCAACATCAAAAACGTGTGAGGCCAATGCCTTAACAATTTCCCCCTTTTTGATGATGACAAACCCTTAAGAGAGAAATACCGAAATAGCACATAATAGATGTCTACGCATGCACACAGCATCATATGAGAACATATTCTCCTCGGGAACAAATTCCCCCTAAGTTCCTACACATCAGAAACTTATTAAACATTCTATTAAGTCAATACCCTACACATGATTAAGTCATGTCTATTCATCCGGTTAAGTCAGGAATTCAGATTAAGTTCCCCCTCAGATGATACTTCTACCCTTCCCCCTTTTGACATCATCAAAGAAGAGTAAGAATCATGCACAACAGTCAGAGACATGAATTAAAAATTGAAATTCAGAGTTGTTAAGCATGGCACTTAGGTTACTTCAAGGATAAAATAGATAATCATAACATGCAACACATAGTTTGAACTCAGAAACAAAAGGAAATATAAGGTGGGAAAGCAAGGTAAAGGAAGTCCATATCAGGAACTGATCTCGGCATTCTCATAGTCAAAAGAGATCATTCCGGGACTAAAGTACTCAGAGCTTCTCAACCAGAGTATTGAATGATTCCTTCATCTCTTTGATTTCCTCTTTGAACTCCTTCAATTCTGCCCTTATTTCCTGGAGTTCCTTCTTCACATCAGAAACCACTTTTTCAAAAACAGCAATCAACTTTGCATTTTCGTCCTCGATTTCGTCATCCTCTTCTTCTTCACTCACCACTGCCGGTTTTACTTTAGTTTCAGGTTCAGGAACCGGAGATTTGATCCACCCCTCAACTGGATGTTTGACCAAATTCATCTTCCTGAAGGCTTCAGCATCAAATTCCTTCACAACCATCTCCTCAACACCGGACATGACCTCATACAGTCCATGAGTTTGAAGAACTTTCTTTATAACCCTTGAAAATCCAATCTGAGTCAGTGACTTCAGATGATCCATTTGGCGGATCATAAGTTTAGGGAGGTTGACTTTTTCTCCTTTCAGCAACTTGTCCAAGATTAGCAGATCCTGATGCTGTACATAGGATGGTTTCACGCCTCTTTGCATAAAATTGCTAACTAGCAATTTATGCACGATTTTCACAGTTGGTTCCATGAATTGAGTACTTAATCCTTTGCCCGCCTGAAATTTTTCCAGCTTGCAAATCCTTTGCACCATTTCTTTCTTTTCCCCCTGTTCCTTTGGCCAGACATTATTTGTGCAGTAGTAGTCAAAACCGGTATGCTCTAGGCCCATTATCATTGCCAACTCAATACTTGACAGATTGAACTTCTTTTTCTTTATCTTCACTTCCAGAGCCGGGACTGTTCCTTGAATGAGTTTCAGGTTCCTGTAGAATTCTTCAACCATTTCAGGACATACATATTCCTGATTCTCACATAGATTTTCCCATCCTTGAACTTTCAGAATGTTGAGGACTTCAGTCAGACCTTCACTCATCAGAAACTCTTCTGAACAGTCCAATTCATTGAGAATTTCCTTTTCGGACATTGACCGCTTAGGTCTCTTGCCTGAGCTCACTGGAATTGCTTCGTCTTTCACCACCAACTTCCTCTTATTGGTTTCCCTTACTGGTAGGATTCTGAGTGGAAGAGGTTTCTTCACCCTTTTGTGTGGAGCTGAAGATGAAGTATCTACAATCTCACAGTCAGGGTCAGGGACTTGAGATTGTTGAAACTTTGCAATCTTTCCCAGTTCTGCCAACTCATTTAGAGTCTGATTCATCCCAGACTTTGTTCCTCCAACTGAGGGTTCACCATAATCTTTTGAATTCTTTTCGACCAGAGCATCCAAACAGGAATTCCGTGTTGTCCTTAGAATCAACAACCCGTTCTGGTTCTTTTACAGATGCAGCCTCAACTACAGAATCAACTCCTTCTGTGTTCTTCACGTTATCAATCATAACTTCTTCTGGGTTCTCCTCTGTAATACCATCAACCCCTCCTGGGTTCTCCACAGTAGCGATAGCAAGACCTTTGTCCGACTTCTCAAAACCTGCGATGGCTGACTTTGATGATTCTAGAGTCTCTAAGAAGTCTTTCACCACTTGAGCAGTGTTATCTTCAATCAGCGTATCATCAATAGGAACGTCACCTGTGTTGTCAGTGCACAGTGATTCATTCTCAACCCCTTCTGGGTTTTTCAACACGTCTGCAACTTCATTAGAAACAGGTAGGTCTAACCCCTTCTCTGCTGTATCAACATCCATAGCAGATTTAATAACCCTTCTAGGTTCACCTCTACATCAGCTACATCATCTGCTCCCATATCCTCCTTCAATTTCACAGAAACAGGTTCATCTACTTTCTTTGTTTCACCCGTCTCAGTTACACTTTCTTCAACAGCTTTATCATAATTAGGGTTTGAAACGGAAGGGGACTTACTTGCTATCAGTAGATCTGCAAATGCCTTTGGAATTTCATAACTAACATCACCGATGATTACGGTCAGCATCTCTGCATTAGATTTCTCCGTGTTGAATGTTGCGCTTGAGTTGGACGCCATCGAGTGTTCGAACAGTTTGAGCGGAGCTGATTTGGGAATTTTGGAATTTAGGGTTTCGCAAGTGAGAGTAGTGAGAGGGCTGTTTTGGTCTTCAATTCCTTTTAAGGGAAAACTGATCCCATAATTATCTGCTATTAATTCTCGTCCACGTCTCACACGTAACTGTCCAACTTCCAAGGCTGCAACGGCTTTAAAATATTTTATCATAACTACATCTGAACTGCTTCCTTCATATATCAAATCCTTCATTTCCAGAGACGTTCAATCCTTCACTGAGTGAATACCAGATCAGTTCCTTGACTATGGATTTGTCTCAAGGGGCATTGTGGTGGGTCGGCTTACCGTAGGGGTATGTATAATGTAAGAACACCACAATTGAAGTCACTCAATCACACAAAATGGTCAAGCATTCTCAGAAAGTATGTAATGGAACTCATTGGACATCCATGAACTATTTCTGGGATTAGGTGGTTCATAACTTCCTTCATGGGGCAAATGGCAACAAGATCCGGAAGTTATGTAAGGCATCAAGTAAGGAAGTGTTCAGCAGTGCATGTACTATATCAGATTTAGCAAGGAAGTAGTAGCACGCACATAGCATTAAACTCAGGAACTTCAAGAATTAATTCATACCAAAGACTAAAATGCATGATAGGTGCTCTATCTTCTAGTCAATCATTGAGAGAAGTTCAGGAGTACCTTACTGTGGAATCATCAATCCGAGTTCCATCCTTAACTTTTCAAAGGCATCCTTGTGTAGGGACTTGGTGAATATATCAGCAACCTGATCTTCACTTCTGCAAAAGTTAACAGTGACAAGTTCCTTTTCTACACAGTCTCTAAGGAAATGATGTTTGATTTCTATATGCTTAGATTTGCCAGTGTTGAACAGGATTTTTTGCAATACTAATAGCGCTAGTATTATCACAAAAAATGGGAACTTGATCAAAGTGTAAGTTGAAGTCACTTAGCTGATTTCGAAGCCATAGGACTTGAGCACAGCATGCTGCTGCTGCTATGTACTCGGCTTCAGCAGTTGATAGTGCCACAGAGTTCTGCTTCTTTGATCCCCAAGATACTAAGCAGGACCCAAGGAACTGAGCCATTCCAAACGTGGACTTTCTGTCAGTTCTATCTCCTGCGATGTCTGCGTCTGTGAAACCTTCAAGCCTTAGGGACTTCACTCGAGGATACCATAAGACCAGCTTCTCGGTACCCTTCAGATACCTCAGTATCCTTTTCACGGCCTTTACATGAGATTCTCTTGGATCTGCTTGAAACCTGGCACATTGACATACACTAAACATTATATTAGGTCTAGAAGCAGTCAAATATAGTAGAGAACCTATCATGCCGCGATATTTTGTAGCATCTGTCCTTGGAGAGGCATCATCCTTTGTCAGGGACTCATTTGGAGAACTAGGAGTGTTCACATGTTTTGAATCTCCAAGTCCGTACTTCTTCACAACTTCACTCAGGTACTTCTGTTGTGAGATCTCAGTACCGTTCTCCAGCTGTCTAACTTAAATACCAAGAAAGAACGTCAGTTCCCCGACCATACTCATCTCAAACTCACTCTCCATGAGTTTAGTGAAGGACTTCACAAGCTCGTCACTTGTGGATCCGAAGATGATGTCGTCGACGTACACCTGCACAATAAGCAAATGCTTATTAGTTCTCAACAAAAATAGAGTCTTATCTACCTTACCTCGCTCATATCCGTGAGCTAGTAGATACTCCGAGAGACGCTCATACCACGCCCTAGGTGCTTGTTTCAATCCATACAGGGCCTTGTCAAGAACGTACACATGATCCGGATGGTCAGGAACTTCAAATCCAGGCGTCTGTTCCACAAATATTTCCTCCTTGAGAAATCCATTCAGGAACGCTGTCTTGACATCCATCTGATGAAGCTTGATTCCAAACTGTACCGAGTACGCTATCATCAACCTAATAGCCTCTAACCTTGCCACTGGCGCAAAGGTTTCTTCATAGTCGATGCCTTCCTGTTGGTTGTAACCCTTCACAACCAACCTGGCTTTGTTCCTGACTACTTCTCCATCTGAGCTCTTTTGTTTCTGAGGATCCAGCGGGTGCCAATCACTTTCCGGTCCTCTGGCCTTGGAACAAGTCTCCAAACTTTGTTCCTCTCAAACTGATGCAACTCGTCTTGCATAGCCTGAATCCAATCTGGGTCTTTTAGTGCCTCTTGAACCGACTTTGGTTCAATCAAAGAAACAAAGGCGTTCATGACAGATTCCCCCTGAACTGCTGCATAGCAAATATAATCACGAAGAGCGACACTCGGCTGCCTGAGTCGGGTACTTCTCCTCAACTCAGTGACCTCCTGAGTTTGTTGGACTTCTTCAGGTTCATCATGAACTTCACCTTCTTCAGGAACTTGTTCATTTACTTCAACTTGCTGTCCAGGTTCCTCTGCTTCAGGAACTTGACCATTGTCTTGATCAGGTATTTCCTGATTGTCTGGACCATCAGCTTCTTCAACATCCCTTGGACGTATTAGCTCAAAGTCATCACCAACTTCTTCGATATGAACGTCATGAACCTATCCAGAGTCAGTTCCCGCAGACTCTTCATCAAATATGACATGGACACTTTCCTCAACCTGCTTGGTTCTTTTGTTAAACACTTTGTATGCCTTACTGTGCAGTGAGTATCCTACAAAGATTCCCTCATCACTTCTCGGATCAAACTTGCCTAGACGATCCTTCCCATTCACATGGACATAGCACCTACATCCAAATACTCGTAAGTGAGAAACATTAGGTTTCCTACCTTTCAACAGCTCATACGGCGTCTTGTTGAGAAAGGGTCTTAAGTAACATCTGTTGAGGACATGGCATGCAGCATTCATTGCCTCGACCCAGAAGTTTCTCGCTATACTATTTTCATGTAGCATAGTCCTCGTCATGTCCTCGAGTGTGCGGTTCTTCCTTTCAACTACTCCATTCTGCTGTGGAGTCCTTGGTGCTGAGAAGTTGTGATCAATGCCCTGATCCGTGCAGAAATCAACAAATAGACCATTATCGAACTCAGTTCCATGATCTGTTCTTATGCTCTTCAGCTTCTCACCAAATCTGCGCTCAACAAGTTTGACCCACGTCTTGAATGACTCAAAGACTTCATCTTTTGAGCGAATGAAGATGACCCATGTGTACCTTGAATAGTCGTCCACAATCACAAATACATATCGGTTCCCTGCCCGAGACTGCACCCTCATTGGACCGCATAAATCCATATGAATTAACTCAAATGCCCTGTGAGTGCTAACCACGTTCTTAGAGTGAAATGAACTTCTTGTTTGCTTACCTTTGGCACACGCACTGCAAACCTGATCAGGTACTTCACTAATCTTAGGCAATCCAATTACCAAGTTCTGATTGTGTAGCCTCTTCAGCAACCTGAAATTCACATGTCCTAGCCGACGATGCCACATCTCAGATTCATCTGATCTAGAGGACAGACAGAGATATTCCTCCGGGTCAAAGGACGGATCCACAAGATATACTCTATTTGTACTATTTCCACGTAGAAGTACTTGACCTGACGACACACACTTGATAAAACATCCATCGGCAGTAAAAACTACCTTGTTTTTACCTCCACGACACAGTTGGGAAACACTAAGTAAATTGAACTTCAAACCATTAACAAAACTGACATTATCTACACTAACCTTGTTTGATAGATGTACCTTACCTGAACCGATGACTTTACACTTACTTTCATTTCCGAAAGTGATAGAGCCACCAGAGTGATGTCGAAGAGAGGAGAATAGATCCATTTTTCCGGTCATATGTCCTGAACATGCACTATCAATCAGCCAGGAACCTGTTCCTCTCTCGACCTGCACATAAACAATCAGGTTTTAGGAACCCAAACAAGCTGAGCCTTTTTGGGTTTAGGAGTTAAAGTAGATAAAGTTTTAGGTTTAGGAACATGAGATTTTGAAACTGCTAGAGAGTGAGAGACATCCTTAACCACTCTGGAACTTGACGGATCATTCACAGCTCCAGGTTTTCCACTTTGTTTAGAGGCTGAGTAGTTCCCTGATTCTGAACTTGAGGTTTCTGACAGTTTCTTGGTAGTGCTCTTCTGTCCTTTACATTTACTCTGACTATGTCCCTCCTTTCCGCAATGAAAGCAGACTTTTTGCTTTCTGAAGTCTATATCTTTGGACTCAGAAACTTTCTTCTTTTGTTTCTCGAAGTCAATAGGAATTGGACTATTTCTTCGGTTGAGTTTCTTCCAGATCTGATGACCCTTTCCATAGGTTTTGCTGTCATCCAGATCAACCTTCAGTCTAGGAGTAGAGCTCTGTTGAATCTGTCTATGCACAGGTTTTGCAATAGTTACTTCCCCATATCCAAGACCCGGTCTGGTCTTAGGCTTCAGCTTCTCCTTTCCTTTCGGAGAATCAAAGAACTCGTCATCTGAATCAATCTTCCTTTTGCCAGTAGCTTTATCTAGTTTCTGGATCTGAATGGAGTATTGATGGTTTTCCTCGAACATTGATTCCATCTGTTGATCTTGATCCGCAATGATAGCATTCAGTTCCTCAACTCTGACAACTAGCTTCTTGATCATAGCAAGGCAATCCGAACGTGAGTAATAACCATGTTGAGAATCATCAGAACTTACTTCAGTAGATGATTCCTTGGAAGCAGTCTTCCTTGATGAAGAACTTGATGATGAAGTCTCTGAGCTTGAGGAACTTCCCTTTGCCATTAGACACACATTTCTTCTAATGTCTCCCATGTTGTTTTCATCATCTGAATCACCCCAAGCGAACATGGCCTTCTTGCCTTTGTCGTCCTCCTTCTGATTTCTTTCAGTTTTAGACTCGTCATTCTTTAGCTTGTAGCAGTCCTTACTGTAATGACCCTTCTTCTTGCAGTAAAAACATTCCACGTTTTTCTTTGAGTCATTTCGGCCGCTGGGTTTCCGACCCGAGTTCCTGTCGTCTGCGACTCTCAGTGCCTTGGTCATCACATTGAGTTCCTCAGTGCTTGAGGTTTCTTTTCCTTTATTTCTTTGGAAATCCTTCCCTTTGAACTTCTTGTATCTGGAACTTTCACCAACCAATGCGACTTGTCGAGCAGCCTTCTGAGGTTCTCGACGTTCCATTTTGACGTCTTCAATGATCTTGTTACTATCCAAGGCAGCAACCAGTTCCTCCAAAGATTTCTCCTTAGTGGTCGGAAGAGCTGTCAAGGTCCTTGAGAAATCATCCCATTCTGGACTAAGTCCTTGCATGAATTTGTGGGTGATTTCCCACTTCTTGTATTTCTTTCCGAGGTTGATAAGAGTTGTCAAGCACCCTTGGAATCTGGAGTGGTATTCGTGAAGGGGCTCGTTCTTGACTTGTCTCAGGTTGTTGAACTCAGATTGCACTGCCAGAATTCGGTTTCTCTTGACATCTTTCGATCCTTCATAGATGTTCTTCAGTGCATCCCAGATATCACTCGGATCCTTGTACTGAATGATCTTCTTGAGATCCCCAGGTTCCAGCGCATTATGGAGAACTCGTAATGCCCTGGCATTCTTCTCAAGTTTCTTGTAGTCTTCCGTGGTATACATGAGTCTCGGCTTGAGTTCTGTCACGCTGCCCTCCATGTAAACATATTGCTGTCCTTGCTCAATAATCTGCCAGACTTCTCCATCATAAGCCAAGACATGAGCTTCAAATCTGGGCGCCCAGGTCTCATACTCACCCGGTTTCAGCTTCGGAGGATTTGAGAATGAATCTCCTGACATATCTACAAATCTAACCAGAAAATCTAGAACCTTTCGGCTCTGATACCAATTATTTGGATCGTGGTTAGTTAGTTAAAGACTTAAGTTCAAATAGTCAAAGACTTAACCAAGTTCGGGACTGTTAGGAACCTAACTTAGTATGCAGATAATAACTGAATTCAAGTACGCAGCGGAATAAACTTAAATAGCCTTTTATTACTATTTAAAACTGTACACTCAAGTGGTACAAAACTTGCCTATTAAGTATAAATCTATCCTAGATTTACACAAGCAATAATCTGACTACTTCCCTGACTGTCTCGTCGACGTCGTCGTAGTCACGGCACCTCCTTGACTTTCCGGCAATGATCAAATCCAACTTGATCTCACAGAATATCACTCGAACAGCTCGCTCGATATTCTCACTAGGAATCCCCACTTGGAAAGCTCTCTCGGATGTGTATAAAGGCGCACACGGCAGAATGACATCTGCTGTCTTCTTATAGGTACTTGAAGTAACTGCCGTAGATCATGTCTGCAACCGCCAGCCCATGATCTCCACTATGTGTTGAGGAGGTCGTGCCATCACTCCATGATGTCCTTGACTCCGGTCCTTAACCGCTTCCTCAACTGCTCCGTTGACTGGTTCTCAACTGCTCTGTGGACTTGACTCCAACTGCTCAGTTGACTTGACTGATTCTCAGGTTCTTGGTTGATCAGAGACTTCCGCAGGTCCTCAAGTCCAGTATCATGTCCTTGACTGCTTCAGTGAGTTCCTGACTAACAGAAACTCAAGTAAACCATTAAACCGGTTTGTCAACATCAAAACGTGTGAGGCCAATGCCTTAACAGAATCTAATAAAAGGAAGTTGGTGGTGAAAGAAGAAGCAGTTCCTGTGAGCTCAGGAAAAAGACCTAAGCGGTCCAAGAATGGAAAGGAGATTCTGAATGAATTGGAATGCTCAGAAGACTTTCTGAACAGTGAAGGGTTAACAGAAGTATTTGATCTTCTAAAGGCTCAAGGATGGGAACACTTGTGTGAAACACAAGAGTACGTGTGCCCTGAAATAGTTGAAGAGTTCTACAGGAATCATTGAAGGAACAGTCCCTGCCTTGGAAGTGAGGATCAAGAAGAAAAAGATCACTCTGTCCAGCATTGAATTGGCCATGATAATGGGCCTGGAACACAAAGGATTTGATCACTACTGCAAAAACAATGTCTGGCCGAAGGAGATTGCAGAAAAGAAGGATCTGGTGAAGAGAATATGCAAGCTGGAATCAGTTCCGAAGGGTCTGGGGATCAGTACTCAATTAATGGAGCCGAGGGTGAAGATATTGCACAAATTGCTTGTGAGCAACTTTATGCAAAGGGGTGTAAAACCTTCATATGTCCGGCATCAGGACCTGCTCATTCTGGACAAGTTGCTGAAAAGAGAAAAGATCAACCTTCCTAAACTTATTATCCGTCAAATGGATCACCTGAAGTCACTGACTCAGATTGGATTTTCAAGGGTCATAAAGAAGGTTCTTCAAACCCATGGACTGTATCAGGTCATGTCTGGTGTTGAGGAGATGGTTGTGAAGGAGTTTGATGCTGAAGCCTTCAGAAAGATGAACTTGGTCAAAGACCCAGTTGAAGGGTGGATCAAATCTCCAGTTCCTGATCCTGGAACTAAAGTGAAACCGGTAGTGGTGAGTGAAGAAGAAGAGGATGAAGAAATTGAGGAAGGTAATGCAAAGTTAATGGCTGTGTTTGAAAAAGTAGTTTCTGATGTGAAGAAGGAACTCCAGAAAATAAGGGCAGAATTGAAGGAGTTCAAAGAGGAAATCAAAGAGATGAAGGAATCATTCAATACTCTGGTTGATAAGCTCTGAGTCCTTCAGTATCGGAATGATCTCTTTTGACTATGAGGATGCCGAGATCAGTTCCTGATATGGATTTCCTTTACCTTGCTTTTCCACCTCATATTTCCTTTGTTGTTTCTGAGTGCAAACTATGTGTTCACTTTGCATGATATGATTATTTAATTTATCCTTGAAGTATCCTGCGTGCCATGCAACTTAACTCTGAATTTCAATTTCTCATTCATGTCTCTGACTGTTGTGCATGATTCTTACTCTTCTTTGATGATGTCAAAAGGGGGAAGGGTAGAAGTATCATCTGAGGGGGAACGTAATCGTAATCTGAATTCCTGACTCAACCGGATGAATAGACATACCTATGTAGGGTACTGACTTAATAGAATGTTTAATAAGTTTCTGATGTGTAGGAACTTAGGGGGAATTTGTTCCCAAGGAGAATATGTTCTCAACTGATGCTTTGTGCATATTTAAACATCTATTAAAGTACTGCTTTGGTATTTCTCTCTCAATGGTTTGTCATCATCAAAAAGGGGGAAATTGTTGAGGCATTGGCCTCACACGTTTTTGATGTTGACAAACCGGTTTAATGGTTTACTTGAGTTTCTGTTAGTCAGGAACCTACTGGAGCATTCAAGAACGTATCGCTAGACTCGAGTACTTGTGGAAGTCTCCGAATAACCAAGAACCTGAGTATTCGTCAAGTTAACGGAACAGTTGAAGTCAAGTCAACGGAACAGTTGAAGTCAAGTCCTCGGAGCAGTTGAGGACGGGAGTCAAACACATCATGGGATATTCACACGACCTCCTCAACACATAGTGGAGATCATGGGCTGGCGGTTGCAGACATGATCTACGGCAGTTACCTCAAGTACCTATAAGAAGACAGCAGATGTCATTCTGGCGGGTGCGCCTTTTACACACATCCAAGAGAGCTTTCCAAGTGGGGATTCCCAGTAAGAATATACAGTGAGCTGAGCGAACGTGATATTCTGAGAGATCGAGTTGGACTTGATCATTGCCGGAAAGCCAAGGAGGTGCCACGACTACGACGACGTCGACGAGACAGTCAGGGAAGTAGTCAGATTATTGCTTGTGTAAATCTAGGTTAGATTTATACTTAATAGGCAAGTTTTGTACCGCTGAGTGTACAGTATTAAATAGTAATAAAAAGCTATTTAAGTTTATTCCGCTGCTTATTCTGTTTATAAGTATATCTGCATGCAAAGCTAGGTTCCTAACAGTTCCGATCTTTGTTAAGTCTTCGACTATTTGAACTTAAGTCTTTGACTAACTAACCACGATCCTATCAGTTTTTGACATAGTTATTTTGGGCTTCAGGCCCATTTTCATATTACAATATTTTTATAAGGGCATATATATATAAATTTTATCGATGATGTGGTAGTATGATGCGGGAATGAGATATTTTATGAAAGCATAAGCGGGAATGAAAAAATTTTGGTTAAAATTTCATTCTAATCAAAATTTATCGTCATATTCTTCTAGTGATATAATTAATGGCTTAATTAATCATTGACAATAAACATGATCTAATTAGTGGTCTAAATATTTATAAAAAAAACTAGTGGTCTAAATAAACATTAACTTTAACATTATGTCGCTTAATTTATCCACACACAAAAACATTATGTCGCTTAACATGTTTTGATTAACCCTATGCATGGTCTAATTAGGCGTTTGATTAACTATTAACATGATATAATAATTAGTGGTTTAATTAACAACGTTAAGGGGAGCGCTCATCTGAGGCAGGGTTGTGACTAGTTTTTGAATATAGCGTGAATCACCCCTTTTTAATCTCATCCAACTTTTATCCATTGTCAACTTCCACCTTCATAATCATATAAAACCAATATCAACATACTATTACAAACACCAAGTATTTTGAATGATTTATAACTAATCTTTTTAAAGCAGATCAACATATGGTGCTTTGCAACTAACAAGTGTAAACTAAAAACATAAATCAAAACATATTTACCTTGCTCTTTCTAATGGAGGAGCAACTGCGGACGACTTCAGCCATGGGGAGGAGATGTGGGAGTGAAGGAGGTACAAAGGTGGTACAAAAGTGGGTGAAAATAGTTTATGTTTCTTCATTAAATGCTTCATTCCTTTCGCGACTAACTTTGACACTATCAGTCGCTTAAGCGTATAGTTGTTGTACCAGTGCATTTAAATACAATTGTGCACTTTATGTATTTTACTTACGCGACCAACGATTTCGGTCATACGAAGCCGTGTCGCATAAAAAGACTTATGTCGCGGAGTTTGCGTGAGTTACATAGGATTATGTCGCGTAAGTACACTTATGTAACGCATTTATGTCAGTTACATAAGAGTATGTCGCTTAAGTACACTTATGTAACACATTTATGTCAGTTACATAGGTATCAGTCGCATAAGGACACTTATATGACCAACCTGTTTTTCTCAGTCGCTCAAGGATACTTATGCGACCACTACAAGAAAATCTATTATAAGCTACGATTTTAATCCAACGGAATATATTTTGTAGATAATATGTATAAAACCTTCAAAAAGTTTGTTGGAAATAAATCTGTTGGAAATTTATGAATTATAAGCGACAAATTAAATTCAACGAAAATATGTTGTTGATAATATATATAACCTTCGAACTTTGGTTGAAAATAAATCCATCGAGATTTATATATTATAAGCTACAAATTAAATTCGATGGAAACTATGTTGTCAAATAATACATACATAAAACCGTCAAAATTTGGTCGGAAATAAATCCGTTGAGATAGACGTGTTATAAGCTACAAATTAGATTCGACGAAAAATATTTTGTTGATATTATATATATAACCTTCAAACTTTGGTTGGAAATAAATCCGTTGCGATTTATGTGTAATAAGCTACAAATAAATCCGTTTACTACAAAAAACAAGTTCATTTACAAAAATAATCACACAAAATTAAAAATCACTTGTTATCAACTAGTATGATGACCAAAATAAAATAGATTTGTCATATAATTAATTATACTTAACTTTAGATTGATTAAAGTTGTGACAAAAATGAAAAAAAATTGGACGCACATGGTAGCATTTGAGCTGGTATAATTTAGTAAAAATAAAATTCAACAAAAATTTTATGCATTGTGTTATGATTTTTTTATTTTGATTAAACTTCAACAAGTAAGTTATTATATCTAGTTATTATATTAGTTTAGTTATTCATAAATAAAGTATATATACATAAATAAACATAAGATGACAAGATAACTCATGTAGCCTAGTGGTTAGATGAGTGTGTTAAGGTTGAGAGAGCTAGGGTTCAATTCCTAGAAAATGCAATACTTAATTAAAAAATTTAAGGGCGGATAGAGAGAGGAGGGCGTCCGGCGAGGAAATGGTGGTCCGGCGGGCTACCAACGGAATAATTCCGTCGTAAATAATAAAAAGGGTATAATAGGAAATATATTCAATTGCTACAACCTTAAAATCAACGGATTATGCGTCGATTTTCTTGATTTTTTCACTCTTTTAATTTGATATAATCAACATAAATATCCGTTGTAAATGACGTTAAAACCGACGGATGTGATAAAATCGACAGCCATATAATCAACAACTTTCCAACGGAATATTCCGTCAATTTTAATAACATTTCTTACGGAAAAAGTGTAAAAGCAACGGAATCAGCCGTTGATAATAAGCATTTTTCTTGTGGTGGACTGATCCTTATGTAACTGACACTAACTGAGTTACATAATCGGCCAACTGGTGTAGTGAGTTATCAACGGAGGTTTGTCATCTTCCGTACTTTCTATGTGTTTGATTAACATGAATTGGATTTCACGATCTTCGGGTATATGAAATTATTCTAACAGATCAACCTAATCAACAAGAAAGATGAGAATATTAATAATTACAAGAGACGGAATAGTAATCTACAAAAAAAAAAAAGATTCGACTAGCCACACATGCAGGCTTAACACAATCCAACTCCCCCTTAATGGCCTTAATTTTCTGCTGCACGTGTGCAAACTGATTTTTATTCCATGCCTGCAAAGAATTCGCACAACTGTAAAGATCTTCAGAAAGGATCGATGCGTTTCTTATTCATCGACTGACTCCTCCTGCTATTCTTTACTAAATCACCAAAACCAGGATGTCTATACTACATCACTTTGTAAGAGAAATTCTGAGCCTTCTTATTCCGAGAGTCCCCCATTAGCTGAATCACTATTGGGCAGTGATGAGAATGCAGTCCAAAAGTATGTGCGTGTGCAATATTTGAGCTGTCCCTTTTGCAAGACAAACAAACCATAGGGGTCAATGATAAATTTAAATTTAATTGAAAGTACTCATTTACCCCCTTAGATTTTGTGTGGTTTGTATTGTATGTGTGCAATATTAACTATTTTAAGGTAGTTGAGCCCTCATTTATCCTAATATATTCAAAGAACAATTATATCTATGGCTAGTTAAGAAGCTTTAATTAGGGGTTGACGAACTATTCTTTTTCACCTCTAAATAGTATCAATGAAGAGATGATCAAATGTAGTCAGAATATTTACATTAACCGGTAAAGTACCGGGTCGAACCAAGAGGAGCAAGTCACGCACATGCACTATGTAAGATTGTGTTTCTGTTCGGCTATTCTAAACCAAAAATATATATATAGTATATCTAAATCATAAGTGATGAGTAATTAGGGATAAAAAGAGGAGTTTCGAGGAGTTACTCCCCTCCTTGGCATTTCTCATTGATCATTTATACAAGAATTATGCATATCAAGGTGTCAAATAGTTTTGAATCTAGTTTAGATTAAGGTAGACCAACTTCCGTGTGAATCTATTCCTAGCCAAACCGTCTCAACTAGAACCTCACTTTATCAAGGTATTGGTTCACTCTATAGCCTTTATTATCCTTGGAACATCTCCCAAGGTAATAAATGCTATAGGCATAATGCACTTGTTCACTTCAGTTCCATATAAAGGATCATATTCACTACATCTAAACTCTTCCTAAGGTTATTCGATACTTCGGTCAAGTTTTAAGATCAACATGTCACTTATGCATTTCATTAAACACTTAGTAGCATGTCATATATGAAGAGCATAGTGAACATGAATTTAACACCATAGATTATTGAATCAAATGTATATACATGATCATAGAGTGCCAATGAGGGTTACATACCCTCATAACACAAGATCACTACTCACACATCATGTAAGACAACATGGTGTGAGTATGGTTTATAGCACATAACAAAGGAAAATGGAAAAGAGTGAAGGAAGGAGGATTGTTAATCCTTGAATCTCCCTTTTGATCTTTCTTCTTCTCCTTGGTTGGATATTTAGTTGATGACCTTGGTTTGACCTCTTTTCTTGATCTTCTTCCCCCCAAAAACCCATCTCAGTTAGGTCAAAAACCCCTCTTCTATTTATAGCCTCTGGTAGAAAATCCATCACTGCAGCAGTTCCAGCCGGTCGGCTAGTCCTGATGCTGAAATTCCAGCCGGTCGGGTGGTTATGCGCTTGGGCAGACCATCTGAAATCTTATTCCGGCCGACCGACTCAAAGTGAGCGGTTGTGCAGCATTTCTACTCCTTCATCCAGTTGACCGGCTCAAAGTGGACGATTGCTCTTGAGTTTTGCTCCTTCATCCAGCCGACTAGCTGGTTTAGGGGAGATTCTGAACCGGTCGGCTGGGAGCCCTTTTCTGCCCACTTTTGCTCTAAATCTTTGGTTTTTTCTCAAGATTTTGTATTTAGGCTTTGACCGAAAGGGAGACTTATTTTCCACCTGAAATGTAGAGGTAGAGGTCAAATGACATCAAAATATCGTCGAAAATGACCCACAACTATAGTAAAAAAAGTAGAGATAGATTTATTAATGAATTGAAAACTCGACTCATCAGGGGCTCCACAATGCCTAACACACTTTTGACCTATTTGTCTAAACCACTTCCGTTGTCGCCACTCAAAAGGTAAAGCATGCATTATTGTCCTTTGCTTTTCCATGTGAATGATCCTTAAATGTGTTGATGTAACAAAGCATGCACTATTGTCCTTTGCTTTTCCATATGAATGATCCTTAAATGTGTTTATTTTTATTGAAAAATGATTCTTAAATGTGTTGATGCAACAAAGCTTCTTTCTTTGTTGATTAGTAATCAAGTGGTTTTAAATTTTACAATTTTTTTTGATTGGGTGTTAGATTGTTAGGTGTTAATTATTAGCGTAAAGATTTGAATCCGGGCACCTGTTGGTGCCGGGTGAGAGCTCTTCCACCAGACCACTCTACTTCACCTTGTTTTAAATTTTACAATCTGGGTCTGCATGACTTGGTTGTATTTGTATTCTCCGTGATTTAACACATTACAATATGTGGGTTTGTCTTCCATTTTCTCAAACCGTGACATATCATTAATTCATTTTTTTGTTACTTCAATCCTACCCATGCCATCTTCTATCAAAAAAAAAATCCTACCCATGCCATCTCTGTATGAAAAAGTTTTTTTTAATACTCCTCTCTCTGTTTCAGAATATATATTCATGTACAATTTTCACCCATACCAAGAAGATGAATTGAATTACATTTTTCACCGTTGTGTAATATATAATTTCATAAAATATGAGAAAATTTATACTTTTAATGAGATATTTAAGGGTAAACTTGATATTTGATATTTAGAGTGCGGCTCAGGTAAAAATCACTATAATTTATAAAAACTAAAAATCGAATTTCAAACTGACACGTGTACAATTTCATCGAAATCTCAGATATAACACAACGGGGTATTATGGTCATTTCACAATCTCAGAATGATCAGACTTAAACAGCAATGATTAGACTTAACTTGCAATGATCAGACTTAACTAGAAATGATCAGACTTAATAATCAGACTTAAAACAGCAATGATCAGACTTAAAAAGCAAGGATCATACTTAACTTGCAATGATCAGACTTAAAACAGGAATGATCAGACTTAAACAACAATGATCAGACTTAACCAGCAATGATCAGACTTAAACAGTAATGATCAGATTTAACTTGCAATGATCAGACTTAACTTGCAATGATCAGACATATCTTATATGCGATGTATTGCTTGATATGCATTGTACGAGATGTAAACCCGCTATCAAAAAAAGATTCGGTACAGTCAAACAAACATTAATCATTTAATAAGACAACGTGCTTTTATATGTTTTAAGTAAAAATTGCGTATTTTTTAAAATAATTCACTTTTGAATTTAAGGATTGTGGTTCAGGTAAAAACCACCATTATAAATGAAAACTAAAAATTGGATTTCAAGTTGACAAGTGTCCAATTTCTTCGAAATCTCAGATATAACATAGAGGGGCATAATAGTCATTTCACATATCTCAAATTTCAAATCAAAATTAAATTGGAATGATCAAACTTAACTTGGAATGAACAGACTTAATAATCACACTTAAAACATCAATAATCAGACTTAAAACAACAATATCCAGACTTAACTTGCAATTATCAGACTTAATGTGCAATGATCATACTTAATAATCAGACTTAAAAAGCAATGATCAGAGTTAACTTGCAATGATCAGACTTAACTTGCAATGATTAGACTTAATAATCAGACTTAAAACAGCAATATCCAGACTTAAACAGTAATGATCAAACTTACACATCAATAATCGAGCTTAAAACAACAATGATCATATTTAAACAGCAATGATCAGACTCAATAAGCAGACTTAAACATCAATGATCAGACTTAAACATCAATGATAAGACTTAAAACATCAATGATCACACTTAAACAACAATGATCAGACTTAAACAGTAATGATCAGACTTAAAACAATAATGATTAGACTTAAAACAACAATAATCAGACTTAAAACAACAATGATCAGACTTAAAACAGCAATAAGCAGACTTAAAATAGCAATGATAAGACTTAAAATAGCAATGATCAGACTTAACCAGCAATGATCAGACTTAAAACAGCAATGCTCAGACTTAATAATCAGATATAAAATAGCAATGATTAGACTAAAAACATCAATGATCAGACTTAAACAGCAATGATCAGACTTAAACAGCAACGAGCAGACTCAAAACAGCAATGATCAGATTTAAACAGCAATGATCAGACTTAAAACAGCAATGATAAGACTTAAACAGCAATAATCAAGCTTAATAATCAAACTTAATAATCACACTTACAATAGCAATGATCAGACTTAAAAGAACCATGATCAGACTTAAAACAGCATTGATCAGACTTAAAAACCAATGATCAGACTTAAACAACAATGATCAAACTTAAAACAGCAATGATCAGACGTAAAACAGCAATGCTCAGACTTAAACAACAATGATCGGACTTAAAACAACAATGCTCAGACTTAAAACAACAATGCTCAGATTTAAACATCAATAATCAGACTTAAACATCAATGATCAGACTTAAACAGCAATGATCGGACTTAAACATCAATGATCAGACTTAAAACAACAATGATCAGACTTAAACAGCAATGATCAAACTTTATCATCAGATTTAATCATCAGACTTAAACATCAAAGATAAGACTTAATAATCAGATTTAAACAACAATGATCAGACTTAAAACAGCAATTATAAGACTTAAACAACAATGATGAGACTTAACTTGGAATGATCAGACTTAATAACGACTTAAAACAGCAATATCCAGACTTAAACAGTAATGATCAGACTTAACAGCAATATCCAGACTTAAACAACAATATCCAGACTTTAAACAGCAATATCCAGACTTAAAACAACAATTATCAGACTTAAAACTGCAACGATCAGACTTAAGTTAAGTCGAGATATTACTGTAGCAATTTTTAGGATGATTATACCCTCGCGTCTGTTATGTATTTTTAAATAAGTCCGTTTTAATTTTTTTATTTACAAAAAGCGCCCCTAATTTTGATTGGTCGAAATATACACATGATAATATTTTATTGAGTTTTTAATTTTTATTTATAACTGTGTTTTGTATTTGATCCGAATTCTTATATTTAAATGTTTACTTTTTTAGAGAATATCTAAATGTTTACTTTTTTAGAGAATATCTAAATGTTTACTTAATGTAATACGTGCACGTATAAATTGGAACCGACGAAAAAGAAAATTTGACTTATATTTTTCGAGATGAGGGTGTACCAATTATTTCACTTGTTTGGTATGTTTTGATGTTTTCCGTAGAGGTGAGAGGGCACAACTCACAAGGGTCTTTTTACATTTGATAGCTACTTACACTGTTTAGTAGTAATAGTATTTGAACCTTCGCTGCAGGTTAGGGACGGATCTAGTTCTGGCCGGGGGTGCCACATGCCACCCCTAAGTTATTCAGAAAATTTTTCGAGCGAGCAAGTTTTCGTTTAAGACGGCGAGGCTTGAGCGGGTTTCCAGCAGCTTTTTCACAATCTTAATGTCCGAATTAAGTCTTGGCGTAAACTGGAGAGTTGTAGCCCTTTGAGTCAGCTTTCCAACAAGCTTTGAATCAACCAATTCGGACACCGTATGCGATCTGGGCATGCAAAATACGCCGGTAAGGTCGGTTTGCCCTATTTTGCCCGAAACTCCATATTTGGCTCAAATTCACTCAACTTTTGCTCCATTTGATCTTTGAGGCTCCGAGTGAGACAAAATTCATTTGGGGACCTAATAGACTATGAAGGGTATGAAATGGCATCAAAATTTCTTGGAAACGAATCAAAACTACTAAGAAAAATAGAAGAAAATTAGTCAAGTATTTGACTCATCAATCCTTTATTGAGTTCATGATTCCCGAATCAATAAGTTATTATTTTCTTCTTATAATTTGTTCTCCCGAGCAACAATTTTTGAGTCAATGTGTTCATTTTAATGCACCTGTGCTCGGTGGCTGGTGTCATTACCTTTGCGTTCAAGAGCGATGAAGGATCTGCCTCTGAGGAATAGGCTGAGTTCATTGGGATGTAACATGTTAGGCTCTCTCTGGTTTGATTTATTCAGTTTTTGTATCAGTTGCATCTTGCTTCATGTTATTCTAGAGATACTTGTTTCATTTTGACAAACCAATTTTATTAACTTTGAAGTGTATTTTTCAAGAAATTTATACAATTTTTGTAAAATGCCCAAGTAATTAATTTCAGATATTTTTTTCATGATGCAATTATTTGTTTGTCTGTCACCCCCTACCAAAATTCCTGGATCCGTCATTGCTGCATGTATACTAGGTCCTGGATGAGAGCGGCCATGGCGATGACTTGCTCTATTTACTTTGTAGATCTGCTACTTTTACACTATCAGCCGGTTTGTGTTACAATTATATCCAATTCTAGTGGTAGCACGAGAAGTTTTTGTGACACGCTTTACAATGCCTAATTAACACACATTTTGATTGGAATAAGATTTGGTGTCCTTTATGTGGTTGTACTTCAAATATGCTAGATATATATGTGTATCCGAAAAATAACTATATGCGATGTATTATTTAATATGTCTTGTATGAGATGTAAACTCGCTATAAAAAAAAGATTCAATGCAGTCAAACAAACAATAATCATTTAATAAGACGATGTACTTTTATATGTTTTAATTAAAAATTGCGTATTTTTTAAAATAATTCACTTATGAATATTAGGATTATAGTATTAGAGTTCGTATCAAATACAACCATAATTATAGATAAAAACTAAAAATCCAATAAAATATTGACACGTGTAAATTTCGACCAATCAGAATTCATCACGTTCGGGGTACTTTTTCTAAATAAAAAAATTAACGCGTACTTATTTTAAAAAACATAAAATATACGAGGGGTATAATCGTCCTAAAATTTGTTTTAAGTCTGATCATTATGCGTTTAAGTCTGATCATTTTTGTGCCGCGCGTCGACTTATGAGAACTGGGTTAGGATATGTCGACTGGGAGAGGAAAGAACGACGATTTCGATGGATCATTATCAGTTTTAAATCTGATCATAATAATTTTAAGTCTGATCATTACTGGTGTAAGTCTGACCATTGTTGTTTAAGTATGATCATTGTCTGTTTAAGTCTGATCATTGTTTTTTAAGTCTGATCATTACTGGTTTAAGTCTGATCATTGTCTGTTTAAGTCTGATCATTGTTTTTGAAGTCTGATCATTGTTAGTTTAAGTTTGATCATTTTTTAAGTCTGATCATTACTGGTTTAAGTCTGATCATTTTTTTAAGTCTGATTATTATAGTTTTTAAGTCTGATCATTGTTGTTTTAAGTCTGATCATTGTTTTTTAAGTCTGATAATTTGTGTTTTAAGTCTGATCATTGTTGTTTTAAGTCTGATCATTGTTTTTTCAGTCTGATCATTGTTATTTTAAGTCTGATCATTAACTGTTTAAGTTTGATAATTGGTTTTTAAGTCTGATCATTATTTTTTAAGTCTGATCATTAACTGTTTAAGTCTGATTATTATCTGTTTAAGTCTGATCATTGTTTTTTAAGTCTGATCATTGTTTTTTAAGTCTGATCATTATTCTTTAAGTTTGATCATTTGTGTTTTAAGTCTGATCATTGTTGTTTTAAGTCTTATCATTGTTTTTTAAGTTTGATCATTGTTATTTTAAGTCTGATCATTAACTGTTTAAGTCTGATCATTGTTTTTTAAGTTTGGTCATTGTTTTTTAAGTCTGATCATTGTTGTTTTAAGTCTGATCATTAACTGTTTAAGTTTGATCATTATCTATTTAAGTCTGATCGTTGTTTTTTAAGTCTGATCATTAACTGTTTAAGTCTGATCATTAACTGTTTAAGTTTGATCATAATAGTTTTAAGTATGATCATTGTTTTTTAAGTCTGATCATTAACTGTTTAAGTCTGATCATTGTCTGTTTAAGTCTGATCATTGTTTTTTAAGTCTGATCATTACTGGTTTAAGTCTGATCATTGTTTTTTGAAATTGATCATTGTTTTTTTAGGTCTGATCTTATCTGTTTAAGTCTTATCATTGTTTTTAAAGTCTGATCATTGCTATTTTTTAAGTCTGATCATTCCAAGCACTACACCATTTTACATCCTACGCGACAAATTTTGAACGCCGTCGCAAAAGCTTTGTCGCATTAAACGGTTTATACGACTACGGTTTGATGTGTTCGTCGCAATAACACAAATATGCGACATAATTTTATGCGATGCCAAACATGTTGTCACATAAAGCGACATTCTTTTAAGCGACACGAACAGTTTGTCACGTAATATCGGTATTGTGACATTATTTTAAGCGACACGAAAAGTTTGTCACTTTAAATATATTATGTGACTTAATTTTTGCGACAACTGAAAATATGCCGCATAATAGTACGAATTAAAATCCCCGAAGCAGGTGCTGGCATGACAACCCTTCAATGTTTCAAATTTTCTGTGCATTAAATAGAGGTGACCTACCGTGTTTGGATTAAGCGACATTTGTATCCAAAGTAAGTCGCGTAAGTGTACAAAGTAAATGTAGAAAAATAGAACCCCCAGTACCGTACACTCTGCCTTCAATTCCACTCAACAACCTTGAATCTTGTCAAAAAACACCATTTGTCTGAAAATATACTCTGCAAGGTCCATATGGTGGGGTTTTGCACAGGTTTTTGCTCAGATCTTAACGTGGTAAACGGCACAAGTTGTTGAAGGTATATGGATCAAACTCTCACACTCACACACATTCGCATACAATTAATTATAGCTTGTCATGTTTTTTGTTTCCATTTTGTTCACACTGTTTTGGTGGAGTTAAAACTTTGTATTGTGTGTGCCAATATTTCAAATTTTGGGGGAGGATATGAGAGTGTACGAGCAGAGTAGTCATTGAGAGATCAGCGCAGCTAGCAGGGGAAGGCAAAAGTTGTGCTTTTCGGTTATAAATCGAGCAGCAGCAGGGCATTTTGGGCTTTAGGAAGCAGCTAGCCGTAGCATTTTGCGTTAGGAAGCAGGTAGCAACAGCAATTAAGGCCTTTTGTGTGTAGATAGCAGCACAGCAACATTTAGCTAGCCATTTGGGCTGCATTTTGCATGATATTTGGTTTCCATTTTTTTCAGGTTGTTTTTTTGGTTAGAGTTGAAAGTCTGTTTAATGTTACGTTGGGGTGAGTTATGCCATGTCAAATTTTTGGGGAGGAATGAGAGTTGAGTCATGCAGCAGGTAGCATTTTGGGAGGTGTTTTTGATGAATAAATATCAAACCGAGAGGCAGCAGCATGTTTCTGATTGAGTCATTCAGAATTAGCTAGGCATTTGCATTTGCAGCATGTCTCTGATGGAATAAGATGCTTTGGCTTAACTCCCCTAATAATTTGTCTCATATTTGGTTAATATAGGATCGGAAACCATGGACAAGACTTGGATGAATTTGTCTGACAAATATGATCCGCGGTTTGCACATGGTATTACAAATTTTGTAAACTTCGTCAAAAAAAAAAACCCCGAAGAACTACGCATAAATGCCCATGTAGGTGTTGTAGGTTGCACCATGCGAAGTTGTCGTTCGATGAAATCCAAGAGCATTTGTTTCGCAACGGTATAATGCAAGACTACACGACTTGGACTTCTCATGGGGAAGTAGAAGATGATGCTTCATCATCAATATACACACAACGACATCACTATGTTATGGAAAAAAGTTGTGGCACGGTTGAAGAAAGTGGTGCTTATTACATGGATCCGACAATAGAGATGCTTAACGATGCTTTCCCTTTTCCGGAACCACAAGATGACATTGAAAATGAATATTTGGGCAAGGAGGCAAACGATAAGTATCAACGACTTCTTGCGGAAGCACACACTCCCATATATGTGGGAAGTGACAAAACTGTTTTGGGTAAGATTTTAAGTGCAATGAAAGTTAAAGTCGACAATGGATGGTTCGACAAGAGCTTCAACGATCATTTGAGAATCACACAAGATCTCCTTCCGAGCCCAAATAATTACCCCGGTTCGTATAGTGAGGTTAAGAGACTTTTGAAGAATTTGGGGATGGGATATGAGATTATTCACGCATGTGAATTTGGTTGTGCGCTCTTCTATAAAGACTTCAAGAACCATGAGCATTGTCCGATGTGTAATGAGTCGAGATACTTAGGCAGCGATGTTGATAGACGGATTCCAAGAAAAGTGGTACGCTACTTTTCTTTAACTCCAAGATTACAACGTCTTTATATGTCACCGCATATAGCTAAGGAGATGTAGTGGCACTGTGAGAGAAAAGTGAAAAATGGTCATATTAGACATCCCGCAGATGGCGAAGCATGGGCAGAGCTGTATAATAAATATCCTAACTTTGCGCGAGATGCTAGGAATGTGTGTCTTGGATTGGCTACAGATGGCTTCAATCCCTTTGGAGCAGCAGGTCTTTCTCATAGCACATGGCCAATCGTGGTGATGCCTTACAATTTACCACCTTCGATATGCATGAAGAAGAATTTAATAGTGTAGCTTTATTGATCTCGGGTCCAAAATCTCCCGGTAAGTGCTTCAATGTGTTCATGCAACCCCTGATAGATGAATTGAATATTTTGTGGGACATCGGTGTACTTCCATTTGATCGACATGGTAGATCGACATTCAACATGAAAGCTGCGGTGATATGGACAATCAGTGACTTTTCGGGTTTGGGAATGTTAGGAGGTCTAAAGTGTAAAGGATACAAAGCTTGTCCTTTGTGTTTAGATGATATTGATGCTAAACATCTAGCGGAGAGAATGTCTTACCAAGGCCACCGCAGATGGCTTGATAGTGATCATTCGTGGAGGCATCAGTCTACTAAATTTAATGGGGAAGTGGAATTACGAGATGCCCCACCTACATTAACAGGTGAAGAGATTTTCTCTTTTGTTCTTAGCCATGAGTACTGATGGACCAAAATTATACGAATCAGAAACACAGTATAACCCCCTTATTTAGACATTTTGTCTATTTAACTTTTGCTTGTTAGTTCAGCTATATTTTTACAGGGTAATTCAGAGCTTAGAGAGAATACACTCTAAAGAGGAGCTTTTTAAGCAGAAAAGATGTTACGAGTCAATCCAAGGTCAAGATCATATGCCGACTGAAGAAATATCAAGGATCCTGATGTTGAAGCACTCGTAATAAATTAATCAGAAGAATCAGAAGAGGAATCAAGACAGCCCGGGAAAGAAACACATTGACAGTTTTGTGAAAAGACTGCACAAAACTGTACAAAAATCACACATTGGGCAAGGTGACCGGCCACTTGGGCAAGAGGTGACCAAGGGAGGAGCTCCTCCCCTTCCACCACCGGCAACCGGCGGCTCCTCCTCCCTTGACCGGCGGCTTTCCTCCTCCTCCACATGTCTCCTCCTCCTTCCTCCTCCTCTCCTTCCTCCATGTGTGGCCATCTCCTCCATCCATTTTTTCCTCCAATAACCATGCAACACTTGCCTCCATCTCCTCCTCCTCCCATGGCTATATAAGGAGGAGCTCCTCCCCTCATTTCAATCATCCCTCACTTGTAAAAAAACACTTATCTCTCTAAGTTATGTATTTGTAAAGTTTGGCTTTGGAAATAAAGGATAGCTCCCTTGGCGCTTCAACGGTTGTAAGTAATTCTTAGTATTTATTCAACTGTTTTATTTCCTTAGTCATAATGTTTAGCGCGATGAATAGTAGCTAAACTAGTAGTTCGGTAGAAGGGGCGCACTTGTATTATAAAATGTTTTAAGACTATTAACTTAGTGTCTAGTCTTAGTATTCAAAACTTGTTCTATGTGCCATATATCAAGTCAGAGTTTCCAAGGTTGAGTGGAAGCTGTCACAAGCAAAGCTCTGCCGTGGAAATTCGTGATCATACTCGGTAAGTGGAAGCTGTCACAAGCAAAACTTATCGAGGAGTTCGACTTATCTAAAACACCACTTGGTCAATAACGTAACTGGGAGATCAAGTGGATGCACTTACAGCTAAGATACTTCGAAATGAGGAATTAGTTTGCTTAGAACAAGTGTTGCTTTAAACGATGTTGCAAGTCTTGCGCTACGAAAGGGCCTCGATTCATCTTTGAATACTTAGATAATTCACTAAAGGTCACTGATAAACAGGATATAATACAAGGCCCCTGAAACCGAACATTTCTCTTTAATTATAAACTGTAATTTACTTTCCAGTATTAAAACCAACCAACCAACCAACCAATCAATCAATCACTTAGCTGGTAGCTTTAAAACCAACCAACCAACCTAAAACACGCTCTCTCGCTGGACAACCCCCTCAAAGAACTTCTATTCCCCTGATTCCCTTGGGTTTGACCCCTACTTACCAAGTACTACCCAGTAGTATAGTTGCGAGTAGCGGACTATTATAAATTTATTCTTGACGTTTGCACATAACGACTGTGCATCCATCAAAATTGGCGCCGTTGCCGGGGAATTAGCAAATGGATAGTTGTTCTTTTTTCCATTATACATAATTCGCCATGTCTTCATACTACGACATAGAACCTTGGAAAATGGGGGTAGCAACCTTATGTTTGAAATGATTAGACATCTCCCCCAATTCGGAGGTGCTCTTGGAGAAGATCCCGTAAGGCATACACAAACGTTCCACTCCATATGCAACCACATGAGGCCTAAAAATGAATCGCTAGAGGAATTTAAACTCACATGTTTTAAATTTTCTTTAACTGACTCGGCATTAAAATGATATTACTCATGTGCTGAGTATGAAAGTGATTATGGGGGTCTACAAGCCAAATTCCTTGAGAAGTTTTGCCCTCCATCTCTCCGACTTGAAACCCGCGAGAAGATTCTCAATCTTTAGCAATTCGGGGACGAAACATTGGACGAGTACTTGGCGTACTTTGACTCCATTGTGGAAAGCTGCCCGCACCATGGATTCTCCAGAATCAATCTTATCCAAAGGTTTCTTGGTGGAATGATGCCACTTGAGCGGAAAAGACTTAACGATGCAGCGGGAGGCTCGATCATGAAGTTAACCATGTCTCAAACCTGGCAACTCATAGACAATTTGGCAGAGAGCACAAAACAAGGGCCAATGCACCAAACTGAAGATAAGGCACCAACGATGGAAGTGGACTCAGTGCAAAACGAGCCCGACACCACACCCATTACGAGCTTGCCCGCAACAAAGCCGAGAGAAGACATCAGTACAAGGGCAGTAATGGACGTGGAGGTGGCTCTAAAGGAGCCAATATTGGAGCCCACAGAACCAACTGAGGATGAAGACTCGCAAATAACCGAAGAGGAACCAGCCAAATCAGACCCAGTCCTCATTACCAAACCAGCCGAGCTACTTGAACCGGTCCTTATCACCAATCCATCCGAGGAAAGCACGGCAGGCCCGGTCCTGGCGCTCGAAGCACCCGAAACATGCCCAATCCTCACTATCAAAGCACCTAAGGCAGGCTTGGTCCTCATTATCAAACTATCCAAGAAAGACCTGGCCCTTATGGTGGAAGTTCCCCAACTTTTCCCTTCGGTTTGTATGCGGATCACATCCCCTAAAAATGAAGTAATTAACGCTGAGGTGCAAGGCGAGTTGGAGGTAAATCAAGGGCAAGACACGCCATCATCGGAGCTTTCACTCACCACAACTCAACAAAGCAGCCCTGAAAACTCGCTCGTTCTAGGACGACCATTCGTCCCTGCCACAAAGAAGAGGCTTAACATGGGGACATGCGTGTGGTCGCCAATGTTTGATGGCACAATGCTGAACTTCCAAACTTGCAAAGATGCCAACCGGCCATACATGAAGAAGCGGCAAAGACATGGGCCAAGAGAATGGAAACCCGGAAGGAAAAGCAAGAGAGCACGGCTCGACGGACCAGCAGCTATGGTCAAGGGAACCTCACCTTCTCGGAGTTATGAAAAGAAGAACCTACCGAAACCATGGAGTTCTAACCAAAGCAAGAAATCAGGAAAAGTCAAAACAGGAATCAACACAGGAACAGTGGCGAAATTCGACCTGAGCCACCCATGGGACCCAAACCAGTAATCCACAATGAGGTACTGTCGAGCCAACGACGTTAAACCGACACTATCTTACTTTCCGCACTTTTAATTTCTGTCATTTAAATTCAGTATTTAGTTTTAAGCTTGCATGACTTTTGAACTAAGGCACGCCTTCGTTCAAAGTGGGGGGGGGGGGGGGTGAGAACCACCTGTGTACATAAATAACATGCAGCTGTTTTTCTTTTTAATAGTATCTTTTTGAAAATATGAACTTAAGAATGTGAAAAAGATAGATCACAATTCATGCATTAACCTTGTGAAAATTCAAACTGTTTAAAAACTTAGAATGTAACTTTTCATTTGTCCTTTGTGATAAGATAACTAGGGATGTGGAGTTGATATAAACTGCCCTAGAGAGGCTTGGCAAGCAATCGAAGGATCAGATCAAACTATATGGTTTTCGAAGTCAGTGGAGGCTGCACTTCGGGTTTTAGTGAAAATTGAAGTCATCTCCGCCATGCAATGCAAAAGGCGAGGACGGGAATCAGACCGTCCTATCTCCAGTCAAAGTAGCCGAGAAAATAGATGAGCGACCCTCACCTTGACCCGCGCGAAAACGGCAAAAACGAGAGGAGCGGGGAGGTATTTCCATAGGCTTGCGGGCGATGATTGGACCTCCCAAAAAGGCTTGAGAAAATGGACTAGCAGTCACAAAAAGGCGAAAAGCTCAATGAAGCAAATCAAGAGGCCAAAGGCCCAAAATTGTGAAGGTTTTAACCAAACAAAAAGTGAAGAACTCAAAAAGTCAAAACAAAGGCCAAATGCCGACTCACTACAAAAGCAGTCCCTCGCCAAAAGAAAATCAAAGTACTCAAACCACTGAAACCTGAACCGAATCACGTTCTAGAGAAAGCTACCAGAAAACCATATAGTGCGAGACGATCCCAAGATTGCAGTCCAGGAGCCTAAAAAGGGCTATCTCCCGAGACATCCAATATAATTTGCATCTCAGCACGAAGGTACAAGTATTAAGTTTCTTCTATTTATTTACGCAGTTTAATTTGGTAAAAAGTAAGCAATGCATGAATTAGGATAGATCGAGTACCACAGTCTAATTTTCATATTTCAAAGCCAACTTAGAGTACAGCCCTTGAATAGCATTGTTCGGGACGAACAACTAAAAGTGTGGGGTAATCTGATGGACCAAAATTATACGAATCAGAAACACAGTATAACCCCCTTATTTAGACATTTTGTCTATTTAACTTTTGCTTGTTAGTTCAGATATATTTTTACAGGGTAATTCAGAGCTTAGAGAGAATAAACTCTAAAGAGGAGCCTTTTAAGCAGAAAAGATGTTACGAGTCAATCCAAGGTCAAGATCATATGCCGACTGAAGAAATATCAAGGATCCTGACGTTGAAGCACTCGTAATAAATTAATCAGAAGAATCAGGAGAGGAATCAAGGCAGCCCGGGAAAGAAACACATTGACATTTTTGTGAAAAGACTGCACAAAACTGTACAAAAATCACACATTGGGCAAGGTGACCGGCCACTTGGGCAAGAGGTGACCAAGGGAGGAGCTCCTCCCCTTCCACCACCGGCAACCGGCGGCTCCTCCTCCCTTGACCGGCGGCTTTCCTCCTCCTCCACATGTCTCCTCCTCCTTCCTCCTCCTCTCCTTCCTCCATGTGTGGCCATCTCCTCCATCCATTTTTTCCTCCAATCACCATGCAACACTTGCCTCCATCTCCTCCTCCTCCCATGGCTATATAAGGAGGAGCTCCTCCCCTCATTTCAATCATCCCTCACTTGTAAAAAAACACTTCTCTCTCTAAGTTATGTATTTGTAAAGTTTGGCTTTGGAAATAAAGGATAGCTCCCTTGGCGCTTCAACGGTTGTAAGTAATTCTTAGTATTTATTCAACTGTTTTATTTCCTTAGTCATAATGTTTAGCGCGATGAATAGTAGCTAAACTAGTAGTTCGGTAGAAGGGGCGCACTTGTATTATAAAATGTTTTAAGACTATTAACTTAGTGTCTAGTCTTAGTATTCAAAACTTGTTCTATGTGCCATATATCAAGTCAGAGTTTCCAAGGTTGAGTGGAAGCTGTCACAAGCAAAGCTCTGCCGTGGAAATTCGTGATCATACTCGGTAAGTGGAAGCTGTCACAAGCAAAACTTATCGAGGAGTTTGACTTATCTAAAACACCACTTGGTCAATAACGTAACTGGGAGATCAAGTGGATGCACTTACAGCTAAGATACCTCGAAAGGAGGAATTAGTTTGCTTAGAACAAGTGTTGCTTTAAACGATGTTGCAAGTCTTGCGCTACGAAAGGGCCTCGATTCATCTTTGAATACTTAGATAATTCACTAAAGGTCACTGATAAACAGGATATAATACAAGGCCCCTGAAACCGAACATTTCTCTTTAATTATAAACTGTAATTTACTTTCCAGTATTAAAACCAACCAACCAACCAACCAATCAATCAATCACTTAGCTGGTAGCTTTAAAACCAACCAACCGACCTAAAACACGCTCTCTCGCTGGACAACCCCCTCAAAGAACATCTATTCCCCTGATTCCCTTGGGTTCGACCCCTACTTACCAAGTACTACCCAGTAGTATAGTTGCGAGTAGCGGACTATTATAAATTTATTCTTGACGTTTGCACATAACGACTGTGCATCCATCAAAATTGGCGCCGTTGCCGGGGAATTAGCAAATGGATAGTTGTTCTTTTTTCCATTATACATAATTCGCCATGTCTTCATACTACGACATAGAACCTTGGAAAATGGGGGTAGCAACCTTATGTTTGAAATGATTAGACATCTCCCCCAATTCGGAGGTGCTCTTGGAGAAGATCCCGTAAGGCATACACAAACGTTCCACTCCATATGCAACCACATGAGGCCTAAAAATGAATCGCTAGAGGAATTTAAACTCACATGTTTTAAATTTTCTTTAACTGACTCGGCATTAAAATGATATTACTCATGTGCTGAGTATGAAAGTGATTATGGGGGTCTACAAGCCAAATTCCTTGAGAAGTTTTGCCCTCCATCTCTCCGACTTGAAACCCGCGAGAAGATTCTCAATCTTGAGCAATTCGGGGACGAAACATTGGACGAGTACTTGGCGTACTTTGACTCCATTGTGGCAAGCTGCCCGCACCATGGATTCTCCAGAATCAATCTTATCCAAAGGTTTCTCGGTGGAATGATGCCACTTGAGCGGAAAAGACTTAACGATGCAGCGGGAGGCTCGATCATGAAGTTAACCATGTCTCAAACCTGGCAACTCATAGACAATTTGGCAGAGAGCACAAAACAAGGGCCAATGCACGAAACTGAAGATAAGGCACCAACGATGGAAGTGGACTCAGTGCAAAACGAGCCCGACACCACACCCATTACGAGCTTGCCCGCAACAAAGCCGAGAGAAGACATCAGTACAAGGGCAGTAATGGACGTGGAGGCGGCTCTAAAGGAGCCAATATTGGAGCCCACAGAACCAACTGAGGATGAAGACTCGCAAATAACCGAAGAGGAACCAGCCAAATCAGACCCAGTCCTCATTACCAAACCAGCCGAGCTACTTGAACCGGTCCTTATCACCAATCCATCCGAGGAAAGCACGGCAGGCCCGGTCCTGGCGCTCGAAGCACCTGAAACATGCCCAATCCTCACTATCAAAGCACCTAAGGCAGGCTTGGTCCTCATTATCAAACTATCCAAGAAAGACCTGGCCCTTATGGTGGAAGTTCCCCAACTTTTCCCTTCGTTTTGTATGCGGATCACATCCCCTAAAAATGAAGTAATTAACGCTGAGGTGCAAGGCGAGTTGGAGGTAAATCAAGGGCAAGACACGCCATCATCGGAGCTCTCACTCACCACAACTCAACAAAGCAGCCCTGAAAACTCGCTCGTTCTAGGACGACCATTCGTCCCTGCCACAAAGAAGAGGCTTAACATGGGGACATGCGTGTGGTCGCCAATGTTTGATGGCACAATGCTGAACTTCCAAACTTGCAAAGATGCCAACCGGCCATACATGAAGAAGCGGCAAAGACATGGGCCAAGAGAATGGAAACCCAAAAGGAAAAGCAAGAGAGCACGGCTCGACGGACCAGCAGCTATGGTCAAGGGAACCTCACCTTCTCGGAGTTATGAAAAGAAGAACCTACCGAAACCATGGAGTTCTAACCAAAGCAAGAAATCAGGAAAAGTCAAAACAGGAATCAACACAGGAACAGTGGCGAAATTCGACCTGAGCCACCCATGGGACCCAAACCAGTAATCCACAATGAGGTACTGTCGAGCCAACGACGTTAAACAAGTGCACTGGTCGGGAGGTAACCCGACACTATCTTACTTTCCGCACTTTTAATTTCTATCATTTAAATTCAGTATTTAGTTTTAAGCTTGCATGACTTTTGAACTAAGGCACGCCTTCGTTCAAAAGTGGGGGGGGGGTGAGAACCACCTGTGTACATAAATAACATGCAGCTGTTTTTCTTTTTAATAGTATCTTTTTGAAAATATGAACTTAAGAATGTGAAAAAGATAGATCACAATTCATGCATTAACCTTGTGAAAATTCAAACTGTTTAAAAACTTAGAATGTAACTTTTCATTTGTCCTTTGTGCTAAGATAACTTGGGATGTGGAGTTGATATAAACTGCCCTAGAGAGGCTTGGCAAGCAATCGAAGGATCAGATCAAACTATATGGTTTTCGAAGTCAGTGGAGGCTGCACTTCGGGTTTTAGTGAAAATTGAAGTCATCTCCGCCATGCAATGCAAAAGGCGAGGACGGGAATCAGACCGTCCTATCTCCAGTCAAAGTAGCCGAGAAAATAGATGAGCGACCCTCACCTTGACCCGCGCGAAAACGGCAAAAACGAGAGGAGCGGGGAGGTATTTCTATAGGCTTGCGGGCGATGATTGGACCTCCCAAAAAGGCTTGAGAAAATGGACTAGCAGTCACAAAAAGGCGAAAAGCTCAATGAAGCAAATCAAGAGGCCAAAGGCCCAAAATTGTGAAGGTTTTAACCAAACAAAAAGTGAAGAACTCAAAAAGTCAAAACAAAGGCCAAATGCCGACTCACTACAAAAGCAGTCCCTCGCCAAAAGAAAATCAAAGTACTCAAACCACTGAAACCAGAACCGAATCACGTGCTAGAGAAAGCTACCAGAAAACCATATAGTGCGAGACGATCCCAAGATTGCAGTCCAGGAGCCTAAAAAGGGCTATCTCCCGAGACATCCAATATAATTTGCATCTCAGCACGAAGGTACAAGTATTAAGTTTCTTCTATTTATTTACGCAGTTTAATTTGGTAAAAAGTAAGCAATGCATGAATTAGGATAGATCGAGTACCACAGTCTAATTTTCATATTTCAAAGCCAACTTAGAGTACAGCCCTTGAATAGCATTGTTCGGGACGAACAACTAAAAGTGTGGGGTAATCTGATGGACCAAAATTATACGAATCAGAAACACAGTATAACCCCCTTATTTAGACATTTTGTCTATTTAACTTTTGCTTGTTAGTTCAGATATATTTTTACAGGGTAATTCAGAGCTTAGAGAGAATAAACTCTAAAGAGGAGCTTTTTAAGCAGAAAAGATGTTACTAGTCAATCCAAGGTCAAGATCATATGCCGACTGAAGAAATATCAAGGATCCTGACGTTGAAGCACTCGTAATAAATTAATCAGAAGAATCAGGAGAGGAATCAAGGCAGCCCGGGAAAGAAACACATTGACATTTTTGTGAAAAGACTGCACAAAACTGTACAAAAATCACACATTGGGCAAGGTGACCGGCCACTTGGGCAAGAGGTGACCAAGGGAGGAGCTCCTCCCCTTCCACCACCGGCAACCGGCGGCTCCTCCTCCCTTGACCGGCGGCTTTCCTCCTCCTCCACATGTCTCCTCCTCCTTCCTCCTCCTCTCCTTCCTCCATGTGTGGCCATCTCCTCCATCCATTTTTTCCTCCAATCACCATGCAACACTTGCCTCCATCTCCTCCTCCTCCCATGGCTATATAAGGAGGAGCTCCTCCCCTCATTTCAATCATCCCTCACTTGTAAAAAAACACCTCTCTCTCTAAGTTATGTATTTGTAATGTTTGGCTTTGGAAATAAAGGATAGCTCCCTTGGCGCTTCAACGGTTCTAAGTAATTCTTAGTATTTATTCAACTGTTTTATTTCCTTAGTCATAATGTTTAGCGCGATGAATAGTAGCTAAACTAGTAGTTCGGTAGAAGGGGCGCACTTGTATTATAAAATGTTTTAAGACTATTAACTTAGTGTCTAGTCTTAGTATTCAAAACTTGTTCTATGTGCCATATATCAAGTCAGAGTTTCCAAGGTTGAGTGGAAGCTGTCACAAGCAAAGCTCAGCCGTGGAAATTCGTGATCATACTCGGTAAGTGGAAGCTGTCACAAGCAAAACTTATCGAGGAGTTCGACTTATCTAAAACACCACTTGGTCAATAACGTAACTGGGAGATCAAGTGGATGCACTTACAGCTAAGATACTTCGAAAGGAGGAATTAGTTTGCTTAGAACAAGTGTTGCTTTAAACGATGTTGCAAGTCTTGCGCTACGAAAGGGCCTCGATTCATCTTTGAATACTTAGATAATTCACTAAAGGTCACTGATAAACAGGATATAATACAAGGCCCCTGAAACCGAACATTTCTCTTTAATTATAAACTGTAATTTACTTTCCAGTATTAAAACCAACCAACCAACCAACCAATCAATCAATCACTTAGCTGGTAGCTTTAAAACCAACCAACCGACCTAAAACACGCTCTCTCGCTGGACAACCCCCTCAAAGAACATCTATTCCCCTGATTCCCTTGGGTTCGACCCCTACTTACCAAGTACTACCCAGTAGTATAGTTGCGAGTAGCGGACTATTATAAATTTATTCTTGACGTTTGCACATAACGACTGTGCATCCATCAAGTACCCCGCAATTAGCTTGCATCCAGATTTCAAATCTAGAGGTGTGAATAAGGATAAGTTATGTTGGACTCATATGAGCATTTCTACGATTTGCATTATTGAAGCACATTGAGACAACCATATGATAGTATATGTGAGGAAGATGGTAAAGTGGGCGAAGGTGAAATGAATCGAAGTGACGATTCAATGCAATCAAATTATGCAACGGATGATGATTGTTGATCTGCAGGTGTTGTTGTGTTATTTTGTGTCAAAAAAATGTTGACAAATTTCTTGTGGTGTTGTTCAAAATGTAATGGAAACAGCAGGGAGTTGAAGTGTTGGATTTATGATTTGGTCTGTTCTGTTCTGTTTATGCGACAAACTTAGGTTACCAGTGTCGCTAAATACCATTTCATTTAGGGGGAAGGGTTTGGAGGGAATTTGAAATTTTTGAAGGAGTTGGCAAAAATTCAATTTTCGTCAACTTTACGCGACGTCGAAGACCATGTTTTGTCGCATAAACTGAAGGCCTGGGCCAAAAAAAAGGCCCAATCTTCTTAGCATCTAAACCCTAATTGTTTGACATCCAAACTCCTTCCCACTTCTCCATCTGTCTCGCTGCCTCTCGCTTCTCACCCAAACTCGCCGCCTCTCACTTCTCACCATCGCAGCTCGCTCTGATCTCACTGCCGCAGCTCACACCAATGGCCAAATCGAAGAACACTGCTTGTAGACGTCCCGACGATGTCACCGTAACCATTCGTCGGCCCTCGATGAAACTTAGGTCTCCTTCCGCCGTCACTCATCCACGAAGCTCATTAACACTCCACCACCGAAGCCCACTACCGGAATCGTATGCGCTGAGTCACCTGAACTCTCCTCTCCACCGTCTTCTCCGGTTGTCCAACAAGAACGTATGCCGTTTGTTGTTCCTGATGTCAGGCGGACGGAGCGCTCTAAGGCAATCTTGCATGCAATGGCGGAGGAAGAAGGACCGTCAAGGCACCTGAAGAAGCTGGATGCTATTAATACACCACCTGAGCTACAGAAGAAGACCAACAAAGTCCCCGTGCCCGTAGCCACTCCAACTCGAAAGAAGAAAAATGATTGCCCTGCTGTTCCGGTTCGACAGACGCCAAAACGCAAGTCAAAGAAAGTACCTGATGAAGCCTGATGGACCATAATTATATGAATCAAAAACACAGTAAAACCCGCTAAATTAGACTGTTTGTCTAGTTAACTTTTGCTTGTTAGTTCCGATATATTTCTACAGGGTATTTTGGCACTTAGAGAGAAAACATGCTAAGGAGGAGTTTTTAAGCGGAAAATGAAGAACGAGTCATTCCAGGTCACGACCATGCTACACTCAAAATCAGCCTTAACATCCTTCATGGAACTGACTTGGAATCACTCAAATATTCTAGAACCGTCGGCAAATGGACAAGAACGCAAGGCAAAAGCACCGAGCCCGGTAAAGGCCAAACAAGGGCAATTTCATCGGATTTGAGATTTCGACCATGTTCCAAGCGGAATTTGGCTTAGGTTCCTTCTTGAGATCATCTTAGAATGACATTTTCATTCAGAATACACTCTCCAAAATCCAAGAAGCTCCAGCCAAAGCTCCGGTCAGTTCCGGTCAAACCGATGGCTTTTGTGAAAAGGTCACAAGCTTCTAGAAGGGATGCTCCTCCTCACATGGGTGGCTCCTCCACTCTCCTCCCTCCACCTCACAGCAGCCGGCGGCTTTTGAGCCACCACAAGGTGGTGACAAGTGGTGGCTCCTCCTCCACATCTTCAAAGCCTCCTCCTCCACCCTTGGATGCAACACCACATGCCTTCATCTCATCCCTCCATTTCCTCCTCCTTAGGCTATAAATATGAGGCTTCTCCTCCACATTTGAATCATCCCATATCCCATACTTGTACACACTTTAGAGAGAGAGAGGGCTTAACCCTCCTCTCTTCATTTTCAATAAAATTGTTCTTCGCTTTGGAAATAAAGGATAGCTCCCTTGGCGCTTCAACGGTTGTAAGTAATTCTTAGTATTTATTCAACTGCTTTATTTCCTTAGTTATAATGATTAGCGCGATAAATAGTAGCTAAACTTGTTATTCGGTTAAAGGGTATACTTGTATTATAAATGTTTTAGACTTTACTCTTAGTATACCTTTGTATTCAAAACTTGTTCTATGTGCCATATATAGTCAGAGTTTCCAAGGTTGAGTGGAAGCTGTCACAAGCAAAACTCTTCCGTGGGAATTCGTGATCATACTCGGTAAGTGGAAGCTGTCACAAGCAAAACTTATCGAGGAGGTCGACTTATCTAAAACACCACTTGATCGCAACGTCACTGGGAGATCAGGTGGATGCACATAGACTATCATACCTTGAAAGAGGTGTTTTAAATGATGTTGCAAGTCTTGCGCTAGAAATAACCTAGATTCATCTTTGAATACTTAGCATGATCATGTCTTGCGCTAGAAATAGTCTCAATTCATCTTTGAACACTTGGTATGATCATTAGCGGTCGATGATAAACAATTATAATACAAGGCCCCTAAAACTGAATACTTTCCTCACAGTCCATTATCAATTATTGTAATTTACTTTCAGTTCTCAACTCACACTCAAACCCAACCCCAATTGCATTTAATTTCTGCATAAGCTTCATTAAAGAACAATTAATCCACACTGACTCCCTTGGGTTCGACCCCTACTTACCACTTGCTACCTAGTAGTGTAGTCGCGAGTAGCGGACTTATAAATTTATTTGTACATTTGCTCTGACGACAAGCATCTGTCAAATTGGCGCCGTTGCCGGGGAGTTGTGCATAGGAATAGTTGTTCTATTTTTTTTTTCTTTTTTCTTTTATCATGCAATTCACCAATTCATACTACTACGGAATGGAACCTTGGAACAATACGGTGTTTTCCCCACCACCCTTCAAACTTGAAATCCGCGAGAAGATCAACAAAATAACGCAATCCCGGGACGAAACATTGGATGAGTACTTATGGTACTTCGATTCCATTGTGACGAGCTGCCCGCACCATGGATTTACCAACTCCGATCTTCAAATAAAATTTCTCTGTGGAATGTTGCCACATGAGTGGGACCAGCTAAATAATGCAGCAGGAGGATCAATGTGGGACTTAACCGTGGATGATCTTTGGATATTAATCAATGATTTGGCCGCAAGGTCAAGACCGAGCCAAGATCAGGCCGAGCCACTCAAGGACGGTATAACGGAGCTGGCATCAAGCATCCAGCAGTTGGAAAACACAATGCAACAAATCAGAGCTAAAACTGAATTATGGGACGTATTTATACGATTCATCAAGTACACAAAACCCACAAAATAAGACATTTGGTCATACGAACATGTGCTTGTTGATGTCGTTTTATGTATACAGACAATTTTGGAGTCTAAAGAGGAAACACACTTAAAAAGGGAGATTTGTGCCAAAAAAGCATGCAAAGTCATTTCGAGCCAGCCAAGGCCCGAGGGAATTCGACCATGGCCCGAGGATCCCAACCGGGGACCGAGAAAAGCTCACAGGGGACCGAGAAAACTAGCCGGGCCGCGTCCGAGAAATATCGGACCCCATCCGAGAAGATGCCCCGAGAGGAACAGTAACGGTCCGGTCCCTAGCCCGAGAACGAGTACCGAGAAACATTGGTCTGCGCCTAGGCATCGCCCAGGTCCCCGTCCGAGAAGTACCGTCCGCGTCCGAGATGCCCGTCCGAGGACCCGGGTCTTTCTGAGCCAAATCTACACATTCTAGGGCCAATCATAATTCCGGCCGGGCCCTTGCAAATCTAGCTCGGGCATTCATCTTAAAATCACTTCAACATGCTAGGACCATTGCCCAAAGGTCAAGAACGCAATGCCAAGAACTCGAGCCCGCTCAAGGCCAATCTAGGGCAATATCGGCCGTTTTGGGATTTCGACCATGCCCCGGGCAGAATTTGGCTTAGCACCCTTCTTGAGATCATCTTAGAATGACTTTGTCGTTCAGAATCCACTGTCCAAAAGCCAAGGACCGCCGGCTAAAATACCAGCCAGATTCCGGCCAGATTCCGGCCAACTCCGACCAAGCTCCGATCAATCTCCGGCAAGGCACAACCATGAACCAACCAAGTTCCGGCCAAGAAACCAACCAAGAACCAAATTCTCAAACTATTCCAGTTGGCTTCTACTATTCATTTCGGTTGGCATTTGGAGTTCGGTTGCATTGGGATCCAACTAGAGGCGGCTTTGGGGAGTGCCACCTGTGGCCGGCGGCTTTGGAGAGGCCATGTGCAAGTGGCCAAGTCGGTTGGAAGGCAAGTGCAAGGCATGTGGATGGCTTTTGGCTAAACCAATCAAAATGAAGTGCTTTTGAGATATTTCCATGCCATAAACTTAGCCCCCAAGTCTTCCTTTGCCTATAAATAGAAGGCCTTAGCCTTAGAAATCCTTCATGTACATACTTGGAGTTGAGAGCTTCTCTCTCTCTCCTCACTTCAATACAAACCTTTCTACATTTTCCTTTGTTATTTCCGAAATGCTCTCTACTTTTGTTCTTTGTTCTTGTTCTTGAAACCGAAGCTCTCTTTCCTTTACTTGTCTTGATTTGGAGCTCCTCTCCTTTATCTTTCTGTCAAAGCCATGGCTTCCCTTTACTTGCTTTACAAAATTGCTTTCGGTTACAAAATTGCTCTCGGTTTCCTTTACTTTTCTTGTACTCGTCTTTACTTTTCGGTTACCTTTACTTTCATAAGTATGGTGCTTGTATTCCTTGACATGAATACAAGTAGCTAAAGCATATTCGGTCAAAGGGTGTTCATACTTGTGTATGCATCTTGAGACTTGAGCTTAATGCTTCTTTGTGTATCAACTAGTTCTTGTGCCCTTCATTCGGTTTGAACAACAGGGTTAAGTGGATGCTTGAAATGGCAAAGCTTTTCCGAGTGGTTCAAACCCTCTTTAAGTCGCTTGGTTGATCGGAAATGAGAGATCAAGTGGCTGGACTTTAGAACTAGAAGTCTATGTCTTGATTTTGGAGTAGATTGTGGTGTAAGTGCTTGAAATGGCCTTACTTAGGGTTTATGTCTTGAAATGGAATAAACCCACACTTATGAACATAAAGTAAGTCTATGATGGAAGTGTCACAATGTGAGACCCTAGACTGAATATCTTTCATCCTTACTTATCGCACTTTACATTTACGCACTTTACTTTCCTGTCATTTATTTTCAGCACATTTACTTTTCAGCACATTTACTTTCAGCACTTTACATTCAGCACTTTACTTTCCTGTCATTTACTTTTACGCACTTTACTTTTCAGTCATTTACTTTCTGTCTAAAAACAACCCAAAAAAAACAATTGTATTTACTTTAATTTTCTTTCTTTTTAAAGAACAACTAATCCACACTGACTCTCTTGGGTTCGACCCTTACTTACCGCTTGCTAATCCCATAGTGAGGCACGAGTAGTGAAACTATAAATGTAAATTTTGCAGCGCACAACGACGTGCTGTCAAGCCCCTAATACAATATCCCAACCTATGCCGGTGGTTGCTCCCGAACCCACAGCTCCAGAGTTTGAACCAATGCACTCGTTTGACAACAGTTCATCAGATGATGACGATGGTACTGAAGACAATTTGGCAAATATTCCAAGCATTAGATGCAAGAGCGATGGTTATGTGATAACAGGTAACAAGCCTGTTTGTTATTATGTGTTTGTTATTGTATTTTTATGATGAAATGTGTCTGTTATTGTTAATTATACAGTTTGTTAAATACATAATGGATTTTTCAATGACAGTGGATGAAACTGGGGAGAAGAGGAAGGTACGTGGAGTCGTGAATTGTTCAACGGTGGCAAGCTATAAGCAGACACATAATAAAGGGCAGCCGATCAAGGTAGAGTTTTTACCCAACGGGACTGGGCCTGCTGTGCAAGCTGTGGTAAGCCTAATTATACATGAGATTGGTAGTGCTGTGAAGGAAAAGGTTCCAATGAAAGCATCATCATTCAGGAAACTTCAGCAACAGGATCGGCGTATTGTGTTTGATCATTTGAGAGTCAGTAGTTTCTTTTTTATCTTTGCATTTAATTCATTATTTGTCTGCAAAATTTTAACCATACATTTGTTCATTGCAGCCAAACTTTGTTATTGAGAAAGAAGATGACCAGCTGTGGAACTATATTTTCAGGAAAGCCTGTGAGAGGTTTCGTGACTGGAAATCAAATTACAAAACTTTCTACAAGAAGTATGGACCCGATGTAACTCCCAGGGAGTTTTTGGATAGGCGTGATCAGTGGGAATGGCTTAAGAGCCACTTTGATGAACCAAAAAATAAGGTTAAGCTTTCAATTTAATTGCAAGTTGACATTTTATTGCTGTTCTTCTTTTTTTGCAGTTTATCATATTTTATTAATGCATAACTTTATAAGTACTCTCAAACTTGTCTAAATTCTTTTATTACAGGAGCGGGGTAAGAAGATGTCAGACGTACGTAATAATCCGAATAGAATGAACCATCGTGCTGGAAAATGTGCATTCCACACGAGGGCTGCCACACTCGCTGCCAAAGGAGATAAGGCACACTTTATAGCCACGTTCTCCCAAGTTTACTCGGGTGATCCCAAGGGTGCTGCCCTTGCAGTAAGTTTCTTTAGAATCATTTTTATGTACTTCAAATTTATATATGTTGATGTTTAACTTGGTTGTATCTGTCGATTCTTATTATCCCACATGTTATCCCATATATGTTCTTTTATCATGTATGTTACGTATAATGGTTGGGGTATGATGTGTTGTTGTTCATGTGAAACAAGTTATTGTGTTATTTGCATTGTTATCTACCATGTCCTTATCCTCTTGTGCATATATTATCTGCCATGTTTTATCTTGGTGAAACATGTGCTCTTGTTATGTGTCATGCTCATGTTAACAATTATTTGGGTCATGTAATTCATGTCAACTTTATTTGCTAAAGATTCATGTTCTCTGTTATTTTCTACTGTCTTGGCAGACTTTGTAGTGTGCTTTGTGATTTTTTTACACTTTACAATGTTTACATTTGTAGGAAAAAATGCAAGCAATGGTTCGTCAAGCGTTGGCAAATCAGAATGGTGATGAATCTGAGCACAGTATACTCGATGATCATGAACCCCTTCTTGTTGCTACTCAGATTGACATCATAAGCCAAGTGGTTGGGCAGACGCGTGGAACATATGTATCCGGGACTGGTAAAGCCTTCAAAAGACCACCCTTTCCAAGAGGAGGTGCAAGAAACTCCCATCTGAAAGAGCAACTGGAAAAGCAAAAAGATGAATTTCAAGAGATGAAGTCTGCATTTGAAGAAAGGAAACGTGTGCTCGAGGACTTGGTGGTGCGTGGTGGTTTAGTAAATTTGGTAAGCCACAATGCTTCGGAAGGTGCCACCAGTTACAACCCTGATGCTAGAAACTAAGTTGTTGATTAGTTTTTGGCCAAACTGTTGTGCTTTTGTTTTGGTGCACATCTTGCTATGCTTTGCTTAGATACTGGTTTGCTAGTGCAAACATTGTTGTTTGCTTGTTGGATGCTATTTTATGTGTAATCAAAATTATTTGGTGTTTGGTATCAGGATCTAAACTTCTGTATGCTATTTTAATCCATAATGTTTTCTGCCATATATGCGGCGTATACAAGTTTTTGCCACAATTATATGTTTAATATTAGTCACCAAATCTCTTTTATACGAACGTTATATATTCAAAATGAATCGTGAAATCCTTTTAATACGATATCTAAATGTTCACATAAGGTCGCGTAAAATGGTTTATACGACATATATACGTTTACTAACGATAGTGTAAATCTATTTATACGGCATCTATATACTTAATATATGTCGCGAAGGATAGTTTATACGACATATATACGTTCACAATTAGTCACAAAACAAAGTTTATACGACGTGTATTTATTCTTTGTATGTCGCGAAATCAAGTTTATACGACAATATTATGTTTAATAGTTGTCGTCAACGCTCTTTTACACCACTTGAGACTGTATATACGCTCATTAGGAGTGGACATCAGCTCCCTGAATACGGGACAAAATAAAACATTAGCCGCATAAACGTTTAACATATCGCGACTATCGCTAAGTCAGTTGTCGCATAAACATCTCGCTACTTCGATTTTGCGACCAACTTTACGCGACACACTGAACGTCACATAAAGTATATGCGACCCATTTTGCTGTTTACGCGACACACTGAACGTCACATAAAGTATATGCGACCCATTTTGCTGTTTACGCGCCGTGAAAAAAGTGTGTCATAAGATGTAAAATGGTGTAGTGAAGTTTAAGTCTGATCATTAACAACTCGAGGACTAAATTGAAAATAACATTATTAGTTTTTATACCCCTCAGTGTGGATTGACTATAATACCCCTCCGTGTGTTTGTTCGGGATTTCGACTAAATGGGACACGTGTCAGCTTGAAATTGAGTTTGTAGTTTTTATATATAAATCGGTTTGTACCTGAACCGCACTCATAGTATTAAACATCATAATTTTGATATTATTTTATGCAAAGTATATCGTCTTCAAATCACTATTTTTCTCATGAAAATCACTATTTTTTACTGTGCGTAACCCGATATATATTTACTAACCACTCTTGTTGTCGCCACTCTGACGCGTCAAACTTAAATTTATAATCTCCTGCAAGAAACTAGCTAGTGGCAAGCAGGGTCGAACCCAAGGGAACTGGTTGTTGAAGCTGTTACTGAAAACAATTAAAAAGGGGTGGTTTTTGTGAGCATATATTGTAAGACACAACAGAAAAGACTAACGAAGATTTCAATCAGAGGAAGCATTCAGCTTAGGGTTTCTATTGTGACACGTTTATCATTGACTGCTGATAATCAAATCTCAAGTTTCTAAGTGTGGTTATTCCGGCAAAGGTAATAACCTAAAGTATCCCGGCAAAGGTGATACACCACAGTCTAACCCGGCAAAGGTGTTAGACTTCTAGTTCTTCTAAACCCAATAATCCGGCAAAGATATTATCGAATCTAGGTGTTACTACCTGTCTTTACGGCAAAGTATCCAACAAGTATTAACGATAGGGACTGAATTATTCGGCTAAGCTTTACGGCAGAGTATCCACTTAGCTTCACAATTCAATCCTTGAAAGTAAGCTTAAGAACTAGAGAAATGGATTCAGCAGGAGTCTGTGTCGACATTGTTTCACCGATCGAAGTTCGAAGAGTGAACCCTAGACGGGAATCGGGTCGGCTGGATATGTGAATTTGAAGATCGCGTTTATGGCGATTTGATTGAGCTGTAAGGAGGGGGTCTAAGAGTATTTGCACCTTGAAGTTTTGGTTAATCTGAAGGCCTGAGGAATGACAGAAGCTTGGGGAAAGGGCGTCATGGCTGAAGGAGAACAGCAAATTGAGCTTAAGTTCCGAATTTTTGACGGAACAGATATATCTCACAATACATATGCATCGTCAACCAGTGTTGCCAGTTTGAAACAACAGTTGGTGGGTCAGTGGCCTCAAGATAAGTCGAGCATTCCCAAATCTATCAATGATTTCAAGCTTATACACGCTGGAAAGGTTTTGGAAAATAACAAGACACTTGCAGAATCTAGACTCTTTTTATGGAGATCTTCCTGGTGGAGTTATAACGATGCATGTGGTAGTGCAGCCTCCCTTAGCGAAAAAGAAGTCAGACAAGAAAGGGGAAGAAACCATAAAGCATAATTCTTAGCATCCTGTGAAGAAGGCATGGCTAGCCTCCTGTGCGCATAGCATCATGTGAAGAACTTCAGTGACTGGTCCACCATGGTCAAGCCGCTGTCTCTACAATTTATTGTTCTGCTTCACAATTTTCATTTGTTCAGGTTATCTCATATTAAAGCTTAATATATATATACGAATGTGCAAGTCAAAAAAACTATAGAAACAAGATATTGCATTAAGTATAAAGTCTCAAAACGTATGTCACAACGAGCGAAACCCTAATCTGAATTAGAAGTTTAGCTACACATAATCATGGAAAACATAATGATAAGTAGTAAAGAATTCTCTCCTCTCGTCGAAAGCTTCGCCTTCTCCTCCAGAGCCGTCTTGATCTTCGTAGAATGTAGAATGATGGAAACCCTTCTCCACAACCTTAATATATAAGTTTGTAGGTTTCTAAATCTGTTTTTGGGCCAAATTGCCAATTTTTGGACTCGCTGATGTCATCAAACGCGTTGCTGACATCAGCGGCCATGCCCAACCACTACGTTATTGCCGCGCCCAACGTTAACGTTAGCAATGCGCTAATGTCTACAGTGGGCGCGGTACTCATTGTTTCCCGACTTTGACTCTTGATTTGACCATCCAAATGACCTCGGATGCTCTCGGTGTAAACTAGAGAGTTGTAGAAAATTGAGTCAGCCACGCAACGGCATGTAATTCGTATTTTTATAATCAACGGTCCATTTCCAGTGCTACATCGAACGTCCAGAGGTCTGGTCTGCCATTGTGGTGTTGTTGGCACAAAATGACATCTTTTGAGCGCGTTTCCTTCTAAAGATTCAGAAACACCTGAAATGCAAAACCACACTAAAAAGTAATTGTTCGCATAATAAAGTGTCAAAATAAATAGGATTAGTTGATTCGACGAAACGTATAAATACGACTCATCAAACCACCCCACACTTAAACTTGTTCGTCCCGAACAAGAACAAGTCATAGAAGGAAAATAAATATAACACCACAATTTCTTCGACGTGCTGGATGAATGCACATGAATATGAGTTGCTAGTCTAGATTCTGCTTTTCTATGCATAACTCAATCGCTACTAAAATCATCATGCTCAATGTGGAATAAACTTGATACATGTTACCTTTGAGCTGAAATTCAAACCTATTCGGATGAATGGGAGATAGTCCTCTTTAGACCCATGATCTGCATTCGCTGTTCCGAACTCTAGCTATATGGTTACACTTCATTGCTTTTTCTGGCACATGATTCATTCGAGCTTCAAGGTTTTTTTTAGTTCTTCTTTCTTCTTTTGTTGGACAGCTTTTGTAGTGACTTTCTTTGACCTTTGGCTCTTGATGTATGAATGATGTACTTCACTTTTTACGTGTAGAACTTTCACAATTTGGCTGATTTTTCTTGAGCTTTGCTCCTTTGCTGTGAACAGCTTGTCCTTTTTCCTTTCTTTTGAAGGAGGTCCAATCATCACCCACGAGCATATGGAAATACCTCCCCGCTCTTTCTCATCCTCGACTTTTTAACGCGAGTCAAGATGGGGGCCCTCCACCTATTTTCCCGGTTACTTCGGACTAGAGATAGGACGGTCTGTTTTCCCGTCCCGCCTACTTACATAAATGCTGCAGTGGCGGAGCTAACTCTGAACCATGTTTTCTGGAAGTGCTAGCCTCTACGAAATCCACATAACCATATAACTCGAAATTCGATCCTTTGAATGCTTCATCAAGTCTCTTTAGGACATTTCTATCAACTCCACATCCTTGTTTATTTCAACTCAAAAGGACACGTAGTAGGTTAAATTCACATGTAAAAGCACAATTTACACGAGAGAAATTCAATATAATCAGCATCATCTATTTCACATCATCAACATCCAATACTGCTTATCCAGGAAAAAGAGAGAAATTTCATACTTTTCAAAAAAATTTAAAAAGGAAACGTGCTGACATAGTGCAATATGCAAGAGAAATAAACGTGCTGACACAACTGACTGACAGAATCTCCCACCCCACACTTTTGAACCAAGCGTGTCCTCACGGTACGACTTAAGTTCAAAGACACAACAATGCAAGACACACAAACATAAGGAAAAAGTAAACAGAGAATAAAGGTGAACAGGCACTCCCCTCGTTTCGTTGCATGAAGATGAGAATTCTTGTCAAACGAGTCGGTCATCGCTGGTCAATGGTCAACTGCGCCCACAACAGACGTTAAGGGTGCTTAATGTCATCGTTCGGCGCGGTGCTAATTTTGCATGTTTGCGCAGTGCTAATGTTAATGCTCGGCACGATCCGCACTGAGTTGCACCTGTTTCCAGCATGAAAAACATCTCTTTTCCCAAAAGACAATGTAAAAAACATGAATCAAGACTCAAACAAACATAAATGACATAAAAAATGAAGAAACAAAAATTTAACGAGCTGCCTCCCTACGAGCACCTTTGTTTTACGTCGTTGGGTCGACGATACCTTATTAGGGATCACAAGTTAGGATCCCAAGGTTGTGTGAGGTCAAACTTCTCTACTCCCTTGTGCTGCTCATAGCCCTCATCGAGTGGTGCTCTCATGTCTGTCCATCCTGGTTTCCATCCACATGTGTCATGTCTCGGTAGGTCGAATGAAACTACTATAGAGACATGCTTGCAAGACCAAGCTTGTTTTTTCTCCTTATGATGCTTCCAACTCACGAATGTGTTTTTGAATGATAGTTTGTAGTTGGTGATCCAGTTTCTAATCCTGCATAATGGGATACTAGCAGCCACATTGTAAAGTGAACCAAACGCCTTTTCTTATAATTTTTTAGGTCCACCATCCTGCAAGTACAAAACAAGAGGCATATGAGTCATATGTAATTCCATATTAAATTCAGCGCTTACCTCAGAATTTGTAGTAATCAAGTCTGTGCAAAGGTAAGGAGTGAAGTTTTCTTCGCTAGAACATATTTCCTCCTCGTATGTCGCTGGCACTATTCGGCTGAATTTATCCTCATCTTCTTCTTTTCATGTTTCTTCTTCGCCTGCTTCTTCTTCTTTTTGGCTCTTTATGATCATCTTGGATGATGTTATCATGTACAAGAAGTGGAAGAGGTGTATCAAAACTTTGTATAATTTGAGGTGGTTCAGAGATTACCGCAGACATGATTATTTCTTCCTCCGTGTGAACCTCTTTGGTAGTAGTGGAATTATCCTCTCCATCTGAAGCTTGAGTCTCTGTTGCGGGTAAGGTTGTGATGGGGGTGTTGCATGTGATGCCGGGCACGATTTACACTGAATCAGCTTCCACTGATTGTGACTTATTATTTGTTGTGTGCATCTGACCCCGTCTTGATCTCTGTGACATATCATCTATCAGGTCCCATTTATCATAAATGTGTAAAGTCATTACTGAATCTCCTGCTGTAGCATCAAGCATAGAACGCTCTAGTGGAATCATCCCATTAAGAAAGCTCTCAAGAAGAAATAAATCTGTTAATCCATGGTGCGGACAGCTTCCCTCAAGGTCATCGAAGCGTTGACCAACTATTCGTTTTCACCTCTAAATAGTATCAATGAAGAGAGGATCGAATGTAGTGAGTCAAAACATTTATAATGACCGGTAGGGTACTGGGTCGAACCCTGAGGAGCAAGCCAAGCACATGCACTATATAAGATCGTGTTTCCGTTCCTCTATTCTAATCCAAAATGTATAAAGGGGGTGTGTATATCTAAATCCTATGTGGTGAGTAATTGGAGATAAAAGATAAGTAAGAGGTGTTTCGAGGGGTTACTCCCCTCCTTGGCAATTTCCAAATGATCACATACACGATATTCAAACATTTCATGGTAGTCAAATAGTTTTGAACCTTCTTAGCTTGAACCTCACTCAATTAGAGGATATCGGTTCATTCCATTGCATTATCGTCCTATGGGTGGAAGATAGATGCAATGAACATACGCACTAGTTCACTTCCTACCCATGCATTGTAGAAAACCTAGCTTAGACTAAGATATACTAATGTTCATGTGAATCTAATCTTAGCCAAGCTCTCTTATAGCTCTAACCTCACTCTCTCAAGGTAATTGGTTCATTCCATAGCACTATTATTCTTGGAATGTATTCCTAAGGTAATAAATACTATGAACTCGGGCACTAGTTAACAACAAATGCATACACTAGATACGATCACATTCTCTATTATCCGCACTAGATTCAACATGTAACTTAGGCATTTTATCAAACACTTAGTAGCATGTCATATATGAAGTGCATAGAAAACATAAATTTGACACCATTAGATGGGATTGATTGATGATTCGCTTTATGACTAACTCTAATGAATTAAACATTCAATCCTTAGTCAAGCATTCATGTCCTACGGTTCATTTGCATGATTTAAGATATAGATCATTTTCTCCATCCTAGAACTATTCCCTAGGGTTTCCAAGTCCTAAGTTCAAGTTTTAGTCCAAGTTGTCACTTAAGCATTTTATCAAACACCTAGAGTGCATAACATTCATAACACAAGAGAAAATGAAATCAACAATCATCCATATGAATATCAATGTATATATGTGATCAAAGAGTACCAAGGAGATACTTCTCTCTCGGCCTAGTCTTGAACTTCTCGGAAGTTCAGTTGTCATCTTTCAAAGACGTAGCTTGATAGCTGTGTGTGTACTTCGTTGATCCTCCAGCACAGCCTGAACACCACACTGTGCAGACGGTTGCTTCAGGGCTGATATTCCGATGTGGAATAGCCAGCCGTCGCTTCTCCCCCAATCTCACGAACTCTCGTGTTTAGCTTTCTCTCTCGGGAGGCGCGCATATGAGGATGCCCTAGCATTGCATTTATACGCTAGGACGAAACCCTAATCCGATCAGAATATGTCGTCAAATACTTCAGAGATGTTGCGAAATATTTGCTGAATATTCGATCTATCTTTAAAGATGACTTCCACCCCAAGTCAACCGATATTCCCTCAGCCAATCTGCGTATATTTGATCGCACAGTTCTTTTATGATGATCCGTCGTTTGGCTTCCATCAAATAGCTTTGTCGATATCTTCAGGATGTCAATCAAATAAGATATCTGCTTCAATCTCGTCGTCGACAGCTTCTTCATAAGATATCTTCTTCGACATGTTAGACAAGAGGTTTCCAATTTCGGCAGGGAAATATTAGAGTGACCTCTCAAAAGATCTGTGTCGTTGCTGACTGGCTCCAACTGGAAAGATTCTCAATCTTTAGTATCTTCAGAATAACAGTATCTTGATCATGCGTCTTCTGTACGCTGTACTTCTGTGCCAGCATCTGATTGAACTCTAGCTTGAACTGTCTAAAGATGTTTTGTCAAAGACATGCCAATCATGGGAACATCAATCTCCCCCGTGGCATTTTGGCAAAACCGAATCTATCTTTAGACCGAAACTACTCCCCCTTTTTGCCACAAACTGGCAAGGGGTCCAACCGACTTCATCCAGTCAATCAATCAGCGCATGCTGATGCTGAGGGAGCACTTACGACTCTTTGGTATCTGAAGTCTGGTCAACTCCCCCTCGAACATGGCCTGGGATACGCGCACATACCGTGAGACTGTCGGACCAAGATGTCTTAGCAGCTGTTCGAATCCCTGAATGATCTCTACTTCCTTCAGTAGAATATAGTCAGAGATGCTGTTGGGAATGACTCCCTTGGAACTGACAACTTATTAGGTAGCCTCTTAGAGATGACCTTCTTCTACGCTTCCTTCCACTTAGTTGCTGCATCTGTACCGACTAATCACATTTCATGCTCAGATCTTTTAGTTGATACACTGGGTGGAGCCGCTCATGGAGCACTCTTCTTCCTTTGCTTGGATGTACTTGTTCCCCCTGTATCTGTACCGTGCCATTCCTCTAGGTGGATACTTCAGTCGAGTATGATTGGATGGTCACTTTCTTATCAATACTCTCTTTAGTTCATCCATTGACACTGAGTCCCGATTTCCCTTGAAACTCCATCATCTGGTCTCCCGTCACTGGATCACTCCTTCAACAGCTGTCTTCACAGTAGTCCTGTCGGTGTCTAACGTTTCTGGAGTCTTGACAAGCTCATCTCCTTCACGAGTGATAGTGCCTACCTTGTCCGAGTCTTGGACAGTCTTATCAAGGTCCATGTCCATTAAGTTCGTCATCTTTCTGAAACTTCTGATCCTCAATCATATTGAATTATACTCAATATCTGTCTCTCTTTGACATCAAGACATGAATAGCTGGGGGATCCACCAACGTATGGGCATCCTCCGTAACGTCATCATGCTTCCTTCCGGTCCCTTAAATTTTCTCTAGATAAGATCTGGATGACTTTTGTGGTAAACCTGTCTTACCACCCTACTCCATAGTTGAGACCGCATCATCTGGCACATTTTCCTCCAAATCTACAGCCTGGGCTACTAGGGACTGGTCAGCTTTTGTCTCAACACGATTGGCAATCTTCTAGTTTAGCAACTCATCACTAATATCATCAATATCCTTGAACGGCGCATCCAGGCCTTCATTCTTGTAGGGTGTATGGGACTCTTCCATCACATTACCCAATTGCGTTGCTTCCAGTCCTCTACTTGCATTCTCATTCTCCTGCTTAACAGGATCACACTCTTCGCCCTGCGGACTTACCCTTCTTCTGCAGAAACAGTCACAGAAACTCCCTCTTGGTAGCAGGAGAACAAGCCTTGGGTGAGCAGAGGAGATTACCACATTTAGGGGTCAGGAAATCGTCTGATTTTCCATTATAGTCTACACACTCTCCTTGTTTCGGGTAGATACTCCCTTCCTTTCCTTCTGTTCCAGCTTCCTGTGGATAGGTGGTCAGCCCAACTGTTTGAGCTGGTGTTCTGCCTGTGACTGACCCCTGTCTGGAACACTTAGTTCTTGATAACACACAGACCCAAGGAGGATCTGAGTGTTTCAAACTGAGCGGCATCAAGTGGTTTGGTGAATATGTCGGCCAATTATTTGTCTGTTGTAACATGCGTAAGAGTAACCACCTTCTGTTCAACTAGCTCTCGGATGAAGTGATGTCTGATATCTATGTGTTTCGTCCTGGAGTGTTGTACTGGGTTCTTTGAGATACTGATTGCGCTCATGTTGTCACAATACAAGGTCATTTCTTCTTGTTTAACTCCGTATTCAGACAGCATCTGCTTCATCCATAGAAGTTGAGTGCAGCTGCTTCCTGCTGCTATGTATTCTGCTTCAGCCGTAGACAGTGAGATGCTGTTTTGCTTTTTGCTGAACCACGAGACCAAGTTGTTTCCTAAGAAGAAGCATCCTCCAGATGTGCTCTTTCGATCTTCAGCGTTTCCTGCCCAGTCTGCGTCGCAGTAGCCAACCAGATGTGGATTGGTGTCCTTGGTATACCAGATTCCAAAGTCAACAGTCCCGCATACATACTTTATGATTCTCTTAACTTGTAGGAGATGACTTTCCTTGGGGTCTGCCTGGTATTTTGCACAAACGCCAACGGCATAAGCTATATCTGGTCTACTAGCTGTCAAGTACAGGAGGCTTCCAATCATACTCCTGTACAGCGTCTGATCGACCTTTTTTCCAGCCTCGTCTTTGGTAATCTTTATGTGAGTAGCGGCCGGAGTTCGTTTGTGACTTGCTTTCTCAAGGTCAAATTTCTTTATCAGATTCTTGGCATACTTGCTTTGAGAGATGAAAATGCCGTCTTCCTTCTGAGTCACCTGGAGTCCTAGAAAGTAGTTCATTTCCCCAACCATGCTCATCTTGAACTCCTTCTGCATCTGTTCCACAAACTGATCCACCAGGTTCTGGGTATTGGACCCAAACACAATATCGTCAACATAGATTTGTGCGATAATAAAGTCTGACCTTGTGTGTTTAACGAACAGGGTCTTGTCCACTCCCCCTCGCACATATCCATGATCGACGAGGAACACTGTGAGACGCTCATACCAAGCTCTGGGTGCTTGTTTGAGACCGTATAATGCTTTCTTCAGGTGGTACACTGATGCTGGGTGATGCGGATCTTCAAATCCTTTCGGTTGAGCGACGAAAACCTCCTCATTCAGAAGTTCGTTTAGGAAGGCTGTTTTGACATCCATCTGGAACAGTCGAAACTTTAAGTGACGTGCCAGAGCAAGCAGTAGGCGAATGGCTTCAAGGCGTGCAACCGGAGCAAAGGTTTCCTCAAAGTCTATCCCTTCTATTTGAGTATATCCTTGTGCCACTAGGCGAGGTTTGTTTCTTGTGATGATTCCCGATGCGTCGGACTTGTTTTTGAAGATCCATTTTGTACCAATAACGTTGACCCCATCAGGTCTCGGAACCAAATCCCATACATCGTTTCTAGCAAATTCTTCCAGTTCTTCCTGCATAGCGAGGACCCAATACTCATCAAGTAACGCCTCCTTTATGTTTTTAGGCTCGATTGATGAGAGGAAACACGAGCAAGCAGGCAATTCTCTGGAGTTGCTCAGAATTCTGTGAGTTTGAACTCCGTCACTAGGTGAGCCAATAACTTTAGAGATTGGGTGATCCCTGGCAATTCGTCGAGACGGTTGTAGCGTAGTAACATTTTCTCGGGGGTTGGCAGTAACAGCTTCTTCAGAGGGATGATCTTCAGTGGAGTTGTCAGGCGATCCTTCAGTCGGTTCATGCTCAGTCTGCTGGAATGATGGTTGTGTTGCAGGAGCTGTGCTGGTGCTGTCCTCAGCGTCGTCCGGGACCGCCTGTACGAACACTTCATCCTTTACTCTGACATTTATAGATTCCATGACTGATCCTGTGCGCTTGTTGAATACCCGATATGCTCGACTGTTTGAGGAATACCCAAGAAAGAACCCTTCATCACTCTTCGGATCCAGTTTTTGTCGGTACTCCCGGTCGTTCAGAATGTAGCACTCACTTCCAAAGATGTGGAAATATTTGACAGTGGGCTTCTTTCCTTTCCAGAGTTCATAGCAGGTCTTCTCCGTTCCAGTGCGTATAGTGACTCGATTTATAATGTGACATGCTGTGTTCATAGCTTCGGACCAAAACTTCAGAGGGACCTTTTTGGCATGGATCATCACCCGGCCCATCTCTTGAATGGTACGGTTCTTTCGTTCCACCACTCCATTCTGCTGAGGGGTGATTGCTGACGCAAACTGATGAGCAATTTCGTGCTTCATACAGTAGGCACTCATAGTAACATTATTGAATTCTGTGCCATTGTCACTCCTGATGGATATTAGTTTTTCCCCTTTGTCTTCCCTTTCTCGTTGGATAAGAGTAGCCAGCTCTATGAATTGTTGAGCAGCTTCCGTCTTGTCTCGAAGGAACCTTGTCCAGGTGAATCTGGTGAAGTCGTCAACACAGACAAGGACATACTTCTTTCCTCCATAGCTCTCAGTTTGCATTGGTCCCATCAAGTCGATATGGATCAGTTCCAGAGGTCGGTTGGTGCTTATTTGAGAGGCCTTGGGGTGTGATGCTTTCGTCTGTTTCCCGATCTGACATTCTCCACACATCACATCCTGACTTCCTTTGACATTTGGTATTCCCCTGATGAGTCCAGATGAGTAGAGTTTTTTCAATGTCTTGAGATTCAGATGTCCCAACCGTCTGTGCCAAAGGGACATCTCATCTGCTTGACTAGACTGACAGGCTGTTTCAGTTCCTGTTCCAGACCCTGTTCCATCAGATCCGATGAGATAACAGTTGTTGGCTGCTCTGCTTCCTTTCATCAATATTCCCCCATCTTTGTCGAGAACTTGGCATGAGTTGTGAGTGAACTTGACATGGTATCCTCCGTCGCAAAGTTGACTTATGCTGATCAGGTTCACTTTCAGTCCTTCAACTAGGAGAGTGTCTTCGAGGACAGGTAGATCCGAAACCTTCAATGTCCCACAGCCGATTACCTGTCCCTTTCCTCAGTCTCCGAAGGTGACGAACTGCTTCTTTATTACAGGTTGAATCTTCATAAGAAATCTGGGGTCTCCTGTCATATGGGCCGAGCATCCGCTGTCGAAGTACCAGCGATCTTTCTCCATGTGACTTGAAGAGCTGAACGCCACCATGCAAACATCTTTACTTCTGTAAGTTTTGGTGTCTGTTATCTTGAACAGTTTCAGGATCACACTCAGTGTGTCGAGTGTTTGCTTTGATACCATTTGTAATTATGTCCCCTGTTCAAGCTTGTGTCTAGGGTACTGTTGCGACAGACCTTGAACTCTTTGCACACCAGTTCAACTGACAGTTCAAGGTATGGCTAAGACACCCCTTGGACACCTCTCGTAAAGATCCAGCAGTTAGTGAAGATAACTGAAACACACACAGTTAACAGAACCCAAACTCTACCAGAGAGTGTTCCAACAGATTATTTAAGCAGTGTATCAAGCAGTACCGGGAACCAAAGTAAAAGAAACAAAACAGGAGCACGCACGGTATGTTACCCAGTTCAGCCTCGCTCTTCTGGGGGGTTTCCCACACCCCATAATGGGGCACAAATCGTATTACGAGAATTAGAGCTACAAGTGGTCTTACTCTTACACAACTCCGAGTTTGTAATCGCCTAGCCTCTAACTCTCCGTCTCTCGGATTTGCGATCTCGGTTCGTCGCTACTCCCCTCGATCCAATGTGGGTAGGACGAGACTTCTCTCACGGCCTAGTCTTGAACTTCTCGGAAGTTCAGTCGTCTTCTTTCAAAGACGTAGCTTGATAGCTGTGTGTGTGTACTTCGTTGATCCTCCAGCACAGCCTGAACACCACACTGTGCAGACGGTTGCTTTAGGGCTGATATTCCGATGTGGAATAGCCAGCCGTCGCTTCACCCCCAATCTCACAAACTCTCGTGTTTAGCTTTTTCTCTCGAGAGGCGCGCATATGAGGATGCCCTAGCATTGCATTTATACGCTAGGACGAAACCCTAATCCGATCAGAATATGTCGTCAAATACTTCAGAGATGCTGCGAAATATTTGCTGAATATTCGATCTATCTTTAAAGATGACTTCCACCCCAAGTCAACCGATATTCCCTCAGCCAATCTGCTTATATTTGATCGCACAGTTCTTTTATAATGATCCGTCGTTTGGCTTCCATCAAATAGCTTTGTCGATATCTTCAGGATGTCAATCAAATAAGATATCTGCTTCAATCTCGTCGTCGACAGCTTCTTCATAAGATATCTTCTTCGACAAGTTAGACAAAAGGTTTCCAATTTCGGCAGGGAAATATTAGAGTGACCTCTCGAAAGATCTGTGTCGTTGCTGACTGGCTCCAACTGGAAAGATTCTCAATCTTTAGTATCTTCAGAATAACCGTATCTTGATCATGCGTCTTCTGTACGCTGTACTTCTGTGCCAGCATCTGATTGAACTCTAGCTTGAACTGTCTAAAGATGTTTTGTCAAAGACATGCCAATCATGGGAACATCAGAGAGTCATAAGACCCTCAAAACACAAGATCACCACTCACACATCATTTAAGACAACATGGTGTGAGTACGGTTTATAGCACAACAAGTAGAATGGAAAAGATGTAGAAGAAGGAGGATGGTTAATCCTTGAACTCTCTTTTGATCTTCTCTTCTTCTCCTTAGTTGGATCCTTTGATGATTGATGACCTTGGATGAACCTCTTTTCCAATCTTCTTCTCCCCAAAAACCTCCACACTTAGGTCACAAACCCCTCTTTCTATTTATGGCCTCGAGTAAAAATCTAGTACTGTAGCAGATTTCAGCCGACCGGCTGAACTGAAGGTAAGATCCAGCCGGTCGGCTGAAGTTGGCCAATTGCATCGTCTGAAGCCGCAAAAGTTTAGCCGGTCGGCTAGGAATGGTCGTGGGCAAGCCTCCTTCAATCTTTATTCAGCCGGTCGGTTGGCTGATTTTTGCCGACTGGCTGGCACTTCCCAGGCCTTTTTGGTAGTCTTCCCGTTCGAATTTGGCTTTGGCGTCTACTAAAAAGTTGTAGCCCATTGAGTAATTTTTTTTAACAAGGTTCGAGTCAGCCAATTCAAACACCGTATGCGCTCTGGGCGTCCAAAACAAGCTGCAAAGGTCAATTTGCCCTATTTTGCTCTAAATCTTTGGTTTTTTCCCGAGTCTTTGTATTTTGGCTTTGACCTTGGGGGAAACTTGTTTTCTACCTGAAATGTAGAGATAGAGGTTAAATGACATCAAAATAATGTCGAAAATGACCCAAAACTATAGTGAAGAATGGCCATAAATCAGTCAAAAACTCGACTGATCAACACTCCACACTTAAGTTTTGTTCGTCCCGAACAAAGCATGAGAATATATCAAGGTCATGCAAATGTCAAAATGCTAATGGTGCTATGTTTTTCGTCTATTTGCCTCACTAGATTTCACAAGGTCTCGATCATTATTCCTAATCTTGTTATTCAAAGGAAAATGACAAGTATGTACAATCAAACTAGCTCCTTTTCGTAGGCATTACAAATGCATTTAGCGTATGCATTAAGCCTTTAAACCCCTAGGCTACCCTAGTGGACGAGTTATAGTCTCGTGAGAGTTTTCAGAAAAGGGAATAATCACAAATCCCATATGCACCTATCCCATGAGAATGAATTCAAGAGTGCTCAACCAAGGCGAGGATTTCTCAAAACAAATCCCTTACCCCAAGCTAGGACTACCATCACATTATCATCAAAAGAATTTTTGAACCATTTGAGTACCCATGAGGTTGTGTATTCAAGATCATCAATACTAGAGCTATCAAATGTCTCATCCAAAGATCTACTCATTTTCAAGGTAATACAATAGAAGCAAAGTTAATAGTTTTGCACAAAAGAGTGTCAATCGCTCACCTATGCTACCTAGGGCTAGTCCATGGGCTCGCGACACGAAACTCATTCCCATGTTTTAGGCGCTTAAGCCATAATCCATAAGGGAAGAGGAGTTCGACACTAGAGTTCTTATAAAACAAGCAAAGACCAAATGATAGCTCCTGTGCAGGCACAAGGGTTGTCCAAGAGTTAATCCAACTAGCACACAATACAAATGATGCACCCGCGCAAAAGTAGGATGATGGAAGAACATAAAGCCAAGTTTTAAGTGTTCTTTATTTTCTTTTTCAAATGGCCTCTGGCCTACAAATGCTTTCGAGGGGGAACTTTTCTTCCTAACCCCCATCATTTTTATCGTTTTTGCAACAAAACATCTCTAGTACTCGAGAAAGTTTTTAGTTGGGGCTTTGCCCTTTTTTGACCATGAAAATGAAGCATTTTTTTGTTGGGGCCTATTTTTTGCCCTCTTTTGTTTTTGACTGCACACTTAAAACTTGACAATATGTTCAAGGAATGTATGGAATGCGCGTGAAACAACGTGGCACTAAATTAGAAAACTCAAGTCACCAAGGAGCAAACAAAAGGTCTAAGTTTTTCGTGAAAATTTTAAAAGTGCTTGCTAAAAGTTAATCCAATGTATTTCAAAGAAAATACTTAGAAAATTAGATAGACAAGAGTTAGCAATGATATTGGTTCACAAGAATGCACATTCAAGGGACTAGGTGACGGGTGTCGTTGTACCCGTCAAAAATAGAATTTATATTTCCGACTAGCTAGTGGCAAATCGGGTCGTGTCCACAGAGATCGGTGTAAGAATCTGTTTACTAAGTATAAAAGTAACAACGTAAATATCGAACAAGTCAAATAAAACACAAGTACGCAACAAAGATCAATTATCACGGAATCAATTGTCACACAAATTCGTAAATCAATTATCAAGAGAAGTGCAAGCTAGAACGGTGTAAGAACCTGCACTCGAGGCGCATTATCAGGGTACCAATTCCACTAACTAATCGACTCTTAACATGAATAAAATAAAAAACACACCGGGTTGCCTCCCGGTAAGCGCCTTTGTTTAACGTCCTTGGCCGGACATTACCTCTTTAGGGATCACAAGTTAGGATCCCATGGCTGCTCCAAGTCAAACTTACCGATCAGCGTGCTCCTCTCCTCAGCACTTCCACAAGCTACTCGTTTCTTAGTGCTCTGCACGATATCAAGTGGCTTCGATCTCCAGATCTTTTCCTTAGGTGTCCACCACTTTCGCGCAACCACCCCACACTTTTGTTTCTTTACTCGCTGTTTATCTGGTGGGCGTGGTTTCCTTGTTTCCTTCAGCTGCTTACTGACACCCTGAATCACACGCAACGATTCATCCATTGTAATATTAAAACAAGTTTTACCAGCTATCTCAGGTGGTTTTCCCGCACAAGGCTGGTGGTCATCCTCAAAGACACGAAACTCAGCCATCTTGCCACCATATTTGAGCACTATGGTACCCTCAGCGACATCAATCTCCGCCTTCATCGCAAATAAGATAAGTCGTCCTAGAATGAGTGTTGGTGACTCCTTAGTCTGGGTGTCCTCCATCTGCAAGACATAAAAATCTGTAGGCACAACAACTTCACCAACATTCACGGTTAAATTCTCAAGCAAACCATAAGGATGAACACATGACTTGTTGCCTAACTCTATAGTTAACTTGATCGGTTTCACCGGTCCAAGTTTTAATGAACAATATAAATCATAAGGCATCACATTAATAGATGCTCCCAAATCAATCAAACAGTGGGGAATAAGCGTGTTACCGATGCCACAGGTTACCGTGAAGGCACCTGGGTCTCTAGTTCGAGTGGTCAACGCTCCTTGTTTCCCTTGCTCCAATTCTTGCATCTGGACTTTGGTTCTCACGTCCTCATTCCTCTTTCGTTGAATGTCATTATTTATAGCTTCGTGGCTCTCAATAACCTGCATGGGAAATGGCAATTGCGCGAGAGGGTTAGAATTCAAAATCTGGAAACTGCTCACTTGGTATTCCGCGCACGTCTCAAGATTTATTCCCGCGGACGTCTCTTGATTTTGCAGTAAATCATTAGGCGTCCTTGTGGAGACGTCCACGTTCTGCACTGAGGTAGCGTCCAACTCTTGCTCTTTTTCTTCCGCCTTCATCTCCTCTTCATCCTTTATCACGATCACACTGACATTTTGCCTTGGATTGGGGATCGTTTGTGAAGGCAGCTTCCCTTTGTCCTCTCGATGTTCGTATACTGCACTGGCAATTTGAGACACTTGCCTCTTTAGCTCGTTAATGTCTCCAGCATGGTGGCCCATCTTTTCAGTGAGTTCTTTGAACATGCCTCTCACTTCATCCCTAAATTCCTTGATCGGGCTGTCTTCTCCTTGTTTGATGTGCGGTGGTTTGTACGGCTGCTTTTGTGGGTACAAAGATTGCCCCACATCATAGTTGTTGTTCCTTTGCCAACCACCCTCATTCTGCCTTGGCTGCCATTTGTTATTGCCTTGATATCCATCATACTTCCTGGGTGGAAAATCTCCCTTGTTCATGTACCCCACCACATTCACGTCTTCCGTTCTTTCCTGAAAGACAGTGTTATCATTATTTATTGGATTAAAAGTGGACTTGTTTACCTTACACTCCACTTGTTGATTGCCTTGTGGTTGTTGCGTCATCATTTGAGCCATCATATTCTTCAGTTCCTGCAATTCAGAATGTACATTTACGTTAGCCACAGGTGCAGGTTTATAAGTTTCTTCTAAGTACCTTGTGCTCTCGGCAACTTTCTCAATCAACTCCCATATCTCCTCGGGGTACATGTCAAGGATAGACCCTTGAGCTGAGGCATCTAGCATTCTTCTTTCCATTAGAACCATCCCATCCATGAAGTATTCAAGCAACATTCTTTGTGGGATTCCATGATTCGGACAACTCTCTTCCAATAGCTAAAACCTCGCCAAATAATCGTACAACGTTTCTGCACGTCCTTGTCTAAGCATAGAGAGCTCCTTTCTCGTTTGAGCCGCCTTCGAATGAGAGTAGTACTTGTCCATGAACTTTCTTTGCAATTGCTCCCATGAAGTAATCGAACCTGCAGGTAAAGACATTAACCAAGATTTAGCTTGACTTTCTAAAGAAAAAGGAAATGTCTTTAGTTTAAAAATATTCTCCGGAACCGACGCAGCTTTCATAGACATGCAAATTCCATGAAATTCCTTCAAGTGCCTTAGGGGGTTCTCATCGGGCATTCCTCCAAACTTGGGCAAGTGGTGTATCACCCCACTCTTTATCTCGATGTCTTCTGCGTCCTCATCTAGCCTAATGCACCAAGGTGCCTCATCAATATACGGCGCACATACTCCTCTCATCGTGCGTCCCAAATCCCGACACCTAGCTAACTGTCCATATTGATTTCCTCCACCGAGGTATTGTCGATCCAGCTCGTCCTCGTAATCATCGTGTCTAGCTGCACGATGTCTAGCAAACTCGTTCACAAATTGCTGATTCCTGGGGGTGGTAATCTCTGATTAACAGCGGGCAGTCCTTGCCTCTGTTCCTGCATGTTATCTCCTAGTACACTTCCTCGCTCTTCATCATCACGTTCAACACTTCTCTGTGACATGGTTACTTAAACAGAAAAATAATCAAGTGACAGAAAATAAAAAAAGACAATAAAATAAAACTAAAAGAAAGAAATACTTAGTGAGATTCTTCGTTACCAATCCCCGGCAACGGCGCCAAAATTTGACGGGCGTCGTTGTACCCGTCAAAAATAATTATTTCTTTTATCTCCGACTAGCAAGTGGTAAGTCGGGTCGTATCCACAGAGATCGGTTGAGAATCTGTTTCACTAAGTAAAAACGTAACAGGGGGGTTTTGAACAAGTAAATAACGCAAGTAAGCAAGGATGATCGCTAGAGCAATCGTCACACAATTCGGGTATCAAATATCAACGAGTAGTGCAAGCTAGAACTCTCGACTATGATGCAGGACTAAATCATTAACCTAACCGTTTTGATTTCTAATGTCTTACAACTTATAGCTCCCCGCTAGGTTGCACTACAAGTTGTCCTAGGGTGTCAATCCTAGTGGTATATTACTCGTATCCTAGTTTGCTATCCCCGCTAGGTTGCTAGTAAACTGTGATAATCGGAATTAACAAACTAACAGAAGCTCCCCCGCTAGGGTTCCACTTATGCTAGCATATGAAATCCATAAACAATGCATAGTAATATAACGCAAAACATAAAGATAAATATAGGTTTCAAGTCAAAACATCACAATGTCGAGTTCTAGCCTACACATATGAGTTTAGCTACTCATCGCAATGGAATACATCATGAAGTTTTTATGTGAATAAAATAGAATGAAAATACTAATGGTGAATTCTCCACCAAGCTGCAGCTCAACTCTAACACTTGAATCCGTGTCTCTTTTTCTCTTCTGAAATTCGATGTCTGGTCGCCTCGGGTTTCGTGCTTATTTATTCTCATTTTCGGGCTTTCCAATAATGCAATTTGGAAATAACGAAATTCGACTGCCAGCTGTCATCCGCGGACGTCTCCTGATTTACGACCCGCGGACGTCTTCATAATTATGGAATTTCATAAGACGTCCGCGCCTCTAATGCTTAAGCCCTCCGCGGTTTGCACTGACGAAAATTCCAAGCGCCTCGGACTTCATTTCTTTCCGCGCCAAACATCTTCAAATAAGCTCCTTTTAGCCAGTATTCCTTCCATGGTCTCCGAGTGTACCTGAGAACGAAAACTACACACAGGTCGTGAAATAATATACCGGTAACACTAAGAGACGGAGTTTTAACATATAAAATAGTCGTACAACTACGACTCATCAAACTACCCCACACTTGAACTTGTTCGTCCCGAACAAGAACAAAGCCACGGAATGAATTACAATGTACTAGCCATGCTAATCCTTACATCTCCATCTCAAATACAGCAATTAATCTTATCATGCTTAAGATTCTAACAATGCGAGTAAAGATAGATTTTTCGATACTTGTTACCTCGCGAGTTGCAATTCAAACGACCTTGGATGTTTGGGAGATAGTCCTTTATAGGTACCACGGACATTGCATTCTTTTCTGAGTTCTGGTCTTTAGAATTGAGTCAGCGGCTTTCTCTGACACATGATTTATTCACTGCTTTCATACCGTTGAGTCTTGAATTCTTTAGCTTGTATGGACTTTGATAAACGACACATCTTTGCTTGAATCAATCAGATTTCCGATTTTTTCTCTTTTTTTTACTTGATGGTTTGCCTTCGGCTTTTGAATTTGTTTCTTGTCCACTTAATCATTTGCGCCCTTCAACCACTCCAATCATAGCCTCCGAATAACAGCATAGGAGTGCGTCCCGCTCTTTTCTCATCCTCGCCTTTTCTGCATGAGGCAAGGTAGGGGTCACCCACCCATTCCCAGCTACTTCGACTAGAGATGGACAGTTTGTTTTCTCTGTCCCGCCACCACTTCGAACGCATGAATAAACTTGTATACTTGGCGATGGAGCTACTCTCAGGATTAGGCTAGTGAAGCGTCAACCTCCACCGCTTTTCTCAATCATCAGAACCAAAAACTCAGAACTTCCTGCAATTTGCCGTACCTTTCTAGGACATTTCTGTCAACTCCACATCCCTGCTTATCACAACTCGAAAGAACAAAGCATCAAAATTTTTTGAAATTTCGCATTTTTAGTCAAATGAGCACAATAGTCATAAAAAACTGGAAATGAGATTTTTGACATATGAGAAAAGCATAGCAGTACATCATTAGTTCAGTACAAGTTCATCAAAACACAAAACATGCGACATAAAAATTTAAAACAGACACGACGCGCAACTGACTCAATTATATTTCCGACTAGCTAGTGGCAAATCGGGTCGTGTCCACAGAGATCGGTGTAAGAACCTATTTACTAAGTATAAAAGTAACAACGTAAATATCGAACAAGTCAAATAAAACACAAGTACGCAACAAAGATCAATTATCACGGAATCAATTGTCACACAAATTCGTAAATCAATTATCAAGAGAAGTGCAAGCTAGAACTTTTTATTGTGATGCAAGATTAAATCATTAACCCAACTGTTTTGATCTCTAACGTTTTACAACTTATAGCTCCCCGCTAGGTTGCACTACAAGTTGTCCTAGGGTGTCAATCCTAGTGGTCTATTACTTGTGTCCTAGTTTACTATCCCCGCTAGGTTGCTAGTAAACTTTGATACTAGGAATCAACACACACACACAAGCTCCCCGCTAGGTTGCACTCGTGCTAGCATATCAAATCCATAAGCAATGCGAAGTAATATGACACAAAACGTAGAATATCAATATGAGTCTCAAATCAAGGCATCACAATATCAAGTCCTAGCCTACACCAATGAGTTTAGCTACTCATGTTAATAGAATACATCATGAAGTTTTGAATAAACTGAAATAGAGAGTACTAATGATGATTGGAACAATAGGACGTGTGTGTCTCCCCTCTTGTGATGAATCTGCTGCTGGAATGATGATGTTGACAATTTACTCACAGGACCAATCTCCTCTCCCCCAAGTCGCGCGGCTAAAAGAGAAGACCTAGATTTCTTCTCTTCTCTTTTTCTTTTCCCTATTTCCCACTCTTCGAATTCCCCAATGCGGCCCTTCGGAACCAGCTTTCTTTTCGTTCTTTCAATTGGCTCCTCGATTGGCGAGATATGCAAAATTGATTTCAGTAAACTTGGGCTCGAAATTCCACACGGACCCCTCTAGCATTTTGTGATCCGCGGACGTCTTGATAATTATGTTAAAGCTTTAGACGTCCGCGCCCCTTTAATCCACAAGACCTCCGCGGAATTCCTTGACTCAGACTCCAAAGCTTCGGTCTCCATTTCTTTTTGCGCCAGACTTCTTCTAGTAAGCTCTCCTTAGCCAGTATTCCTTCCATGGTCCCCGAATGTACCTGAGAATGAAAACTACACACAGGTAGTGAAATAATATACAGATAAACATTAAGAGACGGGGTTTTAACATATAAAATAGTCGTACAATTACGACTTATCAAACTACCCCACACTTGAACTTGTTCGTCCCGAACAAGAACAAAGCCACAGAACGAATTACAATGCACTATCATGCTAATCATACATCTCAATCTCAAATCCAGCAATTCATCTTATCATGCTTAAAATTCTAATAATGCGACTAAAGATAGGTTTTTCGATACTCGTTACCTCGCGAGCTGCAATTCAAACGATCTTGGATGTTTGGGAGATAGTCCCCTATAGGTACCACGGACATTGCATTCTTTTCTGAGTTTTGGTCTTTAGATTGAGTCGACGGCTTTCTCTGACACGTGATTCATTCACTGCTTTCGTTCCGTTGAGCCTTGAATTCCTTAACTTGTATGGACTTTGATAAACGACACATCTTTGCTTGAATCAATCAAATTTTGATTTTCTTCTTACTTGATGGTTTGCCTTCGGCTTTTGAATTTGTTTCTTGTCCACATAATCATTAGCGCCCTTGAACCACTCCAATCATAGCCTCCGAATAACAGCATAGGAGTGCGTCCCGCTCTTTTCTCATACTCGTCGTTTCTGCATGAGGCAAGGTAGGGGTTACCCACCCATTCCCAGCTACTTCGACTAGAGATGGACAGTTTGTTTTCTCTGTCCCGCCACCACTGCGAACGCATGAATATACTTGAATGACTTGGTGACGGAGCTACTCTCAGGACTAGGCTAGTGAAGCGTCAACCTCCACCGCTTTTCTCAATCATCAAAACCAAAAACTCAGAACTTCTTGCAATTTGCCGTACCCTTCTAGGACATTTCTGTCAACTCCACATCCCTGCATATCACAACTCACAAGAACAAAGCATTGAATTTTTTTTTAAATTTCGCATTTTTAGTCAAATAAGCACAATAGTCATAAAAAGCTGGAAATGAAATTTTTGACATATGAGAAAAGCATAGCAGTGCATCATCAGTTCATCACGACACACAACATGCGACATAATAATAAAAAAAATTAAAAACAAACACGACACACAACTGACTCTATAACATCCCACCCCACACTTAGATGGATCCGTGTCCTCACGGTATAATTCACGAGATGAGATGTGTACAAACAGACTCAAATAAAAATAAATAAAAAAAGAAGTGAACTGGTACTCCCCTGATAGTCTGGTGGCGGTAGTTTCAGATCTTGAAAATGAGCCTGATGCACTATTCCGCGGACGCCTTCTCAATTGATTCCCGCGGACGTCTCTTGTTCTGTGCGTTAATGCTTTAGACGTCCGCAACCTTAATGTTGAGACGTGCGCGAATCACACTGAGGAAAATCCCTTTCTTCAATCGTTCACCTGAAACCACCAGAAATAAAACATGCACTCGAGGCGCATTATCAGCTTCCCAATTCCACTTTAACATGTGTAAAATCAAAAATAAAACACACCGGGTTGCCTCCCGGTAAGCGCCTTTGTTTTACGTCCTTGGCTGGACATTACCTCTACGTGATCACAAGTTAGGATCCCATGGCCTCTCCAAGTCAAACTTCTTTATTTTCTTGTGATAGTCATAGCCCTCAACGAGTGGTTCTCTCGTGTCTCTCCATCCCGGTTTCCATCCAAACGTGCCATGTCTTAGTCGCTTTCTCATATACGGACGGTCATCATCCTCATAAGTATAAGAATCTGATTTCTTGCCACCAAACGCAAGTGACAACCAGCGTGTATCCATGTCAGTCTTGGTTTTAGTGGCAAGGAGGAGTGGTCGTCCCAAAATCGGTGCAAGAGGACCGTTATCACTGGCATCTCCCATCTGCATGATATATGAGTCTACGGGAACAACAAGATCTTCAACATGGGTCGTTAGATTCGCAAGTAAACCAACGGAATGAAAACGTGATGTATTTCCTAACTCTACCAATAGTTTAGGAATTCTCGATGGTCCCAAATCCAAAGAGCAAGATAAAGAGTATGGCATGGCATTAACATAAGCACCCAAATCGATTAAGCAGTGGTGTATGAGGGTCTTACCAACACCACGGGTGATTGTGAAGGTACCTAGGTCCTTAGACATTTCGAGCGGCGCTTGTAGACTCGTGGCGAGAGAGTGTTCCATCGTTGGCTCTTCCGGCTCATGCTTCACCTCCAACTCATCTTTCATCTCATCATTATCGATCACCTGGTCTTCGGGAGCTATCACCTGCATTGGGAATAGTAGAGGAGTGTTAGAAAGAAGAATTTCATTACCTGAATTATTGTATCCCGCGGAGGTCTCCTGAATATCATCCGCGGACGTCTCTTGAATTTGTGGTAATTCTGCAGATGTCCGCGCAGTAATTGTTGAGGCGTCCGCGTCTTGCACTGATGCAGATTCTTCGTTCAGCTCTTCTTCTCGCATTTCGTAATCGGCGCTGGCAAGTTGAGACATTTGCTCTTTTAGCTCGATAACGTCTTCAGCTAACTCTTTGAACATGCCTCTCATTTCATCTCTAAATTCCTTCATTGGGTCCTCCATCTCATGTTTATCTTCCTCGTTGTCTTCGTTATCACGAATTTCCTTATCCATCATATTGCACCAAGGTGTCTCATCAATATATGGCTCATAAAATGCTCTCATAGTGCGTCTCGGATCTCGACGCTTAGGTAACTGACCGCATTGGTTTCCTCCACCGAGGTATTCTCGATCAAACTCTTCCTCGTAATCTTCGTATCTAGTTGCACGAGGTCTATCATACTCAATATACGGGCATAAAATGCTCTCGTAGTGCGTCTCGGATCCCGACGCCTAGGTGACTGACCATATTGATTTCCTCCACCGAGGTATTCTCGATCCAACTTATCCGCGTAATCGTCGTAACTCTCGTGTCTAGCTGCACGATGTCTAGCAAACTCATTCTGATTTCTGGGGGGTGGTAGTCTTCGATTAACAGCGTTCTCATAATCTGGTTCACTATAATACGAATACATCGCAAACCATAAAACCAAACAAAAACAAAATAAAATAAAATAAAACTAAAAGAAACAAAATACTCAGTAAGATTCTTCGATACCGATCCCCGGAAACGGCGCCAAAATTTGACGGGTGTCGTTGTACCCGTCAAAAATAGAATTTATATTTCCGACTAGCTAGTGGCAAATCGGGTCGTGTCCACAGAGATCGGTGTAAGAACCTGTTTACTAAGTATAAAAGTAACAACGTAAATATCGAACAAGTCAAATAAAACACAAGTACGTAACAAAGATCAATTATCACGGAATCAATTGTCACACAAATTCGTAAATCAATTATCAAGAGAAGTGCAAGCTAGAACTTTTTATTGTGATGCAAGATTAAATCATTAACCCAACGGTTTTGATCTCTAACGTTTTACAACGTATAGCTCCCCGCTAGGTTGCACTACAAGTTGTCCTAGGGTGTTAATCCTAGTGGTCTATTACTTGTGTCCTAGTTTACTATCCCCGCTAGGTTGCTAGTAAACTTTGATACTAGGAATCAACACACACACACAAGCTCCCCGCTAGGTTGCACTCGTGCTAGCATATCAAATCCATAAGCAATGCGAAGTAATATGACACAAAACGTAGAATATCAATATGAGTCTCAAATCAAGGCATCACAATATCAAGTCCTAGCCTACACCAATGAGTTTAGCTACTCATGTTAATAGAAGACATCATGAAGTTTTGAATAAACTGAAATAGAGAGTACTAATGATGATTGGAACAATAGGACGTGTGTGTCTCCCCTCTTGTGATGAATCTGCTGCTGGAATGATGATGTTGACAATTGACTCACAGGACCAATCTCCTCTCCCCCAAGTCGCACGGCTAAAAGAGAAGACCTAGATTTCTTCTCTTCTCTTTTTCTTTTCCCTATTTCCCACTCTTTGAATTCCCCAATGCGGCCCTTCGGAACCAGCTTTCTTTTCGTTCTTTCAATTGGCTCCTCGATTGGCGAGATAGGCAAAATTGATTTCAGTAAACTTGGGCTCGAAATTCCGCACGGACCCCTCTAGCATTTTGTGATCCGCGGACGACTTGATAATTATGTTAAAGCTTTAAACGTCCGCGCCCCTTTAATCCACAAGACCTCCGCGGAATTCCTTGACTCAGACTCCAAAGCTTCGGTCTCCATTTCTTTTTGCGCCAAACTTCTTCTAGTAAGCTCTCCTTAGCCAGTATTCCTTCCATGGTCCCCGAATGTACCTGAGAATGAAAACTACACACATGTAGTGAAATAATATACAGATAAATATTAAGAGACGGGGTTTTAACATATAAAATAGTCGTACAATTACGACTTATCACTAGGTCGGTTCTAAGTTCAAGCTCCAATAAAAATGAAAAGTAGGCTAGATGTGATTTATAGGGATTTAGAATCGATAGTCACGAGCCTTTGTGGTTAAAAACACTCTCATGTTAGGGATAAGTGATCAGTCAATATTTCGACTAATTATTCGCTACATTTGATGAAGGATATTGCTTGTTCTCCGGGCAAATTGTCCATATTTGATGTTGATGGACCATAATTGTACGAATCATAAACACAGTTAAACCCACCAAATTAGACTCTTTGTCTATTTAACTTTTGCTTGTTAGTTCCGATATTTATCTACAGGGTATTTTGAAGTCTAGAGAGAATACAAGCTAAGGAGGAGTTTTAAAGCTGAAAATGAATTACGAGTCATTCCAGGTCATGACCAAATTCTGACTTTCAAGAACCTGACGTGGAATCACTCAAAACAAGTCCAACCGAAGGGCAACCAGAGTCAGACCGGAGCTGAAAGGGAGCCGATGGCTTTTGGAATTGCCACCTTGCCCGGCGCCTAAGCTCTCCACCTCTCCCTTCATGCCACATCGGTGGCGGCTAAGGAGGAAGACACCTAAGGGCCGGCGGCTTTGAGCTTCCCCATCCCCCTCTTGACATGTGTCTTCTCCTCCTCCACATATCTTCCTCCCCTTAGCCTATAAATACCAAAGCCCTCCTCCTTGTATCATCATTCCATAACAAACACATCTCATTCAAAAACATCCCACAACAATCATCTCATATCACAAGTCACTTATCTCTCTAGATTGAGAGCACAATCATGTAATCACTTTACTTTGGAATCGAAGCTTGATCTTTAGCACTCTCAACGGTTTTTGTAAGTACTCTCTTCTTTACTTTACTGTCTTTCAAAGTACTTTACTTTCTTGTCTTTACTTTCGAAAACTTTACTTTACTGTCTTTCAAAAACCTTTACTTTTTAAAGCACTTAGCTATGATGTACTGTTCCATGAATATTCGTAGCTAAACCCTTCATTCAGTTGAAGGGGTGTGCTTGTATCATACAATGTTTTAGGCCCTACTCTTAGTGCCTCTATGTGTTCAAAACTTGTTCTATGTGCCACATATTAGGTTAGAACTTCCAAGGTTGAGTGGATGCTTTAACGGGCAAAGCTCTTCCGTGGGGTTCGTGAACATACTCGGGTAAGTGGATGCTTTAACGGGAAAAGCTTATCTGAGGAGTTCGACCTCTTTCAAAAACCATTTGGTTGATTGTAACTGAAGATCAAATGGATGCACATAAGGCTAAGATACTTCGAAAGGAGGAATTAGTCTAAATAGAACAAGTGTTCTAAATGATGTTGCAAGTCATGTGCTAGAAATAGCCTTGATTCATCTTTGAACACATAGTATGATCATTAGAGGTCGATGATAAACAGACTATGATACAAGGCCCCCTAAAACCGAATACTTTCCTTTAATTGTAATATCAACTGTTACTTTACCTTTCAGTACTAAAAACCAAAAACAACCCCCCAACTGCTTTATTTAATCCCCCCTTTTCGAAAGAACAACTATCACCTAATTCCCTTGGGTTCGACCCGTACTTACCACTGACTACCAAAAATAGTTAAGTCGCGAGTATCGGAGATATAAATTTATTTTTGCACAGAGAACATCGCACCTTAACGACAGTGCGGTGGGCTCCGTCAAAATTGGCGCCGTTGCCGGGGAATTAGCAAATGGATAGTTGTTCCTTTTTCTGTTGTACATAATTCCCCATGTCTTCCTACTACAGAAGCGAGCCTTGGAATGATGGAGGCAGCAACCTTATGTTTAAAATGCTTAGATGTCTCCCCCAGTTTGGAGGTTCCATCGGAGAGGACCCTATGAAACATTGCCAACATTTTCACTCCATCTGCAGCTACATGAAACCTGAAAATGAGACGTTAGAGGAGTTTAAGCTGACATTCTTCAAATTTTCTTTAACTGACTTGGCAATAGAGTGGTATTACTCATGTGCAGAGTATGAAGGCGATTATGGGGATCTACGAGCCAAATTTCAAGAAGAATTTTCCCCGCCATCTCTCCGACTTGAAACTCGCGAGAAGATCATCAACCTTGAGCAATCCCGGGACTAAACATTGGATGAGTACTATACGTACTTCGATAGCATTGTTTCGCGCTGCCCGCACCATGGATTCACAAACGTATTCCTTCTTCAAAGGTTTCTTGGCGGAATGCTACCGCATGAGCGGAAAAAACTCAATGATGCGGCGGGGGGTTCGAACCTAACCATGGCTAAAACTTGGGACCTCATAGACGATTTGGCAGAAAGCACAAAACAAGGGCCGATGCACCAAACTGATGATGAAGCACCGACGATGGAAGGGGACTCAGTGCAAAACGAGCCCGACACCACACCCATTACAAGCTTGCCCGTAGCAAATCCGAAAGGAGACATCAGTACAAGGGCAGTAATGGATGTGGAGGCGGCTCTAAAGGAGCCAACATTGGAGCCCACGGAGCCGACAGAGGATGAGCACTCACAAATGGCCGAAGAAGAACCGGCCAAGACAGGCCCGGTCCTCACTGTCGAAGCACCCGAGACATGCCCGGTCCTCATTACCGATGCGGCCGACCAGCGCCCGAGCCGTTTCCTCATCAACAATCTGCCCGAGGAAGTCCCGGCCCTACTTGACGAGCCAAATGAAGTCCCGGACCTCGCCAAAAAAGCACCCGAGGAAGTTCCGGACTTCACTACCAAACCAGTCGAGACATACCCGGACCTCACTGCCGAACTGACCGAGAAAATCACGGCTTAATGCTTAATGCTATTTATATCATAAACCATTCTAGACTCTATGCTTAATGCTACTTAGTGTTTCAAATCTTGTTCTATGTGCCACATATTAGGTTAGAACTTCAAAGGTTGAGTGGATGCTTTAACGGGCAAAGCTCTTCCGTGGGGTTCGTGAACATACTCGGGTAAGTGGATGCTTTAACGGGCAAATCTTATCTGAGGAGTTCGACCTCTTTTAAAAACCATTTGGTTGATCGTAACTGAAGATCAAATGGATGCACATAAGGCTAAGATACTTCGAAAGGAGGAATTAGTCTAAATAGAACAAGTGTTCTAAATGATGTGGCAAGTCTTGTGCTAGAAATAGCCTCAATTCATCTTTGAACACTTAGTATGATCATTAGAGGTCAATGATGAACGATGATATGATATGAAACTCCTAAACCGAATCCTTTCCTTACAGTCCATTACCAACTGTTGTAATTTACTTTCAGTTATCAAAGCACACTCAAACCCAACCCCAATCGCATTTAATTTATGCATAAGCTTCATTAAAGAACAACTAATCCACCAATTCCCTTGGGTTCGACCCGTACTTACCACTGACTACCAAAAATAGTTAAGTCGCGAGTATCGGAGATATAAATTAATTTTTGCACAGAGAACATCGCACCTTAACGACAGTGCGGTGGGCTCCGTCAAAACTGGCGCCGTTGCCGGGGAATTGGATTTATAAATCGGAGTAGTTGTTCTTTTTATTTTTTACAAACCACCATGTCGATGTACGATCAAAACGAGCCTTATAGCGATGAGGAGTTTTTCCCACCATCCTTCGAATTTGAAATCCGCGAGAAGATCAACCACCTTAAGCAATCCCGGGACGAAACATTAGACGAGTACTTATGGTACTTCGATTCCATTGTAACAAGCTGCCCGCACCATGGATTCAGCAACTCAGATCTTCTTCAAAGGTTTCTCGATGGGATGATGCCATATGAGTGGAATTGGCTTAATGATGCGGCAGGAGGCTCGGTAAATAACTTAAACATCGATGATCTTTGGAAATTGATAAACGATTTGGCCGCGAGGTCAAGACCAAGAGAAGATCGGGCCTAGCCACTCGAGGCATTACAATGGAGCTGGCAGCTAGCACCCAGCAGTTGGCCCCAAACATACAGCAATTGAGTGCCTCGATACATCAAAACCAGGTCGAAAATGAGGAATCATGGGTGGCTCAAAAAGAAACATCAAACCAGCTCTGGGACCTCATTAACAAGCTGCATGACATGTGTATTTTTGGGATACGGTCAAAAACAATTTATAATCAACCGGTAAGACCGGTGTCGAACCCAAAGGAGCAAGCGGATTACGCGCTAAGTCTATCAAGTTTTCTTACTCAGCTAATTCCTAAAATTCAAGATTGGTTTTGGTTATCAATGATTCAAAACAAGTATGAAATGGTTTTTAGGGGTTTAAATTCAATTAAAGAGGAGTTTCGAGGGATCAATCCCCTCCTTGGCTAATTCCCAATGATCATGCATACAAGAGTTCAATTAATTATGAGTTGATAGGTTTTAAACCTAGCTTAGACTAAAATTAGACAAACCATGCATGTCTAATCCTAGTCAAGCCATCTTGGTTAGGATCTCACTAATTAAAGGGTATTGATCCACTATATAGCATTTACTCTCATAAATGCTACATGCATAAAGTTCTAGTTCACCTCTCACCATGCATTTACTCTCATAAATGTAGGTTAAGTTCAATTTTACTATATCCAAACTATCCCTAACCTCTCTCAAGGCTTAGATCAAAATTCTAACATAAACATGTCACTTAGGCATTTTATCAAACACTTAGAGGCATGTCTAACATGAAGATCATAGTAAAATGAAATCAACTTCAATAAATCATAATAGATGTGTTTACAATGATCATTGAGTACCAAGGAGGTTCATAGAACCCTCAAAACACAAGGGGAACTACTCACACATCATGTAAGACAACATGATGTGTAGGTTTTTAGCACAAATCTAAGAGAAATAAAGAGGGAATAGAGTAGGATTGATGATCCTAATAAACTCCCTTAATCTTCAAATCCCCTTGATTGGATGATGATGAAACCCTTGATTTTGATCACTTCCTTTTGTCTTTTTTTTCCAGAAAAATCCCCTATGGTAGGTCAACTTTCCCTCTTTCTATTTATAGCCTCGGAAAAGATTCGGTACTGTAGCAGTCCCAGTCGATCGACTGGCGTTGGGCTTATGGCCCAGTCGATCGACTGGAGGTAGAAATGGCACTTGGATAGCAGGATCTCAGTCGATCGACTCGCACAGGGTAGGCTCCCAGTCGATCGACTGGAGGAATGTAGAAAATAGGTCCCTCTGAGACTCCATCGAGTCGATCGACTGGAGGGTCCAATCGATCGACTGCGGTTGCTCAATTTGCAGCACCTCCTGAGAGTCAATCGAGTCGATCGATTGGAGCAGGGAAGCTTGCCAGTCGATCGACTGGAGACCAAATCCTGCCAACTTTTGCTCTAGACTCCGAGTTTCTCCGAGTTTCCTTCTATGGGCTTTTGACACTGAGTCATCTTGATTTGCACCTGAAACGCACGAAAAGGGGATTTAAATGACATCGAATAATAGTCGGAAACGAACTAAAGCTATAGTGAAAATGGGCATTATTGAGTCGAAAACTCGACTCATCAACACTCCACACTTAAGCTTTGTTCGTCCCGAACAAAGTATGCAAATATGCCAAGGAAGTACAAATGCCGAAATGCTAGTGGTGCTATGTTTTTCGTGCATTTGCCACACTAGATTTCACAAGGTCTCGATCCTTATTTCTAAACATGTTATTGAAAAGTAAATGACAAGTATTTACAATCTACCTAGCTCCTTTTCATAGGCGTTACGAATGCATTTAGCGTATGCATTAAGCCTTTAAACCCCTAGGCTACCCTAGTGGACGAGTTATAGTCTCGTGAGAGTTTTCAGAAAAGGGAATACTCACAAATCCCAATATGCACATATCCCATAAGAGTGAATGCAAGAGTGCTCAACCAAGGCTACGATTTTTCAAAACCAATCCCACACCCCAAACTAGCACTATCGTCACAATATCATTAAAAGAACTTGTTCAACCCTTTGAGTACCTTTGAGGATATGCATTCAAGATTATTAATACTAGGGCTATGAAATGTCTTATCCAAAATTCTACTCATTTTCAAAGCAACACAATAGAAGTAAGGCTTATAGCTTGCACAATAGAGTGTCAACCGCTCACCTATGCTAGCTAGGGCTAGTCCAAGGGCTCGCGGCAAGGAACTCATTCCCAAGTTTTAGGCGCTTAAGCCGTAATCCATAAGGGAAGTGGAGTTCGACACTAGAGTTTCTTACTAAACAAGCATAGACCAAATGAGAGCTCTCGTGCAAGCATATGGGTCGTTCAAGAGTTATTCTAACAAGCACACAATGAAAATGACGAATCCCGCACAAGTGAAGAATGGAGGAAAGCATAGAGTCAAGTTTTAAGTGCTTTTTATTTCTTTTTGAAACGGCCTTTGGCTTACAAATGCTTTCGAGGGGGGACTTACCTCCCTAACCCCCGGCATTTGTATATTTGGAGCAAAACTTCTCATGATCATTGAGAGAGTTTTTAGTCGGGGCTTTGCCCTCTTTGACCGCAAACATTTTTTTTTGAATGGGGCCTATTTTTCGCCCTCTTTTGACTCCGCACTTAAAACTTGACAATATGTTCAAAAAGTGTATGGAATGTGCGGGAATCAATCATGAACAAGGCACTATGTTAGAGAACTCAAGTCACCAAAGAGCATTCAAAGGGTCTAAGTTTTTCACGAAGATTTTAAAAGTGTTTGCTAGCTTGATCCAAGGTGTTGCAACAAAAATACTTAGAAAGTTGGATAGGCAAGATATAGCAATGATATTGATCCTCAAGAATGCATGCTCAAAGGACTAGGTCGGCAAATGTGACAAATAGGCTAGATGTGATTTATAGGGATATAGAATCGAAAATCACAAGCTTTTGTGGTTAAAACACTTTCATGTTGGGATAGAGTGCAAGTATGCAAGTGTCATCTAAAAATGATATGTATGGCATGCAAACATGTGAACTATGCGCATCAAACCACTCCACGCTTAATTCAAGCTTAGTCCCTAAGCGCAAAGAATGATAAAATAAAGGCAAAGGCGCATAGGAACTCCCCTCGTTTGTAGACCCGGTGATATAACCCATGGGAGTGAGAAATAACCTTTTGGTTGCAAATGTAGATATAAGAAGATACTTTGGACATGATAAGAATATGTAAATGTATATCCTCCCGTGAGGGCCTAGTTTAACGTCTTGGCAAAGACCGAGTCGATCCTTTTCTCACTAAGAAGCACACTTGAGGAGTCCATAGCTAGGATCCCTCCTCAAGCGGATTAAGGCACTCTATGGGTCGGTCAAGGGGAATGTGACATTTTGCTCATCACGAAATCCCTCTCTATAGTGCTTTAGCCTTTGCCCATTTGCCGTGAAGGTAGTTCCATCATTATTTAGCAATTCTACATGTCCATCCTCGTAGGGCTTGTGGACAATAAATGGACCACTCCAACGGCTTCTCAATTTCCCCGGGAATAATTTGAGCCTAGAGTTGAAGAGCAAGACCTTTTCTCCCTTTTTGAATTCACAACGAAAGATCTTCCTATCGTGCCATTTCTTGGTCTTCTCTTTATATATCCTAGCACTTTCGTAGGCTTCATTCCTTATCTCCTCCAACTCATGGAGTTGAAGGACCCTATGGTCTCCCGCCGTTTGCAAGTCCATAGTTAGCATTTTAATTGCCCACATCGCCTTGTACTCCAATTCCACCGGCAAGTGGCACGGTTTCCCATAAATGAGGCGATAGGGAGACATTCCAATAGGGGTCTTGAACGCCGTTCGATAGGCCCATAGAGCGTCATCTAGCTTCGATGACCAATCGTTCCTTGAGCTCCCCACGGTTTTCTCCAAGATTGCCTTGATCTCTCGGTTTGAGATTTCCACTTGCCCACTAGTTTGTGGGTGGTATGGCGTGGCAACCTTGTGACTCACTCCATACTTGTGAAGCAAGGCCTCGAAATGCCTTTCCTTGAAATGCGAACCACCATCACTTATGACGGTCCTTGGCACCCCAAATCTCAGAAAGATGATTTTCTTGAATAATTTTGTGACCACCTTGGCATCACAAGTAGGGGAAGCGACGGCCTCAACCCATTTCGAGACGTAATCAACTGCCACCAATATATATTGGTTCCCAAATGAAGAAGGGAAGGGGCCCATATAATCGATGCCCCATACATCAAATATCTCGACCGGGAGGATGCTTTGTTGGGGCATTTCATGCCTCTTGGAGATGTTCCCCGTTCTTTGGCATTGATCACATGCTTTCACGAATTCATAAGCGTCACCAAAAAGAGTAGGCCAATAAAAGCCGCTTTGTAGTACCTTCGACGCGGTTTTTGCTCCACTACCATGTCCTCCATATTGGGAAGAGTGACAAGGGTAAAGAATATCTCTCATTTCTTCTTCGGCGACACATGTTCTATAAAGCCCATCCGCGCAAAGCCTATATAAATAGGGCTCATCCCAATAATATCTCTTGGTCTCGGACAAGAACTTCCTCCTTTGGTGGTGGTTCATGTCGTGGGGAATTATTACGCAAACCACGAAGTTAACGAAGTCCGCATACCAAGGAAGGGCCTCCGCCTCAACTCTCATTAGTTGCTCTCCAATAAATAAATCATTCACGGGTCTAGTATCCACTTCAATCTCTTCATTCTCCTCTAGCCTTGATAGGTGGTCGGCTACCACATTCTCTACCCCCTTTTTATCTTTGATCTCGATATCAAATTCTTGGAGCAATAGAATCCACCTTATCAATCTTGGCTTGGAATCTTTCTTTGCCAAGAGGTACTTGATCGCCGCATGATCCGTGAACACTATAACTTTGGAGGCCACTAGGTATGGACGAAACTTATCGAAGGCGTACACAATAGCAAGAAGCTCTTTCTCCGTAGTTGTGTAATTCAATTGAGCCCCACTAAGAACTTTGCTCGCGTAATGAATAGCGTGAAGCTTCTTGTCCACCATTTGCCCAAGAACCGCCCCAATGGCGTAGTCACTCGCGTCGCACATAAGTTCAAAGGGAAAATCCCACCTAGGGGGTTGAATAATGGGAGCCGAGATCAACGCCTCTTTCAACTTCTTGAAGGCTACTAGGCAATCTTCATCAAAATGAAATTTGGTATCATTGCATAGGAGATTTGTCAATGGCTTAGCAATCTTCGAGAAGTCTTTGATAAACCTTCTATAAAATCCGGCATGACCAAGGAAACTCCTTATTCCCCTTACATCTCTTGGAGGTGGCAATTTCTCCATAACTTCAATTTTCGCCTTGTCCACCTAGATTCCTCTCTTCGAGACCAAATGACCAAGCACTATCCCTTCCTACACCATGAAATGACATTTTTCCCAGTTAAGTACAAGGTTCGTCTCAATACATCTTTTTAACACTTTAGCCAAATTAGCCAAGCAATCATCAAAAGACGAACCATAACAGAAAAATCATCCATGAACACTTCCATAATCTTTTCAATAAATTCAGAAAAAATAGCCATCATGCATCTTTGAAATGTACCCGGCGCATTACAAAGTCCGAAGGGCATTAGCCGATAGGCAAATGTTCCATAGGGACAAGTAAAGGTGGTTTTCTCTTGATCTTGTGGATGAATAGGGATTTGGAAAAATCCACTATATCCATCAAGATAGCAAAAATAGTCATGTTTGGCTAATCTTTCCAACATTTGATCAATAAAAGGAAGGGGAAAGTGATCTTTCCTAGTTGCTTGGTTTAATTTCCTATAATCCACGCACATACGCCAACCGGTCACGGTTCTCGTGGGGATCAATTCATTCTTTTCATTTTTAATCACGATCATTCCCCCCTTTTTCGGCACTACATGAATGGGGCTCACCCATTTGGAGTCCGCAACGGGGAAAATGATTCCCGCATCAAGCAATTTAAGCACTTCCTTTTTCACAACTTCACCAACAATAGGATTCAACCTCCTAGCTCTCTCCCTAGATGGCATACTATCACTCTCTAAATTGATTTCATGCATGCATAAGTTGGGACTTATCCCTTTCAAGTCATCAATAGAGTAGCCAATAGCATCCTTATGTTCTCTAACCACATCAAGCAATTTAGAGGTTTCAACATCATTCAAAGAGGCATTAACAATGATAGGCAAACTAGAATTTGGGCCTAAGAACTCATACCTTAGGCTTGTTGGTAGAGCTTTTAGCTCTACCGAACAAGACTCCTTATTTTTGTCGCTTAGAGTCCCTTCTTCATTTTCGTCCTCCAAGATAGCCCAACAATCGGCAATATCGAGAAGCTCATTATCAAGGTCGATTGCACTCATGAGAAGGTTAGGTACATCATACAATTCATAAGTATCAACTAGGTCAAGGTAATTACAAGTCATTGTAGAACTAGGACCTCGTTGTGCTTTTTCAAGATTAAATTCAATCTCCTCATCTCCTACTCTCATGGTAATCGACCCCTTAGTTGTATCAAAAATAGCCCCCGCGGTGTAGAGGAAGGGCCTTCCCAATAGATTGGGAATTTCATTGTCCTCCTCCATCTCTAACACCACGAAATCCCCCGGAATATAGAAATTCCCTACTCTAACCGGGACATCCTTGAGAACTCCCTTAGGGAATCTCGAGGAGCGGTCCGCGAGCCTTAGAATCATGCTAGTTGGTTTAGGCTCACCCATATTTAGCTTTTTACACAAAGAATAAGGCATCAACGATATACTTGCACCCAAATCACACATTGCACGTTCAATCTTAATATCATTAATAAAGCATGAAATGGAAAAGCTACCAGGATCCTCAAGCTTTGGGGGCATGCGAGGTTGGAGTATGGCACTACATTCGCCATTGAGGGACATCGTATCGACATCCTCGATCGTTCTCCTGCAAGTAATAACATCCTTTAGAAATCTAGCATAAGAAGGAGCTTGAGTTATTACCTCGGTGAAGGGCTTTGTGACATAGAGCTTCCTCATCATCTCGGCGAACTTGGAGAATTGCTTATCATTGCTCTTCTTCTTTAGCCTTTGAGGAAATGGAATAGGAGGAGTGTATACTCTAGGTTCGTCTTTCTCCTTTTCCACCTCTCTTTCCTCTTCGACTTGAGGGTTAGGAACCTCTTCATCCAATTCTTCAATTTCGGCACTAGCTTGGCCCCCAAGATCAAAAGTGACTCTCTTCCTCTTTGGTAGCTCGCTCTCTAGCTCTTTCCCACTTCTCAAGGTTACCGCATTGCAATGCTCTCTATTCCCTTGTTCGGGTCTAGCCGGTAACTTGCCCGGTGCCCTTGTAGATGCTTCGGCTTGTTGGGCAATTTGACTTTCAAGCATTTTGTTGTGAATTTCTAGCCTTTGGTTCGATTGCTTAACCTCATTCAACTCTTGCCTCATCTCGTTTTGGTTTGCTAAGAGTTTTGCAAACATAGCTTCAACACCGGAAAGTTCACTAGGAGGTTGTGGAGGAGCTTCAACTTGTTGATAGGGCCTTTGAGCTTGAGCTTGATATTGTTGCCCTTGGTTCCTTTGAAGCAAAGTCGGTCCTTGACTTTGATATTGGTTTCTAGGTTGGAACCCTTGATTGGATTGAGTAGGTTTAGGACCGAATCCGGGAGGTGCGGATCCAAAGTCGGGGCGAGTCGGATTAGTGGTCTTGTAGGAGAAGTTGGGGTGATTTCTCCATCCCGAAGAGAACTTTGGTGCAGTATAATTGGCTTGAGAGCTTTGCCCTTGATTGGCACTACTTCCATAGACCCTTCCTTGATTTCCTCCCACAAAATTAACTTCTCCATAGCCTTGCCCTTGCACATCCCTTTGAACCAAGGGACAAGAAACGGTCTCATGCTCGTAAACCTCACAAATATCACCCCCTTGCCTTGTTGAAGATTCTTTCTCGGGGTGTTTTAACTTAAACAGTTCATCCGAGAGGCTATCGAAATCTTTCCTCAAAGCATCATAATCACTAGAGCTCACCGCTTTAACCTCGTGCCTTTCATGCCTTCTTCTCGGGTTTCCTCTCTCGCTTCCCCACATGAAGTAATTGTTGGTTATTTTCTCTATCACCGCATATCCTTCATGTGGTTCTAGCTCCATAATAGCACCACCCGAGGCGGTGTCAAGCGCAAGACGAGAGTTACCGTCAACCCCGTGGTAGAAAGTGTGGAAGACTTGGAGATCATCGAGGTTGTGGTGAGGACAAAGCCTTTGATATTCCTTGTAACGTTCCCAAGCTTCGTAGAGGTTTTCCCCATCCAATTGCGAGAAATTGGTGATTTGATTCCGATAATAAGCCGTCTTGGAAGGAGGGAAGTATTTGTTGAGGAATGCTACGGCTAGCTCCTCCCAAGTAGTGAAGCTATCGGGAATTTGACTCCTCAACCAATCCTTAGCCTTTCCCGTGAGGGAGAAAGGGAATAGCCTCAAGAGCTTTGCATCTTCCGAGACCCCATTTATCTTGAATGTAGCACATACTTCAAGAAACGTTGGCTAGTGAGAATTGGGATCCTCGTTGTCTCTCCCCGAGAATTGGTTGGATTGAACCATTTGGATTGTGGAGGTCTTCAAATCAAAATCCCGGTTGTCAACCGTTGGTACGAGGATTGGAGAGCGATACCCATATGCCGTAGGAGTAGCGTAATCCTTTAGGGCCCTTCTAGCTAGGGGCAATTGTGGAAGGTTATCTTGGTTTCCTTGAACGAGGAGGGGGCGGAGGAGGAGGTAGTCTATTATCCCTATCACCCATGACTTCTTGAGTGTTGGAAGTCGATCCTTTGTCCTTGTTGGTCTTACTCCTTGTAAGATGAGGGTTAACTAGCTCTCTAATAGGTTGGTTCAAGTCTCTATCCACAATATGAGTAAGCTTCTTGGTCTTTGGTGGCATAAAAGAGGTGAACCTACAAGGGGAGCCAATTAAAACAAGTAAACGTAGTGAAGTAGTTCAAGAATTGCAAGTAACAAGTAAAATAAAGTAAAACATGGAATAGTCGGAGCACTAAATGATTTTCCTAGGGGTAATCTAGCTATTTCTCCCCGGCAACGGCGCCATTTTGACGTGTGTATTTTTGGGATACGGTAAAAAACAATTTATAATCAACCGGTAAGACCGGTGTCGAACCCAAAGGAGCAAACGGATTACGCGCTAAGTCTATCAAGTTTTCTTACTCGGCTAATTCCTAAAATTCAAGATTGGTTTTGGTTATCAATGATTCAAAACAAGTATGAAATGGTTTTTAGGGGTTTAAATTCAATTAAAGAGGAGTTTCGAGGGATCAATCCCCTCCTTGGCAAATTCCCAATGATCATGCATACAAGAGTTCAATTAATTATGAGTTGATAGGTGTTAAACCTAGCTTAGACTAAAATTAGACAAACCATGCATGTCTAATCCTAGTCAAGCCATCTTGGTTAGGATCTCACTAATGAAAGGGTATTGATCCTCTATATAGCATTTACTCTCATAAATGCTACATGCATAAAGTTCTAGTTCACCTCTCACCATGCATTTACTCTCATAAATCTAGGTTAAGTTCAATTTTACTATATCCAAACTATCCCTAACCTCTCTCAAGGCTTAGATCAAAGTTCTAACATAAACATGTCACTTAGGCATTTTATCAAACACTTAGAGGCATGTCTAACATGAAGATCATAGTAAAATGAAATCAACTTCAATAAATCATAATAGGGTGTTTACAATGATCATTGAGTACCAAGGAGGTTCATAGAACCCTCAAAACACAAGGGGAACTACTCACACATCATGTAAGACAACATGATGTGTAGGTTTTTAGCACAAATCTAAGAGAAATAAAGAGGGAATAGAGTAGGATTGATGATCCTAATAAACTCCCTTAATCTTCAAATCCCCTTGATTGGATGATGATGAAACTCTTGATTTTGATCACTTCCTTTGTCTTTTTTCCAGAAAAATCCCCTATGGTAGGTCAACTTTCCCTCTTTCTATTTATAGCCTCGGAAAAGATTCGATACTGTAGCAGTCCCAGTCAATCGACTGGCATTGGGCTTATGGCCCAGTCGATCGACTGGAGGTAGAAATGGCACTTGGATAGCGGGATCTCAGTCGATCGACTGGCACAGGGTAGGCTCCCAGTCGATCGACTGGAGGAATGTAGAAAACAGGTCCCTCTGAGACTCCATCGAGTCGATTGACTGGAGGGTCCAATCGATCGACTGCGGTTGCTCAATTTGCAGCACCTCCTAAGAGTCAATCGAGTCGATCGACTGGAGCAGGGGAGCTTCCCAGTCGATCGACTGGAGACCAAATCCTTCCAACTTTTGGTTTAGACTCCGATTTTCTCCGAGTTTCCTTCTATGGGCTTTTGACACTGAGTCATCTTGATTTGCACCTAAAATGCACGAAAAGGGGATTTAAATGACATCGAATAATAGTCGGAAACGATCTAAAGCTATAGTGAAAACGGGCATTATTGAGTCGAAAACTCGACTCATCACTGCCCAAATCAGTACCGGTACACATTTCCGAAATGCCCGAGGAAGCCCAGGTCCACATTTCCGAGCCACTCAAGGACAAGGAGGAAGAATTGGCAGCTAGCATCCAGTAAATGAGTGCCCCGATACACCAAGACGAGGTCGAAAATGAGGAATTCTGGGCGGCTACACAACTGATCTGGGACCGCATTGCCAAACTGCCCAAATCAATTTCGGTCCTAACTGAAGAGTTGCCCGAGACATACCCATACCTCAGTGCCGAACTGCCCAAAACAGACCCGTACCTCAGTATGATTTCCCCCGGAGACCATATGAATGACGAGGATAAGGACCCATGGTTGCCTGAAGAAGAGCTCCATTCAGATTATCCTTGGGAGTTAGAAGAAGAACTGCCCAAATCAGGCCCGGTCCTTATCACCAATCCATCCGAGGAAATCACAGTCCTAACTGCCGAGCCAACGGAAGTCCCGGACCTCATTGCCGAACTGTCCGAGAAAGACCTGGTCCTCACTATCGGAGCACCTGAAACAGACCCAGTCCTCATGGTCGAAGTGCCCCGACTTAACCCTTCGTGTTTTATGCCGATCATAGCCACCGAAGATCATATAATCAATAATGATGAGGTGCAAGGGGAGTTAGAGGAGGAGCATGAGTCAAAAAAGCCGACAAAGGAACTCTCACTCGTCACAAGCCAAGGAAAACTGCCTGAAAACTCACTCGTTCCAAGACAACCATCCATCACTGCCACAATGAAGAGGATTGGCAGAGGCGCATGCTTAATGTCGCCTACATTTAATGGCACAAAACCAAACTTCCAAACTCACTAAGGTGCCAACTATTCAAACATGAAGAAGCGGCAAAGACATGGGCCGAAAGAATGGAAACCCGGAAGGAGTAACAAGCGAGCACGACTCATTGGACCAGCAGCTATGGTCAATGAAGCCTCACCCTCTCAGAGCAAAAGGGCAGCCGAGAAGAAATTCGACCTCACACGCCCATGGGACCCAACCTTATGATCCAGGAATGAGGTACTATCGAGCTAACGACGTTAAACAAATGCACTGGTCGGGAGGTAACCCGACACCTATCTTACTTTCAGTCATTTAATTTCTGTCATTTAGTTTTTTCATTCTCACCTTTCCTGTATATATTTGCTTGCATGACTTTTGAACTAATCCGTGCTGTGAGGCACGCCTTCGTTCAAAAGTGTGGGGTGAGAACCACCTTTGTACATAGTTCATTAACATGCTTTTTCTTTTCCTTTTCCCTTAATATTATCTTTTTGAAAATATGAACTTGAGAATGTGAAAAAGATAGATCTAAATTCATGCATTTACCTTGTGAAAATTCAACTGTTTAAAAACTTAGGATGTAACTTCTCATTTGTCCCTTTGTGCTGCTGAGATATACAGGGGATGTGGAGTTGATATAAACTGCCCTAGAGAGGCTTGGCAAGCAATCGAAGGATTGAATCAAACTATATGGTTTTCGAAGTCAGTGGAGGCTGCACTTCGGGTTTCAGTGAAGATTGAAGTCATCTCCGCCGTGCAGTGTTTATGCAAGAGGCGGGACGGGAATCAAACCATCCTATCTCTAGTCCTAGTAGCCGGGAAAATAGATGAACGACCCTCATCTTCACCCGCGCGAAACGGCGAGGATGAGAAAGAGCGGGGAGGTATTTCCATATGCTCGCGGGCGACGATTGGACCTCCCAAAAAGGCTGAGAAAATGGACTAGCAAGTCACAAAGAAGTAAGAGCTCAAAGAAGCTAATCAAAGGCCAAAGGCCAAAATTGTGAAGGTTTTAACCGAAACAAAAGTGAAGAAACTCCAACTCAATATCAAAGGCCAAAGGCCAAAGGCCGATTCACTACAGAAGCTATCCCTCGCCAAAAAGAAATCAAAATGCTCAACTCAGTGAAACCCGAACCGAATCACGTGCTAGAGAAAGCTACAAGGAAACCATATAATGCGAGTCGATCCCGAGAATGCAGTCCAGGAGCCTGAAAAGGGATATCTCCCGAAACATCCGAATTAATTTGCATCTCGGCGCGAAGGTACAAGTATCAAGTTTCTTCTAAGTATTTACACGGTTTAGTTTGGTAATAAGTAAGTAATGCATGAATTAAGATAAATCTAGTCCCACAGTCTCATTTTCATATTTAAAAGTTTTTACTTAGATTGTGTGTGCCGCCCTTTAAAAAGCATTGTTCGGGACGAACAACTAAAAGTGTGGGGTGATCTGATGGACCATAATTGTATGAATCATAAACACAGTTAAACCCACCAATTTAGACTCTTTGTCTATTTAACTTTTTCTTGTTACTTCCGATATTTATCTACAGGGTATTTTGAAGACTAGAGAGAATACAGGCTAAGGAGGAGTTTTAAAGCTGAAAATGAATTACGAGTCATTCCAGGTCACGACCAAATTCTGACTTTCAAGAACCGGACGTGGAATCACTCAAAACAAGTCCAACCGGAGGGCAACCAGAGTCAGACCGGAGCTGAAAGGACCGATGGCTTTTGGAAAAGATCACAAAACACACTCCACCACTCACCCTCCTCCACCTAGCCGGCGGCTAAGCTCATCACCTCTCCCCTTCCTCCATGTGGCCGGCGGCTTTCCTCCATGGTGACTCACCCCGATGGCTTTTGAAGCCTCCTCCCATCTCTTGCCAAGTGGATGCTTCTCCTCCACACCCTTGCCTCCCCTTAGCCTATAAATAGAGATGCCCTCCTCTTTGTAAATCATCCCATCCCACAATCCACAAGTTCTTTAGAGAGATAGAGGGCTTAACCCTCTTCTCTTCACTTTCAATACACATTTTGTTCTTCATTTTGGAGCTACTTTTCCGTGCTTGGATCTTGCTTAGGAGCTCCTCTCCTCCACTTATTGTAGGTACAAAAGCCACGACTTTTTTTTCCCTGACTTGTCCTTTACTTTCCGTATATATTGTTCTTACTTTAAAGTTATTCTCCTTTTCGGTATCCTTGTTCAAAGCCATGGTTTGCTTGTATTCCTTGACATGAATACAAGTAGCTAAAGCTTGTATTCGGTAGAGGGAGTATTTATATCATAAACCGTTCTAGACTCTATGCTTAATGCTACTTAGTGTTTCAAAACTTTTTCTATGTGCCACATATTAGGTTAGAACTTCCAAGGTTGAGTGGATGCTTTAACGGGCAAAGCTCTTCCGTGGGGTTCGTGAACATACTCGGGTAAGTGGATGCTTTAACGGGCAAAGCTTATCTGAGGAGTTCGACCTCTTTTAAAAACCATTTGATTGATCGTAACTGAAGATCAAATGGATGCACATAAGGCTAAGATACTTCGAACGGAGGAATTAGTCTAAATAGAACAAGTGTTCTAAATGATGTGGCAAGTCTTGTGCTAGAAACAGCCTCGATTCATCTTTGAACACTTAGTATGATCATTAGAGGTCAATGATGAACAATGATATGATATGAAACCCCTAAACCGAATCCTTTCCTTACAGTCCAATACCAACTGTTGTAATTTACTTTCAGTTCTCAAAGCACACTCAAACCCAACCCCAATCGCATTTAATTTATGCATAAGCTTCATTAAAGAACAACTAATCCACCAATTCCCTTGGGTTCGACCCGTACTTACCACTGACTACCAAAAATAGTTAAGTCGCGAGTATCGGAGATATAAATTAATTTTTGCATAGAGAACATCGCACCTTAACGACAGTGCGGTGGGCTCTGTCAGATGCGTACCTTGATCAATCAAGCAGCTGGTGGGGGACTTAATGGAGACCCGCTGGAGGATGCCTATGGTATTATAGAGAGAGCAGCCCAAGACTACCACCTCTGGACAAGCGACCGAGGGAATCCTAAGGATAGGAAAGGTGTGCAAGATCTCTGCCAAACCGAGAGCACAAATGACATTGCTAGGTTGACTGATACTGTGAAGCTGCTTGCAACCGAGATCCAAAGTATGAAGCTAGGTAGCACTATGAAGTCCTCAGACGTCGCTAACATTGGCGTGTACTGTCAGATGTGCGGCTCCCCTTCTCACTATGCAGATGGTTGTCCAGTGATCGGATCAGATGATAACTGTGGGAACCAAGAGGATGCAAACGACATCGGGCAGAATAACCAGAGGGCTGGTACTGGCTATGGACCACCCACGAACAGGTGGGACAATCCGAATAGGAAGAATCCTAACCTGTCTTACAAGCCTCAGAATCCGGCACCTCCAAGTTTCCCATACAAACAGCAGCAAGGCAATGCACCGTACCAGCCACGAGGCCAATACAACGTTCAGGCTCAACAAACACAGAATAACACTTCCTACCAGCCGAAGCCTCAGTATAATAACCAGTCACAAGGGCAGTAAAATCAGAATTCAGGGAGCTACAATGGTAGAGATCAACCACAGCGAGATCAAAATTGTTGCTCAACTTCAAACATCGAAGCCATGCTACCAGGCTTCATGGCCGATCAGCGAAAGACGTCTGAGGACACCACTGCTGAGATAAGAGACTTACGGAGGACACTCGAGCAACTCGCTATTCAGAACAGAATGCCGGAGACTCAGGTGGCTCAGCAGGCAAATTCAGCAACTATAGAACAAGGGAAACTCTCATCAAAACTAGACCCGAATCACAGGGAATCCATGAATGCCATCACTCTCAAAAGAGGAAAACAGCGCCTATTCCTACACCTCCGGAAGAGGAAACATCGAAAGAAGCTGAATACCGAGCTGAAAATTCTGCTCCAACAGTAGAGCCGGCCCCCTATGTGCCACCGGTCCCATTCCCTCAGCGACTAAAAGGTGCAAGAAGAGATAAAGAGTTCATGCAATTCGTAGATTAAATTCAAACTCTCTACATCACAATGCCCTTCACCGATGCAATCACCCAGATCCCCACCTATGCAAAATTTATGAAGGAGATTCTGACTGGGAAATGGAAGATGGACGGAACCGAGACAGTGGCTCTGAGTGAGGAGTGCAGCGCTGCCATGCGCGAGCCCATGCCGCCTAAGCTTAAGGACTCAGGGAGTTTTTTATCCCTTGTGATATTGGCGGTCTTACTATTTGTCGTGCTTTGTGTGATTTAGGTGCTAGTATGTCTATCAAGCATTATTCTTTGTATTCTAAACTGAATTTTGGTGATCTCTGTCCTACTAACATCTCTATTCGCCTTGCGGACCGTTCTTGTAGACTCCTGAAAGGGATTCTGAAGGATGTACCTGTCAAGATGAAAAATATTTACATCCCTGCTTATTTTATTGTGCTAGAGATCTCAGAGGACACTGATATCCCCATTATACTTGGTAGACCATTTCTTTACACGGCTAAGGTAGTCATTGACATGGATAGAGGATCTATAGCTTTGCGAGTAGGCAACGAACGTGTTGTCTTCTATTTACCCGACATGTGCAAAACTCCTAGTCTTTTAGCCGATTGTGATGTGTTAGACTCTGCTGGTGTTGATCAGCCCATTTCACTGACATGTTGAGTCTTACAGGGTTATACCAGGCTACCCGATACCGATGGACATATACGCAGTAAGCATAGAAGGAGCAGGCGCAGCCGACACCGAAGGGAGCACTGACGAAGGTAAGGAACCTTGCAATGTAGAGCTGAAACCTCTACCTGTAAGTCTCAGGTATGAATTTCTGAGCCCTAACTCAACCTACCCGGTGATTGTTAATGCATCGTTGACTGATATAGAGACCCAGAAACTGCTAGATGTCCTGCGCAAGCATAGACCAGCCCTAGGTTATTCAATAGACGATCTCAAGGGGATTAGCCCAGATTTATCCATGCACAGAATCAACCTAGAGGACGATGCTAAACCCAGTAGAGATGCTTTGCGACGTCTAAATCCTAAACTGAATGATGTCGTCAAAAAGGAAATTCTAAAATTGTTAGATGCTGGTATTATCTATTCTGTTGCAGATAGTAAGTGGGTAAGTCCTGTGCATGTTGTCCCAAAAAAGGGAGGTTTAACTGTTGTTAAGAATGAGCAGAATGAATTAATTCCCACTCGTACGGTGACTGGTTGGCGCATGTGCATTGACTATAGGAAATTGAATAAGGCCACTCTTAAGGATCACTTTCCTTTGCCTTTTATTGATCAGATGTTAGAACGTCTTGCGAAGCATAAGTTCTTCTGCTACCTCGACGGTTATAGTGGATTTTTCCAGATCTCTATACACCCCGAGGACCAGGAGAAGACTACTTTTACTTGCCCTTTTGGCACATTTGCTTATAGACGTATGCCTTTCAGTCTTTGTAATGAACCAGCCACGTTTCAGCGTTGCATGATAGCCATATTTTCTGATTTTTTGGAACACACCATGGAAGTATTTATGGATGATTTTTTGGTGTATGGTTCCTCATTTGATTCGTGTCTCTCTAACCTCACTGATGTTCTTCGTCGTTGTGTTGACACTATCCTGGTTTTGAACTGGGAGAAGTGTCACTTTATGGTGCAGGAAGGTATTGTGCTAGGACACATGGTGTCTAACAGAGGCATCGAGGTCGATCGCGCGAAGGTGGAGGTGATTGAAAAGCTACCCCCACCAAAGGATGTGAAAGGGATCAGGAGTTTTCTCGGGCACGCTGGATTCTACAGGCGCTTCATAAAGGACTTCTCGAAGATAGCTAAGCCACTCACTGATTTACTTTGTCAGGAAGCCGAGTTTAATTTTAATGATTTATGTTTTAATGCTTTCCACAATCTGAAAATTGCTCTTACCTCTGCTCCGATAGTGCAGTCTCCCGATTAGGAGCTGCCTTTTGAACTAATGTGTGATGCGAGTGACTTTGCAGTAGGAGCAGTTTTGGGGCAGCGCATCGATAAGAAGCTTCACGTGGTTTACTACGCCAGCAAGGTCCTCGCCGGAGCAGCAGCGAATTACACCACCACCGAGAAGGAGATGCTGGCCATCCAATTTTGAGAAGTTCAGGCAATACCTTATAGGGTCAAAGACCATAGTATACACCGATCATGCCGCAATCAAATATTTGTTGGCCAAGAAGGATTCAAAGCCTCAGTTGATTCGATGGGTTCTCCTCCTCCAAGAGTTCGATATCAAAATTAGAGACAAGAAGGGAGCAGAAAATCTGGTTGCAGACCACTTGTCACGCCTCGAGCTAGGAGAGCTCGACCGAGAAGAGGACAAGCTCCCGATGACTGACTCTCTAGCAGGAGAACAGCTTATGCGTGTTGATGTGGATAACGTCCCATGGTATGCATATTTTGTCAATTTTCTGGGCTGCAGAATCATACCTCCTGACCTCTCGCACAACCAGAAGAGGAAGTTTCTTTCCGAGGTAAAAAGGTACTTCTGGGATGACCCTTTCCTATATAGATTATGCGCTGACGGTCTCTATAGGACTTGTGTCGATGAGGACCGGATCAAATGGATTCTGGAACACTGCCACTCATCAGAATACGGCGGGCACGGGGCTGGCTCGAAAACGGCCACAAAGGTTTTACAGTCTGGTTTCTTTTGGCCTTTGTTGTTTAAGGATGCACACGAATTTGTCAAAGCATGTGATCAGTGCCAGGGGACTGGAAATATTTCAAAGCAGCAAGAGATGCCCCAACAAAGTATTCTCGCGGTAGACCTCTTCGATGTATGGGGGATTGACTTCATGGGACCATTTCTGCCTTCTTACGGAAATCAGTATATCTTGGTAGCAGTCGACTATGTTTCCAAGTGGGTTGAAGCAGTGGCTACACCTACTTGCGACGCCAAGGTAGTTATTAAAATGTTTCAGAAGGTGATCTTCCCTCGGTTTGGAGTGCCCAGGATAGTTATCAGTGATGGAGGCTCCCATTTCAAAGAAAGAAACTTCGAGACATTGCTGAAGAAATATGGAGTTTATCATAAAATTGGCACTCCTTATCACCCTCAGACCAGTGGGCAAGTGGAAATCTCTAACAGAGAAATCAAGAGCATCCTCGGGAAGACAGTCTCGAGCCACAGGAAAGACTGGGCGTCCAAGCTAGATGACGCGCTGTGGGCATATAGAACTGCATACAAAACACCAATCGAATGAGTCCTTTCCGACTCGTTCATACAAAACATCAATCTTGAAATCGACTGTTCCAGCACTTTATCTTTCAGTACTAAAATCACAACCAACCCCCAACTGTCTTACTTTCATCTTAGAAAGAACAACTATCCACTAATTCCCTTGGGTTCGACCCGTACTTACCACTTACTACCCAAAATAGTAAAGTCGCGAGTATCGGAGATATAAATTTATTTTTGCACAGAGAACATCGCACCTTAACGACAGTGCGGTGGGCTCCGTCAAAATTGGCGCCGTTGCTGGGGAATTAGAATCAATTGTTCTTTCTTTTTCTTTCAAACTCGCTTCTGTACCACCATGTCTCGTGCAGGAAGCCACCATGACTATCAGGATAACGACGAGATGAACTTGTACGATCAAAACAATGAGGCGCCGCCTCCATTTATTGACGATCCGGGACAGCTCATCCGAAACCAAAGAGCTCGTAATCGGGAAGGCGCCCGAAGAAACCAAGAACCACCCGAGGACCGAAATGAAGCTGGTCCAGTACCACCCCCTAGATATCCCCCACCTCCTCGACATCAACAAGTGCCAAGACGGGAACCCATCTTCGATGATTACTATGGGGATAACAACTACCGCGAGCCTACTATGGACGAACTCAATGCCCCAGATTTTAGAAATCAGCCGTGGTGCATATACGAGGGCCCTAAACTGGAAAAAATTGCCGTCAACATGTCCGTGGTCCACAATTCGCCAAAGTTCTCAGGAACTCATGGAGAATCTGCGACAACTCATCTCCAACGCTTACATGGCATTTGCCAAAATCTAAAGCCCAATCGAGTGAATACAGATGACTTCAAGTTGAAGGCGTTCTATTTTTCCCTCATTGACTCGGCAAACAATTGGTTCCTTTCATTGCCTTCGGGTAGCATAAGAAGATGGGCTCAGATGCAAAAGAAATTTTTAGACAAATATTACCCAGCAGGAAGAGCGATGAAAGTAAGGAGGCAGCTGCAGGACATAATGCAAGGGCCCAACGAGTCGATGTTCGACTACCTCGAGAAATTCAACCGATTAGAGCAAAGCTGCTGCAATCTTGGATTACCCAAGAAGCTCATCATCGAGTACCTGATTGATGGACTGAATCCCTTAGACAAAAAGCTCCTTGATGCTTCAGCTGGAGGGTCAATGATGAGTCTACCATTAAGCGGCATACGGCGACTAGTCACAAAATTTGCTGAAAATGCCCGGTTCAAAGAGGAGACCACTCGGCAGGATGAGTTTACCCGAACCAAGAATGTGGCAAGTGCCGAGACACCGGTAAACTCAATGCCCGAGCAAATGGAACAGATGAAGGAAATGATGATGCAAATCCTACGAAAGGAGACATTTCAAGTAAGACCTTGCTAGTTTTGTGGCTCTACGGACCACAAGACTGATGCATGCCCAACTTCGATCCAAGAGGACCCAGTGGAGGCCAATGCAGTAGAGGGATATCAAGGGTACAATAACAACAACAACCACGCCGGTCCAAGCCGACAGTATGGTCAAGCAACCAACCCAAGCTGGAAAAATGAGAACCACCCTCCAAGGGTGACACAAAGGGTGACACAACAAGCCGCACCTCAACCAGCTCAGTCATTCTATCAACCGCCCCACCAGCAGTACAACCAGAACGCCCCACCAGCGGGCCAATACCAACAAAGGGGACCAAACCAGTACCCGACGGGCCAATATCAACAGAAGGGACAAAATCAGTACCAAGCCTGCTCGAGTAATCAGCAAGGACCAAACAAGTGGCTGGAGGACATGATGAAGGAGCTCTCGAGTACTGTGCAACAATCCTCGGGTACTGTGCAGCAGTTTTCAGGCACTGTGCAGCAGTTGAGTACTACTGTGCATCAAAACCAGGCAAAAAATGATGGAGCAATAGCCGACCTGAAGAAGCACATGTCCCAACTCGCTACCGCAATGTACGCGCTCACTAATGAACCCGGCAGACTTCCTTCACAAACCGTTCAGAACCCGAGGGGAAATGTGAATGCCGTGACTCTTAGGAGTGGAAAAAAGCTAGACGTTGCACCCATGGAACAAGAGGAAGACGAAAGCTCGGAGTTGCCCGAGGAAAATAAGGACGCGCCCGAGGAACACAGGCCTGGCCTGGTACCAGCGGCCAGCCCGATTCCCACGTCCAAGGAGCACAAGGAGCACCCGGTGCCCAGAACCGAGACCTCCAAATTCTGCACCGCGCTCCCATTTCCAGTGCCAGCCCAAGTACCAAAACAGCATGTCATGGACGAGGATGTATTTGAATTGTTCAACAAAGTCGAGATCAACATCCCCCTCTTGGAAGCCATCAAGCAAATCCCTCGATATGCAAAGTTTTTAAAGGAGCTTTGCACCAACCGAAGAAGGAGTACTAGAAATGATCAAGAGCAGATGAGTAGAAACATCTCCGCAGTCATACAAAGGAAGGTGCCCCCCAAATGTGGCGACCCGGGTACTTACACCATTCCCTGCACAATCGGGAACATCCGAATTGAGAACTGCATGCTAGACCTAGGAGCTTCGATCAACGTTCTTCCATTTTCACTCTATTCGTGCCTCAGGATTGGACCCCTCAAACCCACTGGTCTCACTATCCAGCTGGCAGACCGATCTTGCAAACAGCCCGAGGGCAAAATAGAAGACGTCCTGGTTCAAGTGGGCGAATTGGTGTTTCCAGCAGATTTCTACGTCCTAAAGATGGAGACTGGCGGGCCAACAGACCATGCACCTATCCTTCTCGGCCGTCCATTCCACAAAACATCGAAAATGAAGATAGACTGCGGTAGTGGCATGCTCTCAATGGAGGTGGAAGGAGAGGTGTTCAGCTTCGACATATTCGGAACAATGAAACATCCCATAGAGTTCGAGGAAGTGCACGCTCTCGATGCTTTCGACGACCTAGTCCAAGAAGTTAAACCAGAACCAAGAGCAGACCCTTTAGAACTCGTGCTTAATGGAGCCGAAAGCTCTTATGAATTAGCCGAAGGCTTGCATGAAACACTAGCCCACCTAACAATTTCAGAGCCTCTCACACCAGGATACGAAGTCAATAAGGTAAAACTATTCAAATCTAATACCTTTTTGCCCTCAGTAATGCAAGCTCTCGAAATATAATTGAAGCCCCTGCCCGTGCATCTGAAGTATGCATTCCTAGGGGAAAATAACACACTCCCGGTAATCATCAAGAGTGGCTTGGAAACAGACCAGTAGCGTCGTTTGATAAAAGTGCTGAGACAATACAAGTTAGCTATTGGATGGACTCTAACCGACTTGAGAGGAGTTAGCCCAGCGGTTTGCATGCATCGCATCTTACTCGAGGATGGAGCTAAGCCGTCGAGGGAACCTCAGCGACGACTCAATCCAATCATGATGGAAATCATCCAGAAAGAAATACAGAAGCTCTTGGATGCGGATGTCATCTATCCAATCTCGGATAGCCAGTGGGTAAGTCCGGTCCACGTGGTCCCGAAGAAAACTGGAATCACGGTCGAGGAAGATACCAAAGGGAAAATGGTGACAACAAGGGTCAAGAACGGCTGGAGAATGTGCATCGACTACAGAAAATTGAACGCCGTCACAAGGAAGGACTATTTCCCACTACCATTCAATGATCAAATGTTAGACCGACTGGCGTGCAAGCCATACTTTTGCTTACTGGACGGGTTCTCGGGCTACAACCAGATCCCCATAGCACCTAAGGACCAAGAGAAGACTACATTCACCTGCCCATTCGGCACATACGCCTTCAGAAAAATGTCGTTCGGTCTATGAAATGCTCCGGGGACTTTTCAAAGAGTGGTGACCAGCATCTTCTCGGACATGATCGGAATATTCATCGAAGTCTTCATGGACGACTTCACCATCTATGGAGACACATTCGACGCTTGCTTAAGCAATTTGAGCACGGTTTTGGCACGATGTGTGTCCATGAACTTAGTGCTCAATTATGAGAAGTGCCACTTCATGGTAACACACGGAATAGTATTGGGACATATCGTTTCACAAGAAGGCATGGAAGTGGATGATCGGTCAAATTCTTGACCTATTATTCACTTCATTCGATGATGGATTATGTTTGTTTTCCCGACATTTTATTGTCATTTGATCCCTTTTCTAGTGTTTCAGGTCATATATCACATATCTAATACTTTTGGATTGATCCGAAGCAAAGCAAAGCAATCGGTGCAGATTTGGGCAAAAAAACAGGACAAAACAGGGCAGCAGACCTTTGCGGCGTATTTTACACCTACAAGTCGCAATTGGTGTCCAAATGATTCGAAATTTAGCTTGTTGGAAAGCTAATTCAATTTCCTACAACTTTGTAGTTGACACAAAGAGCAGATTCGAAGGTTTAGACCTCCAAAACGGCAAAAGAAGTCAGGTCCCGTGACAGCCCGTGACAGAAAGATCGTCACAGGACAATGGTTTTGTCACGGGATTTGGCCGTGGCAACGACATTTTTGGGTCCCGTGACAGCCCGTGACGTCCCGTGACATCTCAATTGTCACGGGACTTTCCAGGACTTTCCAAAATTCGATTTTGGCAATTTTCGGCAATTCGGGCTATAAATTGAGGGCTTCGACCAGATCAATGTTGGTGCTATTTTTCGGAAAGAAAAACCTAACTTGGGAAAGAAGACAAGAGCTTTTCAGAGTGGGATCATCGAAGCTACACCGCGTCTTTACGGTTTATTCGTTCTTCCCTTTTATACACTGTTTTTGGTTAACCACCATGAATAGTGAGTAGTCTCTCTATTCCGGGATCCTACGGATCCCGTGCTATGTAACCCTAACTCTCATGTGATCAATTGAAGTTATTATTTATGCGATTCGATTATTCAATTTCAATGTGTGCTTAATATTATCGTTCTATGCATGCATTTACATCAAAGGGCATGTTTGCATTGGTAGAACGTACTTAGGTTATATGCCGAAAGGTGGATGGGCCCTAGGGATTAACCGGATCGCATGAAATTGATATTAGGTCATGTTTACATGATTTAATAGGAAAACCTTTAGTTTAATAAATCGAGATCGTTGATAATCCGTGGATGGGCGGCGTTCAACGATTGAGATTAATCTAGACAATGATCCGTGGATGGGTGGCTTGTCTAGTGTTATTTCGGTTATATTCCATATTCGATAGCATGAATGATTAACGTAGAATGATTGCATGATTAGTGGGGTTAGCACGGGTGAAGTACGGATTCTGGGATTCTCTCTCTGAATAAAAACACAATATTTATTTTCTGCCATTTAAATTCTGCAATTTACAAACAACAAAAACCTTTTGTCATTCGGAATAGCTAAATAGGTCACACTGTTAGCTAGTATTCACACGCACTGCTCTTTGGATCGACCCTTGGCTTACCAAGGTTATAAATTTTGTTTGACTGCAACTTGACCCCTAAAACGTATAAATTGACAACTAAAAAGGGTTAAAAATACGCTTGTCAGTGGACAAAGTAAAGATCGACCAGATCATGACTCTACCATACCCATCCACGGTCCGAGACATCCAATCATTCCTTGGCCATGCAGGATTCTACCGACGATTCATCAAAGACTTCTCCAAAAAGGCGTTGCCTCTATCCACTCTTCTCCAAAAAGAAGTTCCTTTTGAATTCACCAATGCATGCAAGGAGGCCTTTGATGATCTAAAGAAAGCTCTCACTAGCACACCTATCATCCAAACGCCAAATTGGTAACTCCCATTCGAAATCATGTGCAACGCAAGCGACTTTGCTGTGGGAGCAGTTCTCGGGCAAAAAGTTGACAAGAAGGCAGGTGTGATCTACTACGCCTCAAGAACCCTAGATTCTGCCCAACGAAACTACTCCACCACCGAGAAGGAACTCCTGGAAGTGGTATTCGCTCTGGAAAAGTTCAGATCCTATTTGCTTGGAGCAAAAGTAATAGTTTATTCTGACCATGCTGCCATCCGTTACTTGATGAAGAAGAAGGAGGCCAAGCCAAGGCTCATTCGGCGGATCTTGCTACTGCAAGCATTCGATGTGGAGATAAGGTACAAAAAGGGGATCGAGAATACTGTGGCCGACCACCTAAGCAGGATTGTCCGAAAGGAAGAAGAGGGGCACATAACCGAGTCATTTCCAGACAAGCACCTCTATGCAGTCTCAACCAAGGTGCCGTGGTATGCCTCAATCGTCAACTACCTTGTAGGAGGTACATTTCCTCCTTCTTTTACTAAAGCACAATGCATGAAACTTAGGCATGATGCTAGACACTACTTATGGGATGATCCTTATTTATGGAAAATATGAGCAGATCAAATACTTAGGAGATGCATCTCCGATAATGAAATAGCTTCTGTCATTAGCTTTTGCAATGAGTTTGCATGTAGAGGACACTTCGGACCTAGGAGAACCGCTAGGAAAATCCTAGATAGCGGCTTCTTTTGGCCGAGTGTATTTAGAGATGCATATGAGAAGTGTAAAAAGTGCGATACGTGTCAAAGAGTAGGAAATATGTCAGCTAGAAATGAGATGTCTCAAGTACCCATATTGGTCAACGATGTTTTCGACATTTGGGGTATTGATTTTATGGGACCATTCCCAATTTCATGCGGTTATACTTACATTTTGGTTGCTGTAGATTATGTTTCAAAATGGGTAGAAGCTAAGGTCACAAGGTGCGACGATGCAAAAACTGTCATAGATTTTTTACGCACTAACCTGTTTTGTAGGTACGGGGTACCCAAGGCCATAATCAGCGACTGAAGGATGCACAGTCGTCGTGTGCAAAAGTCAAGAATAAATTTGTAAGTCCGCTACTCGCGACTTCACTATTGGGTAGCAAGTGGTAAGTAGGGGTCGAACCCAAGGGAATTAGGGGGATAGTTGTTCTTTGAGGAATGTACTGAAAGGGAGCGTGATTTTAGGTGGATTGAGGTTTTAGCGATGAAAAGTGAGTGGTTGGTTGTTGGTTTTAGTTTTAGTACAAAAAAGTAAGTGGGTTGGTCATGATTTTAGTGCAGAAAGTAAAGTATTGAAAGTAAAGTACTGAAAGTAATTGCTTGAAAGAGAAGACTTACAGAGAGTGGGTTGCTTGAAGGGCAAGTCTTGCGAAAAGTGAGCAGTTGATATTTAGACTGAATGTAAAGTGCAGGTGATGTTTTAAGTTAAGGAAAGTATTCGGTTTTAGGGGCCTTGTATCATAGTCTGTTTATCATTGACCTCTAATGATCATACTAAGTATTCAAAAGTGTATCAAGGCCATTCCAAGCACTTGATTTGCCACACTGTCTAGTCCATTCCAAGACATAGAGCACTTGTTCTATTTAGACTAACACCCCATTCCAAGGTATATTAGCCTTATGTGCATCCATTTGATCAATCATTCCCGATCAACCAAATGGTGTTTTAAAGAGGTCAAACTTCTCAGATAAGCTTTGCCCTTCCAAGCATCCACTTATCCGAGTATGTTTACGAACCCCACGGAAGAGTTTTGCCATTCCAAGCATCCACTCAACCTTGGAAGTTCTAACCAAATATGTGGCACATAAAACAAGTTTTGAACACATAGAGGCATTAAGAGTAGGGCCTAAAACATTTTATGACACAAGTACACCCCTTCAACCGAATGAAGGGTTTAGCTACGAATATCCATAGAGGTGGATATCATAGCAAAGTACTTGAAGGTTTTCGAAAGACGGTAAAGTAAAGGGAGAATACTCAAGAACCAACAGGAGTAAACTCAAGAACAACTAGAATACTCAAGAACCAACAGGAGTATTATAGATTTAAAACAAGTGTTTACAAGAGTAGTGCCCAAAATCTAGAGAGAAGCTAGAGCTTTGTGATGGATGATGTTTTGAAATGAGGATTGTGGGATGATTTACAAAGGGAAGGGATGAGCTCTATTTATAGCCAAGGGAAGGATCTAGATCACAACACATGGCACAAAATGGGAGGAGAAGCTCTCAAAGCCGCCGGCCCATGTGGCTTTTCTCCCCAAAGCCGCCGGTGGTGAGTCACCAAGGAGGAAGAGCCGCCGGCTAGGTAGAGGAGAGAAGAGAGTTTGTGTGAATTTGTGACTTTTTCCAAAAGCCATCGGGTCCTTTCAGCTTCGGGCTGACTCTGGTTGCTCTTCGGTTGGACTTGTTTTGAGTGATTCCATGTCAGGTTCATGAGATTTGTATAGTCGGAGTCTGGTCGTGACTTGGAATGACTCGTAATTCATTTTCAACTTATAAACTCCTCCTTAGCATGTATTCTCTCTAGACTTCAAAATACCCTGTAGATAAATATCGGAACTAACAAGCAAAAGTTAAATAGACAAAGAGTCTAATTTGGTGGGTTTAACTGTGTTTATGATTCATACAATTATGGTCCATCAGCGACCAAGGAACTCATTTCTGCAACCGCATGATGGCTGCCACCTTGAAGCACTACCATGTCCACCACGGAACATCCACGGCATATCATCCCCAAACCAACGGTCAAGCGGAGATCTCCAACCGCAAAATCAAAGGCATTCTGGAAAAGATGGTGAAACCAGGTAGGAAAGATTGGAGTCAGAGGCTAGACGAAGCTCTTTGGGCTTATCGAAAGACATACAAGACGCCAATTGGAACCTCCCCCTTTCGGCTTGTTTACGGGAAGTCATGTCACCTTCCGGTGGAATTAGAACATAAAGCCTATTGGGCGCTCAAGCATTGCAATCCGGAGTTGAAGGCTGCCGGCTTGGATAGGAAACTTAATCTGTGTGAGCTTGAGGAGTTGCGGCTTGAGGCCTATGAAGGGCAAACGGACTACAAGGCGCGGACAAAATTGTATCATGACAAATTCATCCTCCGGCGCTCATTTGAGGAAGGACAACAAGTACTACTCTTCTCCTCACGGTTGAAGTTGATGCCAGGCAAACTGAAATCAAGATGGACCGGTCCTTATACCGTGACTAAGGTATTCAACCATGGGATGCTTGAGTTGGAAAGCATGGAGGATGGAAGACGATTCAATGTGAATGGGCAACAAGTCAAACACTATCATGGCGAGGTCAACTTGACAACAGCAAAATTTGACCTGAGCCACCCATGGGACCCAACCTTATGATCCAGGAATGAGGTACTGTCGAGCTAACGACATTAAACAAATGCTCTGGTCGGGAGGTAACCCGACACCTATCTTACTTTCAGACATTTAATTTCTGTCATTTAGTTTTTTGCCTTAAATCATTCTCACCTTTCTTGTATATATTTGCTTGCATGACTTTTAAACTAAGTCGTGATGTGAGGCACGCCTTCGTTCAAAAGTGTGGGGTGAGAACCACCTTTGTATATAGTTAATTAACATGTTTTTCTTTTTCCTTTTCCCTTAATATTATCTTTTTGAAAATATGAACTTGAGAATGTGAAAAAGATAGATCTAAATTCATGCATTTAGCTTGTGAAAATTCAACTGTTTAAAAACTTAGGATGTAACTTCTCATTTGTCCCTTTGTGCTGAGATATACAGGGGATGTGGAGTTGACATAAACTGCCCCGGAGAGTCTTGGCAAGCAATCAAAGGACTGAATTTCACTATATGGTTTACGAAGTCTGTGGAGGCTGCACTTCGGGTTTCAAGAAGATTGAAGTCATCTCCGACGTGCAGCGTTTATGCAAGAGGCGGGACGGGAATCAAACCGTCCTATCTCTAGTCCTAGTAGCCGGGAAAACAAATGAGCGACCCTCATTTTGACCCGTGCAAAACGGCAAGGATGAGAAAGAGCGGGGAGGTATTTCCATATGCTCTCGGGCGACGATTGGACCTCCCAAAGAAAGGTTGAGAAAATGGACTAGCAAGTCACAAAGAAGCAAAAGGTCAAAGAAGCTAATCAAAGGCCAAAAGCCAAAATTGTGAAGGTTTTCACCGAAACAAAAGTGAAGAAGCTCCAATTCAAAATCAATGGCCGAAGGCCAATTCACTTCAAAAGCTGTCCCTCACCAAAAGGAAATCAAAGTGCTCAACTCAGTGAAACCCGAACCGAATCATGTGCTAGAGAAAGCGACAAGTTAACCATATAGTGCGAGTCGGTCCAGAGAATGCAGTCCAGGAGACTAAAAAGGGCTATCTCCCGAAACATCCAAATTAATTTGCATCTCAGCTCGAAGGTACAAGTATCAAGTTTCTTCTAAGTATTTACATAGTTTAGTTTGGTAATAAGTAAGTAATGCATGAATAGGATAAATCTAGTTCCATATTCTCACTTTCCTATTTGAAGTTTTTACTTGGATTGTGTACACATCTCTTAAATGGCATTGTTCGGGACGAACAACTAAAAGTGTGGGGTGATCTGATGGACCATATATATATGACTCATTAAGACAGTTAAACCCACCAAATTAGATGCTTTGTCTTGACAACTTTTACTTGTTAGTTTCACTTTTGTTCTACAGGCCATTTCAAGGAGTAAAGATGAAAACGAGCTAAAATGGAGTTCTTAACACTGAAAGTGGATTACAAGTCAGAACTGACCATACTCCGACAGTACTCCGATCAAGCCACAACTAAGTCCCAATGACTTATTCCAACAAAGATCAAGAACACAAGTGAAATGTCAAGTATAAGTGACTTATCTTTTGATGTCAACTAAGGAACAACCAAAGGGCAACCGAAGAGGCAACTAAAGGGCAACTGGAGTTACATTCCAACCGATGGCTATTTGGAGAAAAGATCTCATTCCACTCACACATATCCTCCCCTCCTCCACCACATGGGCGGCTAAGCCCTCCACCTCTCCTCTCAAGCCATGTGGCCGGCGGCTATGGGGAGAGATGACTCACCTCCGATGGCTTTTGAGCTCTCCTCCCCCCTCTTGACATGTGGATGCTTCTCCTCCACATCTCCTCCCTTCTCCATGCCTATAAATAGAGACATCCTTCTCCTTTGTAAATCATCCACAAATCCCACAATCCCAAAACACCACAATCACTTATCTCTCTAGATTGAGAGCACAATCCATGTAAACACTTCTCTTTGATATCGAAAGCTTTACAGTTTCTTGAGTACTCTTGTCGGTTCTTGAAGTACTCAAGCTTGTCTTTACTTTTCTTGAGTTTACTCCTGTCGGTTCTTGAGTATTCTCCTCTTACTTTCCTGTCTTTACTTTCGAAAACTTTACTTTACTGTCTTCCAAAAACTTTTGCTTTTCCAAGTACTTAGCTATGGTATCCACCTTTATGGATACTCGTAGCTAAACCCTTCATTCGGTTGAAGGGGTGTACTTGTATCATACAATGTTTTAGACCCTTCTCTTAGTGCCTCTTTGTGTTCAACTTGTTCTAGGTGCCATATATTAGGTCAGAATTCCATTGGTTGAGTGGATGCTCGGAAGAGCAAAGCTCTGCCATGGGTTCGTGATATTCTGTTGATAAGTGGAGGCTCGGAAGGGCACATCTTATCTGTGGAAGTCAACCTCTTTTAAACACCATTTGGTTTATCAGGAATGATGATCAAATGGATGCACATACTAGAACAAGAGTTCTTTGTCTTGCAAAAGACTAGACGGTGTGGCAAGTCATGTGATAGGAATAGCCTTGATTCACTTTTGAACACTTAGTATGATCATTATAGGTCAATGATAAACGGACTATGATACAAGGCCCCTGATACGGAATCTTTCCTTTAATTGCAATATCACCTGTCACTTTACTTTCGGTACCATATCAACTGCTTAATTTCTGCAAGTCTTGTCCTTCAAGCACCTTAATTTCTGCAAGTCTTGTCCTTCAAGCAATTACTTTCTGCAAGTCTTGTCCTTCAAGCAATTACTTTCTGCAAGTCTTGTCCTTCAAGCAATTACTTTCTGCAAGTCTTGTCCTTCAAGCACTTTACTTTTCAGTATTTACTTTCAGTCTCGTATTTACTTTCTTTACTTTCAGTCATTTACTTTTAAGTACTAAAATCACAACCAACCCACGCTACTTTCAGTACTAAAATCACAACCAACCCCCAACTGTCTTACTTTCATCTTAGAAAGAACAACTATCCACTAATTCCCTTGGGTTCGACCCGTACTTACCACTTACTACCCAAAATAGTAAAGTCGCGAGTATCGGAGATATAAATTTATTTTTGCACAGAGAACATCGCACCTTAAATACAGTGCGGTGGGCTCCGTCATTGGACAAGTCTTGCGAAAAGTAATTGCTTGAAGGACAAGTCTTGCGAAAAGTAATTGCTTGAAGGACAAGACTTGCGGAAAGTAAGCAGTTGATATGGACTGAAAGTAAAGTTACTGAAAGTAAATGACGGGAAAGTAAGCAGTTGATAGTAAGACTGAAAGTAAATGACAGGTGATGTTTGAATTAAAGGAAAGATTCGGTATCAGGGGCCTTGTATCATAGTCCGTTTATCATTGACCTCTAATGATCATACTAAGTGTTCAAAAGTGTATCAAGGCCATTTCAAGCACTCGACTTGCCACACTGTCTAGCCCATTTCAAGGCATAGAGCACTTGTTCTATTTAGACTAATACCCTATTTCAAGGTATATTAGCCTTATGTGCATCCATTTGATCAATCATTTCCGATCAACCAAATGGTGTTTTAAAGAGGTCGAACTCCTCAGTTAAGCTTTGCCATTTCAAGCATCCACTTACCCGAGTAAGTTCTCGAACCCCACGGAAGAGTTTTGCCATTTCAAGCATCCACTCAACCTTGGAAGTTCTGACCTAATATGTGGCACATAGAACAAGTTTTGAACACAAAGAGGCACTTAATAGAAGGGTCTAAAACATTTTATGATACAAGTACACCCCTTCAACCGAATGAAGGGTTTAGCTACGAATATCCATGGAACAGGACATCATAGCTAAGTGCTTGAAAAGTAAAGGTTTTTGAAAGACGGTAAAGTAAAGTTTTCGAAAGTAAAGACAGGAAAGTAAAAGGAGAATACTCAAGAACCGACAGGAGTAAACTCAGGAAAAAGTAAAGACAAGCTTGAGTACTTCAAGAACCGACAAGAGTACTCAAGAACCGACAAGAGTACTCAAGAACTTTCCTTTAATTCCAACATCACCTGTCATTTACTTTCAGTCTTACTATCAACTGCTTACTTTCCAGTCATTTACTTTCAGTAACTTTACTTTCAGTCCATATCAACTGCTTACTTTCCGCAAGTCTTGTCCTTCAAGCAATTACTTTCTGCAAGTCTTGTCCTTCAAGCAATTACTTTCTGCAAGTCTTGTCCTTCAAGCACTTTACTTTTCAGTATTTACTTTCAGTCTCGTATTTACTTTCTTTACTTTCAGTCATTTACTTTTCAGTACTAAAATCACAACCAACCCACGCTACTTTCAGTACTAAAATCACAACCAACCCCCAACTGTCTTACTTTCATCTTAGAAAGAACAACTATCCACTAATTCCCTTGGGTTCGACCCGTACTTACCACTTACTACCCAAAATAGTAAAGTCGCGAGTATCGGAGATATAAATTTATTTTTGCACAGAGAACATCGCACCTTAAAGACAGTGCGGTGGGCTCCGTCATTGGACAAGTCTTGCGAAAAGTAATTGCTTGAAGGACAAGTCTTGCGAAAAGTAATTGCTTGAAGGACAAGACTTGCGGAAAGTAAGCAGTTGATATGGACTGAAAGTAAAGTTACTGAAAGTAAATGACTGGAAAGTAAGCAGTTGATAGTAAGACTGAAAGTAAATGACAGGTGATGTTTGAATTAAAGGAAAGATTCGGTATCAGGGGCCTTGTATCATAGTCCATTTATCATTGACCTCTAATGATCATACTAAGTGTTCAAAAGTGTATCAAGGCCATTTCAAGCACTCGACTTGCCACACTGTCTAGCCCATTTCAAGGCATAGAGCACTTGTTCTATTTAGACTAATACCCCATTTCAAGGTATATTAGCCTTATGTGCATCCATTTGATCAATCATTTCCGATCAACCAAATGGTGTTTTAAAGAGGTCGAACTCTTCAGATAAGCTTTGCCATTTCAAGCATCCACTTACCCGAGTATGTTCTCGAACCCCACGGAAGAGTTTTGCCATTTCAAGCATCCACTCAACCTTGGAAGTTCTGACCTAATATGTGGCACATAGAACAAGTTTTGAACACAAAGAGGCACTTAAGAGAAGGGTCTAAAACATTTTATGATACAAGTATACCCCTTCAACCGAATGAAGGGTTTAGCTACGAATATCCATGGAACAGGACATCATAGCTAAGTGCTTGAAAAGTAAAGGTTTTTGAAAGACGGTAAAGTAAAGTTTTCGAAAGTAAAGACAGGAAAGTAAAAGGAGAATACTCAAGAACCGACAGGAGTAAACTCAGGAAAAAGTAAAGACAAGCTTGAGTACTTCAAGAACTGACAAGAGTACTCAAGAACCGACAAGAGTACTCAAGAACTTTCCTTTAATTCAAACATCACCGGTCATTTACTTTCAGTCTTACTATCAACTGCTTACTTTCCAGTCATTTACTTTCAGTAACTTTACTTTCAGTCCATATCAACTGCTTACTTTCCGCAAGTCTTGTCCTTCAAGCAATTACTTTCTGCAAGTCTTGTCCTTCAAGCACTTTACTTTTCAGTATTTACTTTCAGTCTCGTATTTACTTTCTTTACTTTAAGTCATTTACTTTTCAGTACTAAAATCACAACCAAACCACGCTACTTTCAGTACTAAAATCACAACCAACCCCCAACTGTCTTACTTTCATCTTAGAAAGAACAACTATCCACTAATTCCCTTGGGTTCGACCCGTACTTACCCCTTACTACCCAAAATAGTAAAGTTGCGAGTATCGGAGATATAAATTTATTTTTGCACAGAGAACATCGCACCTTAAAGACAGTGCGGTGGGCTCCGTCATTGGACAAGTCTTGCGAAAAGTAATTGCTTGAAGGACAAGTCTTGCGAAAAGTAATTGCTTGAAGGACAAGACTTGCGGAAAGTAAGCAGTTGATATGGACTGAAAGTAAAGTTACTGAAAGTAAATGACGGGAAAGTAAGCAGTTGATAGTAAGACTGAAAGTAAATGACAGGTGATGTTTGAATTAAAGGAAAGATTCGGTATCAGGGGCCTTGTATCATAGTCCGTTTATCATTGACCTCTAATGATCATACTAAGTGTTCAAAATTGTATCAAGGCCATTTCAAGCACTCGACTTGCCACACTGTCTAGCCCATTTCAAGGCATAGAGCACTTGTTCTATTTAGACTAATACCCTATTTCAAGGTATATTAGCCTTATGTGCATCCATTTGATCAATCATTTCCGATCAACCAAATGGTGTTTTAAAGAGGTCGAACTCCTCAGTTAAGCTTTGCCATTTCAAGCATCCACTTACCCGAGTAAGTTCTCGAACCCCACGGAAGAGTTTTGCCATTTCAAGCATCCACTCAACCTTGGAAGTTCTGACCTAATATGTGGCACATAGAACAAGTTTTGAACACAAAGAGGCACTTAATAGAAGGGTCTAAAACATTTTATGATACAAGTACACCCCTTCAACCGAATGAAGGGTTTAGCTACGAATATCCATGGAACAGGACATCATAGCTAAGTGCTTGAAAAGTAAAGGTTTTTGAAAGACGGTAAAGTAAAGTTTTCGAAAGTAAAGACAGGAAAGTAAAAGGAGAATACTCAAGAACCGACAGGAGTAAACTCAGGAAAAAGTAAAGACAAGCTTGAGTACTTCAAGAACCGACAAGAGTACTCAAGAACCGACAAGAGTACTCAAGAACTTTCCTTTAATTCCAACATCACCTGTCATTTACTTTCAGTCTTACTATCAACTGCTTACTTTCCAGTCATTTACTTTCAGTAACTTTACTTTCAGTCCATATCAACTGCTTACTTTCCGCAAGTCTTGTCCTTCAAGCAATTACTTTCTGCAAGTCTTGTCCTTCAAGCAATTACTTTCTGCAAGTCTTGTCCTTCAAGCAATTACTTTCTGCAAGTCTTGTCCTTCAAGCACTTTACTTTTCAGTATTTACTTTCAGTCTCGTATTTACTTTCTTTACTTTCAGTCATTTACTTTTAAGTACTAAAATCACAACCAACCCACGCTACTTTCAGTACTAAAATCACAACCAACCCCCAACTGTCTTACTTTCATCTTAGAAAGAACAACTATCCACTAATTCCCTTGGGTTCGACCCGTACTTACCACTTACTACCCAAAATAGTAAAGTCGCGAGTATCGGAGATATAAATTTATTTTTGCACAGAGAACATCGCACCTTAAAGACAGTGCGGTGGGCTCCGTCATTGGACAAGTCTTGCGAAAAGTAATTGCTTGAAGGACAAGTCTTGCGAAAAGTAATTGCTTGAAGGACAAGACTTGCGGAAAGTAAGCAGTTGATATGGACTGAAAGTAAAGTTACTGAAAGTAAATGACGGGAAAGTAAGCAGTTGATAGTAAGACTGAAAGTAAATGACAGGTGATGTTTGAATTAAAGGAAAGATTCGGTATCAGGGGCCTTGTATCATAGTCCGTTTATCATTGACCTCTAATGATCATACTAAGTGTTCAAAAGTGTATCAAGGCCATTTCAAGCACTCGACTTGCCACACTGTCTAGCCCATTTCAAGGCATAGAGCACTTGTTCTATTTAGACTAATACCCTATTTCAAGGTATATTAGCCTTATGTGCATCCATTTGATCAATCATTTCCGATCAACCAAATGGTGTTTTAAAGAGGTCGAACTCCTCAGTTAAGCTTTGCCATTTCAAGCATCCACTTACCCGAGTAAGTTCTCGAACCCCACGGAAGAGTTTTGCCATTTCAAGCATCCACTCAACCTTGGAAGTTCTGACCTAATATGTGGCACATAGAACAAGTTTTGAACACAAAGAGGCACTTAATAGAAGGGTCTAAAACATTTTATGATACAAGTACACCCCTTCAACCGAATGAAGGGTTTAGCTACGAATATCCATGGAACAGGACATCATAGCTAAGTGCTTGAAAAGTAAAGGTTTTTGAAAGACGGTAAAGTAAAGTTTTCGAAAGTAAAGACAGGAAAGTAAAAGGAGAATACTCAAGAACCGACAGGAGTAAACTCAGGAAAAAGTAAAGACAAGCTTGAGTACTTCAAGAACCGACAAGAGTACTCAAGAACCGACAAGAGTACTCAAGAACTTTCCTTTAATTCCAACATCACCTGTCATTTACTTTCAGTCTTACTATCAACTGCTTACTTTCCAGTCATTTACTTTCAGTAACTTTACTTTCAGTCCATATCAACTGCTTACTTTCCGCAAGTCTTGTCCTTCAAGCAATTACTTTCTGCAAGTCTTGTCCTTCAAGCAATTACTTTCTGCAAGTCTTGTCCTTCAAGCACTTTACTTTTCAGTATTTACTTTCAGTCTCGTATTTACTTTCTTTACTTTCAGTCATTTACTTTTCAGTACTAAAATCACAACCAACCCACGCTACTTTCAGTACTAAAATCACAACCAACCCCCAACTGTCTTACTTTCATCTTAGAAAGAACAACTATCCACTAATTCCCTTGGGTTCGACCCGTACTTACCACTTACTACCCAAAATAGTAAAGTCGCGAGTATCGGAGATATAAATTTATTTTTGCACAGAGAACATCGCACCTTAAAGACAGTGCGGTGGGCTCCGTCATTGGACAAGTCTTGCGAAAAGTAATTGCTTGAAGGACAAGTCTTGCGAAAAGTAATTGCTTGAAGGACAAGACTTGCGGAAAGTAAGCAGTTGATATGGACTGAAAGTAAAGTTACTGAAAGTAAATGACTGGAAAGTAAGCAGTTGATAGTAAGACTGAAAGTAAATGACAGGTGATGTTTGAATTAAAGGAAAGATTCGGTATCAGGGGCCTTGTATCATAGTCCATTTATCATTGACCTCTAATGATCATACTAAGTGTTCAAAAGTGTATCAAGGCCATTTCAAGCACTCGACTTGCCACACTGTCTAGCCCATTTCAAGGCATAGAGCACTTGTTCTATTTAGACTAATACCCCATTTCAAGGTATATTAGCCTTATGTGCATCCATTTGATCAATCATTTCCGATCAACCAAATGGTGTTTTAAAGAGGTCGAACTCTTCAGATAAGCTTTGCCATTTCAAGCATCCACTTACCCGAGTATGTTCTCGAACCCCACGGAAGAGTTTTGCCATTTCAAGCATCCACTCAACCTTGGAAGTTCTGACCTAATATGTGGCACATAGAACAAGTTTTGAACACAAAGAGGCACTTAAGAGAAGGGTCTAAAACATTTTATGATACAAGTATACCCCTTCAACCGAATGAAGGGTTTAGCTACGAATATCCATGGAACAGGACATCATAGCTAAGTGCTTGAAAAGTAAAGGTTTTTGAAAGACGGTAAAGTAAAGTTTTCGAAAGTAAAGACAGGAAAGTAAAAGGAGAATACTCAAGAACCGACAGGAGTAAACTCAGGAAAAAGTAAAGACAAGCTTGAGTACTTCAAGAACTGACAAGAGTACTCAAGAACCGACAAGAGTACTCAAGAACTTTCCTTTAATTCAAACATCACCGGTCATTTACTTTCAGTCTTACTATCAACTGCTTACTTTCCAGTCATTTACTTTCAGTAACTTTACTTTCAGTCCATATCAACTGCTTACTTTCCGCAAGTCTTGTCCTTCAAGCAATTACTTTCTGCAAGTCTTGTCCTTCAAGCACTTTACTTTTCAGTATTTACTTTCAGTCTCGTATTTACTTTCTTTACTTTAAGTCATTTACTTTTCAGTACTAAAATCACAACCAAACCACGCTACTTTCAGTACTAAAATCACAACCAACCCCCAACTGTCTTACTTTCATCTTAGAAAGAACAACTATCCACTAATTCCCTTGGGTTCGACCCGTACTTACCCCTTACTACCCAAAATAGTAAAGTTGCGAGTATCGGAGATATAAATTTATTTTTGCACAGAGAACATCGCACCTTAAAGACAGTGCGGTGGGCTCCGTCATTGGACAAGTCTTGCGAAAAGTAATTGCTTGAAGGACAAGTCTTGCGAAAAGTAATTGCTTGAAGGACAAGACTTGCGGAAAGTAAGCAGTTGATATGGACTGAAAGTAAAGTTACTGAAAGTAAATGACGGGAAAGTAAGCAGTTGATAGTAAGACTGAAAGTAAATGACAGGTGATGTTTGAATTAAAGGAAAGATTCGGTATCAGGGGCCTTGTATCATAGTCCGTTTATCATTGACCTCTAATGATCATACTAAGTGTTCAAAATTGTATCAAGGCCATTTCAAGCACTCGACTTGCCACACTGTCTAGCCCATTTCAAGGCATAGAGCACTTGTTCTATTTAGACTAATACCCTATTTCAAGGTATATTAGCCTTATGTGCATCCATTTGATCAATCATTTCCGATCAACCAAATGGTGTTTTAAAGAGGTCGAACTCCTCAGTTAAGCTTTGCCATTTCAAGCATCCACTTACCCGAGTAAGTTCTCGAACCCCACGGAAGAGTTTTGCCATTTCAAGCATCCACTCAACCTTGGAAGTTCTGACCTAATATGTGGCACATAGAACAAGTTTTGAACACAAAGAGGCACTTAATAGAAGGGTCTAAAACATTTTATGATACAAGTACACCCCTTCAACCGAATGAAGGGTTTAGCTACGAATATCCATGGAACAGGACATCATAGCTAAGTGCTTGAAAAGTAAAGGTTTTTGAAAGACGGTAAAGTAAAGTTTTCGAAAGTAAAGACAGGAAAGTAAAAGGAGAATACTCAAGAACCGACAGGAGTAAACTCAGGAAAAAGTAAAGACAAGCTTGAGTACTTCAAGAACCGACAAGAGTACTCAAGAACCGACAAGAGTACTCAAGAACTTTCCTTTAATTCCAACATCACCTGTCATTTACTTTCAGTCTTACTATCAACTGCTTACTTTCCAGTCATTTACTTTCAGTAACTTTACTTTCAGTCCATATCAACTGCTTACTTTCCGCAAGTCTTGTCCTTCAAGCAATTACTTTCTGCAAGTCTTGTCCTTCAAGCAATTACTTTCTGCAAGTCTTGTCCTTCAAGCAATTACTTTCTGCAAGTCTTGTCCTTCAAGCACTTTACTTTTCAGTATTTACTTTCAGTCTCGTATTTACTTTCTTTACTTTCAGTCATTTACTTTTAAGTACTAAAATCACAACCAACCCACGCTACTTTCAGTACTAAAATCACAACCAACCCCCAACTGTCTTACTTTCATCTTAGAAAGAACAACTATCCACTAATTCCCTTGGGTTCGACCCGTACTTACCACTTACTACCCAAAATAGTAAAGTCGCGAGTATCGGAGATATAAATTTATTTTTGCACAGAGAACATCGCACCTTAAAGACAGTGCGGTGGGCTCCGTCATTGGACAAGTCTTGCGAAAAGTAATTGCTTGAAGGACAAGTCTTGCGAAAAGTAATTGCTTGAAGGACAAGACTTGCGGAAAGTAAGCAGTTGATATGGACTGAAAGTAAAGTTACTGAAAGTAAATGACGGGAAAGTAAGCAGTTGATAGTAAGACTGAAAGTAAATGACAGGTGATGTTTGAATTAAAGGAAAGATTCGGTATCAGGGGCCTTGTATCATAGTCCGTTTATCATTGACCTCTAATGATCATACTAAGTGTTCAAAAGTGTATCAAGGCCATTTCAAGCACTCGACTTGCCACACTGTCTAGCCCATTTCAAGGCATAGAGCACTTGTTCTATTTAGACTAATACCCTATTTCAAGGTATATTAGCCTTATGTGCATCCATTTGATCAATCATTTCCGATCAACCAAATGGTGTTTTAAAGAGGTCGAACTCCTCAGTTAAGCTTTGCCATTTCAAGCATCCACTTACCCGAGTAAGTTCTCGAACCCCACGGAAGAGTTTTGCCATTTCAAGCATCCACTCAACCTTGGAAGTTCTGACCTAATATGTGGCACATAGAACAAGTTTTGAACACAAAGAGGCACTTAATAGAAGGGTCTAAAACATTTTATGATACAAGTACACCCCTTCAACCGAATGAAGGGTTTAGCTACGAATATCCATGGAACAGGACATCATAGCTAAGTGCTTGAAAAGTAAAGGTTTTTGAAAGACGGTAAAGTAAAGTTTTCGAAAGTAAAGACAGGAAAGTAAAAGGAGAATACTCAAGAACCGACAGGAGTAAACTCAGGAAAAAGTAAAGACAAGCTTGAGTACTTCAAGAACCGACAAGAGTACTCAAGAACCGACAAGAGTACTCAAGAACTTTCCTTTAATTCCAACATCACCTGTCATTTACTTTCAGTCTTACTATCAACTGCTTACTTTCCAGTCATTTACTTTCAGTAACTTTACTTTCAGTCCATATCAACTGCTTACTTTCCGCAAGTCTTGTCCTTCAAGCAATTACTTTCTGCAAGTCTTGTCCTTCAAGCAATTACTTTCTGCAAGTCTTGTCCTTCAAGCACTTTACTTTTCAGTATTTACTTTCAGTCTCGTATTTACTTTCTTTACTTTCAGTCATTTACTTTTCAGTACTAAAATCACAACCAACCCACGCTACTTTCAGTACTAAAATCACAACCAACCCCCAACTGTCTTACTTTCATCTTAGAAAGAACAACTATCCACTAATTCCCTTGGGTTCGACCCGTACTTACCACTTACTACCCAAAATAGTAAAGTCGCGAGTATCGGAGATATAAATTTATTTTTGCACAGAGAACATCGCACCTTAAAGACAGTGCGGTGGGCTCCGTCATTGGACAAGTCTTGTGAAAAGTAATTGCTTGAAGGACAAGTCTTGCGAAAAGTAATTGCTTGAAGGACAAGACTTGCGGAAAGTAAGCAGTTGATATGGACTGAAAGTAAAGTTACTGAAAGTAAATGACTGGAAAGTAAGCAGTTGATAGTAAGACTGAAAGTAAATGACAGGTGATGTTTGAATTAAAGGAAAGATTCGGTATCAGGGGCCTTGTATCATAGTCCATTTATCATTGACCTCTAATGATCATACTAAGTGTTCAAAAGTGTATCAAGGCCATTTCAAGCACTCGACTTGCCACACTGTCTAGCCCATTTCAAGGCATAGAGCACTTGTTCTATTTAGACTAATACCCCATTTCAAGGTATATTAGCCTTATGTGTATCCATTTGATCAATCATTTCCGATCAACCAAATGGTGTTTTAAAGAGGTCGAACTCTTCAGATAAGCTTTGCCATTTCAAGCATCCACTTACCCGAGTATGTTCTCGAACCCCACGGAAGAGTTTTGCCATTTCAAGCATCCACTCAACCTTGGAAGTTCTGACCTAATATGTGGCACATAGAACAAGTTTTGAACACAAAGAGGCACTTAAGAGAAGGGTCTAAAACATTTTATGATACAAGTATACCCCTTCAACCGAATGAAGGGTTTAGCTACGAATATCCATGGAACAGGACATCATAGCTAAGTGCTTGAAATGTAAAGGTTTTTGAAAGACGGTAAAGTAAAGTTTTCGAAAGTAAAGACAGGAAAGTAAAAGGAGAATACTCAAGAACCGACAGGAGTAAACTCGGGAAAAAGTAAAGACAAGCTTGAGTACTTCAAGAACTGACAAGAGTACTCAAGAACCGACAAGAGTACTCAAGAACTTTCCTTTAATTCAAACATCACCGGTCATTTACTTTCAGTCTTACTATCAACTGCTTACTTTCCAGTCATTTACTTTCAGTAACTTTACTTTCAGTCCATATCAACTGCTTACTTTCCGCAAGTCTTGTCCTTCAAGCAATTACTTTCTGCAAGTCTTGTCCTTCAAGCACTTTACTTTTCAGTATTTACTTTCAGTCTCGTATTTACTTTCTTTACTTTAAGTCATTTACTTTTCAGTACTAAAATCACAACCAAACCACGCTACTTTCAGTACTAAAATCACAACCAACCCCCAACTGTCTTACTTTCATCTTAGAAAGAACAACTATCCACTAATTCCCTTGGGTTCGACCCGTACTTACCACTTACTACCCAAAATAGTAAAGTTGCGAGTATCGGAGATATAAATTTATTTTTGCATAGAGAACATCGCACCTTAAAGACAGTGCGGTGGGCTCCGTCATTGGACAAGTCTTGCGAAAAGTAATTGCTTGAAGGACAAGTCTTGCGAAAAGTAATTGCTTGAAGGAGAAGACTTGCGGAAAGTAAGCAGTTGATATGGACTGAAAGTAAAGTTACTGAAAGTAAATGACTGGAAAGTAAGCAGTTGATAGTAAGACTGAAAGTAAATGACAGGTGATGTTTGAATTAAAGGAAAGATTCGGTATCAGGGGCCTTGTATCATAGTCCGTTTATCATTGACCTCTAATGATCATACTAAGTGTTCAAAGGTGTATCAAGGCCATTTCAAGCACTCGACTTGCCACACTGTCTAGCCCATTTCAAGGCATAGAGCACTTGTTCTATTTAGACTAATACCCCATTTCAAGGTATATTAGCCTTATGTGCATCCATTTGATCAATCATTTCCGATCAACCAAATGGTGTTTTAAAGAGGTCGAACTCCTCAGATAAGCTTTGCCATTTCAAGCATCCACTTACCCGAGTATGTTCTCGAACCCCACAGAAGAGTTTTTCCATTTCAAGTATCCACTCAACCTTGGAAGTTCTGACCTAATATGTGGCACATAGAACAAGTTTTGAACACAAAGAGGCACTTAAGAGAAGGGTCTAAAACATTTTATGATACAAGTATACCCCTTCAACCGAATGAAGGGTTTAGCTACGAATATCCATGGAACAGGACATCATAGCTAAGTGCTTGAAAAGTAAAGGTTTTTGAAAGACGGTAAAGTAAAGTTTTTGAAAGTAAAGACAGGAAAGTAAAAGGAGAATACTCAAGAACCGACAGGAGTAAACTCAGGAAAAAGTAAAGACAAGCTTGAGTACTTCAAGAACCGACAAGAGTACTCAAGAACCGACAAGAGTACTCAAGAACTTTCCTTTAATTCAAACATCACCTGTCATTTACTTTCAGTCTTACTATCAACTGCTTACTTTCCAGTCATTTACTTTCAGTCCATATCAACTGCTTACTTTCCGCAAGTCTTGTCCTTCAAGCAATTACTTTCTGCAAGTCTTGTCCTTCAAGCAATTACTTTCTGCAAGTCTTGTCCTTCAAGCACTTTACTTTTCAGTATTTACTTTCAGTCTCGTATTTACTTTCTTTACTTTCAGTCATTTACTTTTCAGTACTAAAATCACAACCAACCCACGCTACTTTCAGTACTAAAATCACAACCAACCCCCAACTGTCTTACTTTCATCCTAGAAAGAACAACTATCCACTAATTCCCTTGGGTTCGACCCGTACTTACCACTTACTACCCAAAATAGTAAAGTCGCGAGTATCGGAGATATAAATTTATTTTTGCACAGAGAACATCGCACCTAAAAGACAGTGCAGTGGGCTCCGTCATTGGACAAGTCTTACGAAAAGTAATTGCTTGAAGGACAAGTCTTGCGAAAAGTAATTGCTTGAAGGACAAGACTTGCGGAAAGTAAGCAGTTGATATGGACTGAAAGTAAAGTTACTGAAAGTAAATGACTGGAAAGTAAGCAGTTGATAGTAAGACTGAAAGTAAATGACAGGTGATGATTGAATTAAAGGAAAGATTCGGTATCAGGGGCCTTGTATCATAGTCCGTTTATCATTGACCTCTAATGATCATACTAAGTGTTCAAAAGTGTATCAAGGCCATTTCAAGCACTCGACTTGCCACACTGTCTAGCCCATTTCAAGGCATAGAGCACTTGTTCTATTTAGACTAATACCCCATTTCAAGGTATATTAGCCTTATGTGCATCCATTTGATCAATCATTTCCGATCAACCAAATAGTGTTTTAAAGAGGTCGAACTCCTCAGATAAGCTTTGCCATTTCAAGCATCCACTTACCCGAGTATGTTCTCGAACCCCACGGAAGAGTTTTGCCATTTCAAGCATCCACTCAACCTTGGAAGTTCTGACCTAATATGTGGCACATAGAACAAGTTTTGAACACAAAGAGGCACTTAAGAGAAGGGTCTAAAACATTTTATGATACAAGTACACCCCTTCAACCGAATGAAGGGTTTAGCTACGAATATCCACGGAACAGGACATCATAGCTAAGTGCTTGAAAAGTAAAGGTTTTTGAAAGACGGTAAAGTAAAGTTTTCGAAAGTATAGACAGGAAAGTAAAAGGAGAATACTCAAGAACCGACAGGAGTAAACTCAGGAAAAAGTAAAGACAAGCTTGAGTACTTCAAGAACCGACAAGAGTACTCAAGAACCGACAAGAGTACTCAAGAACTTTCCTTTAATTCAAACATCACCTGTCATTTACTTTCAGTCTTACTATCAACTGCTTACTTTCCAGTCATTTACTTTCAGTAACTTTACTTTCAGTCCATATCAACTGCTTACTTTCCGCAAGTCTTGTCCTTCAAGCAATTACTTTCCGCAAGTCTTGTCCTTCAAGCAATTTCTTTCCGCAAGACTTGTCCTTCAAGCATTTACTTTCAGCAAGTCTTGTCCTTCAAGCACTTTACTTTTCAGTATTTACTTTCAGTCTTGTATTTACTTTCTTTACTTTCAGTCATTTACTTTTCAGCACTAAAATCACAACCAACCCATGCTACTTTCAGTACTAAAATCACAACCAACCCCCAACTGTCTTACTTTCATCTTCGAAAGAACAACTATCCACTAATTCCCTTAGGTTCGACCCCTACTTACCGCTTTACTACCCAATAGTAGAGTACGAGTAGCGGACTTATAAATTTATTTTTGCACAGAGACATTGCACCTTAACGACAGTGCAGTGCGCTCCGTCAAAATTGGCACGTTGTCGGGGAATTAGAAAGCATAAATCGGATAATTGTTCTTTCCTTTTTCTTTTAAAATTTCAAACTCGGTTCTGCATAACCATGTCTCATGCAGGAAGCCACCATGACTATCAGGATGATGATGAGATGAACCTGTACGTTCGAAATAATGAGGCACCACTGACGGAGCCCACTGCACTGTCGTTAAGGTGCAATGTTCTCTGTACAAATAAATTTATAATTTCCGCTACTCGCAACTACACTACTAGGTAGTAAGTGGTAAGTAGGGGTCGAACCCAAGGGAATTAGGGGGATACGTTGTTCTTTATGGGATTTGTACAGGATTGGAGCATTTTTTAGGTTTGATTGAGATTTTAGCGGTTATGACTAAGTGACTTTTTTTTGTTGTTTTTGGTTTTGAGTGCGGAAAAGTAAATTACAGAAAATAAATACTGAAAAGTAAAAAGAAAGACTTACAGTGGGTGATGCGTGATTTGCAAGTCCTCCGGTAGATGAGTGGTTGGTGATTGCAGATGATCGAGCAATTTATAAAAGTAAATACAGGGGGTTTTGTAATTCAAGGAAAAACATTCGGTTTCAGGGGCCTTGTATCATAGCCTGTTTATTATTTTAGTAACCCTTCTAAGTATTCAAACGTGAATCAAGGCCATTCCAAGCACTCGACTTGCAACACTGTCTAGCCTTTTGCAAAAGTGTTCGAAAGTGAATCGAGGCCATTCCAAGCACTCAACTTGCAACACCGTCTAGTCTTTTGCAAAAGTCGTAGAGCACTTGTTCTACTTAGACTAATACCCCATTCCAAGGTATATTAGCCTGTGTGCATCCATTTGGTCTTTCATTCCCGAGCAACCAAATGGTGTTTTAGAAAGGTCAAACTCCTCAGATAAGCTTTGCCATTCCAAGCATCCACTTATCCGAGTATGTTTACGAACCCCACGGAAGAGCTTTGCCATTCCAAGCATCCACTCAACCTTGGAAGTTCTAACCTAATATATGGCACATAGAACAAGTTTTGAATACAGAGAAAAGAAACTAAAAGAATTAAAACATTTTATAATACAAGTACGCCCCTTAAATCGAATAAAGAGTTTAGCTACGAATATCCATAGAGGTGGATACCACAGCTAAATACTCGGAGATTTTTGAAAACAGTAAGAGGAGAAGGGGTGGAATACTCAAGAACCAATAGGAGTATTCCTAATTCCTACTGAATACTCAAGAACCAACAGGAGTATTCTCTAAAGTATAATACTCAAGAACCAACAGGAGTATTATTTCAAATTGTTATAATACTCAAGAACCAACAGGAGTATTATTTCATAAACCAAACTTACAAAGTAACAAACTTAGAGAGAGAAGTGAAATGTTGATTTGTGGATGATACAAATGAGGAGGGGTGAGCCTCTATTTATAGCTAAAGGGGAGGAGGATGGAGGGCCAAGATGGGTGGCATGTGTTTTTGATCCAAGTGAGGAGGAAGGAGGAGCAAGGAGGAGATGACACATGGGGGGAGCCAAAAGCCGCCGGTCACCTTGTGGGGAGGAGGAGAAGCCACCGGTGGCCGGTTGTCCAAGGAGGAGAGGAGATGGTCTTGGCCACCTCTTGCACAAGCCACCGGTCACCCATGGAGGAGGAGGAGTTTTTTTATTTTTGTGTAGTCTTTTCACAAAACTATCAGTCCAATTTCACCCCGGGCTGTCCTTGATTATTCCTCGGTTGGATTTGATTTGAGTAATTCAACGTCAGGATCTTGAGATTTCTTCGTTCGGCGTCTGATCTTGACCTTGGATTGACTCTTAATATCTTTTCAGCGTAAAATCCTCTCCTTAGCGTGTTTTCACTTTATCCTCTAAAATGCCCTGTAGAAATAAATCGGGACTAACAAGCAGAAGTTAAATAGACCAACAGTCTAATTTGGTGGGTTTTACTGTGTTTTTGATTCGTATAATTATGGTCCATCAGATTACCCCACACTTTTAGTTGTTCGTCCCGAAGAATGCTATTAAAGGGCGGCACACTAAGTAAGTTTGTTGAAATATGAAAATTAGACTGTGGGACTCGATTTATCCTAATTCATGCATTGCTTACTTATTACCAAATTGAACTGTGTAAATAAATAGAAGAAACTTGATACTTGTACCTCCGTGCTGAGATGCAAATTATTCTGGATGTTTCGGGAGATAGCCTTTTTTAGGCTCCTGGACTGCAACCTCGGGACAGTCTCGCACTATATGGTTTCCTTGTAGCTTCCTCTAGCACGTGATTCGGTTCGGGTTTCACTGGTTTGAGTACTTTGATTTTTTTTTCTTTTGGCGTGGGACTGCTTTTGTAGTGAATCGGCCTTTGGCCTTTGATTTGACTCTTTGAGTACTTCACTTTTTGTTTGGTTAAAACCTTCACAATTTTGGGCCTTTGGCCTCTTGATTTGCTTCTTTGAGCTTTTTGCGTCTTTGTGACTTGCTAGTCCATTTTCTCAAGCCTTTTTGGGAGGTCCAATCATCGCCCGCAAGCCTATGGAAATACCTCCCCGCTCCTCTCATTCTTGTCGTTTCGCGCGGGTCAAGATGAGGGTCGCTCATCTATTTTCTCGGCTACTTTGACTAGAGAGAGGACGGTCTGATTCCCATCCTCGCCTTTTTTCTTTTTTTGCATAAACACTGCATGGCGGAGATGACTTCAATCTTCACTGAAACCCGAAGTGCAGCCTCCACTGACTTCGAAAACCATATAGTTTGATTCGATCCTTCGATTGCTTGCCAAGCCTCTCTAGGGCATTTTTATCAACTCCACATCCCTAGTTTATCTCAGCACAAAGGGACAAATGAGAAGTTACGTTCTAAGTTTTTAGACAGTTGAATTTTCACAAGGTAAATGCATGAATTATGACTTATCTTTTTCACATTCTTAAGTTCATATTTTCAAAAAGATTATATTAAAAAAGAAAAAGAAAAACATGTTATTTATTTATGTACACATGCGGATCTCACCCCACACTTTTGAACGAAGGCGTGCCTTTCAGCACTACTTAGTTCAAAAGCCATGCAAGCAGACAATTACGAGAAGGAAATGATATTAAGGAAAGGTAAGATCAGAACTCCCTTTTTGTGTCGAATGACATGGCATGAGGCTGGATAATCGAGGGAGTTCGGCTGGGGCCTTGAACTCTCAGCGCAGGCCCGGTAGTTCACGGAAGCTGCCTGGCTGATCTGATCGAGCTCTAAAAACCAATTCCTAAATAGTCAAATCATTCTATGCACCAAGTGGGTGAGAGCGACTTATTGATAAAAACTAAAAGACAGAAATAAAAATAAAAAGATGGAAAGTAAGATAGTGTCGGGTTACCTCCCGACCATTGCACTTGTTTAATGTCGTTGGCTCGACAGTACCTTATTCCTGGATCACTGGTTGGGGTCCCATGGGTGGCTTAGGTCGAATTTCGCCACTGTTCCTGTGTTGGTTTTTGCTTTGCCTTTTCCCGATTTCTTTCGAGATGATGTGCTTGGGTCCACCCCTTGTTCTGGTGGTGTCTCCTTCCAACGTCTTTGAGAAGGTGAGGCTCTCTTGACCATAGCTGCTGGTCCATCGAGTCGTGGTCTCTTGTTACTCCATCCCAGCTTCCATTCTTTTGGCCCATGTCTTGGCCGCTTCTTCAAATATGGCCGGTTGGCATCCTTGCAGTTTTGGAAGTTCAGTCTTTTGCCAAGAAACCTCAAGCATGCGCCCTTGATACCCCTCTTCTTTGTGGCAGAGATGATTGGTCGTTTTGGATTGAGTAAATTTTCAGGCGGTTTTTCTATGCTCATGACGAGTGAGAGCTCCTTTGTTGGCTGTTTTGGCTCATGTTTCACCTCCAACTCGCCTAGTACCGCATTATTGACCACATCATCATCGGGCGCTGTGATTTGCATAGAAACCGAAGGGTTAAGTAGGGGCTTCTCGGCCATGAGGATCGGGTCTTTCTCGAGCAGATTGGTGTTGAGGACCGGTTCAAGTGGCTCGGCTGGTTTAGCAATGAGGACTGGGCCTGGCTTGATTTCCTCTTCCGCTTCGGTAGTGAGTTCCCATGAAGACTCCTCCTCAATGCTTTCTGTATCTGATTCGTCCATCACTTCCGATGGCTCGGGAGTGATATCCCATGTAGGCTCTTCCTCATCCCACACTATATCAGTTTCCGACTCGTCCATCATGGCCTCTGTCAGCCTTGTGGGCTTCAATGTTGGTTCCCTTGGAGCCGTATTCACGTCCTCCACTGTCTCTTCTCCCCGGTCTCTCCTCAGTTCGGACACGGCCAAGTCAGATATTGCCTTTGACATTTCGGCTTGATTCTGCAGAATTATTGCATCTATTTGCGCATAACTTGCGGCCAACTCTTCATTTAAATCCTCCAGGGACCAGTTTTGCATTATGTCGTCCATCCGTTGGTTGCTAGCTGCCAACTCTTTCATCACGTTCTCAAGCGACTTGTGTTGTTCTTGCCTTAGCCTTGAGTCCTTGGCCAAATCATATATCAAGCCCCAGGCTTTATCTTCGCTTTATTCCATTATTGATCCTCTTGCGGCAGTATCTAGCAAGCAAAGCTCCGGAAGTCTCATCCCAATAAGAAATGTCCGAAGAAGATATGAATCTGCGAATCCGTGGTGCGGGCAGCTCGCCACAATGGAATTGAAGTACGCCAAGTACTCGTCCAAAGTTTCGTCCCGGGATTGCGTAAGGTTGATGATCTTCTTGCGGACTTCAAGTTCGAAGGGTCGAGGGGAAAACTTTTCATAGTACCAAGGCTCGCTTTCGTAGTAGGAAGACATTATGTATAACAGAAAAAAGAACAACTACCCATTTGCTAATTCCCCGGCAACGGCGCCAATTTTGACGGAGCCCACTGCACTGTCGTTAAGGTGCAATGTTCTCTGTACAAATAAATTTATAATTTCCGCTACTCGCAACTACACTACTGGGTAGTAAGTGGTAAGTAGGGGTCAAACCCAAGGAAATTAGGGGGATACGTTGTTCTTTATGGGATTTATACAGGATGGGAGCGTTTTTTAGGTTTGATTGAGATTTTAGCGGTTATGACTAAGTGACTTTTTTTGGTTGTTTTTGGTTTTGAGTGCGGAAAAGTAAATTACAGAAAATAAATACTGAAAAGTAAAAAGAAAGACTTACAGTGGGTGATGCGTGATTTGCAAGTCCTCCGGTAGATGAGCGGTTGGTGATTGCAGATGATCGAGCAATTTATAAAAGTAAATACAGGGGGTTTTGTAATTCAAGGAAAACATTCGGTTTCAGGGGCCTTGTATCATAGCCTGTTTATTATTTTAGTAACCCTTCTAAGTATTCAAATGTGAATCAAGGCCATTCCAAGCACTCGACTTGCAACACTGTCTAGCCTTTTGCAAAAGTGTTCGAAAGTGAATCGAGGCCATTCCAAGCATTCAACTTGCAACACCGTCTAGTCTTTTGCAAAAGTCGTAGAGCACTTGTTCTACTTAGACTAATACCCCATTCCAAGGTATATTAGCCTGTGTGCATCCATTTGGTCTTTCATTCCCGAGCAACCAAATGGTGTTTTAGAAAGGTCAAACTCCTCAGATAAGCTTTGCCATTCCAAGCATCCACTCAACCTTGGAAGTTCTAACCTAATATATGGCACATAGAACAAGTTTTGAATACAGAGAAAAGAAACTAAAAGAATTAAAACATTTTATAATACAAGTACGCCCCTTAAACCGAATAAAGAGTTTAGCTACGAATATCCATAGAGGTGGATACCATAGCTAAATACTCGGGGATTTTTGAAAACAGTAAGAGGAGAAGGGGTGGAATACTCAAGAACCAATAGGAGTATTCCTAATTCCTACTGAATACTCCAGAACCAACAGGAGTATTCTCTAAAGTATAATACTCAAGAACCAACAGGAGTATTATTTCAAATTGTTATAATACTCAAGAACCAACAGGAGTATTATTTCATAAACCAAACTTACAAAGTAACAAACTTAGAGAGAGAAGTGAAATGTTGATTTGTGGATGATACAAATGAGGAGGGGTGAGCCTCTATTTATAGCTAAAGGGGAGGAGGATGGAGGGCCAAGATGGGTGGCATGTGTTTTTGATCCAAGGGAGGAGGAAGGAGGAGCAAGGAGGAGATGACACATGGGGGAGCCAAAAGCCGCCGGTCACCTTGTGGGCAGGAGGAGCAGCCACCGGTGGCCGGTTGTCCAAGGAGGAGAGGAGGTGGTCTTGGCCACCTCTTGCACAAGCCACCGGTCACCCATGGAGGAGGAGGAGTTTTGTGATTTTTGTACAGTCTATTCACAAAACTATCAGTCCAATTTCACCCCGGGATGTCCTTGATTATTCCTCGGTTGGATTTGATTTAAGTAATTCAACGTCGGGATCTTGAGATTTCTTCGTTCGGCGTCTGATCTTGACCTTGGATTGACTCTTAATATCTTTTCAGTGTAAAATCCTCTCCTTAGCGTGTTTTCACTTTATTCTCTAAAATGCCCTGTAGAAATAAATCGGGACTAACAAGCAGAAGTTAAATAGACCAACAGTCTAATTTGGTGGGTTTTACTGTGTTTTTGATTCGTATAATTATGGTCCATCAGATTACCCCACACTTTTAGTTGTTCGTCCCGAAGAATGCTATTAAAGGGCGGCACACTAAGTAAGTTTGTTGAAATATGAAAATTAGACTGTGGGACTCGATTTATCCTAATTCATGCATTGCTTACTTATTACCAAATTGAACTGTGTAAATAAATAGAAGAAACTTGATACTTGTACCTCCGTGCTGAGATGCAAATTATTCTGGATGTTTCGGGAGATAGCCCTTTTTAGGCTCCTGGACTGCAACCTCGGGACAGTCTCGCACTATATGGTTTCCTTGTAGCTTCCTCTAGCACGTGATTCGGTTCGGGTTTCACTGGTTTGAGTACTTTGATTTTTTTTCTTTTGGCGAGGGACTGCTTTTGTAGTGAATCGGCCTTTGGCCTTTGATTTGACTCTTTGAGTACTTCACTTTTTGTTTGGTTAAAACCTTCACAATTTTGGGCCTTTGGCCTCTTGATTTGCTTCTTTGAGCTTTTTGCGTCTTTGTGACTTGCTAGTCCATTTTCTCAAGCCTTTTTGGGAGGTCCAATCATCGCCCGCAAGCCTATGGAAATACCTCCCCGCTCCTCTCATTCTTGTCGTTTCGCGTGGGTCAAGATGAGGATCGCTCATCTATTTTCTCGGCTACTTTGACTAGAGAGAGGACGGTCAGATTCCCATCCTCGCCTTTTTTCTTTTTTTGCATAAACACTGCATGGCGGAGATGACTTCAATCTTCACTGAAACCCGAAGTGCAGCCTCCACTGACTTCGAAAACCATATAGTTTGATTCGATCCTTCGATTGCTTGCCAAGCCTCTCAAGGGCATTTTTATCAACTCCACATCCCTAGTTTATCTCAGCATAAAGGGACAAATGAGAAGTTACGTTCTAAGTTTTTAGACAGTTGAATTTTCACAAGGTAAATGCATGAATTATGACTTATCTTTTTCACATTCTTAAGTTCATATTTTCAAAAAGATAATATTAAAAAAGAAAAAGAAAAACATGTTATTTATTTATGTACACATGCGGATCTCACCCCACACTTTTGAACGAAGGCGTGCCTTTCAGCACTACTTAGTTCAAAAGCCATGCAAGCAGACAATTACGAGAAGGAAATGATATTAAGGAAAGGTAAGATCAGAACTCCCTTTTTGTGTCGAATGACATGGCATGAGGCTGGATAATCGAGGGAGTTCGGCTGGGGCCTTGAACTCTCAGCGCAGGCCCGGTAGTTCACGGAAGCTGCCTGGCTGATCCGATCGAGCTCTAAAAACCAATTCCTAAATAGTCAAATCATTCTATGCACCAAGTGGGTGAGAGCGACTTATTGATAAAAACTAAAAGACAGAAATAAAAATAAAAAGACGGAAAGTAAGATAGTGTCGGGTTACCTCCCGACCAGTGCACTTGTTTAACGTCGTTGGCTCGACAGTACCTTATTCCTGGATCACTGGTTGGGCTCCCATGGGTGGCTTAGGTCGAATTTCGCCACTGGTCCTGTGTTGGTTTTCGCTTTGCCTTTTCCCGATTTCTTGCGAGATGATGTGCTTGGGTCCAGTTCCCCTTGTTCTAGTGGTGTCTCCTTCCAACGTCTTTGAGAAGGTGAGGCTCTCTTGACCATAGCTGCTGGTCCATCGAGTCGTGGTCTCTTGTTACTCCATCCCGGCTTCCATTCTTTTGGCCCATGTCTTGGCCGCTTCTTCAAATATGGCCGGTTGGCATCCTTGCAGTTCTGGAAGTTCAGTCTTTTGCCAAGCAACCTCAAGCATGCGCCCTTGATACCCCTCTTCTTTGTGGCAGAGATGATTGGTCGTTTTGGATTGAGTAGATTTTCAGGCGGTTTTTCTATGCTCATGACGAGTGAGAGCTCCTTTGTTGGCTGTTTTGGCTCATGTTTCACCTCCAACTCGCCTAGTACCGCATTATTGACCACATCATCATCGGGCGCTGTGATTTGCATAGAAACCGAAGGGTTAAGTAGGGACTTCTCGGCCATGAGGATCGGGTCTTTCTCGAGCAGATTGGTGATGAGGACCGGTTCAAGTGGCTCGGCTGGTTTGGCAATGAGGACTGGGCCTGGCTTGATTTCCTCTTCCGCTTCGGTAGTGAGTTCCCATTAAGACTCCTCCTCAATGCTTTCTGTATCTTATTCGTCCATCACTTCGGATGGCTCGGGAGTGATATCCCATGTAGGCTCTTCCTCGTCCCACACTATATCGGTTTCCGACTCGTCCATCATGGCCTCTGTCAGCCTTGTGGGCTTCAATGTTGGTTCCCTTAGAGTCGTATTCACGTCCTCCACTGTCTCTTCTCCCCGGTCTCTCCTCAGTTTGGACACGGCCAAGTCAGATATTGCCTTTGACATCTCGGCTTGATTCTGCAGAATTATTGCATCTATTTGCGCATAACTTGCGGCCAACTCTTCATTTAAATCCTCCAGGGACCGGTTTTGCATTATGTCGTCCATCCGTTGGTTGCTAGCTGCCAACTCTTTCATCACGTTCTCAAGCGACTTGTGTTGTTCCTTCCTTAGCCTTGAGTCCTTGGCCAAATCATATATCAAGCCCCAGGCTTTATCTTCGCTTTATTCCATTATTGATCCTCTTGCGGCAGTATCTAGCAAGCAAAGCTCCGGAAGTCTCATCCCAATAAGAAATGTCCGAAGAAGATATGAATCTGCAAATCCGTGGTGCGGGCAGCTCGCCACAATGGAATTGAAGTACGCCAAGTACTCGTCCAAAGTTTCGTCCCGAGATTGCGTAAGGTTGATGATCTTCTTGCGAACTTCAAGTTCGAAGGGTCGTGGGGAAAACTTTTCATAGTACCGAGGCTCGCTTTCATAGTAGGAAGACATTATGTATAACAGAAAAAAGAACAACTACCCATTTGCTAATTCCCCGGCAACTGCGCCAATTTTGACGGAGCCCACTGCACTGTCGTTAAGGTGCAATGTTCTCTGTACAAATAAATTTATAATTTTCGCTACTCGCAACTACACTACTGGGTAGTACGTGGTAAGTAGGGGTCGAACCCAAGGGAATTAGGGGGATACATTGTTCTTTATGGGATTTGTACAGGATGGGAGCGTTTTTTAGGTTTGATTGAGATTTTAGCGGTTATGACTAAGTGACTTTTTTTGGTTGTTTTTGGTTTTGAGTGCGGAAAAGTAAATTACAGAAAATAAATACTAAAAAGTAAAAAAGAAAGACTTACAGTGGGTGATGCGTGATTTGCAAGTCCTCCGGTAGATGAGCGGTTGGTGATTGCAGATGATCGAGCAATTTATAAAAGTAAATACAGGGGGTTTTGTAATTCAAGGAAAACATTCGGTTTCAGGGGCCTTGTATCATAGCCTGTTTATTATTTTAGTAACCCTTCTAAGTATTCAAACGTGAATCAAGGCCATTCCAAGCACTCGACTTGCAACACTGTCTAGCCTTTTGCAAAAGTGTTCGAAAGTGAATCGAGGCCATTCCAAGCACTCAACTTGCAACACCGTCTAGTCTTTTGCAAAAGTCGTAGAGCACTTGTTCTACTTAGACTAATACCCCATTCCAAGGTATATTAGCCTGTGTGCATCCATTTGGTCTTTCATTCCCGAGCAACCAAATGGTGTTTTAGAAAGGTCAAACTCCTCAGATAAGCTTTGCCATTCCAAGCATCCACTTATCCGAGTATGTTTACGAACCCCACGGAAGAGCTTTGCCATTCCAAGCATCCACTCAACCTTGGAAGTTCTAACCTAATATATGGCACATAGAACAAGTTTTGAATACAGAGAAAAGAAACTAAAAGAATTAAAACATTTTATAATACAAGTACGCCCCTTAAACCGAATAAAGAGTTTAGCTACGAATATCCATAGAGGTGGATACCATAGCTAAATACTCGGGGATTTTTGAAAACAGTAAGAGGAGAAGGGGTGGAATACTCAAGAACCAATAGGAGTATTCCTAATTCCTACTGAATACTCAAGAACCAACAGGAGTATTCTCTAAAGTATAATACTCAAGAACCAACAGGAGTATTATTTCAAATTGTTATAATACTCAAGAACCAACAGGAGTATTATTTCATAAACCAAACTTACAAAGTAACAAATTTAGAGAGAGAAGTGAAATGTTGATTTGTGGATGATACAAATGAGGAGGGGTGAGCCTCTATTTATAGCTAAAGGGAAGGAGGATGGAGGGCCAAGATGGGTGGCCTATGTTTTTGATCCAAGGGAGGAGGAAGGAGGAGCAAGGAGGAGATGACACATGGGGGGAGCCAAAAGCCGCCGGTCTCCTTGTGGGGAGGAGGAGAAGCCACCGGTGGCCGGTTGTCCAAGGAGGAGAGGAGGTGGTCTTGGCCACCTCTTGCACAAGCCACCGGTCACCCATGGAGGAGGAGGAGTTTTTTTATTTTTGTGCAGTCTTTTCACAAAACTATCAGTCCAATTTCACCCCGGGCTGTCCTTGATTATTCCTCGGTTGGATTTGATTTGAGTAATTCAACGTCAGGATCTTGAGATTTCTTCGTTCGGCGTCTGATCTTGACCTTGGATTGACTCTTAATATCTTTTTAGCGTAAAATCCTCTCCTTAGCGTGTTTTCACTTTAGTCTCTAAAATGCCCTGTAGAAATAAATCGGGACTAACAAGCAGAAGTTAAATAGACCAACTGTCTAATTTGGTGGGTTTTACTGTGTTTTTGATTCGTATAATTATGGTCCATCAACCACCTCCATTTATTGATGATCCAGAACGACTCATCCGAAACAAGGGAGCTCGTGAAAGGGTGGCCATCTGGAGAAACCAAGGCCTGCCCAAGGACCGAAATGAAGCTGGTCCAGTGCAACCCCCTAGACATCCCCCACCTCCTCAACCTTGACAAATGCCAAGGCGAGAACCCATCTTTGATGACTACTATGGGGATAACAACTACCGCGAACCTTCTATGAGAGAACTCAATGCCCCAGATTTCAGAAATCAGCCGTGGTGCATCTACGAGGGCCCTGAACTAGAAAACATTGCCATCAACACATCAGTGGTCCACAACTTGCCCAAGTTCTCAGGAACTCGTGGAGAATCAGCAAAAACTCATCTCCAACGCTTACACGGCATTTTCCAAAATCTAAAACCCAATGGCGTGAACATAGACGACTTCAAGTTAAAGGCGTTCTACTTTTCCCTCATTGACTCGGCAAACGACTGGTTTCTTTCATTACCTTCCGGTAGCATCAGAACATGGGCTCAGATGCAAAAGAAATTCCTGGACAAATACTACCCAGCAGGAAGAGCAATGCAAGTAAGGAGGCAACTGCAGGACATCAAGCAGGGGCCCAATGAAACCATGTACGACTACCTGGAAAAGTTCTATCGCCTGGAGAGAAGCTGCTGCACCCTTGGACTGCCCGAGAAACTCATCATCGAGTACCTCATTGATGGATTAAGACCCTTAGACAAAATGCTCCTGGACGCCTCAGCGGGAGGATCCATGATGAATCTATCACTGAGTGGCATAAGGAGTCTCATTACCGACGTTGCTGAAAATTCCCGATTCAGAGAAGAGACAACTCGACAAGAAGAATTTTCTCGAACGAAGAATGTGGCAAAGGCTGAAACACCGATGAACTCTATGCCGGAGGAGATGAAACAAATGAAGGAAATGATGATTCAGATCCTACGAAGGCAGCCAGTACAAGTAAAGCCTTGCGAGTTTTGTAGTTCTACGGACCACAAGACTGACGCATGCCCGACATTAATAGTCGAGGACCCGGAAGAAGTGAATGCAGTGGTAGGATACCAAAGATACAACAACAACAACGACAGAACCGGACCAACCCGACAATATAATCAAGCAAACGGCCCGACTTGGAGGAACGACAACCATCCTCCGAGGGAGACACAACATGATGCACCGCAATTGGCTCAGTCATTCTACCAACCGCCCCACCGGCAGTACAACCAAAACGCTCCATCAGCAGGCCAATATCAGCAAAGAGGACCGAATCAATACCCGACAAGCCAATATCAACAGAAGGGAACGAATCAGTACCAAACCAGCTCAAACAAATCGCTAGAAGACACAATAAAGGAGCTCGCGGGAAGCGTAAATCAATTAGGTACTTCGCTACACCAATTTCAGGCGAAAACTGACGGGGCAATTTCAGATTTGACCAAACAAATGTCCCAGCTCGCCACCGCAATGTCCGTGCTCACTAATGAACCTGGCAGACTTCCTTCACAAACTATCCAAAATCCAAAGGCGAATGTTAGCATGGTAACAATGTCAGACATGAAGGAGGCACTAGAAGAAGCGGCACGACCCTCATTAACAACTACAGAAGCAAAGAAAGAAGAGTTCCTTGGTATGATATGGGAAGATGAATCACATGCCCAGTCACTCGGAGAACTAATAGCCATGGAAGAACTCAAAAAAGCACAAACTGTAGCCCTACTGGCAAAACAACAACGAGGACCCGCAGCTTACAAACCTACAGCCAAACACTTCAATCGTAGGTTGCAGTCCTAGTTGGAATCAAGAAGAAGACCGACCCATCGATGGCAGAACGTGGGTCACGCATAATGATAATGGACGCTATGCATTCACCGTTTGCATGACACCACCGCCAGTCATACGCTTTAACGTACCAGCATTTGGGTGGGATGACAATAAAGACTTAGACTCAGACGATCCTAGATCGGGCCTCGGAATCGAAAAATTAGGGTTCGAGACTCATCCTACTCCATGAAAATCATTGCCTCCAAAGATCCTGCGGCCCAAAAGAACAAAAAAGAAAAAAGATTGGAGCCAATGAAGGAACAAAATGACTTGATAGCGAAAAAGAACGTCACTTGGAGTCATGAGGTACAACTGGAAATGAATAAGGACCCAGGAGCCTTTACAGTCACATGTGTTATCGGCGAAGCCCAAATTCACCATTGCCTTATTGACCTTGGAGATGCTGTCAATGTTTTGCCCTTCCATCTATACTGCTCATTGGGGCTTGGTCCATTGAAGCCACCAATGATATCCCTCGAGATGGGGGACAAGTCGTGTGTCCGTCCGGTTGGAGTATTTGAAGATCTAATACTCAGTGTGGGAGAGCTTTTCGTTGCTGCAGACTTTTATGTAATACGAACGGAAAATGCCAGCAAAAACGACCCTCCAACAATCATATTGGGACGGCCATTCCTCTATGCTACCAAAGCAAGGATCGATATGGGCAAGGGCTCATTATCGCTTGAATTCGGCAGCAAAATTGCAAATTTCTACATCGATAATAATAATGGCCGCACGAATACGAAGAAACCACCAGACATCGTAAACACATCTGATCCCAACGCACTAGTTCCTGACCAACCAAGAGAGACCGAGAGGGTGACTAAACCAGCAGCTATGGTCAAAAGAACCTCACCTTCTCGGAAGAATCGGAAGAAATGGAAGAATAGGAAGACGAAACCACCAGAACGATGGGAACAGGACCCGAACTCATCATCCCACAAGAACTCAGGGAGAGTCAAGGCAAGAATGAAAGTAGGCACTCCACAACACTATGATCCGAGCCGCCCATGGGATCCAAACCTGTGAGCCCCATGCGTCGAGCCAACGACGTTAAACAAAGGCACTGGTCGGGAGGTAACCCGACACCTATCTTACTTTCAGTCATTTATTTTCTGTCATTTAGTTTTTACCTTAACAGTCGCTCTCACCCATTTTTTGTATAGAAGAAATGACTAACATGTAGGAATCGGATTTTGGAGCAAGATCAGATCAGCCAGGCAGCTTCCGAGAAATACCGGGCCTGCGCCGAGAGTTTAAGGCCCCAGCCGAACTCCCTCGAAGGGAGGACAGTTCTTCCCTCTTCCTTAATGTCATTTTCTTCTCTGTAAATATTTGCTTGCTTGACTTTTGAACTAATCCGTGCTGTGAGGCACGCCTTCGTTCAAAAGTGTGGGGTGAGAACCGCCTTCGTACATAGTTAATTAACATGCTTTTCCTTTTCCTTTTCCTTTTCCCTTAATATTATCTTTTTGAAAATATGAACTTGAGAATGTGAAAAAGATAGGTCTTAATTCATGCATTTACCTTGTGAAAATTCAACTGTGTAAAGATTTAAGATGTAACTTTTCATTTGTCCCTTTGTGCTGAGATATACAGGGGATGTGGAGTTGATAGAAAATGCCCTAGAGAGGCTTGGCAAGCACTCGAAGGATCGAATCTAACTATATGGTTTTCGAAGTCAGTGGAGGCTGCACTTCGGGTTTCAGTGAAGATTGAAGTCATCTCCGCCGTGCAGCGTTTATGCAAGAGGCGGGACGGGAATCAAACCATCCTATCTCTAGTCCTAGTAGCTGGGAAAATAGATGAGCGACCCTCATCTTGACCCGCGCAAAACGGCGAGGATGAGAAAGAGCGGGGAGGTATTTCCATATGCTCGCGGGCAATGATTGGACCTCCCAAAAAGGCTGAGAAAATGGACTAGCAAGTCACAAAAAAGCAAAAGCTCAAAGAAGCTAATCAAAGGCCAAAGGCAAAAATTGTGAAGGTTTTAACCGAACAAAAGTGAAGAAACTCCAACTCAATATCAAAGGCCAATGGCCAAAGGCCGATTCACTACAGAAGCTGTCCCTCGCCAAAAAGAAATCAAAATGCTCAACTCAGTGAAACCCGAACCGAATCACGTGCTAGAGAAAGCTACAAGGAAACCATATAGTGCGAGTCGATCCCGAGAATGCAGTCCAGGAGCCTAAAAAGGGCTATCTTCCGAAACATCCGAATTAATTTGCATCTCGGCGCGAAGGTACAAGTATCAAGTTTCTTCTAAGTATTTACACGGTTTAGTTTGGTAATAAGTAAGTAATGCATGAATTAAGATAAATCTAGTCCCACAGTCTCACTTTCATAATTAAAAGTTTTTAATTAGATTGTGTTCCGCCCTTAAAAAGCGTTGTTCGGGACGAACAACTAAAAGTGTGGGGTGATCTGATGGACCATAATTGTATGAATCATAAACACAGTTAAACCCACCAAATTAGACGCTTTGTCTATTTAACTTTTGCTTGTTAGTTCAGATATTTATCTACAGGGTATTTTGAAGTCTAGAGAGAATACAGGCTAAGGAGGAGTTTTAAAGCTGAATATGAATTACAAGTCACTCCAGGACACGACCAAATTCCGACTTTCAAGAACCTGACGTGGAATCACTCAAAACAAGTCCAACCGAAGGGCAACCAGAGTCAGTCCGGAGCTGAAAGGACCGATGGCTTTTGTGAAAGAAAACACACATCTCTCACCCACTCCCCTTCACCTAGCCGGCGGCTCCCTCACTCACACTCCCCTCCTCCTCTCCTTTCATGCCACATGGCGGGCGGCTATGGCTTCCTCCACCTAAGGGCCGGCGGCTCCTTGCTCCTCCATCCATCTTGTGCCATGTGGTCTCATCTCCTCCACATCTTCTCCTCTTCATGGCCTATAAATACCCATGCTCCTTCCCTTTGTAAATCATTCCAAAATCACAAATCACTTATCTCTCTAGATTGAGAGCACAATCATGTAATCACTTTACTTTGGAATCGAAGCTTTAGCACTTTCAACGGTTTTTGTAAGTACTCTCTTTTTTACTTTACTGTCTTTCAAAGTACTTTACTTTCCTGTCTTTACTTTCAAAAACCTTTACTTTTCAACGCACTTAGCTATGATGTCCTGTTCCATGAATATTCGTAGCTAAACCCTTCATTCGGTTGAAGGGGTGTACTTGTGTCATAAAATGTTTTAGACCCTTCGCTTAGTGCCTCTCTGTGTTCAAAACTTGTTCTATGTGCCACATATTAGGTTAGAACTTCCAAGGTTGAGTGGATGCTTTAACGGGCAAAGCTCTTCCGTGGGGTTCGTGAACATACTCGGGTAAGTGGATGCTTTAACGGGCAAAGCTTATCTGAGGAGTTCAAACTCTTTCAAAAACCATTTGGTTGATCGTAACTGAAGATCAAATGGATGCACATAAGGCTAAGATACTTCGAAAGGAGGAATTAGTCTAAATAGAACAAGTGTTCTAAACGATGTTGCAAGTCTTGTTCTAGAAATAGTCTTGATTCATCTTTGAACACTTAGTATGATCATTAGAGGTCAATGATAAACAGACTATGATACAAGGCCCCTAAAACCGAATGCTTTCCTTTAATTGTAATATCAACTGTTACTTTACCTTTCAGTACTAAAATCACAACCAACCCACGCTACTCTCAGTACTAAAATCACAACCAACCCCCAACTGTCCTACTTAAAGAACAACTATTCACCTGACTCCCTTGGGTTCGACCCCTACTTATCCTTTACTACCCACTAGTAGAGTACGAGTAGCGGAGATATAAATTTATTTTGCACAGAGAACATCGCACCTTAACGACAGTGTAGTGGGCTCCGTCACCTGTTCCATGGATATTCGTAGCTAAACCCTTCATTCGGTTGAAGGGGTCTACTTGTATCATACAATGTTTTAGACCCTTCTCTTAAGTGCCTCTTTGTGTTCAAAACGTGTTCTATTTGCCACATATTAGGTCAGAACTTCCAAGGTTGAGTGGATGGTTGAAATGCTAAACTCTTCCGTGGGGTTCGTGAACATACTCGGGTAAGTGGATGCTTGAAATGGCAAAGCTTATCTGAGGAGTTCGACCTCTTTAAAACACCATTTGGTTGATCAGAAATGATTGATCAAATGGATGCACATAAGGCTAATATACCTTGAAATGGGGTATTAGTCTAAATAGAACAAGTGCTCTATGCCTTGAAATGGGCTAGACAGTGTGGCAAGTCGAATGCTTGAAATGGCCTTGATACATTTTTGAACACTTAGTATGATCATTAGAGGTCAATGATAAACGGACTATCATACAAGGCCCCTGATACCGAATCTTTCCTTTAATTCAAACATCACCTGTCATTTACTTTCAGTCTTACTATCAACTGCTTACTTTCCAGTCATTTACTTTCAGTAACTTTACTTTCAGTCCATATCAACTGCTTACTTTCCACAAGTCTTGTCCTTCAAGCAATTACTTTCCGCAACTCTTGTCCTTCAAGCAATTTCTTTCCGCAAGACTTGTCCTTCAAGCATTTACTTTCAGCAAGTCTTGTCCTTCAAGCACTTTAGTTTTCAGTATTTACTTTCAGTCTTGTATTTACTTTCTTTACTTTCAGTCATTTACTTTTCAGCACTAAAATCACAACCAACCCACGCTACTTTCAGTACTAAAATCACAACCAACCCCCAACTGTCTTACTTTCATCTTCGAAAGAACAACTATCCACTAATTCCCTTGGGTTCGACCCCTACTTACTGCTTTACTACCCACTAGTAGAGTACGAGTAGCGGACTTATAAATTTATTTTTGCACAGAGACATTGCACCTTAACGACAGTGCAGTGCGCTCCGTCAGCCGGCTGTGTTTCCCCACTGGAAAATCATCGGTGCAAGAGCAGTCTTATCAAGTGCAACTGAGACTGCCTGGAAGCGATCAAACTGCCGCACACAACAAAGGTGAACAAGCTTTCGAGAGAAAGCATCCGAGCTTTAGGAGAAGGTGGAGAACGTTCGGACTGCAGGTTCGGACGAAGGGGATCGAGGTTAACTGCTGTAAACCTCGGTTGCAAATCTGAGAGACGTAGTGTTAGAGGCTAGGTGATTACAAGGTGTAAGCGTAAGTCCACTTGTAGCTCTAACTCGTAATAAAGATTTGCTGTCCCTTCTAGGGTGTGGGAAACCCCAAGAGTAGGCGTGGCCGAACTGGGTTATCATTCTGTGCATCCTTCTACTTTCGTTCTGTTGTCTGAACTGTTGTGATACGAGTTCAAGGTCTGTCGCAACTGTACCTTGAACTGTTTACTGAATTGTTGTGAAAAGAGTTCAAGGTCTGTCACAACTGTATCTTGGACACAAGCTTGAACAGGGGATAGAATTTCAATTAGTATCAAAGCAAACACTCGACACACTGAGTGAGATCCTGAACTGTTCAAGATGACTCTGAAGGAAGGACAAAGCATCACCATACCCCCACTACTCGAAGGATCGAACTATGCCACCTGGAAACCCGTGATGAGATCCTTTCTGAAATCCCTAGATGAAAAAGCGTGGAAGGCTGTTCTGAAAGGTTGGACGGAACCCATGATGAACAATCTCACTGGAGAACTGATCCCGAAACCGGAAGCACTGTGGACAGGAGAGGAGGACAAAGCATCTATGGGAAACTCAAAGGCTATGAACGCAATTTTTTCGGCTGTAGATGAAAACGTCATGAAGCTAATCATCAATTGTGAAGTGGCCAAGGAAGCATGGGACATACTCCAAACAGCCTTTGAAGGCACAGACAAAGTTCGTAACTCTCGCATGCAGGCTGTCACAACCAGGTTTGAAGAGATGAAGATGAAGGAAAGTGAAACTATCACTGAGTACAACACCAGAGTTCTGGAACTGGCTAACGAGGCTTCTGCTCTAGGGAAACCCATCGATGAAGAAAGGTTGGCCAGTAAAGTCTAAAGATCACTCCCTCCGAGATTTGTGATGAAGGTCACAGCCATAGAGGAAATGCACGACATCGCCAAACTAAAACTGGACGAGCTGATGGGTTCTCTCAGAACCTATGAGATCAATCATGATTTTCAACCTGGGGAAGTGAAGGGAATCGCCTTAAAAGCGGACATGTCTGAAGACAAACTGGATGGTGGCTGCACTACTGAACAACTGGCTATGATGGCTCAGAATTTTGGCAGAATGGTGCGGAAAATCAACAGACGTGGACCAGAACAGGGCCAGCCTTCATCAAATAGCTTCCGAAACTGGAAAACCGACAGGTCAAGATCCAGAGACATGAGACAAGACTCTTCTGACAAAGGAAAGGAAGAAATTCAGTGCCATAAATGCAAGGGGTTTGGACATATTGCCTCCCAATGTGCGAATACCGTCATGAAGAAGAAGGCAATGGTCGCTAGCTTCAGCGATAGTGAGTCAGACGAAGAAAAAGGTGAAACCACTAATTTTGTGGCTTTTGTTACTACTCTTGGAGATTGCAGCAATTCCAGTGAAGGAGTACCACCTCAGTTGGAACTCCCGGTTGAAGACCTCTCAGACAGTGATGATGAAGAACTCACGCAGGAGTCTCTGGCTGAGACATATAAAGATCTGTACGAGAAATGGCTGATACTGATCAAGGTCAACAAGAAGCTGAATGACACAGTAAGAAGCGTCACTATAGAAAAGGACAAGGTCTGGCGGGAGGTCGAGATACTGCTTACACAGAAGGTGGAACTTGAAGGCACAGTAGACTCACAGAACACTCAACTGGCTGAAATGAAACAAGAAAGATTGTGTCTTCTTGCTCAGAGAACAGAGCTCCTGGGTACTGTCTCTTCACTGAAAGTCGACATGGAAAGGGACCGTGACACTCATCCTGTAGGCATGGCGGGACTAAGAAAAACCATCACAGATCTGAAGCGCAAGGAGGTGTTCCAACTAAGGAGGATAGAACAGCTGGAACTTCAGCTAGAATCTGAGAAGATGGATCACTCAGACACTGAGAAGGAGCTCAATCACCTCAAACAGTCGGTAAGGATGCTAAACTCTATCACTAAAGACTTAAATGATATTCTCAGATCTCAGAGGATGGAGTCTGGACATCGTGGGCTGGGGTTTACGGAAGAAGGCACTTCGAAAGGCACTACCCTCGTTAAAGCACAATAGGTGACGGAACAGCGGTCTGAACAGAAGGTGAAACAGTCCAGAGGAAAGAACCTAGCTGATCACAGGAAGTCTCCTAGCACACCAAATGGTGGAAAGACTCGTGGAACACCCGTCCAACGCCGTGATTCCTCACCAGTAAAGCAAAGGAGAGAGTGACGCACTTGCTGGTACTGCAACCAGATGGGACACATCAAACAGAAGTGTCGCCTGTTTCTTGCTGAACGATGTGCTTTCCAACAACGGACCATACCGCGACAGAAACAAGTCTGGGTTCAAAAGGCAGACCAAACAGTTTGCATGGTGGCCTGCTACTCCTCAAGCTACACAGCGTAAGATAGTTGGCACTTTGACAGCGGATGCTCCGCCCACATGACAGGTAACTCTCAGTATCTTACCCATATTAGACCTGTTGAGCAGATGTGGTTTGTCACCTTCGGGGATGGTGGAAAGGGTCAGGTGATCGGCTGTGGGACATTGATGGTTCCGGATCTCCCTGCACTCAAGAACACCCTCCTTGTCAAAGGACTGACAAGGAATTTTATCAGCATTAGTCAACTGTGCGATGATGGACATTATGTGTCATTCTCTAGCTACTCATGTCTTGTCGTAGACAAGAATGGCGATACACTGATGAAAGGAAGAAGGGATGCCAACAACTGCTACACCATTGGGATGGGTCTGATGGGATCGATGAACGACGAGAACCATGGCAAGCAACCGGTTGCTCGTGCCTGTACAAACGCCCAACATAGATTCCTGCGAGGGGGAGTGGATTGGAGATGCGCACAAGTCCATGTTGACAACTGTCCTAAGAAACTGTTGAATCAGAAGGTGTCACCGTTACGGACGGAGTTCGTACTATGCCCACAGAAATATGCCTGGAGCCGAACAAGAAAATATGAATATGAAGGGCACCAGAAGATGATAACTCTGAGGCATACCAAGACCTTTGTCAACCCCCATGGCAGGTTACGGAGTGGAACAATCAGATCCCCAATGGGTCTATGTGGTGTCAACCACTGAATGCATCCGACGGTGGTCAGTCAAAGTCGAATCTCCAGCTGATCAGTTAGACTGACCACCTAAGGAAGGGAGCTGGAACAGAAGGCACAGCGCGTGAAGACCAATATTTTTTTGAATATTCTCAAAGATCTTTCATGCCGTTATTTGAAAACGGGGGCTGACTATTTTGGGAAGTTGAAAAGGCCGGAGGATATTTTTTGAAACACAAAACAGTTGAGTGTGTTCAATTGCTTACTCACTCTCGTCAAAACCCTAGAACTGCAAAAACTCTCTCAACCGCTCTTTCTCCAAACGGCGATGGTAAACACAAGGAAGTCTTCGAAGTCCGGCGTCAAATCCGCTGAGAAGAAGAACATGCAGTCCTCAAAGGCTCTGGCAGCGAAACCCCAAATTCCGAAAGCAAAAGCTCCGAAGGTGAAAAAGGCGTCGCCTTTATGATCTGACACCGAATCTTTGGCCGAAGCAAAGAAGACCGCCGGAGGAGGAACCACTAAAATCCCTCAGCCAATCGCGGTGGATTCATCAATCGACGGTGGTACGAGTCTTGTTCTTCCCCAATCTAAGGTATTCTCAGAATCTCAGACAGTTTCTGCAAACATTCCTGTTGGTAAAAAGATTGTGGTGAACAAAGCTGTGAGTGTGGATGGTGAAGCCAGTAGGGCTATTAGTGGGGAAGCCAGTAGGGCTGCTAATGGAGATGATGCCAGTAGAGTAGTTATTGAAAATAAATCTGTCGAGAATGTGGAAGATGAGGTACCCACCAAGGTGGCTGGAGGGTCAGCAACATGGAGGGAGAAAATCCATGCTTCTGGGTATATTCGTCCGGGAGGTCTACGAAGGAAGAAGGGGACTCGCCAAGTTGTTTCTCCAAGACAATGTCTGGCCAAGATCAGTTCAATCAGAGGAAAGCTCATAGCAATGTCTGATGAGGAGACAGAGAAATTTCTTGAGGCCTCCGGGAAGAGGAAGCTAGTGATTAATGAGGAATCTGACGATGGCTCGGTCAAGAAGATTGGAGGTTCAGAAGGTGAACCAATCAGTAAGCAAGAGGAGATTGTGTCCGAGATGGTTCATCCACCAGAGAATCTTGAGGTGTTGAAGGAAGCCTCTATAGAAGAATCTGATCCTATAGAAAAGGATGAAGAGTTGTAGAAGATGTTCAAAGACATTGATGATGTCATGGAAGATTTGGAAAAAGAGAAGAATCGGGAAATGGCAAGTTCAGAGGAAGTTCAGCATGCCCAGAGTGTTGGGGCAGAAGGGTCTGTTGCCGAGAAAGTTGCAAGTGTTCCAACTGTGGAACCAAGTGTTCAGACTGAAGCTAAAACTGCACCAGCTCCAGAGGAAGTTATGGCTAAGGAGACAGTGGCTATACCAGCAGTCATTCAAGGTGATCTTCGTTATGATCATACGAGGGAGGATGGTACATCAGTTCGTGGGGTTTCTGCGAAGCCAGTGTCAAAGGAAGTTACTCTTTCGGAAGATGACCAGGACCTTGTCCCTCTTATCAATCTCAAAAGGATAAAGAAGGAAAAGAAGAAGGTAGATTTTGCAAAGTCTATAAAGGGATCAGTTCAGAAGGTTGCTGAGGTCAGCATTGGTGCAGGGGGAGTCGGCTCTTCCAAGAAAAGGAAGCGCGATGCTGTGGTTCCCGTCTCTGAAGATGCTGGGAGATGCGAAGTCCCAGCCCCTGAGTCTGAGACTGTTCCAGTGGGTAAGGTCAAGAAAGGAGTGTGGTTCGTTAATAAAGACGTTGCGTTGAAATGGAGTTGTGTGCTGAAAAGGAAAATAATTCCTGAGAGGTTGCTAGATGAGTCCCGATACAAGGGAAAGGAAGTGATTGAGGTGCTCAAGGAATATGATCTGTTCTGGACGTTGGACAAATGCAAGCCGTTCAACGAGCAATTGGTGCGTGAAGCCATGGTGAACCTTCCTCCTGGGTTTGGGGTCATTGGAGAAGCAGATTATGGGGTCTTCTATGTTAGAGGAAGAATGATCAAGATTGATCCTGAGCTGATAAATGTATACTTCTCCATGGACGACCCAGCTGTTGATGAAGAGGAATCAAGCTTTGAGAAGATAGTGAGCACCATCACTGCAGGCTCTGTTCGGTGGAGGCCTGATTCAGTTGTGCATACAGCGGATCTGTCTACGTTCTATTCGATGCTATTTTTCATTGCTGTTTTTAACTGGAGGCCGTCTACTCATTGGTCTACTGTCAATAAGGACATGGCCCAACTGATTTATCAGATAGGGAATAAGCTGAAGTTCAACCTGGGCAGAGTAATGTTCAAACAGATTGCTGAACATGCTACTTCGCAGAGAACTCTACACCAGATTTGCTTCCCGTCTCTGATATATGAGCTGATCATCCATTAAGCTCTAGATTTGAAGGCCTCGCCTGACCATCTCACAAAGGCACCCAGCAAGTTCATCGTTGACCACAAGTTGTTTAAAGGGCGTCACGTGAACGATCTCAAGGAGGGGAACCAGAAAGGAAAGGGTGTTGCGGAGTCGAGTCGAGGGGGAGCTAGGATGGGCCGGGATGAGAGGAGTCAGCTACTCAACGACCTGAATGTCATCATCGAAGTGGACAAGGAGCAACGGAGGCGCATCAACAAGCTCGCTCGTGCCCTCAGCTACCCAAGTGAGGATGAATATGATGATGCTGATTCTGAGGATGCCACTGATGATGGGTCGTCAGCATGAAGGTCCTCCGAAAAACTATCTCCCTGAACTATTTGTTTAAACTTTCATACTATGTGCTTGTTCTGGCACTGCTTTGATTGGCTGTTCGAACTTGGATTGCACCCCTTGCCAGTTTGTGGCAAAAGGGGGAGTATTTTGGAGGAGACAATTTTTGTTTCCCTCAAAGTTGTCTATTGTCTAGATAGTTAGATAGACTTAGTTATCTAGTAGATCTGGTTTTGCCAAAATGCCAAGGGGGAGATTGATGTTCCCTTGAGTGGCATGTATTTGGCAAAACGTAGCTTAGACAGTTCGAGCAGGAGTTCAGGGGGAGTTCGAACATATCCTAGTACACATGTACAGCGTGGAGCAGACGCAAGGATATTGGACAGCGAAGATATCGCCAAGTTAAGTCGGCCAGCGACTTATTCGAGCATGAGATATTTGAATGAATATCTACATTGAAGGCGACGTTGCTTACTTGGGCAAGAAGACTTCGTATATTCTTCCAACCGATTTGAGAAAGATATACATCAAATATCTAGGAATATTTCCTAATTATTTGATGGGATTATCTTGTGAAAATTAGGGTTTCGTCCTAGCATATAAATACAATGCTAGGGCGCCCTTATTCTGCATCGCTTTCAAGATCAAAATATACACGATCAAACCCTACCGATTGGAGAAGAAGAAAGCGACGGCCGGTTGTGTTTCCTCACTGGAAACTCATCGGTGCAAGAGCAGTCTTATCAAGTGCAACTGAGACTGCCTGGAAGCGATCAAACTACCGCACACAACAAAGGTGAACAAGCTTTCGAGAGAAAGCATCCGAGCTTCAGGAGAAGGTGGAGAACGTTCGGACTGCAGGTTCGGACGAAGGGGATCGAGGTTAACTGCTATAAACCTCGGTTGCAAATCTAAGAGACGTAGTGTTAGAGGCTAGGCGATTACAAGGTGTAAGCGTAAGTCCACTTGTAGCTCTAACTCGTAATAAAGATTTGCTGTCCCTTCTAGGGTGTGGGAAACCCCCCAGAGTAGGCGTGGCCGAACTGGGTTATCATTCTGTGCGTCCTTCTACTTTCGTTCTGTTGTCTGAACTGTTGTGATACGAGTTCAAGGTCTGTCGCAACTGTACCTTGAACTGTTGTGAAAAGAGTTCAAGGTCTGTCGCAACTGTATCTTGGACACAAGCTTGAACAGGAGATAGAATTTCAGAGCTATAAAAGGAAACATGACCAGATTAAAAGGTGTGCTATTTTGGAGAAGAAACCCTAGCTTGGAGAAGAGACAACAATTCATCGTGAGAGATTCGATGAGCCACCGCGTCTTTACGGTTTACTCGTTCCTTATTTCTCTATACGCTATTTTTTGGTAAATCGCCATGAATAGCGAGTAGTCTCTTTATTCTGGGATCCTACGGATCCCGTGCTATGTAACCCTAACTCTCATGTGATCAATTAAAGTTGTTATTTATTCGATTCGAATATTCAATTTCATTGTGTGCTTAATTTTATCGTTCTATGCAAGTATTTACATCAAAGGGTATGTTTGCATTGCTAGAACGTATTTTGGTTCATCACCGAAAGATGGATGGGTCCTAGGGATTAATTGGATTACATGAAATTGATATTAGGCCATGCTTATATGAATTAATAGGAAAACCTTTGGTTTAATAAATCGAGATCGTTGATAATCCGTGGATGGGCGGCGTTCAACGATTGAGATTAATCTAGACAATGATCCGTGGATGGGCGGCTTGTCTAGTGTTATTTCGGTTTGATTCCATATTCGATAGCATGAATAATTTACGTAACATGATTGCATGATTAGTGGGGTTAGCACGGGTGAAGTATGGATTCTGGAATTTTTTCTCTGATAAAAACACAACCTTTAATTTCTGCACCTTTAATTTTTGTTATTTAATTATTGCAATTTTCATCACAAACAAAACCTCTTTTAATCAGAATAGCTAAATAGGTCGCTTGTTAGCTAGTATTCACACGCGTCTGTTCCTTGGATCGACCCTTGGCTTACCAAGGTTATAAATTTTGTTTGACTGCAACTTGACCCCTAAAACGTATAAATTGACAACTATAAAAGGTTAAAAACATGCATGTCAATAAGGTACATGAATGCAAGTGTCCATTCTAAAATGATAAGCATGACATAATATGAGTGAACTATGCGACTACCCACTCCACACTTAAAATGTCGCTTAGTCCCTAAGCGCAAACAATAAAGAGAATGAGAAAAAGGCGCATAGGAACTCCCCTCATTTGTAGATGTGCCCCATCAATAGAAAAGACGCTTTTGTGCTAAGCTTGATTGTACATGATGCAAATAGCTTCCTTGATGACAAGAACACATGAGAGGTTAAAAGCAACAAGTGACATACAAGGTTATGCAAAACTCAAGTATGAGCAAGATAAGTTACATAATAACATCATGGCATAAGATTAATAGACCTCAAACAAGGAAAGTAATCTACATCCTTCATAATATGCATATGAGCACTAAGGGCAACATCATTATTCATAGATGAATCAAGGGAAATGTGGAGGGTATGGAGGTGTGAAGTGGGATTGGAGTGAGTAGAACTCACTCCACACTTAAAATTTTACCCACTAATAACACATATCACACTCCACACTTAAGAGCCTTAGCTACTCAAAATCATGCCAAACACTTGAACATATAAAAGAACAAGAATGAAACAACTTACAAACCGGGTTACCTCCCGCGAGGGCATAGTTTTTCCCGTCTTGGCGAAGACATAGCAAAGCGCCCCATAGAATCACTCGTTGAGAAGCCCTTTGCTAGGATCCCTTCTCACGGGGCCTTGGATGGGCGTGTCAATCCATCTTCAAATCCCATTTGAATTTCTTCCCATCAAGTCTACAATGGACTTTTCTTTGGGATTTTGACCCCTTCAAGTATGAAGATCCCTTAAGAAATAAGGGGTCATGGGAGCTTCCTTCCAAAGATCTTGCAAAATAAGGCACAAATCTCCCAAACTTGTCTCGAGATGAAGTAGTAAAGAAAGAGTCTTCAAAATTTGTCTCGAGCTTGATGGGCATCCCTTCCTTAAATTTATCAATGACGTCCATGGGTGCCCACTCCTCAATATCCCTCATTAAACTTTTGTCTTCTTGTATGCGAGGTTGTCCTTTAGCTTGGTCCATGTAGACCTCAACAAATCTTCATACCCTTGGAGTCCTTTTTGCACCTTAAGCTCTTCCTCTATCTTATCCACATCAAGAAATTGGGATTCACATTCAAGCTCGCTTGTACCGGGATGAACGAATTCTTCTTCATCAACAAAAGGTACTTCTTCTATGTAAGAGGCATCATCATTGAAGAATTCCTTATCGGAGAGTCGAGGCGTTGATGGAATGGTGGACTCTTGTGTGTTCTCATCCAAACGATCATGAGATGTGCTACTAGTGAAGGATACTTCACATTTGCATTCCATCTCGTCCTTGTTACAAGATTCATCATCCCATAGCTTGTAATAAGCTTCGGTAGCGGCTCTCCAAAATTCATCCTCCGATTCTTGATCCCGTTCTTCCCTTGAGGCATTAGATTCAAGGACTTCCTCTTCGGATACCTCCTCTTCCCCATCCAAGTTCTCATTTTCAATTGTTCTTTGCCCAAATATAGTGTCAAATATTTTGTAGTGAGCTCTCCTCTCTATCAATTCATCCAATTGAGCTTCGATCTCTTGAAGGTCTTGTTGTTGAGCTAAAAGGATTTGTTTGATCTCCAAATTATCTCTATCCTCCTTCTCTTGGTCAGCAAGGATCTTCTCTTTGTTTGCTAGAAGCCTAGCAATCATAGATTCTAAATTGGAGGGCTCACTTGAGGGTTGAGGGCATTGAGGGTAGAAGTGTTCAACTTCAAAGCGTTGGCCATAATTCCAATTTGAATTATAATAACTAGTTTGATAGCCAAGTTCTTGGAAATAGGAATATACATGGTTGCTCCTCCTCTCGGTAGTAATCTCCATTAGAAAAGACTTATTGGTTGTAGTTATCCATCCTCGCAAGATAAGATAAACAAAGTTAGTAAGGAATATGAGTAGAAAAAGAGAATATACAAGTATAAGAAAAATATTTACAAGAATAGTCGGAACTTCCACACAATCTAGTCTAGGGATGTGCTAACTAGTTGCTCCCTGGTAACGGCGCCATTTGACGAACTATTCTTTTTCACCTCTAAATAGTATCAATGAAGAGAGGATCGAATGTAGTGAGTCGAAACATTTATAATGACCGGTAGGGTACCGGGTCGAACCCAGAGGAGCAAGCCAAGCACATGCACTATATAAGATCGTGTTTCCGTTCGGCTATTCTAATCCAAAATGTTTAAAGGGGGTGTGTATATCTAAATCCTATGTGGTGAGTAATTGGAGATAAAAGATAAGTAAGAGGTGTTTCGAGGGGTTACTCCCCTCCTTGGCAATTTCCCAATAATCACATACACGATATTCAAACATTTCATGATAGTCAAATAGTTTTGAACCTTCTTAGCTCGAACCTCACTCAATTAGAGGATATCAGTTCATTCCATTGCATTATCGGCATGTGGGTGGGAGATAGATGCAATGAACATACGCACTAGTTCACTTCTTACTCATGCATTGTAGAAAACGTAGCTTAGACTAAGATAGACCAATGTTCATGTGAATCTAATCTTAGCCAAGCTCTCTTATAGCTCGAACCTCACTCTCTCGAGGTAATTGGTTCATTCCATTGCACTATTATTCTTGGAATGTCTTCCTAAGGTAATAAATACTATGAACTCGGGCACTAGTTAACAACAAATGCATACACTAGATAGGATCACATTCTCTATTATCCGAACTAGATTCAACATGTTACTTAGGCATTTTATCAAACACTTTGTAGCATGTCATATATGAAGTGCATAGAGAACATGAATTTGACACCATTAGATGGGATTAATTGATGATTCGCTTAATGACTAACTCCAATGAATTAAACATTCAATCCTTAGTCAAGCATCCATGTCCTAAGGTTCATTTGCATGATTTAAGATATAGATCATTTTCTCCATCCTATAACCATTCCCTAGGGTTTCCAAGTCCTAAGTTCAAGTTTTAGTCCAAGTTGTCACTTAGGCATTTTATCAAATACCTAGAGTGCATAACATTCATAACACAAAAGAAAATGAAATCAACAATCATCCATATGAATATCAATGTATATATGTGATCAAAGAGTACGAAGGAGAGTCATAAGACCCTCAAAACACAAGATCAATACTCACACATCATGTAAGACAACATGGTGTGAGTAGGGTTTATAGCACAACAAGTAGAATGGAAAAGATGTAGAAGAAAGAGGATGGTTAATCCTTGAACTCCCTTTTGATCTTCTCTTCTTCTCCTTAGTTGGATCCTTTGATGATTGATGACCTTGGATGAGCCTCTTTTCCAATCTTCTTCTCCCCAAAAACCTCAACACTTAGGTCAAAAACTCCTTTTTCTATTTATAGCCTCGGGTAAAAATCCGTTACTGTAGCATATTTCAACTGGTCGGCTGAACTGAAGGTAAGATCCAGCCGGTCGGCTGAAGTTGGCCTATTGCATCGTTTGAAGCCGCAAAAGTTTAGCCGGTCAGCTGGGATTGGCCGTGGGCAAGCCTCCTTCAGACTTTATTCAGCCGGTCGGATGGCTACTTTCAGCCGACCGGTAGGCACTTCCAAGGCCATTTTGGTAGTCTTCCCGTTCGAATTTGACTTTGGAGTCAACTAGAAAGTTGTAGCCCATTGAGTTATCTTTCCAACAAGGTTCGAATCAGCCAATTCGGATACTGTATGCGCCCTAGGCGTCCAAAACAAGACGCAAAGCTCAATTTGCCCTATTTTGCTCTAAATCTTCGGTTTTTCCCCGAGTTTTTGTATTTTGGCTTTGACCTTGGGGGAAACTTGTTTTCTACCTGAAATGTAGAGATAGAGGTCAAATGACATCAAAATAATATCGGAAACGACCCAAAACTATAGTGAAGAATGGCCATAAATCAGTCAAAAACTCGACTGATCAAGCGTAAATAGTACTCATATAATGTTTCGCCCTGGAATTGCTCAATGGTAGAAATTTTCTCGCGAATTTCAAATCGATAAGATGGCGGAGAAAACTTCTTTAGAAATCGAGCTCGTAGATCCGACCAAGTACTTTCATAATCTGCAGACGATGAGTAATACCAAGATCTTACGGAGTCAGTTAAAGAAAATAAAAATATTTTTAACTTAAACCTCTACAATGACTCTTCTCTACGCTTTATGCGGCAGCACACGGAGTGGAACGTTTTTACATGTGTCACGGGGTCTTCTCCAATGGCACCTCCAAATTTGGGGAGACGCCGAATCATCCAACACTGAACCTCGTTGCCATCATCCTCATCATCGTCTTCTTCGTCGTCACAAGCTGCTCCACCGTAATAAGAAGACATAGTAAATCACAAAACAAAAACAAAAAAAGAAACAACTTCACCGAAGCGTAGCTCCCCGGCAACGGCGCCAAAATTTGACGCGCGTCGTCTGACGCGTCAAACTTAAATTTATAATCTCCTGCAGGAAACTAGCTAGTGGCAAGCAGGGTCGAACCCAAGGGAACTGATTGTTGAAGCTATTACTGAAAGCAATTAAAAAGGGGGTTTTGTGAGCAAATATTGTAAGACACAAGAGAAAAGACTAACGAAGATTTCAATCAGATTGTTGAAGCTATTACTGAAAGCAATTAAAAAGGGGTTTTGTGAGCAAATATTGTAAGACACAAGAGAAAAGACTAACGAAGATTTCAATCAGAGGAAGCATTCAGTTTAGGGTTTCTATTATGACACGTTTCTATTACGACTCATCACACTCCATAGGTGAAGCAAGCATTATTGATCGTCTTTTGCATTGCTTAATTAGAAAGCTATTGCTCCCATTCATTATCTCAGACCTTTGTCTCTTTTTTAATTGATACCAAATTTAAAGTTGCTTGATCAGTTTTTCTTTAGTGCTGGGAAAAGAACAAGAGTCTGTAAATGGTTGCTACTTAAATGATCTGACACTGTCTTTATTTGAACCTTCTCTGAAGGTATATAGAGAGAGCATCACTTGGATGAGAGCTGCCATGGCGATATGACTTGCTTTGGTTTTCTGGTAACATATTTGGTTCTTGTGCTCACTCTTTTTCTTTTTTCTTTTTTGGTGGACAGTTTATTTTAATTTACAAACACATAACTTAGTTCTTCTGCACCTTTATATTTGTATTTCATGTTTTGTATTAATGCTTAGAATGGATAAATAAAACTGCAGCTGAGTGCCTTTGTTTGCTTTGTTGTTCCTATTTGGCATGGGTTTTGGCAAAACGTCTTCAGAGTGTTCAAGCAGAATGTCAAGAACTGTTCAACCGACTACTGGAACTCACATACAGCAGATATGAAGATAAGACGTTTCCTAATCTGGATGATCGAAGATCCGATTAGTTGAAGTCGGTCAGCGATTAAATAGAAGATCAAATATTTCAATATATATTCTCTCATCAGTTAAAAGAAGATTCGGAATTGCCTGGTGAGAAAGAAAGACCGAGATCTTCTTAAAGATTGGATGAAATATATCTAGCAAATATTTGACAGATTTCCTAGGGTTGATTCGGATTCGCCAATGCGTATAAATAGAAGGCTAGGGCGTCCACATCAGAATCGCTTTTCTAAGAGAAATACACACGAGAGCATACGTGAGATTGGAGTGAAGAAGAGCGACGGCCGTCTGAGTTTTCCCCTTTAGAAAACCAACGGCGAAGAAGCAGTCTGTTCAGTGTGCTGATCAGACTGTTCCTGTTGAACACACTGCTGCACACACCACCATTGTTGCTACGCATTCGGGAGAACGCGTTTGTCTTCGGGAGAAGACTCTGGACTTTGGGAGAGGTCATATCATAGGTCGGGAGGGAGTCTCGAACCTACCCATAGGGGATCGAGAGGGAGCCGAGATCGCAAATCAAAGAGAAGAGTGTTAGAGGCTAGGCCATTACAAACGGGAGTTGTGTAGAACACAATCTGAAACTGGTCTTGAACAGACAACATAATTTCAACTGGTATCAGAGCGGGCACTCGACACACAGAGTGTGATCATGGTTCTGTTCAAGATGAGTATGAAGGAATATCAGAACACCAGTGGACCACCACTACTAGAAGGGCCAAACTATTGCTACTGGAAAATTAGGATAAAGGCACTCCTGAAAACTCTTGATGAAAGGGCATGGAAAGCTGTACTGGTTGGATGGACCCCTCCAATAATGACGAATGCTGAGGGACAAGTGGTACCGAAAACGGAAGAACGTTGGACTAAGACTGACGACAAGAATGCTGTCGAAAACTCAATAGCTATGAACGCTATTTTTTCAGCCGTGGATGAGAATGTATTTGACAGAGCACGTCGTTGAGTACTAAGCAAGATAAATTTATAAATCCGCTACTCGCAACTTCACTATTGGGCAGTAAAGCGGTAAGTAGGGGTCGAACCCAAGGGAATTAGAGGATAGAGTTGTTCTTCAAGGAAATGTACAGGAAGGGAGTGTGATTTGGGGTTGGTTGTGGTTTTAGTACTGAAGGGAAACGACTGGAAAGTAAAGTGCTGGAACAGTCGAGTTCAATATCAATCAGTCAACATACTTTTGGTACTGGCCGCACGCTATATTTCAAGCGCGATGCGTACCAAAGTTATGATGGATTGATATTGAAAAGGTCTGTAGTAAGCGTACAGAAAGTAAAGTGTTGAAAGTAAATTACGGAAAGTAAAGTGCTGAAAGTAAAATACTAAAAGTAAATTGCTGGAACAGTCGAATTCAATATCGACTAATCAACATACTTTTGGTATGGACTGATATTGAAAGGGTCTATAGTAAGCGATAAAAAATAAAGTACTGAAAGTAATGCTGGAACAGTCGAATTCAATATCGACTAATCAACATACTTTTGGTATGGACTGATATTGAAAGGGTCTGTAGTAAGCGACAGAAAGTAAATGTGCGGAAAGTAAATGTGCGGAAAGTAAATGACTGAAAAGTAAGCAGTTGATAGTGAGACTGAAAGTAAAGTGACAGGTGATGTTTTAATTAAAGGAAAGATTCGGTTTTAGGGGCCTTGTATCATAGTCCGTTTATCATCGCCTCTAATGATCATACTACGTGTTCAAAGATGTATCAAGGCTATTCCTAGCACTTGACTTGCCACACCGTCTAGTCTTTTTCAAGACATAGAACTCTTGTTCTAGTATGTGCATCCATTTGATCAATCATTCATGATCAACCAAATGGTGTTTAAAAGAGGTTGAACTCCACAGATAAGCTGTGCTCTTCCGAGCCTCCACTTATCCACGTATGTTCACGAACCCCATGGAAGAGCTTTGCTCTTGCGAGCCTCCACTCAACCAATGGTGTTCTGACCTAATATATGGCACATAGAACAAGTTAAACACGAAGAGGCACTAAGAGAAGGGTCTAAAACATTTTATGATACAAGCACACCCCTTCAACCGAATGAAGGGTTTAGCTACGAATATCCATAGGGGTGGATATCATAGCTAAGTGCTTAGAAAAGTAAAGGTTTTTGAAAGACAAGAAAGTAAAGGTTTTGGAAAGTAAAGACAAGGAAAGTAAAGGTTTTCGAAAGTTAAACTCAAGAACACACTCAAACTCAAGAACAAACTTGGAGCTTTCAATATCAAAGTGAAGTGTTTACAAGGATTGTGAGTACCAAACTAGAGAGATAAGTATCAAGTGATCAAGGACCCAAACTAAGGATTTAGGACTAGAACTTGGGACCACAACTTGGGACTACAATTTGGGACCACAATTTGGGACTACAATTTGGGACATTGAACAAATGAGAGGAAGTGTTGTATTTATAGGCAAGGAGGAGAGGAGAGGAGCCAACACATGTCAAAGGGGGAGAGGAGAGGCCAAAAGCCGCCGGCCATAGGTGGCACAAGCCACAAAGCCGCCGGCCATGTGGCACTCTCCCATGGAAGCCGCCGGCTATGAGGTGGAGGAAGTGAGGTAGTGGGTTGTGATATTTTCCCAAAAGCCATCGGTTGCCTCCCAACTCCGGTTAGACTTTGGTTGCCCTTGGTTGCTTCTTGGTTGACATCAAAGGGTGGCTAGGTTGTGGCTTGTTCCAAAGGGTATTCACTTGAGTTCTTGATCTTTGTTGGAACAAGTCATTGGGATTTAGTTGTGGCTTGATCGGAGTACTGCCGGAGCATGGCCAGTTTTGACTTGTAATCCACTTTTAGCGTGAAGAACTCCTTTTTAGCTCATTTCATCTCTAATCCTCGAAATAGCCTGTAGAACAAAAGTGAAACTAACAAGTAAAAGTTGTTAAGACAAAGCGTCTAATTTGGTGGGTTTAATTGTCTTAATGAATCATATAAATATGGTCCATCAGTATTCAAGCTGATTGCTAACTGTGAGATCGCCAAGGATGCATAGGAGATTCTCATAATAGCTCATGAAGGGACAAACAAAGTGAGGAACTCACGAATGCAGATGCTCACCACAAAATTCGAGGGTTTAAAAATGAAGGAGGAAGAGACAATTGCTGAGTTCAACACTAGAGTCCTATATCTCGCTAATGAAGCTGCGACACTGGGAAACCCTATCAAGGAAGAGAGACTGGCTGGCAAAGTCCTGAGATCCTTGCCCCAAAGATTTGCTATGAAGGTGACTGCCATTGAGGAAATGAAAGACATAACCAAGATGAAGCTTGACAAGCTCATGGGGTCACTAAGGACATATGAGATGAATTTTCCAGATGATTTTCAAAGAAGGACAGTAAAATGTGTTGCACTGAAGGCTGATGTAACTGAAGAGTGGAACAGCGTCAAGGACGAGTCTAGACAGCTCGCCATAATAGCTAAATACCTTGAAAGGATTGTGAAAAGGCTGAATAGATGAGGATACAATCAGGAACATCAATCCACGTCTAACTCGTAGAGTCGAAGAGGAGAAAACCCTCAGAAGAGAAACGGGCCTGGAGAAAACAACAACGTGTTGAAGGGTGATAAAGGCAACGTAATCTAGTGTCGAGAATGCAGAGGCTATGGTCACATTCAAGCTAAATGCGCCAACACACTGAAGAAGAAGGCTTACACTATTAATCGGAGCAACAACGACTCGGAGGAGGATGACTCAAACAACTTCGTTGCATTCACCAGTGCAACTGATCGTAGAGGTGAAGAGCTTGACAACACTTGTTCCAGAACGATGTTTGAACAGTCTGCTGACCACTCCAGCAGCAGTGATGATGAAGAAGTCACAGATGAATGTGTCTTCGAAAACTACAAGGCTCTATATGAGAAGTGAGAGGAAGTGATAGATCTGAATAATAGACTTAACTTCAACGTGACAAGCATGAAGGATGAGACGGAAAAGCTAAGTGAGAGAGTTGATGTCTTGATTGAAGAAAAGGCAAAACTTCTTGATGTTATCTCTTCGTTAAAGATGCAGATGGAGAAGGACTACCACGCGACAGTACTGGACGAGCTGAATCAGTTCAAGAAATCAGTGAAGATGCTAAACTCTGGATCAAAAGACTTAGATACGATTCTGAAGTCCCAAAGAATGAATGGAGGACGTAGAGGCATTGGCTACACTGATGAGTGTAGTTCTGGAAAGATTAAGTTTGTCAAAGCTGAACAGCCGGTGCAGAGAGATATGAACAGGTACCCTCTGGCCAACAGGATGAGTTCCAATGGAGAATGGAGAAGAGACTTAAGAACCTATTGGTACTGTCACAAGAAGGGGCACATCAAGCCAAGGTGTCACAAGTTCATGGTTGTGCACAGAAAATTGCAGCAGAAAACTACTCCAAGAATGACACGAGAATGGAGAGTGAAGAAAAAAGAGAACCTGTGCCAAGAATCTCTGATAGAGGGAACCAGATCAACAAAAACCTGTTATTTGCTGGCCCGTGGTTGAACAATTGTTGAGACACCATGGTCCGAAAGACTCACAGTATGTGTCACTGACCCAGACTATGTTCGAGGGGGAGTTGACAAAATTCCAGATGCCGAGGAGACCAAGCTAGTCGATTTGAACCCTCCTTGCCTATTTTGTGGCAAAAAGGGGGAGAGTGATCTCTGAAGTCTATATGGTTTTGCCAAAAATGTCAAGGGGGAGATTGTTGTTCCTATGTGGCATGGGTTTTGGCAAAACGTCTTCAGAGTGTTCAAGAAGAAGGTCAAGAACTGTTCAACCCACTACTCGAACTCGCGTACAACAGATCTGAAGATAAGACGTTTCCTAATCTGGATGATCGAAGATCCGATTAGTTGAAGTCGGCCAGCGATTAAATATAAGATCAAATATTCCAATATATATTCTCTCATCAGTTAAAAGAAGATTCGAAATTGCTTGGTGAGAAAGAAAGATCGAGATCTTCTTGAAGATTGGATGAAATATATCTAGCAAATATTTAGGAATATTTCCTAAATATTTGTCAGATTTCCTAGGGCTGATTCGGATCCGCCAATGCGTATAAATAGAAGGCTAGGGCGTCGACATCAGAATCGCTTTTCTAAGAGAAATACACACGAGAGCATACGTGAGATTGGAGTGAAGAAGAGCGACGACCGTCTGAGTTTTCCCCTCTAGAAAACCAACGGTGAAGAAGCAGTCTGTTCAGTGTGCTGATCAGACTGTTCCTGTTGAACACACTGCTGCACACACCACCATTGTTGCTACGCATTCGGGAGAACGCATTTGTCTTCGGGAGAAGGCACTGAGCTTCGGGAGAAGACTCTGGACTTCGGGAGAGGTCATATCATAGGTCGGGAGGGAGTCTCGGACCTACCCACAGGGGATCGAGGGGAAGCCGAGATCGCAAATCAAAGAGAATAGTGTTAGAGTCTAGGCCATTACAAACGGGAGTTGTGTAGGCTCTCTAGTAAAACACAACCTGGAACTGGTCTTGAACAGACAACATAATTTCATGCTTGTTTCAGATTGAAGACTGCTCTGAATATCTGTCTAACTGCAAAGCTACTCGGTTACTTCCGTGATCCAAGTAGGTCTGTCCTTAATGTTGCTTAATTTGGTATTAATATTATTAGTACAACCTCTTTTTTGCATAAAACAAATTTCAAGTAATTCATTTATAAACTCAACTCAAATTTCAACCTTCGCTTATTCGTAATCAATGTCAGCAGTCCTCATACTAAATCTGTAATATTTGTTGCAGGAAGAACTATAAACATCAGGAATCAAACCATTTTCATAGAATGGGCACACTTCGCAAGCTTATATACTGTTGTCTATGCATTGAAGAAGAGGAAGAAAGCGAGAACTTGTTATCTAGCGATTTCCATGCTCGCAGCCAGTTAGTGTCCCCATTATCTGCCATTTCTAGTGGTAAAACGATACGTTTTAATGACAGCCTATACGATAGTTACCTGAGTGCAGAGAAGAAGAAGGCTACAGGGAAATTTTCTGACACAGCAACTAAAAAAGTAGTTTCAGTTTCAGCAGACTCATCTGCTTCGAAGGAAAAACTCATTGATCCGAAGAAGCAGCCTTCAGTGGATTTTTCATACACATCAACTAAAAAGGTACTTTCAGAAGAATCATCTGCGTCAAAGGAAAAACTCATCAATCCGAAGAAGCATCCTTCAGTGTATTTTTACTGGACCACAGGACAAAGTCAGCACGAGTTCTACAGCGCTTAAGGCTGTTGAGAGGAAGATCCAGGATTACTGCAGCTCACAGAAGATACTTCTGGTAGGCGAAGGAGACTTCTCTTTCTCTGCTTGCCTGGCCAAAGCTTTTGGTTCTGCGACAAATATAGTTGCAACAAAAGGAGAGACCCACTAATAATTTTGAACATTTGATCTTACCAAATTGCCCGCTTTAATTTGATTGATAATTAATCTGTTAGATACTAAGTGAGGACAATTTGGTTATTGCATATCAGCACATTTATGGAAACATTACAGGAATGCAAGGAACAACATATCTCAACTAAGAATGAGAGGCTGCAAAGTTTTTCATGGAGTGGATGCAACGAATATGAAAAAGGATTGGAGGATAGAGAGTCTTCTATTTGATCGGATTATCTATAACTTTTACTTTCCTCATTCTGGTGACTTCGGGTCTACGGAAATTGCTCTGGGGTCAAAAATTCGTAACAAAATTAATTTTTGCGTACTAATTTACTCTTACCTATTTTTCTAACAACATTTGTATCTTTTTTTTATATATAGAAAGAACCAAAGACTGGTGAGATTGTTTATGGAGAACTGTGTGAAGTTGATTGAAGAGAAAGGTGAAATTCATATCAGGCATAAGTCAACTTGGTTTTTCCGCCAATGGAATGTGGAAGGATTGGCCTCTGAAGCAAGACTGGAGCTCATTGAAGAGGCTCGTTTTGATATAAGGGGATTCAGAGGGTACAATACCAAGTACGGATTTGAAGGTTCGCAATTCAGTAGTGATTATAACTTTAACAGTCATTCAAGCCGCACGTACAAGTTCGTGTTGTCCGAGTGGCAAAAGAAACTCAGACGGCAAAACAGCAAGCTAAGTGCCTATGATACACTGTTAATTATCAGATCATGATATGGCCTGTGGCACCTGACTGAAATAGGCGTGGACGGAAGCAAGTAGAATTTTAATTTGCTAAGGTTTGAGTTATTTAAGATGTTGAACAATTAGGTATGTTGTTACGAGCATATTGATCGGTCGAATTCTTGACCTATTATTCACTTCATTCGATGATGGATTATGTTTGTTTTCCCAGTATTTTATTGTCAGTTGATCTCTTTTCTAGTGTTTCAGGTCCTAAATCACATATATAATACTTTTGGATTGATCAGAAGCAAAGCAAAGCAATCGGTGCAGATTTGGGCAAAAACAGGACAAAACAGAACAGATTGACCTCTCCGACTTGGTTTGCACGCACAGATCGCATTTGGTGTCCAAATAGGTTGATTCAAAGCTTGTTGAAAAGCTAATTCAATTCCCTACAATGTAATTTAAACTAAGATCATATTCGAAGGTTAAGACCATGAAAAGTCCGCCCGAAGTCCCTGCCATTTTCATGGCCGTGACAGCCGTGACACATTGGACTGTCACGGGTGTCACGGCACCCTATTTTCCCTGAGATTTGTGCTCAGCCCGTGACAGCCGTGACACTCAACTTTCACGGGTGTCACTGCCCCGTCGAAGGCAATTTCCAAAAAAATCGATTTTCGGGCTTTTTGGACATATTTTTGGGCATATTTCCTAATTTCGGTTTTAGGCTTTTTAGCCTTTTGGAAAGCTATATAAGAGAGAAAACCAGAACGAATTAGAGTGTGCTTATTTGGAGAAGAAACCCTAGCTTGGAGAAGAGACAACAATTCATCGTGAGAGATTCAACGAGCCACCGCGTCTTTACGGTTTACTCGTTCTTAACTTCTCTATACGCTATTTTTGGTAAATCGCCATGAATAGCGAGTAGTCTCTTTATTCTGGGATCCTACGGATCCAGTGCTATGTACCTAACTCTCATGTGATCAATTAAAGTTTTTATTTATGCGATTCAAATATTCAATTTCATTGTGTGCTTAATTTTATCGTTCTATGCAAGTATTTACATCAAAGGGTATGTTTGCATGCTAGAACGTATTTAGGTTAATTACTGAAAGATGGATGGGTCCTAGGTATTAATCGGATTACATGAAATTGATATTAGGTCATGTTTACATGACTTAATAGGAAAACCTTTAGTTTAATAAATCGAGATCGTTGATAATCCGTGGATGGGCGGCGTTCAACGATTGAGATTAATCTAGACAATGATCCGTGGATGGGCGGCTTGTCTAGTGTTATTTCGGTCTGATTCTATATTCGATAGCATGAATAATTTACGTAACATGATTGCATGATTAGTGCGGTTAGCACGGGTGAAGTAAGATTCTGGAATTCTTCCTCTGATAAAAACACAACGTTTATTTTCTGCACATTTAATTTCTGTTATTTAATTTCTGCAATTTACATCACAAACAAAACCTCTTTTAATCAGAATAGCTAAATAGGTCACTGGTTAGCTAGTATTCACACGCGTCTATTCCTTGGATCGACCCTTGGCTTACCAAGGTATAAATTTTGTTTGACTGCAATTTGACCCCTAAAACTCATACTTTGACAACTATAAAGGGTTAAAAATACGCTTGTCAAAATGGCGTCGTTGTCGGGAATCGAACCCGGGTCACCCGCGTGACAGGCGGGAAATCAAAATCAGTTCTATGATCAACATTATTATCGAGATGGTCCTTATTATGAGAGCTACCAGAACCACTCGCAGCAGCAACAGTCTCAGGCCACTGGTGGATCATCGCGTTTAGAGTCTATATTGGCTAGCTACTTAGCGGAGCAGGAGAGGTCGTCTCAGGAGCATGCTGCGACAATAAGTACCTTCGGAAGACGGTGGAATTACCAGAACCTTGTTATCAAAATGACCACTATTATGAGGGTTACGAGGACCAGTCACAGCAGCAACATCAATTTTATGATCAACAGTACGACAACCAGCCCCAATAACAGCAAGATCAAAATTTAGGGCAGTACAACTACCAGCCGCAGCAGCCCAAACATCAGGAGTCCAGCAACTCATCTAGCATGGAATCCCTGTTGGCGAGCTTCATGGCCGAGCAAGATATGAGAATGAAAAGAATGGAGCAGACACTCGAGCAGATCGGTGTCCAGAACAAGCAGCTGGCTATTCGAAACAAGATGCTGAAAGACCAGGTAGAGCAACTAGCTATTACGGCCATCAATGAATGCAAAGATGAGGACATTGAGATGACAATTGCCAATCGTCAAGAAGTTCAAGTCTATGAAGCACATTCATCTTCAGTTTTATTCCCAATCCATGTGGAAGATGATCAGGATGAGAAAATGCTCTCTAAACCAGAACAACCTGTTTGTGAGGATGGTTTTGAGGCATTGAGAATGGTTTCCAAGGCTTGCACTGAGTTGGAGGATGATGACTCTTGCACTAAAGATGTCTCAGAATATGAAGATACATCTCCCTCCACTATGACTGCTTCAAAAGGTCATTTAGATGAGCAGACAGAGGAGAACATTGTTCCATCTGTTTATCTGGGCGCTGATGAGCTATCTAAGGATTATTGGTACGAAGACTTTGTTGATGTGTACCTCAGCTCGAATACAGAGGATCCTCGCATACATATGAATGTGATATTGAAGGGAAATTTTGAAGTATGGGAACGTGAGTTCCTAGCTAAAGAGTATACAGGAAGTGTGCTTGTTGGAGCTAGCTTTGAAGATGCATATATTGCCGCACAGCCTCCAGATAAGTTTCGACAGTTCTTGCCTTACGTCTTGAAACTGTTGTTAGGAAGTTTCTGCGGTCCCTTGGTTCTTAAGGGACTGCATGCTCTGCTCAACGTCCATGTCATACTAGATGGACGTAAATTTCAATGGGATTTGAAGGTGGACTGACACTACCTCCCTTACTGAGTCTCGCCAAGACGTTAAACTAGGCCTCTTCGAGGAGTAACCCGCGCTGTAAGTATTAGTTAGTTTCATTTTTCATTTGCATTATGTGTGGACATTTCAAGGCTCTAAGTGTGGAGTGCACCAGCCCCTTCACGATTTTCGATGCTAACCTATCACTTATGAAGCTCTGTGTTTTTATCTTTATATCTACGAGCTCACAAGTCGTGTTTTACTCCCCGAGCATCGCTTAATCTCCTTGGATATCACGCCACACACGAGTGAAGTTCCTATGCACTTTTTCTTATATTCCTTATTTTTCTTCGCTTAGGGACTAAGCTCATTTTTAAGTGAAGAGTGGGTAGCGCATAGTCACACACATTGCATATCACATTCATTCCTGCATATGCTCAACTGTCTATGTATTGCGATTGAAATTCTCATTTTCTACGATACTCCTAGACTGATTGGCACTCGTTTGGATTTGAAGTCTAGGACTTGAAATAGTTTTATTCATGTGTGTATTCTCTTGAGTCAGTATCATTGCTAGTCTTTGCCTATCACATGTTTTACGTATTTCTTAAAGCATGTGTGAGACTTGATATTAGTAGGCACCGGTTCAAAAATGTCAAAAACTTAAATTACATCTCTTTTTCTAAGTGACCTTAGTACTAGTATGTGTTTCCATATACTTGTTGTGATTTGCATGCGCCCGCCTTTATTCATACACTGTGTCAAACTTTAAGTGTGGAGTTAGACAATTGGCCTTCAAGTTTTCCCTCAAGAACAAAGTTCTTAATTTTCAACGGTGGGTGAACAATTGACCCCAAGCATAGCTGTTTTTGTAAGAAAACCAGTTAGAACAAAAAATATATATACCAAGGGCAATGTGAGAAAAGTCACCCCTTGTGTATGTAAAACACTCTTGAAATAATTTCTGCCCCCCTTTCTGCATGATGTAGTGTAATTCCATCTTCTCATTGCGTGCAAATCATGACTTGTCTTGCAAATTCATGTACTAGAAACTAAGGGACGACCCTCGTGCTTGCACTAAAATTTTGATGTAACTTTCGTACTATTTTTCAGAAAAACCTTAAGCCAAGCTCCTCTTCTCTTACGGGTCACTGCCTAGTCTTTGGCACTTGAGAATGAGCTTTACGCCGAGAGCCCGTGGACTATCCCTAGATAGCATAGGTGAATGGCGAGCATGTTTTGTGTAACTATTCATGTTCTTATCACGTTTCTATAGGATTATTTAGAACGTGTGATTAGTTGATTGCTAGCCGTGTGTACTGACCGTTTGAATGCATAACTCGTCTAATCTATGATTGTCTGAAAACTTTGATGAAGATGTTTGACTTGAAGTTGAGGTAACACGATGAATCCGAGGTATGACATGACTTTACTGTGACTCGTTGAGCATCATTCATGCATACACGTTAGTTAGTTGTATAGGGGATTTGTAGGTAGTCCCATTCCTGAAAACCTTCACGAGACTATACTCGTCCTACTAGGGCAGCCTAGGGGTTTAAAGGCTTGATGCATACACTAAATGCATTCGTGTCCTCTACGACAGTGAGTTATCTTTTTGTGTTTGTTTTAGTTAGAATTGATCACATGACACTTAAGTGGGTGACTATTCTACAGTTTATTGACTTGTGCTTAACGTTTGTTCGGGACGAACAAATCCTAAGTGTGGAGTGTTTTGATTGGTTGAATTCTTGACCTATTATTCACTTCATTCGATGATGGATTATGTTTGTTTTCCCGGCATTTTATTGTCATTTGATCTCTTTTATAGTGTTTCAGGTCATATATCACATATCTAATACTTTTGGATTGATCAGAAGCAAAGCACAGCAATCGGTGCAGATTTGAGGAAAAACAGGACAAAACGGGACAGATTGACCTCTCCGACTTGTTTTGCACGCACAGATCGCATTTGGTGTCCAAATAGGTTGATTCAAAGTTTGTTGGAAAGCTAATTCAATTCCCTACAACTTTGTAGTTTACACCATGATCATATTCGAAGGTTAAGACCATGCAAAGTCCGCCCGAAGTCCCTGCCATTTTCATGGCCGTGACACATTGGACTGTCACGGGTGTCACGGCACCCTATTTTCCCCGAGATTTTTGCTCAGCCCGTGACAGCCGTGACACTCAACTGTCACAGCCCCGTCGAAGGCAATTTCCAAAAAAATCGATTTTCGGGCTTTTTGGACAGATTTTTGGGCATATTTCCTAATTTCGGTTTTAGGCTTTTTGGCCTTTTGGAAAGCTATATAAGAGAGAAAACCAGAACGAATTAGAGTGTGCTTATTTGGAGAAAAAACCCCAGCTTGGAGAAGAGACAACAATTCATCGTGAGAGATTCAACGAGCCACCGCGTCTTTACGGTTTACTCGTTCTTAACTTCTCTATACGCTATTTTTGGTAAATCGCCATGAATAGCGAGTAGTCTCTTTATTCTGGGATCCTTCGGATCCCGTGCTATGTACCTAACTCTCATCAATTAAAGTTTTTATTTATGCGATTCGAATATTCAATTTCATTGTGTGCTTAATTTTATCGTTCTATGCAAGTATTTACATCAAAGGGTATGTTTGCATGCTAGAACGTATTTAGGTTAATTACCGAAAGATGGATGGGTCCTAGGTATTAATCGGATTACATGAAATTGATATTAGGTCATGTTTACATGAATTAATAGGAAAACCTTTAGTTTAATAAATCGAGATCGTTGATAATCCGTGGATGGGCGGCGTTCAACGATTGAGATTAATCTAGACAATGATCCGTGGATGGGCGGCTTGTCTAGTGTTATTTCGGTCTGATTCCATATTCGATAGCATGAATAATTTACGTAACATGATTGCATGATTAGTGGGGTTAGCACGGGTGAAGTAAGATTCTGAAATTCTTCCTCTGATAAAAACACAACCTTTATTTTCTGCACATTTAATTTCTGTTATTTAATTTCTGCAATTTACATCACAAACAAAACCTCTTTTAATCGGAATAGCTAAATAGGTCACTGGTTAGCTAGTATTCACATGCGTCTGTTCCTTGGATCGACCCTTGGCTTACCAATGTATAAATTTTGTTTTAAAGCAATTTGACCCTTAAAACTCATACTTTGACAACTATAAATGGTTAAAAATACGCTTGTCACATATAAGGTCTTAATTTGGAGAGTTCATTATCTTGAATCTTATTTTAAGTATTAGTAGTAATTATCATTATCGTTAAACATTAGCAGATGTGCCGTATAAAAGGAAACTCTCGTAATGGAAATAGACAAGCAATGAATTAAATCAATTTATATCTCCTTTCCTTCTCGTTCTCGTCCCTTTTTCTCAAAACCCTAATCCCCTTCGTCTTCTCTTCTCAAAATCTCTCGTTCTCCTTATCTCAACATGTTGCAGATTATCGACTCTGCAATCATTGGTGCTTTTATCGATCCGGACTCTCCTCAATCAACTCATCAATATTTAGAATGGCTTTAATCTTCCTACCGCCAAGTGACATTGCAGACTTCCATGGTGAGGATGTAGATGGCTGGTTATATCATATAGAGAGGTTTTTTTATCATTATCAACTGGCTTTTAGAATAGAGACTAGCGGTGATACACAATTATCTGTCGGGAGAAGTTACGGAATGGCACTACGAAATGTATATGAATTGGCGGCTCACTACCTGGGAAAGTTTTGTAACAGACCTTAGACATCGTTTCAAGCCACCGGAAGCCCTAATAAATCAACAGGATGTGGTCGATTCATTTTGGATCTCTCAGTCGGATGGGGTAGTTGATTCGACTCTCGTCAATGTTGTATTGACTGTAGTAGAGGTTATCGAGGAACCAGATGCTAAAGAGTCGTATGATGCTAATCCTATTTCAGATGCGAATCATAACTCGGACTTGGATGAATCTGAGATGGACGTTCTGGCTGATACAGAGGTAACATCTAAAGAAAATTCGGTTGATTTCTCATCAATAATAGTGTTGAACGATTCAGAAATTCGGTTGATTTCTCATCAATAATAGTGTTGAACGATTCAGAAATTCAGAAATTCGGTTGAAACTAAGTTCTGACTTTTGCGTCGTCAAATATATATTGTCCTCATGCCTTCGACCTATTTGTGAAAATGCATCAATGATTGTTCCATTTGTTTTCATGAAAAATATTGATCTTTTATTAAGTTGGTGTTGTATCAAGACATTTCAAGGTGCTGCTTCAAGTTTGAATCCACCAAAAAAAACCTCCAGATTATTTTTTGAATGCACTAGAAGTCTTGAAACAATTTGGTGTTACAGATTTATCATTTATGATTCTTATTTTGGTATGTAAATATGTTGAGGATTCTTGGAGAAACACAAGCAAGCATGTTATTGCCAAAGTCTCCGTTTATTATAGTGAGCAATTGACTCAAGATACCCATACTGTCAATGTCATTGCTAGAGAATTCCTCAGTGCAAATTATATACAAGTTATGATTTATTATTGTTCCAATCACTGCAATGTGGATATAATTGCTCTTGCTACTCTATTTCGATGCTGCCTTTGGAGCAAAACTCTTTCGAGGGTCATTGATAGTCTTACTAATATGTTACCATCTGTGGTAAGTGGGGAGGTGTTATGATGATCGATCCTTGTATGAGACTTTTATTCAGAAGAGGCTATCAAGAAGTGACATATGCTTTGATAACTTATTAGTTTGAGGGAAGCTTCTATGTTCATCATATATCGATGATTCTGATACATATATGTTGCCAAGGAAGTTTATCATTGAGGGCCCAGAAGATATTGGAGAGATGGCTACGTGCGAGCGCGAGGATCTAGGGTTCCATCTCTTCTTTTGAATTTCGACAAGTAATTAGGGTTTCTCTCGAGCGCCGTCAGCCGCTTCGCTGGTCTTCGACGGTCTCGTGGCCATCTCGGGCCTCTCGCTCGATTCCTCGATGCAACCTAAGCCCACTGATCTGACCGGAGGCGGTCGCGCAGGCGTCAAACCCCCTAGTACGTTTGCTGCGGCGACAACTAATCCTTGTGGTTTCTGCAGGTCACACTGCGTGGTTTCTGCCGGCCACACATCGGCCACCATGGCCTCCCCTACGACTCGCCCTCAGGAACCGCCTGATCTCCCAGTCCAATGCCCATCCTTCGCGAGCGTGGTACGACCAAAGATTTCATTCTGTTTCCCTCCCATCCAGCTGTCGGCCAGACAACAGGCCACCAAAGATGGCAAACCAATGGTTGCTTTCACTGCCTCCGAGATCCAACATGGTATCCAACGACTTCAGCATTCCTTGATTGCAAAGTTTTCCTCAGGACGCCCTCTAATTGATGATGTTTGACATTATTTTTCCGAGGCTCGGGGCTTGGCGGATAAAAGCATCATTGGTTGTATGGATGTTAGGCACATCCTCGTTATCCTCCCGACTGCTGATGAGTCGAACAAAATTCTCGCTCATCCGCTGTGAAAAGTTTGTCAATCTCTGTTTCGACTCTTCAGATGGACACCGGACTTTCATCGACGTAAGGAACCTACAACGATCACAACTTGGATTAAACTACCAGGTTTGCCATCTCACTTATTTGACCAAGGTTACATATCGTCCATTACGTTCGGCAGGTTTATTGCCATTGATGAGAAAACCAAAATGTTCTCCAACCCTAGCTTCGTCAGGGCATGCATGGAACTGGATCTCTCTAAACCTTTTCCAGGGGAGGTCTGGGTCTCTTGTGGTCCGTATAATGGTTTCTGGCAGCCGATCACTTACGAAAATAAACTGTTATATTGTTCCAAGTGCAAACTATATGGTCATGAACTCTCTACTTCCCGGCGAAACAAACCAAGTTCAACGGCGCGTGAAACAACTGCACCTAGTCATCTACAGGCGGACAAACCGCAAGGTCAGCAACAATCAGCGCCAAACTGCGACAAATCAATCCCAAGAGTGGACTTTGGTCACCTAAAAAAAGGTAGATGGCTTCAAAATTTAAAAATATTGAACAATCTTCGCAACAACCACAACTGACGCTGCTTTCAAACCAAGATAGTCCAGCTGGCATTACTTTGGTGGAACAGAATGTGGAACAGAATGTCAGTCCATTGAAAATTCCCCGAAGCTTCCAAATCAGGATAGGCAATCAAACTAGAATATTCATGCTGCTATAATATCGGAAATCCATCCCATACAAGCGGTGTATCCAAATGTTCCTAGGGGAATTGATGGTAGTGCAAGTACTGAAGAGCATAATGAGGAAATGCAAAGTAGTGAATTGCAAATACCGGAAGAAATTGCTCAAAAATTTCTTCCTATGGTAGTGGTCTATTTTATTGTGAAGGGCTTGGTAATCAGGTTAAGGCTAGAGACATTTACTTGCATTTTAGGACAGGATGCGAGGATGATAAAATTATTTTCCAAGTCTTGGACGAAATTGTTAATGAAACTAGACAGGCCCAACAGAAAGGGTCAGGTATTCCTACTGTGGAATCTGAAAGAGGTTATGATGATCACGAAGCGATTCATAATCTGGAGAAAACCCATCAACGGAAAAAAAAAGTCTCGCTCTTCAGCTCGATCAGGTCCTAAAAAGAAAGACACAAACTTCGTTTGGTCTTGATCTTTTGTATTTTGTTTTGTTTTCCTTCTCATTAAATAAAATTACCCTAAAAGACACAAAAATCCGTTTGGTCAGTGGTAACACTTTTGAAGATGAAGCAGATTTTACTGACGGATCATATGATAAGGATTCTTTTCTGAGAGCATATATTCACCTAGATTTGTATTCCCATGTTACAATGGTTGCAGCACCATCCTGGCAACTGATAAAGCATCTTACAAGTGCAAGCAACTTACGTCCCTCAAATGATGTTTGCAAGTTACTGATTTGTGTTCAGAAGCCTCCTCCGCGGGACCGCGGCCTCCGATATCATCAGCAGTCAATTAGATGAAGGAGTTAAGTTATATTCCACATTCACTCATGCTAGATTTCAGGAGCGTATTATTAAAATATTCAACAAGTGCATGGATCCTGTGGAAAACTGTCCGAGTGATGCCAAGAAGCATGAGAACAACATACATGATGTTGTTCCTTTGACTGAATCTATCAGCATTTGAAAGGGCCAGCAACTGTTATATGATTTCTTCGATGAAAAGAAGCTGTCAATAAGCATCACCACAGGTGAAACCAATGCGTACAGGGCATTGGTGCAAGCTGTAACTTTATCTGGTAAAGTAACTAACAAGATTCAAGATTTGTTGCTATTAGATTTTACTCCTATGTTCCCTGATCTGGCAATTGCTAGTGGAGTCATGCGAATGTGGATTTCCAGGAACAAAACTATTCCAACCAAGATGGAGCAAATGTTGTCTACTTACTCAGACAACAAGCCTGGTGTGTTGATCAATGTTTATGAGGGTGAAAGGACCCGAATGTGGGATTACCACTTATCAGACATGTTGAGATTATTAATCCTAAGCATGTTGATTGAGGATGTTAAGATGAGTTGAAATTGGTGAGATTCAAATTTGGAAAGCTGGTTTTTTCTTGTATTTGTTTTGGTGTTTTAGTGAACAAATGCAGGCTGTTTTTGGTTAAGACACAAAACAGATTTAATCTGTTTTTGTACTGGGAACCAAACGACGTCGCTCAGAGCTAGGCGGGAATTGATATTCAAGCAAACGACGACGTTGGCTCAACGAAGAAGTTTGCGCTTCAGCTCGACGACGCCGTTCCATTAAACCGAAGAACGCGCCGAAATCCGTTTTGTTCGTTACTCCCAAACGGCTGCGTCTTGTCCTTCGTCTTCGTCTTTTAAATACCAGCGAAACCCAGATTAGGGTTCTTCAGTTCAAAATTGGGGCTTTTGATCCGGAGCGATTTCTGTTCGATTACAAGCGTGAGTATTCATCCATTGATCAGCCTAGAGTGATTCGAAGCTGTGCGCAGAGTGATTGAAGCGTCGAGTGCGAGATTGGTCCATTTTGAGTTGCCGCAAGAGCTGCTGCAGGGGAAGGCCACCGGAGGGATTCCGTGACCGATTGCAGTGTTTTCTTTGAGGGCTTTGGGTCGTCTCGTCACAGGGAAGTCCCAGTTTTAATTAATTTGATTTTCATCGGTTAATTTGTAATATTGGATTGGGTGAGAACCTAGGGTTCTATGAGTCTCATCTTAAACTCTATTGTATATTTCTCCTCAATCAATAAAGCTAATAATTAACCTACATTCCGCTAATAACAATTGGTATCAGAAGCTTGTTTAATCTTGATTGATTCTCTCCTTTTTCAATCTTGATTAGTTATTGATCTTTGGGATAACTCTGAAAAACTCCTTAATTGTTTCAGTTCTCATCTGTTTTGTGAAGAACTGATCTGTGTTTTTCTTTCTCATGGCTGACAGTTTCAACTTGAAGCCCTATGATGGAACCACAGATTTCTCACTGTGGAAAGCCAAGATGAAGGCAATCCTAATCAAGGAGAAATGCTATAGAGCCATCTCTCAAGAATGGCTGGATCCAACATCTGCTACAAAGAAGCAGGAAATCTGTGAGGCTGCCCATTCTGAAATCACCATCAGACTAAGTGATGAAGTACTTCGTCAAGTGGTAAATATTTCTGACCCAAAAGAATTATGGGATACACTTGAAACCATTTACCTTACTAAGTCCCTTCCTAGCAGAATTTCTTTACTAAGTAATCTGTTTAACTTTAGGATGAACACCTCCTTAACCATTCAAGAAAATCTTGATAGTTTTCTAAAAATGACTCAAGATTTAACTAGATGTAAGGAAACCATAGAGGATACTCATAAGGCTGTGATTTTACTGAATTCCTTACCCCCACAGTTTGACATTGTAAAAGATGTCATACAGTATGGTAGGGATGAAATCACAACTACTAAAATCATTGATGCTATTGTGCAGAAAAATGAGTCCTTAAAGGTGTTTAAAACTAAAGGGCTAATAGGAATGATCATAAATCTGAAAGTAAGAATGAGGTTATGATGTTTAAGGGTAAACCTAAACAGAAATTTAAAAAGAAACACTCTGCTACACCTGCTGCCAAGCCAAACTCAGATGGTAATGAGAAGACTGGCTCTAGACCTCTTTCCCAAGTAAAGTGTTTTTACTGTGGGAAGAATGGCCATTATGCAAATACTTGCACTAAGAAACAGCATGATAAGGAACAAAACAGTGGTCAAAATGCAAAACAAAATGGTTTCTCAAATGTGTGTGAACATGGTAATCATTACAAGAATGAACTGTTGGTTGTTTCCTCTACTAATGATGCTGATTCTTGGATACTTGACTCTGGGTGTACTATGCATGCTTGTCCCTCTAAATCTTTGTTTGAGTCACTGAAATTAATTGATGGTGGTGAAGTAATTTTGGGTGATCATACTACCTTAAAAATTAAAGGCATAGGTTCAGTTCCTCTTGTAATGTTTGATGGTGTGACTAGGATCATTCAAATTGTTAGGTGGGTTCCCAACCTTAGGAGAAACCTCTTATCAGAATCTGTGTTTGATGATCAACACTTGAAAATCAATACAAGCAATGGCATTAAGGAAGTAATCAAAAATGATAAAACAGTCATTAAAGCTATTAAAAGGGGTGGACTGTATTTTGTTGAAACTTCTCATGAACTGAATGCTGTTAATCACCAAGCTGATAAGGATTTAACTGAAATCAAACAATGGCATGCTAGACTAGGACACATAGGGAATAAGGGATTGAATAACTTGGCAAAATCTGGAATATTGACTTTTTCCCCTACTGAGTTGACTTTTTGTGAAACTTGTATTTTGAGCAAGAAAACTGCTCACCTTTTTCCTAAATCATCTTACCAGGCTGTCAAGCCTCTTGAGTGTGTCCATGCAGATTTATGGGGGCCATCTCAGGTCCCAACCATTGGAGGAAGGTATTATTTTCTGTCTTTAATTGATCATTTCTCTAGGAGGGTCTGGGTTTACTTGTTAAAGCATAAGAATGAAGCTTTTGATCACTTTAAACATTGGAAAGCCATGGTAGAGAACCAAACTGATCTGAAATTAATTTCACTAAAAACAGACAATGGCTTAGAGTTTTGCAACAATGAATACAATCTGTTTTGCAAAGAACATGGTATTAAAAGACTCTTAACAGTTCCTGGTACCCCACAACAAAATGGAACAGCTGAAAGAATGAATAGAACTTTGTTAGAAAAGGCTAGATGCTTATTACTTAGTTCTGGTATGAAACATTCAATGTGGGGAGAATCTGTCATGACTGCATGTTATTTGATCAATAGGAGTCCCTCATCTGCCATAGGTTTTAAAACTCCTTTTGAAATGTGGTTTGGCAGGAAGCCTAGCTTAACTCACTTAAGACCTTTTGGTTGTACAGCCTATGCCCATGTTTCACAGGGCAAGCTTCAACCAAGGGCTCTTAAGTGTGTAATGCTGGGATATCCTGAAGGAACTAAGGGCTACAAACTGTTGCTAATCCAATCTGGTGGTTATAAAGTGATAGTGTCTAGATCTGTGACTTTTAATGAGAATGATTTCCATTTGAAGTCAAGGCTAACACCTCAAGTTGAGCAAGTTTCAGGTTCTAACAATGAATATGCAGAAGACTTTGTGCCCAGAACCTATATAGCAGACCCACCTGATGGAGCTGATGATCAAGAGGAATTTGATCAAGGAATGTTGCAAGATATCAATCCAGATGATCAAGGTCAGCATCCTCACCAATTAGGTGGGGGAGAGGTAACAAATCCTGATCATGATCAACCTTCAAATTCTGAAAATATTGGGAACAGTGGAACTGTGATTGCTGAAACTGTTATTGATCATGTTGTTGATGATTTGCCTCCTGATATTGCTGTTGATGCTGAACATGTTGAAAATGATCATCCCTTAGCCAATTATTCCTTAACTAGGGATAGGGAATCTAGAATTAGGATGGCTAATAAGAGATATGCTGATTACACAACAAATGTGCTTGAATATGCTTTTTTGGTTTCTGAACTGATCAAACATGAGATTTCTGTTCCTGAAACCTTTGAAGAAGCTGTCAATTGTAGGCATGCAACTGAATGGATTAATGCTATGCATGATAAAGTGTTAGACAAGTTCCAACTAAAAAATGCTAAACCATCTCTTGTACCCTTAGGAGGGCACCTTGAATTAACCAAGCATGATTGCCCTGTTTCTGATGAAGATAAACTGAAAATGAGTAAAGTTCCATATGATGTGGCTGTGGGTTCAGTGATGTATGCTATGCTATGTACTAGACCAGATTTGGCTTTTGGTGTGAGTGTTCTTAGTAGGTTTATGTCTAACCCGGGAGATAAACATTGGATTGCTATGAAATACTTGCTTAAGTACATTTCTGGGACTAGGAAACTAGGATTAATCTATGGTTCACATGCCCCTAAGACTGAATTATATGGCTATGTAGACAGTGACTATGCTAGTAACAAGGATAACAGAAAATCCACAACTGGTTTTTTCTTTACATGGGCTGGGAATTGTATCTCTTGGAAATCTCAGTTGCAACCTATTGTTGCTCTATCCTCAACTGAGGCAGAGTACATAGCAGCAACTGAGGCATCCAAGGAAGCAATATGGTTGAAGGGTATTTTACAAGAAATTGATAGAAATACTTATATGCCTATAATCTACATGGATTCCCAAAGTGCATTGTGTTTATGTAAAGATCCTGTCTATCATGAAAGGTCCAAACATATTGATGTTAGGTACCACTTTATTAGGGATATGATTGAATCAAAAGAATTTGAAATCAGAAAAATCCTAGGTGAAAAGAATCCAGCAGATTTTGGAACAAAAATTGTTACTAACAACAAGTTTCAGTTTTGTAGAGATGCTTTATTTATAGGGAATGTGGCTTGAAGCAGTTCTCTCTTGGCATCTGGTAAGGTCAGGTACTCCCTGCCTTAACTCAGTTTATTTCTACAGTTTTTAGTTTTCTCAGTTTGTTTTTTGAAGCCCTTTAGGTTGTATTAGCTTTATAAGAACATGTTAGGATTAGGAGGGCAATTGTTGAGATTATTAATCCTAAGCATGTTGATTGAGGATGTTAAGATGAGTTGAAATTGGTGAGATTCAAATTTGGAAAGCTGGTTTTTTCTTGTATTTGTTTTGGTGTTTTAGTGAACAAATGCATGCTGTTTTTTGTTAAGGCACAAAACAGATTTAATCTGTTTTTGTACTGGGAACCAAACGACGTCGCTCAGAGCTAGGCGGGAATTGATATTCAAGCAAACGACGACGTTGGCTCAACGAAGAAGTTTGCGCTTCAGCTCGACGACGCCGTTCCATTAAACCGAAGAACGCGCCGAAATCCGTTTTGTTCGTTACTCCCAAACGGCTGCGTCTTGTCCTTCGTCTTCGTCATTTAAATACCAGCGAAACCCAGATTAGGGTTCTTCAGTTCAAAATTGGGGCTTTTGATCCAGAGCGATTTCTGTTCGATTACAAGCGTGAGTATTCATCCATTGATCAGCATAGAGTGATTCGAAGCTGTGCGCAGAGTGATTGAAGCGTCGAGTGCGAGATTGGTCCATTTTGAGTTGCCGCAAGAGCTGCTGCAGGGGAAGGCCACCGGAGGGATTCCGTGACCGATTGCAGTGTTTTCTTTGAGGGCTTTGGGTCGTCTCGTCACAGGGAAGTCCCAGTTTTAATTAATTTGATTTTCATCGGTTAATTTGTAATATTGGATTGGGTGAGAACCTAGGGTTCTATGAGTCTCATCTTAAACTCTATTGTATATTTCTCCTCAATCAATAAAGCTAATAATTAACCTACATTCCGCTAATAACAAGACAAATTTAAGCTCTCTGGAATTCCACATGTGCTTAGAGGTGTACCTCAATATATAGTTGGTTTTGAGATTGTTGTTACTGATATTTTGAATGGGTTTGCAGAGGACACAACACATTGACTAGTCAGAAAAATAAGACCACTATCAACAAGGACAAGGGAAGTTTGTCTAAGGAGGGTTGCATCTGGGTTTGATTTCTCCTTGGCCACCATTCTGGTTTTGAATCTAATGTACGAGTCTGCTTCTGCCTACGTCCAGTTTCTTGTACATCGTTTGAAGGAAATTAAACAGAGAAATGAGGCGGAGAGGAGCTTTGTTCTGAACATTAATCTATTCGGGGAGGTTGTGCAACTGTTAGCTTTTCATCCTTATGAGTCCGCGCTAGATTCATTCAACATGTGCACCTCCATTTTTGAAGGACTTCTGATTGCAGAGTTTAGGTATTTGTTTGAGATCATTCTTCACAAAGTCAAGAAATCAAAATACAGCTTGGGACTTTCTGAGTCGAAAATTGGATCTCATATTTTTGAAGAGACAAACATACATGGTCAGAGTACTAAGTTTACCTTTAAATTACTTCATGGTGTCATGCTTCAATATGGTACGTTTCTCGGGGACTTGAATCCAGGAGAAGCAGAGAATGCACCGCTGAGTTTGGACTATATTTACAACAAATCCAAGATTAAGTTTGATGTTAACAAAGTTGACAACATGGTTATTCGGGCAACCGTTTTGCTTGATACTTTCGACAAGGATGCAAATTCACTTGCAATGAGAGTAGGGGAAAGGTCTTATTGGCATTTTCCTGACTTGGTCAGGATCTTCAGCGATAATTATTATGTCAAAGTTCCCAAATACATTAACAATAAGGAAATGTTATTGGAAGATAATATTCCAGATATGTATCACTGAGGATGTAAAGTTGTTGCTGATGGAATGAGAGAAGATGGAGCTTTATTGCTGTGTTGTTGTTTCGGAAATCTTTCGCTTGGTGATTTCGTATTATCAGCCGGTTTCATCAATCAAATTTGGATGTTTTCGTCACCTGGACCACCGGAAATCACCGATCTTGAGGACAAGGTCAATTTTAAGAGGCGAGGAATGTTACGAGCTTATAAGGACAGAGGTCTTAATTTAGAGAGTTATCTTGAACCTTATTTTAAGTATTAGTAGTAATAATCATTATCGTTAAACATTATTAGCTGTTGTGTCGTATAAAAGGCAACTCTTGTAATGGAAATAGACAAGCAATGAATTAAATAAATTTCTATCTCCTTTCCTTCTCGTTCTCGTCCCTTCTTGTCAAAACCCTAATCCCCTTTGTCTTCTATTCCCAAAATCTCTCGTTCTCCTTATCTCAACCTGTTGCAGATTATCGAATCTGCATCATATGCAGTGTCATGCCTTGTAGCATGAGAGAAGCGAAGTCTAAAGTCACGGCATCTTGGCTTGAAGAAGCGCAAAAGATAGTGATCTAGCGATCAATCTGTTGGTCACATGATCAAGAAGTTGGTGGTTCATGCATCTATGCCCTTGGTGCCGGGTTGTTGGTTCTTTGCCTCTTATTTTGAAAAATAAAAAAGCTCCAAGAAGCATTAATATCCTTTGGCAAGTTATAACCAATGCAAAGGAAGACTGTCTACTGGTGATTTTCCTGAGGAATGGTCTTAATGGGGTGTTTTAAAACTCTTGAAGGTTTTTTTGTGTGTGATTTAAATGCATGAAAGTTTACTGCAGCAAAAATATCCGCTATTTGGCTGATTAGCCTGTAATGAGAGTATGACCTTGTAATAAAGGCAACTTAAAGCACATCTCCATCCAGAAACATACAATGAAAAAAAGAATATTAGGGACAAAATGATAGACAAATATGATTTGGAATGACAGAATATCAGCATCAGCAGTGTCAAAAACATATGAAAGGAAAAGGGCCGAACTCATGACAGACACTGATCACAGAATACAGATTTATCGATGGTTCTAAAAGACGAGCACCATACTATTTATGGACTGCTATGAAGAATCATTTACATGTTGTTAGAATTGAGTTGATCACATGCATGACTAGACGAATGCTTGTGACTTCGGCAGGACTTATCGTTGGCAGGGTGCGGTGATGGCTCAGAATCTGATAAACCTGCTCAAAGATGGGCCTGACATGCATGGTGATCATTGGATCTGTTGGTATGATGGCAACAGCAACATCAGTCATCCAAGTCAATTTTATTGGTGTATCAGCATGAATGTCGCAAGCTAGCTGCTGTAAAAGAGAGAGCAAAACTCCCTGGCTGAGGGGAACCGGTGTTGCGGACAAAAGCTTTTGCAGATCAACCTAATCAACAAGAAAGCTGAGAACATAAATAATTACAAGGAACAGTAATCTACAAAAAAAAAAGATTCGACTAGCCACACATGCAGGTTTAACACAGTCTAACATCAGGAATACGACTGAAATTAAATTTGACCAAACATACAAGAATTCTATCCAGTAATTAAGTACTTCATACCTGACTGCAAAGCCAGGACACAATAGTAACATCACTTCTTTGTAAAGCTAATGTGAAAGCTTCTTCGTACTTTTGGTCTGATATCAATCTCGACAATTCTTTGGTTGGATCTACAGGTTCCTCAACCTGTTAAAAAATTTAAAATACCAATAATCATATATCATGGGCAAGGCCTCAGCAGTCAGCACCTTGTACATTCAGTCCAAAACGTAGTTAAATAAGAATTTTAGAGCCATATTGCACCATATCAGATTCAGCCTCGTCCTTTTACTAATTTTAGCAAATGAAGAACTACATTACCTTATCATGTAGGCTACTCAAAGGGCCGTTACTAGGTTGAATGACCAGTGGATTGACCCCATTTGAGTTTACACCTGCAGCAGCAAGTGCTAAGAGCTTTCGTTGACCATCTGCAAATTCCCCACTCAAAGTCTGAGTCACTGAAGATGCTGAATTCATTGCATCCTGCAAGTGAGTTAGCAACAACTCTAAAAGATTAGTTGAACGATTCAGCATTCCCAACTCAAATGATAAGCAGTAGTGTAAAATTGAACCGGTATCTCTGTCAGTATAACAAGTTTGTTTGCCATGGTTGATATTTCATACCCTTAGAGCGAGTGCTACAGTAGAATGCTGAAAATCAAAATGTTGCAGAGCTGCAGTTGTATGTTCAATCATCCCCTTTTTAAAGGCTGAATCTATCTGTTCAAACATTGCTTTGCATGACAACTCAAACGCTGGAACAACAGTAGTTTCCAAACTGGATTTCAGTGCCTCCTGTGAATAATTAATACAAATGATAGAGCATTTAACCACCAAGAAATAGGAGTTGATGATTCTGTAAAAATATTAATTGCTTACATTCCATCCATTAGTGCGCAAGTTGTCATAAATAATAATTGATTAATCAAAAGAAAGCAGTGAAGGCAAACAAATAGTCCTTGAAAATACTCGACTTAAAAAAGTACATAAGTCAGAAGGAACTCAGGGAAATACTAGTCACCGATTTGACTTTAGAACAAATAAAGGATCTCAGATGTACGAAAGCTACTTTTAAATTTCCAGCCTCTACACCAAGCAAAATGTTACTGCATACTTATCGCACACACGAATATCCCATTAAGATAGGAATTACACCATCTTGATAAATTCAAATGACGCATCCATTGAATAGAAAACCCCATCAAGAAAGACAAACACGACTCCCTTCGTTTTCTTTAACTGTTCTTTTATTACCAATTGTGTAGAGCGGGACAAGTTAACTTTTGATTAATACAATGTAGAAATTGGCTTACACACCTTCATTAATAAACACTAATCCATCAATAGGAAAGGCTAACTACTATGCCTAATAAATGTACACATTAGGAGTGTTCAAACACTACCCCCCATTACCATTTGTGTAAAGCGAGACAAGTTGACTTCTGATTAATGAAATGTAGAAATTGACTTACAGACCATTAATCAAACACTACTCCATCAATACAAAGGGTTACCTACTACAACTAGTACACGTACACATTAGGAGGGTTCCCTCATGTTACACAACTCTCTTAAAAGTGACAATTGTAATTGAAAAATATGAACGTAAAAGAGCATGAAAAAAGTTGGGTACATAAAAAGGAAAAACAGAACAGGATTTTTTTGGATGAAGCAATTGGAACAACATGGCATGCTGATGGCAACACACTAACCACATCTTATATGACGCATATAGGCCCTCAGTAGAACAAGAAAAAAAGAAATAACCTGCAAAGCCTGCTTCCCTGAAGTTTGAAACTGAGCTTGTATTTGTCGAGCAACTGTACCTTCAAGTTTTGAATCAACTGATTTTTCAAGTTGACTCCCCAGTTTATCACCTACTCCTCTCTACATAGTTAAGTATGAGTCGGTCAGAGGCTTGAATGGGAAGGATTAGATAAATATAATGCCTTTAAAGACGATGAAACTGTTGCGCAAACCTGGAATGCTTCCATTAGAGACGAAGAAACTGTTTTCTCAACTGCTGGAGTGATTGCGCGTGCCAAATTTGGTACAGCTGCAGCTACTTCCCTTTTCACTGCTTTTTCTATCAGGGTTGGCATGTCTTTGTTTACAAGGCTATTGATCGAATTTGTTATCTGATTAAAGCGATCTTTCATCACATTCTCATTTTTGACACTTTCCTCCTGAAAGCGAGCCCACAATGCATCAGAGTTGGCTTTAAGAGCTTTCTCCATAGTCCGCCCAATTGTTGTCTCAAGTCGTTTGCCTTCTTTGATTATTGGGCCTGTAACCAGTGCAGCACTTTTCTTTTGCATTTCCTTTTGCATTCTCAAAAGCTGCAAAGAGAACAAATTGCAGGCCAAGTCTAGTAAATAAATCAGAATGAAACCCATTACAAAAAATTAAGACAGGTGAGACTGATCTGCCCCATTCTTACTATAAGTTACTATAGGCAAAATACAACTTAAGTTTTATAATAATAAAATACAACAGAGAATACCTTCTTGCAAGTATGATGCAATATGAGAATAAGTATATTATCAGAATTGTGTTTCAATAGTTTGAAATAAAATAACAAGTCAAAACATTACAGAGCAAGCCTACAGAATTTATGACCCGTTCGTCTTCGTCTTATAAAGTTTCAATAAAAAAAACAATAAAAGTCAAGTGATGCGTATTGCCAAACCAAAATCACTGACCTGGCTGAGCGTCTCCTGAATCGAATGAATCTGAGAAGAATCAGTTTCCACTGATAAAACGTCCGACTGTACAGCTTGCTCATTAATAGAGTCAGAAGAGTTAAAAACGCTCAGAGATGGGGAAGATGGACCAGATGCTTGAGCATTTCTACCCTTCTGCCTTTTCCCTTTAGCTGTTGCGTTATGTGCTATTACAGGCACATATGAATCAGAGCCCCTTTCTGAAACATCATTCAGGGAATCAACGGCTTCATCAACTACATTTGGAGGTTGGCTAGACACACCAGTAATCTGCTTAGCCTCTCCTACATCATAGGTTCCAAATGGTATGGCACGGCATTCTCTGGTCATCTGAATGCCAAAACCTGAAGCTTGAGAGCAAAAATATTTCTCTTGCTTCTTTGATGCAATATCAAAAGGTTCGTCCTGAGGAGATAATGCATTATCCTGAACTAATCCTGTTTCACCCACGACTTTAACGTCAACCTCTTTGTGCTCTCTATCATTGTCCACAGAATCTTGAATATTTGGCTCTGCATCATTCTTACCTTCAACAATATTTACAGCATCGGACGAAGAAGCAGGCCCAACAATCTCATATGGAGTGACTAAGTGTAGAGTTTTTGAAAAACTGGACGTGCCAGGTGGATTTCTGACATTATTAATACCATTTTGCACAGCTTTCCTTTCAGTATCTATTGAATCGTCATCTGGAGGTACATCAGATGAATCTGTGCGGATGTTGTCCATCTGCCTGTCTACTGAATTATTAACAACTTGAACATCCCCACCATGCTCTCTGAGAGCAGGAATTGGTTCATAATTGTTTGAGTGAATGCTTAAGCCGGAAAGTCTACTGGACAATCTTGGACTCAGTGATAGCGCTTGTGATGCAACATGACTCATGCCAGAATCAGCACTAAATTGAGGAACAGCTCCAACTTTGTTTTCGACCGTTGAAGTTGCTGGTTTGCTAATGGTTGCTACTTCAGCAGAGTCCAAGTTCACATTTTGTATTGACCCTCGGTCACCCTTAGGAATACCTTCTTGAGCAGGAGGCATTTGTTCAGTGTTGGCAAAAAGTGTATCAACAAGTTTTGCTGCAGCTGAGTCTGACAAAGGCAATTCCTCAATAGTAGTAATCGAGTTGATGCTTTCCACCTTCTCTATTCCAGTATTATCCATCGGAGGAGGCAAAAATTGTGATATATTCAACGCATACTGCTGTATTGCTTGTGTCTGAACACAATACAATTGTACAATGTGCTCGCCATTAGGTAACAAATCACTAGTCCCGGTGAAACTCAAAATAGGCATAGTGACAGTGAACTCAGCAATATAATCCATTCGTGTTGAGGCTGGGTTACAACCGTATTCTATATGCACTGCATATATTGCGTTCTTCTTTGCATTTGCAACTAATAGAAGGCCAGGTTGAGATAGTGTCACTACTTGATTAAAGAATGCCTCCTCAAGTTTTGAATCACTTGAGCTCCTCAATTGTAAAGTTTGAATACACTTCCATGATTCTGAATCACTAGGCAATAGCCAGCCTTCCTCATCCCCTGAGGCCCAGAATTTGATTTCCTGATTCAGCAATCCCTGTGTTCAAATATCCATTAACAAGTTAGATGACAACGGACAGAATCCTTCAATGTAATTAGGTTTTCCAAATTAAGTACCCCTGTAATTAGGATAATGTGATCCGGTCGGTGAGGGGCACTTAAGAATGTTGCAGAACTAACAGGATTTCCATCATGGGGTCTCAATGATAAGAGTGGAACAGCTTTGCGGTCTTCCCAAATTTTGATCTGTCTCAAAGGGCAATATATGAGTTCACGGAAATGCAATAACAGAAGTTCTTCAAAACCATGTATAATAATGCAGAGAAGAAACTGCAAAACTTGCTGATCAGCTGGCTTACAAAGCCTAAGGGAGTTGATAATGACATATCATTCACAAATGCATTGCCCATATGCAGCCAGATCATAAAAAATATGTCGCATGCAACCAACTCAAAAAAAATTGATGAGATATGAGGTTATGTGCATAGTCGGTTGATAAGATCTCTATTTAAGCCTGCCGTGGCATGCATATAATGATTCACAGTAGATGCCACTCAGCTGAGGAAAAACATGTTTTTCAAACAACCATTGGAATCCATGCCCTCAGGAGCCTCACTTCAAATGTACTTCTACAGTCAAAAAACAGTTGAAACCCAAAATTTCAATATTATTGCAGACACAGATGAAGGGACAAACACATGCCAGGTCTATCTTGGAACCTTTTTTTGGTGACGAACAAAATTCAGGAACCCAAAATTCCAATTGGAGGATGCTTACCTACTATCTAAAGGGATCATCGTCATAAAAGAGTACATGTATTTATGGATACAACATCAAACACAAGATACAATACCGTGCCATCGGTCGAAGCAGAGACCAGACGTGTTGTCATCCACTGGCACATAGAAAGATCAGTCACTTCACCTTCATGCAGGCCGACAAACTGCACTCCGTCTATCAGCTTATCAATTGGACATTTCAGAGGTTCCTCAGCTGAAAATTTTTTCCCTTTCCCCACTTTTGTGGTATCTAACCGCAAAATTCGAGTTCCCATCCCAACGACCAACACTTCCTGCATATAGGTATGAAAACAAGTTGTTTAAGTACCATTCAGTTGCATGCGATATTGTCGTTGATAGCAAGAGCAAACAAAATTAAGTTACCTGTTTATGACAATGCCAGCAAACTCTTGGGTGCACAGTGTCGCCATCTCCTTCTACTTGAATAGCAACCACAATTTTCCCTGTTATTTGTGGCTTATCTTCTTCATCAGGACCTTCATTGAGCTTCCATACATAAAACCGCCCATTTACACTCGCACTGCAAAGATATTTGTTAGGGATGGCTCCACAGTTAAAAGGGGAACTAGCAAAAAAACAGAAATGTACTACCTAGCCAGAAGATGCACATCTTCCGCAAAAAATGATGTATCGGAGACCCTCTAAATAGGTAGCACAATAAAAGTTAGATTACACAAATAAACGGTAACGAACTTGTGAGACGAACAGAAAAAGTGCTATTTCTCTCGCAAGAATTTCATGCCATATGGATATATTCTCCACCAATCAGCATCTGAGAAAAGAAATAGTAGTGACCTTCATTGGCCCTAAGAATGGTAAGGCATATTTATCATTTATCAAGCAGTTGCATGTAGTTGAAGAACATATATGCATATGATATTGAAGGATAGTAAAACAGCCAAGACAATGAAGTTAGGTTAGATAGGAAGAGAAATAACTTTAACCAATATTTGAGCGCCAAACATCAAAGGTAAACCATGAAAAATGAAAGAAGAGCAACAGACATACAGAATTGTGCCCTTTGAGCAATGACCTCAAGGCCGTATTGATATTGAGAACGCGGATGTTACCCATTTTCAAGCCATAGCAGATATACGTCTTATTCACTGCAATTTGACGTCCCACAACAAGTTGAGGATCAGAATTATACTTGGTGATAGGAGTGACCTCCAGCTGTGGCTGCACCTCCCCTTGCAATCTAACATCAATGTCATAGACAGCAGGATCACCGACCAAATGTCTACCCTTAGGCAACTTACTGCTGGACATCCTCATAACCCCTGGCTGAACCATGACCACCGGATTAACAGTCAAGCCCATACCAACCGAGAGAATGGGGAAATCAGATGAGGAAGACTGTGACGGGAGGGAAGTAATAGGTGGCTGCGGAGTAGGCAAGTCGAGATTGGAAGGTGGAGCACTGAGCATAGCCATTAACCTAACGCCAGGATTAGGTCCGGAAGAAGGAGGAGGATACTGTGAAGAAGGCGGAGGCTGTAGAACGGGATTATTGTAATTAGGCATTTGTTGATGGTACTGGTGATGGTACTGATACTGGTGGTACGGAGGAGGAGGCTGCTGAGGTGGATAGGAGTAAGGTCCGGTAGGGGGTGGATAGGAGGCGGAGGGCGGCGGAGGTGGATAGGGCATGGGAGTGGAAGGGAAATTGTTGTTAGGGTTTTGTTGATGTGCGTTAGGGTTAGATGGTTTGAAGAGGCTGTTGATGTCGTAGAGTGGCCCAGGCTGGTTGTGATTGTTGGGAGTCGTCATCGGAAGGAAGATCAGGAGGCTCGGGAATCAGATGGTGCCTCCTTGCTCCTATCTGGCTGATGAACAGTGATCCAATCGAAGAAGACGGAGGAGAGGTTGATTGGTCGAGCGGACCGAGAGAAGAATTTGGAGTGACTGCGATCTAGAGTGTTCGCAGAAGAAGATTCAGAAGACCAAATGGATCAAAATTAAATTTTGTTATAATGGATTTTGTATTTGAGATATTTATTTTATTAGTTTTAAATTTTGGGAAAGATGGTTTTAAATTTTTTTTTTTTAAAGGAGAGAAAATAATTAAACACAAGATCCCACACTACACATAATATGCATAATGCACTTAGGGAAGTTTCATTAGTCAAGATCATTTGATCAAGATGATGTTCATTAGATCGTTATCATGTAGCGAACGTAAGTTGATGAGTATGAGGGAAGCTGCCCTATTGATTTTTTGAATTTTAATTAAATTTGGTTAGAAAATATAGAATATTATTTATTTTAACAAAATAGCCCCTACTAATTTTTTTTGTTATGCCTCCCATTGAGAAATAATTTTGGACTTATATTATTTGATGATCATTTGGAAAATTATTTAATTTTATCTTTGACATATGTTGTACATTTGTGAAATATGTCAGCTTGAAATGATATGTGAAATAAAATTTATACATATTTAAGTTAAATACTTATACAAAAATACTTCAATAAAGTTTTTCATTTCAATTCTCATGTTGCAATTATTTTTTTACTCAATTTTAGTTATTTTAAATCAATTCAATAAAATAAGGCCTAAAAACCTAGTCTCCATTTCACGAGTTTCTCGAATTTTAATATTGAAATAATCTAATATTAACTTCTATTGAATCACACGCAAAAAAAAACTCAACAAAAGTATATCCTCAAGAAACTTTGTTTCATCGAAAGTAGTTTGAAATTTTTTATTGCCCCCATTTAAGAAAAATTCTGGATTCGTCACTGAACGCTATCTTTTTTACAAAGGAAGATTCTAGTGTAAAAGAATTTTAATTTGTTTGGATGTGATCTTTTAAACTGAATGGAAATTTATTTAAAAAAATGGGATAATGAACTTGTTAACTTAAAATTGACTTAATCTAAATACTTGACTATAATATTTGACTTTAGATAGAAATAAACATGTAACTAAAGTATAATATTTACATAGAAGTAGTGAATGTGGTGCTCAATTGCTTGAATTTTAAATTTAATAGCATAGACATTGTCCAGCAGGGCCCGATTACATGGTCAGTGATAGAGCATAAAAAAACCGAGTGCCAAGAGTACTCTACTGGCTTTGAATCCTTATAGGATCAGAGTGACTATAAGTAGTCGGGTGAAATTTTTTAGAGAGGCGTTAAAAAACTAAACATAGACGGGTGAAATTTTTTAGAGAACTTTCAATGCTCTTTTTGGATGCAATTTTTTTTTATGCTAGGTTCCGAAATTACTTATTTGGATGGCGGAAATATAATATGTTTCTTTTCGAAATGCATGATCTACTTTTTACGATTAGTTTTTTTATGAAAGGTACAACGATCCAATATATTTCACTACATGTCATCTAGTACATATATTTATTGCATCCACGCACGAGGCGGGATGATGAAGAGAGAAAGGAAAAGGAAGAAGAAAATTGGTAGCCCCAGGACTCAAGCATAGGACGTAAGGATCCAACCATCTTAGGATGAACTTCTTAACCAACAAGTCACCACCCCTGTTGTCACTTTTTACTATTAGTTTAGATAATGCATTTTGGTGCCACCTTGATTGCCTTGTGAGAACGGACCTCATGAAAAGCTTAGTTTACATGAGAAATGAGAAATTATATCATTCGTCAAACCTCAAACATTTAGGGCCAAAACTAAATATGATTTATTTCAAAATTCATAATTAAAACACGATTAATACGACCTAAAGGCTAAATGGTAAATTAGGCAGACAAAATATCAAAACTCAATTGTAACCGGTTGTTCTCATAAATGATCCCATGACATAAACAACGCACAAATCTCTCTAAAAATTCAATCAAACGACAATTGCGACTCTCTGTGACCCTGTGCGGTGAAAATGATTTCAGTTAACGAAGATACAAATCAGATTCTAGCTGCGACCTGTCATTCGTGATTGGAAAATTAAAATTCGTAGCATAAAACTTAAAGAATTACGAAATTTGGTCATTAACTATCACTGATAAACAAATTTTGTAACCGTTATGAACTTCACTAAGAATTATATATTACATATTACAAATTACAAATTTTAAGAAAACGTTCATTAACAAAGTCTGCAGTACGTTGATGTCGCCAGGCAGTGCTACAAAAACTACGAATTATGTACTGCGAACTACAAATTACATTCAAAGTATGCATTTGAGGTTGTGAAACAGCGCCACAGAAACTACGATATATTGTGAACTATGAATTATTCAGTGCATGTAGTTGACGTCGTGAAATAGTATCATGGTTAACTACGGATGTTATACTGTGAACTAGGGCTGGGTTCGGTTCAAAAACCGAACCGAACCGAACCGAAATTTCGGTTTTCTCAATTTCAAAACCGAAAACCGAAACCGAAATGTCGGTAAACCGAATTTTCGGTAAACCGATTGTCGGTTTACCGACATTTCGGTTTTGTGCTTGTTTTTTTTACTTTTTAGATTTTTCATCCAGCATAAACCTACACAAGTACCTGAAGAGCACACATTACTGCTAGAAGAATCCACACTGACAAACTCATCCTCCGACATAGATTTCAACCTCGAACACTCTCCCAAACCCTCCTACCGCTGAGAACTCGTCGGGATCTCAAACTCAAGCACCTCCACTTCGTTCTTCTCCTTCAAATCCAACTTCAGAGCCGACTCCGCCTCCGTTAGCCCATTCTTTCTCAGAAACTCCAAAACCAGCTCCACCTCCGAAACCGCCATCCCAACACCACTGATGGACCATAATTGTATGAAACATAAATGCAGTTAAACCCACCAAATTAGACTGTTTGTCTGTCTAACTTCTAAGTGTTAGTCCCGATATATTTCCACAGGGCATTTTAGAGACTGAAGTGAAAACACGCTAAGGAGAGGATTTTATGCTGAAAAGATAACAAGAGTCAATCCAAGGTCAAGATCATATGCCGACTGAAGAAATATCAAGGATCCTGACGTTGAATTGACCATAACAAATTAATCAGAGGAATCAGGAGTGGAGTCAAGACAGCCCGGGGAAGAAACACATTGACAGTTTTGTGAAAAGACTGCACAAAACTGTACAAAACTCACATTTGGGCAAGATGACCGACCACTTGAAGAAGTGGTGGCCAAAGGAGGAGCTCCTCCTCCTTCCACCACCGGCAACCGGCGGCTCCTCCACCCATGGTGACCGGCGGCTTTGCTCCTCCTCCACATGGCACCTCCTCCTTCCTCCTCTTCTCCTCCCTTGGATCAAAAGACATGTGCATCCATCTCCACCACCCATCTCCACCCATTTTGGCTATAAAAGGAGGAGCTCCTCCCCTCATTTCAAACACACCTCAATCTCATTTCACTTCTCTCTCTAGAAGTTGTAACATTTGTAATGTTGTAATCTTGGCTTTGGAAATAAAGGATAGCTCCCTTGGCGCTTCAACGGTTGTAAGTAATTCTTAGTATTTATTCAACTGTTTTATTTCCTTAGTTATAATGTTTAGCGCGATAAATAGTAGCTAAACTTGTAGTTCGGTCTAAGGGGCGCTCTTGTATTATAAAATGTTTTAGACTATTAACTTAGTGTCTAGTCTAAGTATTCAAAACTTATTCTATGTGCCATATATTAAGTCAGAACGTCCAAGGTAGAGTGGATGCTTGGAATGGCAAAACTCTACAGCGGGGTTCGTAAACTTGTACGGATAAGTGGATGCTTGGAATGGCAAAGCTGACTCATCTAAAACACCATTTGGTTGATCGGGAATGATTGATCAAATGGATGCACATAGGCTAACATAACCGGGAATGGAGTATTAGTCTAAATAGAATAAGTGTTCTACGTCCTTGGAATAGGCTAGACAGTGTACGCAAATCGAGTGCTTGGAATGGCCTTGATACACCGTTTGAATACTTAGGAGAGTCACTAAAGGTCAATGATAAACAGGATATAATACAAGTCCCCTGAAACCGAACATTTCTCTTTAATTATCAACTGTAATTTACTTTCCAGTATTAAAATCAACCAACCAACCAATCAATCAATCAAAATAGCTGGTAGCTTTAAAACCAACCAACCGACCTTAAACACGCTCCCACGCTGCGTAATCCCCCCGAAGAACAATTATTCCCCTGGTTCCCTTGGGTTCGACCCCTACTTACCAAGTACTACCCAGTAGTATAGTTGCGAGTAGCGGACTATTATAAATTTATTTACACAATCGCTTTGACGACGAGCGGTTCTGTCAAATTGGCGTCGTTGCCGGGGAATTAGCAAATGGATAGTTGTTCTTTTTTCTATTATACATAATTCGCCATGTCTTCATACTACGACATAGAACCTTGGAAAAATGGGGGTAGCAACCTTATGTTTGAAATGATTAGACGTCTCCCCCAATTCGGAAATGCTCTTGGAGAAGATCCCGTAAGGCATACACAAACGTTCCACTCCATATGCAACCACATGAGGCCTAAAAATGAATCGCTAGAGGAATTTAAACTCACATGTTTTAAATTTTCTTTAACTGACTCGGCATTAAAATGGTATTACTCATGTGCTGAGTATGAAAGTGATTATGGGGGTCTACAAACCAAATTCCTTGAGAAGTTTTGCCCTCCATCTCTCCGACTTGAAACCCGCGAGAAGATTCTCAATCTTGAGCAATTCCGGGACGAAACATTGGACGAGTACTTGGCGTACTTTGACTCCATTGTGGCGAGCTGCCCGCACCATGGATTCTCCAAGATCAATCTTATCCAAAGGTTTCTCGGTGGAATGATGCCACTTGAGCGAAAAAGACTTAACGATGCAGCGGGAGGCTCGATCATGAAGTTAACCATGTCTCAAACCTGGCGACTCATAGACAATTTGGCAGAGAGCACAAAACAAGGGCCAATACACCAAACTGAAGATAAGGTACCGACAATGGAAGTGGACTCAGTACAAAACAAGCCCGACACCACACCCATTACAAGCTTGCCCGCAACAAAGCCGAGAGAAGACATCAGTACGAGGGCAGTAATGGACGTGGAGGCAGCTCTAAAGGAGCCAATATTGGAGCCCACGGAGCCAACTGAGGATGAAAACTCGCAAATAACCGAAGAAGAACCGGCCAAATCAGGCCCAGTCCTCATTGCCAACCCAGCCGAGCCACTTGAACCGGTCCTCATCACCAATCTGCCCGAAGAAGTCCAGGCTCTACTTGACGAGCCAAGAGAAGTCCCGGACTTCACTGCCAAATCAGCCGAAACATGCCCGATCCTCACTATCAAAGCACCTGAGGCAGGCCTGGTCCTCATTACCAAAATGCCCGAGACAGACCTGGCCGTTGTGGTGGAAGTCCCCCAACTTGACCCCTTGTTCTCTAAGCATATTACGGCCTCCGAAGATGATGTGGTCCATGATGATACGGTGCTAGGCGAGTTGGAGACAAAACATGAGCCAGAAGAGCCAAAGATGGAGCACTCACTCGCCACGAGCCCAGAAAACTCACTCGTTCTAAAAGGGCCAATCATCTCTGCCACAAAGAAGAGGGTTAGCACGGGAGCATGCTTGAGGTCGCTTGGCAAAAGACTGAACTTCCAAAACTGCAAAGATGCCAACCGGCCATACATGAAGAAGCGGCAAAGGCATGGCCCCAAAGAATGGAAACCCGGAAGGAGAAGCAAGAGAGCTCGACTCGATGGACCAACAGCTATGGTCAAGGAAGCCTCAACTTCTCGAAGCTATGAAAAGAAGAACCTGCCAAACCAATGGAGAACCAAACCGAGCCCATCACTCCACAAGTTCTTTGAGCGGGATAAAAGAGCTGCCAAAAAGAAATTTGACTTGAGCCACCCATGGGACCCAAACCAATGAACCACAAACGAGGTATCGTCGAGCCAACGACGTTAAACAAGTGCACTGGTCGGGAGGTAACCCGACACTATCTTACTTTTCCGCACTTTAATTTCTGTCTTTTAAATTCAGTATTTAGTTTTAAGCTTGCATGACTTTTGAACTAAGGCACGCCTTCGTTCAAAAGTGTGGGGTGAGATCCACCTCTGTACATAAATAACATGCGGCTGTTTTTTAATAAGTACCTTTTTGAAAATATGAACTTAAGAATGTGAAAAAGATAAATCATAATTCATGCATTAACCTTGTGAAAATTCAAACTGTTTAAAAACTTAGAATGTAACTTTCCATTTGTCCTTTGTGCTGAGATAACTAGGGATGTGGAGTTGATATAAACTGCCCTAGAGAGGCTTGGCAAGCAATCAAAGGATCAGATCAAACTATATGGTTTTCGAAGTCAGTGGAGGCTGCACTTCGGGTTTCAGTGAAAATTGAAGTCATCTCCGCCATGCAATGCAAAAGGCGAGGACGGGAATCAGACCGTCCTATCTCCGGTCAAAATAGCCGAGAAAATAGATGAGCGACCCTCATCTTGACCCGCGCGAAAACGACAGTCAAAGTAGCCGAGAAAATAGATGAGTGACCCTCACCTTGACCCGCGCGAAAATGGCAAAAACGAGAAGAGCGGGGAGGTATTTCCATAGGCTTGCGGGCGATGATTGGACCTCCCAAAAAAGGCTCGAGAAATGGACTTGCAAAACCACAAAAAGGCGAAAAGCTCGAAGAAGCAAATCAAGAGGCCTAAGGCCCAAAAATGTGAAGGTTTTAACCGAACAAAAGTGAAGTACTCAAAGCGTCAAATCAAAGGCCAAATGCCGACTCACTACAAAAGCAGTCCCTCGCCAAAAGAAAATCAAAGTACTCAAACCACTGAAACCCGAATCGAATCATGTGCTAGAGAAAGCTACAAGAAAACCATATAGTAAGAGACGATCCCAAGATTGCAGTCCAGGAGCCTAAAAAGGGCTATCTCCCGAGACATCCAATATAATTTGCATCTCAGCACGGAGGTACAAGTATTAAGTTTCTTCTATTTATTTACGCAGTTTAATTTGGTAATAAGTAAGCAATGCATGAATTAGGATAGATCGAGTACCACAGTCTAATTTTCATATTCCAAAGCCAAACTTAGAACTTACGCCCTTTAATAGCATTGTTCGGGACGAACAACTAAAAGTGTGGGGTAATCTGATGGACCATAATTGTATGAAACATAAATGCAGTTAAACCCACCAAATTAGACTGTTTGACTGTCTAACTTCTACGTGTTAGTCCTGATATATTTCCACAGGGCATTTTAGAGACTGAAGTGAAAACACGCTAAGGAGAGGATTTTATGCTGAAAAGATAACAAGAGTCAATCCAAGGTCAAGATCATATGCCGACTGAAGAAATATCAAGGATCCTGACGTTGAATTGACCATCACAAATTAATCAGAGGAATCAGGAGTGGAGTCAAGACAGCCCGGGGAAGAAACACATTGACAGTTTTGTGAAAAGACTGCACAAAACTGTACAAAACTCACATTTGGGCAAGATGACCGACCACTTGAAGAAGTGGTGGCCAAAGGAGGAGCTCCTCCTCCTTCCACCACCGGCAACCGGTGGCTCCTCCACCCATGGTGACCGGCGGCTTTGCTCCTCCTCCACATGGCACCTCCTCCTTCCTCCTCTTCTCCTCCCTTGGATCAAAAGACATGTGCATCCATCTCCACCACCCATCTCCTCCCATTTTGGCTATAAAAGGAGGAGCTCCTCCCCTCATTTCAAACACACCTCAATCTCATTTCACTTCTCTCTCTAGAAGTTGTAACATTTGTAATGTTGTAATCTTGGCTTTGGAAATAAAGGATAGCTCCCTTGGCGCTTCAACGGTTGTAAGTAATTCTTAGTATTTATTCAACTGTTTTATTTCCTTAGTTATAATGTTTAGCGCGATAAATAGTAGCTAAACTTGTAGTTCGGTCTAAGGGGCGCTCTTGTATTATAAAATGTTTTAGACTATTAACTTAGTGTCTAGTCTAAGTATTCAAAACTTATTCTATGTGCCATATATTAAGTCAGAACGTCCAAGGTAGAGTGGATGCTTGGAATGACAAAACTCTACAGCGGGGTTCGTAAACTTGTACGGATAAGTGGATGCTTGGAATGGCAAAGCTTATCTGAGAAGTTTGACTCATCTTAAACACCATTTGGTTGATCGGGAATGATTGATCAAATGGATGCACATAGGCTAATATAACCGGGAATGGAGTATTAGTCTAAATAGAATAAGTGTTCTACGTCCTTGGAATAGGCTAGACAGTGTACGCAAATCGAGTGCTTGGAATGGCCTTGATACACCGTTTGAATACTTAGGAGAGTCACTAAAGGTCAATGATAAACAGGATATAATACAAGTCCCCTGAAACCGAACATTTCTCTTTAATTATCAACTGTAATTTACTTTCCAGTATTAAAATCAACCAACCAACCAATCAATCAATCAAAATAGCTGGTAGCTTTAAAACCAACCAACCGACCTCAAACACGCTCCCACGCTGCGTAATCCCCCCGAAGAACAATTATTCCCCTGGTTCCTTAGGGTTCGACCCCTACTTACCAAGTACTACCCAGTAGTATAGTTGCGAGTAGCGGACTATTATAAATTTATTTGCACAATCGCTTTGACGACGAGCGGTTCTGTCAACCACCAACAGATCAATTCAGTTCAGATTATCACACAGTCACAACAATTTCATCAACCGATTCGGACCTCCCGTGCTTCTGGACCCGACGACCGAGCACCGCCGAAGAAACCGATCCTCGCGAATCTCGCGCATCAACACATCCGTGCGCGAACAGTCGATCTCGTGAAATCGACCACGACTGTTGATCTTCTCTCTCCAAAACCTAACCGACGGTCTCCGTGACCACATCTCTGCTCAAAGCTTTGAAAAAGCGACCGGCTTGTTTATCAGCCGCCCGGGTAGTCGACCGGGTAGGATTTAGAAATTAGAATTTAGTTCGGTTCGGTAATCAGGATTCACTGTAAAAAATAAATTTCGGTTCGGTTCGGTAAACTGATTAAATTTAAAATTCAAACCGAAACCGAACCGAAATAAATCGGTTTGGTTAGAATAACCGAAATTCGGTTCGGTTTTAAGTCGGTTCGGTTTCGATCGGTTCGGTTTCGGTATCGGTTCGGTTTTCGGTACAAAAACCCAGCACTACTGTGAACTACGAATTATATTCAATGCATGTAGTAGAGATCGTGAAATAGTGCCACAACAAGTACGATGATGAATTAACAAACGGCGTATACAAATCAATTTACGAATTATACAATTCGGCTTTCTTCCGTTCTTGGATATTCATAACTCGTGTAATGATGCAATCGACCGCCTAGGTTAGATGCACGGAATTGCACACGACCGAACGTGCGTTACCAAATTGCAAGATCTAATCAAATGGTATTGACATAATTGCCCTTATTAACATATTAAAAATATATAGATATACAAAATATTCCAAAAACTGAAGATCGGCAATCCGATTTCTCATTTCTCATTTCTCATGAGTTTTTTTTTATGGGATTTATCATGAGAGGTTGTTACTTCTAATATGATGCAAGTCCAATTATTTTTTTATTTAGAATTTTAAGTGTTTAAATAATTTTTTATAGAAATTTTATAGATGGGCCAAGTGCACGTAACGTAAGGTGTAACTATTTTAAAAAAAAGTTTTATCCTCGATAATTTTTATTCGTAGCTCTGTGCCTGACCATGATGTTCTTATGCATCTAACCATGATGGTCTTTGTCTTTGTTACCAAATTTAATAATTATCATATGATTTTTTTTTGATAAACAATTATCATATGATTTTAGATGAGAGGGAAAGCAAACATATTGTAGGAGAGAGGAATCTTGGAACTTACCTCTCTCTTATTTATAAATCAAAATTAGACTAAACACTACCTTTCGTAATTAGATCTTTCTCCAAATTTGATCTTCTAATCAGCACCGTGCCCTCTCAAAAACCTACTGTCCGTTTCATCGCCTTCCGGAAGAACCGTCTCGGTAAGCGCACATGGTGGTAAGCAAAATGCGTAAATATTAATTGCTCGAGAAGTTCAATTGCTTTTGGGCCCAATACGCACTGCTCTGGCTAATTATTTACACAAACTTCAAAATTTACATTTATGTTGTGACTTTGGAGGGGTCTTTCAAATGCTACCTCTGGAAATGCAACAGAACTCGTAATAAACAATTCATTCACTGAAATCGGACATGATTCATGTCGTTGAGCAATGAACATATATCTGGTTCTTCGGGAAATGTTGGATGCGCTCACTCTTCAGAAATAGACTACTTTTTTCTTTTATTAAATAATGTGTAAGTTTATTGCTGAGCACTTCATGTCTTGTATAGGTTTAAGTAACTTTAATTTTCTGTGTTTTTTAGCACAAATTTTCTTCTTTTACTGCGAATTTCAAATTTTATTATCAGGTAGCTGCTAAGGGTAGAATGTAGGTCCAGGCTTGTTGGTGGTCATGTGACTGCTATTTCCAACCGTTCTTCAATTCATCTTCCGCACAGACTGCACTACATATTAAGAAGTTCAAACTGGCTCTTTCAAGGTTTGGCAGTTGTATATTGCATGTACCATGTGCTACAAATTAAAATTTTGGCAGTTGTAGCGTAATTAGGATTTCTTATCAACACATTTTTAGCTTAATTAGTTTCACTTGTACAAATTGAGTCTAGCATTAACTGACATAATTACCATTTTTGAAGTACTTGTAATTGTAAACCCTTCACTTAAAGAGTCAAAATCATGGACATTATCTTATCTTATTACTCAAGACTTACGAAACGTCAAAACAATGTGTTCAATGTTTAGAGAATAATTTTAGTTTCTCTATGAGGACAGCACATAAAGCTAATGATCAAAGCTTAAAACAAACCTCAAACTATCCAAATACACCTAGGAAAGTAATCAATACTTGAACCGAACAGTTATGAACACAAAACATCAAAAAGAAGATGTTAAGAATCCCTACTTCAATTTTCTTTGATAAAGCATGCTGTCGAGATGTTTTGTAGAAAGCTTTCCTAGAGATTTTTATGTTTCTTTTTTGAATAAAAATAAAAATACAATGACTTTCTAGCAAAACCATCAAACGTGTCCAATTATTAACATGCTTGTAACATGCGCACCAAGAGTCGAATAAAGCAAAAATAATGTGGTGAAGGTTACTAGGTTAGTTGCAAGCTTTATACTTAAAAAAAAAAATTTATGTTCTTTCTCTCTTATCCATCTTAAGTAATTTACTTGTTAAAATATGGATTATACTAGCATGTTTTGATTTACTTGATCAAGTTTTACTATCAACTACGTACCAGGACAATTTTGTGAAAATAGTCAGAAACAAATGACTGTTTATCTGTGTGTAGATGTACAAAGTACTTTATTCGCTCAGCGCTAGCACATATCAGTTATGAAACAAGAAACCAATACACCATGTTATGATTAAGTCAAGTTTGAGGGAGGTTTAGTGAAATTGGTGATGAACACTCAGTTATGAGAAGATGGAGCTTCAGAGTGCACTCATACAACTAGGGACTCTGTAAAGGATAGCTTGTGATAAAGCCCTGTATTTGATGCCAGGGTATTATCTAGTGCTAAGGAACGGCATTCTGTTTTCAACGTGACAAAGTGGGAGGTAATTCAACATACTTGTTTGCGGCATTGGGCCCTTCTTACACGCATTTATTTTCAGTATTGCCATATCTGCCCTTATGCATGACATATATGTAAGGAGATAAAAAAATTATAGTTGGTCACTCCATGAAATGGATCAGAGAATCATCAAATTTTGAGACGCTTTTGATAATTCCACCCAATAAAAACCTGAAAGTGAAACTAAAGGGTACAGTACTAATTAGTCTAGACCTTGAATTGGAAGTCTCCAAACTTAGAATGAATGAGCAACTCACAACTCCTCAACAGTATAATAAATGTTGATTTGTCTGTTGGGTTCTAATTTTATATGTTTATCAGAATCTACAAACCATTACATGTACACATTTTAATGATTTCTCCTGTGTATTCTTATTTTGTTGACTTGTTCTAATTATCTCTGAATAATATGAAATCGGGTCATCTAGTGCATTCCTAAGCTGCATTTACAATTCCACTAATACGATAGTAAAATGTGATTCTACGCACCTAAATAGCTATAATGTTTTTTTTTGTATTTCACAAATAAAAGATGCACAATTAACCATTATAGCTATTACATTTTGTCCTTAATCAAAGATTCATGGCTTGAGATACTTTCTCAATTTCCTTCTACTACTGAATAAACCGGTCTGATATGGGCGAAACCTAAATTTTCGAGTCAAGTCGGTCCAGAGGAAAAATGGTACTACCTATATTATTTTCCTTCCATAAACCGGTCTGATTTGGTAGAAACCAAAAGTTTCCTGTCTTGTTTGGTCCGGACGAATACCAATACTAGCCATATCATTTCGTTTTGTCTCGATGATTTAGGGCACGTTCTCAGTTACTCATTGCATTTGGATTGGAAATATTTCCAACTCAAATTGATGTGCTTTGTGGAGTTTTCTAGAGCTTCCAGTCGATCTCATTGGGATTTTAACCCTAGTTCGGATCTTTTACTCTAGAATTCTCTTTGCCGGTGGCTCTAAGCTTCAATCAAGGCGCTTCGCGATCGACTTTTAAAGATCATGGTTAGTACACTGTTTCGATTTTTTTTTTCTAGATTTTACAGAATAAATGGCACATCCATTTTCATCTATATGCAGTTATGCACATTTGTGAAACTAATTTATTTGATTTTTGTTCTTATGACATTTTTTCTCGTTTCATTCATTTTTCAAAGTAATGTTTTAGTTCAGTTAAGGCATACATCGCCTGGTCAATCATATCATATCACTGAGATAGCCAAGTGTTCCATATCGTAATTTATATGTTTGAGTCTAGGTTGGTGTTAAGATTTTAGTCTTATGAAAGCTGGATAGTCATCCTAGTGGTTTTGAAACCAACTGTGATGGCCAAATTTACCTTCGCTCCCATTCCCCTCTTCTAAATGAAGGTCACGAACAACAAACAGTCACCCTATTGAGTATGTGAGCAAGTGGCACAAATTTAGAGTAATGCTAGTACTTTATTTAGTACCTCTAATCATCACCTCTTAATTTCTGTATTTTATATATCCATTTTCTCCACTGACAGTCTTCGACTCCCAGAAATCATTCTTATCTATCATTTAGTTTACAAATAACTCCTGCAGGATGGAAAGAAAATTTAGAGGAAACCAAGTTGTGTCTGGTTGTCATTGAATGTCAGACAAAATTAACAAAGTTCCTTCCAACTTTTGGTTGGAAAATCATTTTCTTTCCATCAAATATTTCAATATTTAAACAGACTTTTGAGTATTTTTTTTAGAAACCAAGTTTGATTCCTATGAGAATCTAACTTCTTGACAAGTATAATTATTTCAAAATGTTACCGACTGTTGTTTCATGGATATTTCAGGCTGCACTTCCAGGGGGGAATGATTATCCATCCTCTTTCAATGACCATCTCAACCATAAACCCTCACAACATCTTTATGTTGGAAATTTGTCACCATTAGTGGAGGAACACGAACTGCTTGGTCTCTTTTCGCAGTGTGGAAATATCGAAAGCATCGGATTCTTAAAAAGAGGCAAATACGGCTTCATTAGTTACACCTCTGTACAAGATGCAATTCGAGCAGTAAACAAACTCAACAATTTTATGCTCCAAGGGTTACCTTTGGATGTGCAGTACAAAACGGTGCTATAGTTTTACCCATATATCTCTCATTCTTTTTTCTTTTTCTTTTTTAATGTTCATGTCATATTTTATCTGCATCAGTTTCTACGAAACATGCTGTGACCCTTGTTAAATGTTCACGCCATTTTGAACAATGTCATGTTTTAAAGTTCTGTTTATATATAAATTGTATTACTAGGGCAAGCCACCGGCTGCTTTCGGAAATGTTCCTGTGAAGCCTGACATTGGGTTTCCTAATGGACTAAAAAATTCAGAGTTCAAATGGGAACTTCCATTTGAGCACAGCTCTCAGAATGTATCTAACAGTACAATGATTATGGATGGAGCTAAAAGGATGAGGCTTGATGCCATTGTGGAAAATCTCAGGTCTAGAAGGCTTCATTTTCCATCACTTGACAAGCCTGTTGAAATCGATCGCACCAAGGATTACAAATGGAAGGGAACTATAGCAAAAGGAGGCATTCCTGTCTGTTCGGCTCGCTGCTTTTCATATGAAAGAAGAACCCTTGATGTTATGTTGTGAGTTTCCTCTCAGGTTAACTTTTACTAGCTGATTTGATGGCTGTATCATGTTGTTTAATGTGCTTTTAAGTGATTTTAATTTTGCAGGCCAGAGTATCTGAACTTCACATCAAAGCTTGATCTAAAGATTCTCGAAGACCATCCGAATCAAGTTGCTGCTAATGCTGGAGTGGTATGCTTCGAACCTGCAAGTGAAGGGGACAAGGCAAACTATTACAAGTTCATGGATTATCTAGAAAAGAAGAGAAAAGCTGCAGTAGCTAAACTGAATGAAGATAACCATTTGATCATCATCCCTCCATCTGAGATTTCCGATACTGTACTTAAAGCAGAAGCACCCCAGAGGCTGAGAATCATTGGCTTCATCAACAGGTTGAAACAGCCAACTTCGACTAAAATTGCTGACAGTGAAGTTGTTCGGACTCACAAGGGTCCCAGCGAGCTCCAAAGAGAAATGCCCGCTCACTCAAAGCCTGTAAATAAGGGAAATGTGACAGAGAGAGAGGCTACATACCTTGCAACACTGAACTTTGCAGCTGAATTAATTCAAATATGTCAAGAAGGTAAGAGTGATTGATGTCTATTTGAAAACGAAACTGTTCATTAAAACATTTGTCATAAAAAAAATATAAGAAGTTTGTCAGTTATTTTTTGCAGCCATAAGCCTGGAAAGCTATTTTTAGTCTATTAGTTTTTGAAATCAATGCACTATTTTCTTCTTTTAAAGTGATTAACTGCGTTATTAGTTATTACAAATGAATTTGGAAGCGTCGGATCGGAACTAATGAGCATGGGAACTGTATAACAGAGTGGTGTGTCAGCATTGTTGGAAGAAGCAAGTTGTTCGTTCGGTATATATTTGAGACAATGATAAGATTACAACTTCCAAGTAACGATAAGTCGAAGACATTTGAATCAACCAAAGAAGCTCGGATCATATCCATTGCTGGAGGTGGCGAGGATGTAATATGCAACAATGTGTCCAATGGATCCCCAAGCAAGAACATCAACAATGTTAAACCCAACAGGATCATTTGACTTCAACAAGCTCACATACTCTTTAGCACGCGTGTCTCCTGCTTCAAAGTGAGTCACTCCATTCTGCTCCGGCAAGCCTTGTTTCGCCACGTTCTCCCTCTGGAAGTTGAAGAACACAAATCTACCAAGGAACAATGACAGGCCAGTGCTGAGGCTGATGACTAGTGATGTGTTCAGCTCAGATTTGATGGTGGCTGATCTGCGGCGGTGGAGGGTAGGAACTGCAGCAGCGGATGAGAGTCTTGTGATGGTGGGTTTGAGGCCGTGGAAGGAGATGGATGCCGGGGTGAGGATGGATTGTTGCGGTTTGGTGGTGGTTGGAGTGAAGCAAGGAGATGAGATGAGTGATGAAGTTGCCATTTCTTGCTGGCTTGTGTGTGATCTGAATTGAGCTGATTTGAAACAAGTGGGAAGTTATGGTTTGTGAGTTTATGGAGTGCTTGTGGATAGATGAAATTAAGGGTTTGTGTTGTATGGAGGAGAAGAAGATTTTGGGTGATGAGATGGCAGTTGGGTATTGGCTGGTTCTGGATCAGAGATGCTCTCTGCCTTCTGCAGTTGTGATCATAATACAACTATGCCACTTTATTATATACTTCCTGTGGTTCTTTTTGTATTTCTAGCAATAAAAAAAGTTAGATCTAGACTCAAACAGGTTAATAGAGTCATGAAAAGAAAGATGGACTCGTGTAGATCAGATTGTCCGAACAACGTCATATTTTTAAGTTTAAAAAAACGAAGTAAAATTAAATTATATTCATTACATTTAAATTAAGTAAAATAGAGTTAAAGTCAAGTCAGACTTCTAAGTTCTAAAAATCAAGTGTCTCGGGTGTGAGAGGAGAACCTTAGAGTCAAGCGCCTCGGGTGTGCTAGCGAAAGAGCTCATTGGAGCTCTCATAGAGGGTTGTGCTTGAGTTTCTCGCGAGAGAGATCTTTAACAGCGTTTGTTAGTGGTTTGGTCTCATGAACCTCAGTGTGTCTTTAAAGTTTGGTCCTAGGGACCTCAGTATATCTGTTCGAACCCACACGGATTTGACTTTTTGGTGGTTAAAATCCTCAGTGTGTCTTTAGTGTTTTGGTCCTATGGGCCTCAGTGTATTTTCGGTGGTGAAATCCACTTATGAATCAAAAAAAAAGTCAGACTTCTAAGTTCTAAAAATCACTTCTAACAGTCTACCAATTTATTTACCTAGCATAAATAGTAATGAAACTAAGCATCCTTGATATAAAAAAAAACTAAAAAAGTAGTGCCCATTTTTTAACCCATGGCATACTTCTTGGTCCAGGATCGCGCAGTGCTCTCATACTTGCTACGGTCATGCTTGTAAATGTGTGCAGTCTCTGGAACCAATGGATCATCAGGATTGGGATCCGTCAGCAGAGAGCAAATTGAAAGCAGGACCTGTCAGCACAACCAATTATTATTGTAAATAACAGAAGAGAGGTGAAAGTAACATCACTGTTCAAAAAACAATAATGTCATCAAGAGGAACATAATTAATGTGGATTCTATTCGAGCTCATTGAATCTACAAAATACATCAAGGCCCAAAACAGCAACATCATGGGTTAGATGTTGTGGGAAACTGAAATAGGTGGATTAAAAGTAGTAAATGTACAGTCTGATTTTTAATGAAAAAAGAATAAAGCCTTGCCTACAGAACTCATGTTCCATTTTGAGATTAGCAAAGATCTACAATTTTAATTCGTCCAATGCTAATGCAAACTTGCAGTCCATGCAAACGAAACAACGCATCAAGTTCAGGCAGATAGTGCGTACTTTAAAGCACATGATAAGAAGGGCTATGAGGCAACTTATTAAGAATGGTCATATGGTTCAATTAAGATAGAACTAATACCTTTGAGATTGTAAGAGCAGGGCTCCATTGGTCTTTTAGGATGTCCATGCATATGCTGCCATTGCTGTTAATATTTGGATGATACACCTTTGTTTTGAAAGCAACCTGACAGCGCAAAAAAATGGCACAGGACTGTAACCATGATTGCGAAAAAGAACCTGATATGGGAGTGGAAGAATTTTAAAACAGATTGCAGTAAATGGTAGATACCTTCGGCGGTTTGAATGGATAATCTGGAGGGAAGTGAATAGAGACAAGAAAAACGCCCCCAGCATATGGACTGTCAGCAGGGCCCATAATCGTTGCTTGCCAATGGAACATGTTATCATCAACAGGACCTACGAAAATACATTTAATACCACAGTTAACTCAAAGCTACGGATGAGGATCAATCTACAAGTGAGGTAATCCATCATTCGTACACAGCTTTGTTCAAATTTTAGCAAAGGTAAGTCGTTTCATGTCTGATTCTGTTTCTCGGTTATCCTTATACATATGTAGGCATTAGCCCAAAAACCATTGAGGATTTGTAAAAACCCAAAAACCTTGAAGGAGGGAACATTCCCTAGACTGCAAGTGTACATACAGGTGCTTCATAAACGATATAAATGACTAGGCGCAAATAAGATTTCAATTAATTCCTTCTCACCATTAACAAAATTGTTACATACAATCAAATTACAGGCACAATTATCCATGTTAAGGGTATAGGACAGCAAAAATATAAAAATAAAACCTCCATGGAACTAAATCCAAAGCACCTGCACTGCAAGAAGTGGGTGGATCCTTCTGAAGGTCCTTCAATTCCTTGTTAATTCTTTTGGAAGCCATCGGAGAAAGTCACTAAAACTCTAAGCTGCTACACAAAGAAGAAATAAAATCAGTGTTCCAGCTCTTGGCCCCTGCATTTAACTAAAAAAATGCTACTCGCGTACTTAATCATTGGTAATGACAAATTATATAATATAAAAAAGTCAAGGAGTTTCTTGGATTTGCAAAACTAGCAACCTTCATATATAAAGTTGCCACTTAAATTCAAGTTCCAATTCAATACTCATATGTCAAGAGCCTGTTGCAGATCCCCAAACAACTAACCAGCGAAGCTTATATTAACAATAAAAAAAATACAACCGCCTTTCATATCAACTCTATACTCATCCATGCATAAACATATCACGATCGGAGACAGTAATGAAGAAAATCAGACACTAAACCCTAACCTAAAAAACACCAACGCACAGCACATAAACAGGATAAAAAAACACGTACTTCACCAATTAACAATGAATCCAGTTTACGTAGTACGAAGCTGCTTAGCGACAGATCACTAACCTGAAGGTGTAGATCGGTTGGACCTCAATTAGGGATTCGATTGAATTCTGGGATTGCGTACTGAAGTAACTTTATAATGCAACTGGATGAGTTATCGCATTCATCCGATAACTCAGCGATAAATACAATTATGGCAGTTTCACCCGGAAATTTATAGTATTTTTTTTTCAATCTTTTTTATGCTATATAGGTATTTATAAATAAAGTCCGAAAAATTAAAAATATTGATATATTTTATAAATTTTTTCATTTTATATTGTATAATTTATCAGATTTTTAATAGTTAAAAGTTATATAATTTTAATTAATTATCTTTAACCAATTAGAAATAGACAAGTGTTCGTCACTATTTATGAGGACATATGAGCCAATTAAACAGTGACAAGTGTCACACACTATTTATGAGGAGAGACTATTCATGAGGAGAGAATCCCTTTCCCTTTTTTCCGTGCCGAACGCGTGATTTAAATTAATTTTTAATTACAAATTTTGAATATTTCAGAATATTATAAGGATAAAGAGAAAAAAATTTCCCTAATTCTGCGTTTGTGTTTGGCTTTCAATGGTTGAGTTTCGAGTTTATCCTATTTTTAACGAAATTGATAGTATTATTATTATTATTATTGATTTTGTTCAAATCGCACTTTTAAGTGTTCAGTTTCACTCCAAAACTCCTCCATGACCATGTAGGGTTAAATGTGCATCTGACACGCGCTCATTTACTATTGTAAACAATGCAATTATAAATTTAAAGTATATTATAGTCTGACCCAAAAATTTATGTGTTGATCAGGTCGGATCAACAAACGATACTAATCGTATATTTTGATATAAAATAACGTTTCTATCCGAACCGAATTCGTGTCGGAACTAATCCTTATGTAGAGATGTGGCTCGTGAAGTGGTTTGTTCACGAGTCTAATAGGAAGCATACTATAATTCGCTAATTTATAGTTTGAACAAAAAATCAGATTTGCACTTGATTTTGAATTTTGATCCTTTATAATAGAATTGAGGAAAAGTTGTTGAAGTTCCCATTTATTCTTAACATGCACAGATCCAAGTTTTTTTGATTCATTAGTGGACTTAAGCCACCGAAATTCGACAATACATAAAAACCTGGATACAAACTAACGGCTTCGCTGCATACTAAAGACACTACTAGTTTTACTTCAGTTATGGGAATGAGTTAGACTCCCTTGATCCTCTCGCTGCTCTGGATACCCTTCCCAGCTTAGTGTTTCTTAATGGCTTTAATCTCCTCAATTTTCACCTTCACTCTTCCCCATCACTCCCTTCTCGGTTTGGGACCACAACTGAGTTGTTAACAATTTTCCCTCACATCTTCAATGCTTCTCTTAATAGTGGATATTGAGTAGGGGCATTTTGTGCTTCTAAATTTTGCCCACCATGCTACCCGAGCTTTCACTAGCTCCCCAACTTCCTCAACTCTTTTCTTTCGATTCTGGAAACATCTCTTGTTCCTCTCCTCCCATATAGACCACAAAATGGCATAACATAGAATTTTCCCTAGACTCTTGGATGATTTGGACTGCCCACCGATCTCCCAGATTTCCAGCAGGATTCTTGCAGATTGTGGAGCAACCTAGCTGGATCCCCACCAATTGAGACTATTCGTCCACAACCTCCAGCTCCACTCGCAATGAATCAGAAGATGATCCGAAGTCTCTTTTTCTCCTCCACATAAAACACAAAATAGGTCCTCTTCTCTAAACAAGATCCTTCTTTTACAGAGAAAGGTCTTAGATGGCAGGCGATCCAAGAATATCCTCCATATTAACATCTCCACCTTGGGAGGGGCTATCCCCAACCATAATTGGGTTGGCATAAGTTCTCATCCCTTCTTCTTACATTTGATGGACGTAGCAGCTCTCATTAATGAATTTGTGCTAAACCTTCCGTCTGACGAGAATGCCCACACCACTCTATCATCCTCCTCTTCTCTCAACTGTAAATGGCTGAGTGATGGACCATAATTATACGAATCATAAACACAGTTAAACCCACCAAATTAGACTGTTTGTCTATTTAACTTTTGCTTGTTAGTTCCGATATTTATCTACAGGGTATTTTGGAGACTAGAGAGAATACACGCTAAGGAGAGGATTTTACGCTGAAAATATATTACGAGTCATTCCAAGGTCATGATCAGATGCCGACTGAAGAAATCTCAAGATCCTGACATTGAATCACTCAAAACAAATCCAACCGAAGAGCAACCAAAGTCAGTCCGGAGCTGAAATACACCGATAGTTTTGTGAAAACATCACAAAACCTCACAAAACTCACTCTCCCCTCCATGGTGACCGGCGGCTTTTGGAGGAGGTGACCAAGGGAGGAAGCTCTCCTCCTTTTACCACCCACAACCGGCGGCTTTGGGAGGCTCCTCCTTCTCCATGGAAAGCTTGCCATGTGGTGGCTTCTCCTCCACACATTTCCTCCCCTTTTGGCTATAAATACAACCCCTCCTCTCATTTGTAATGCATCCCAAAAATCATACACTTATCTCTCTAAAAGTTTGGTACTTTGTAAGCTTTTGTTCTATATTTATAATACTCCTGTTGGTTCTTGAGTATTGTAGATCGTTCTTGAGTACTTTTGTCGATTCTTGTAGTACTCAAGCTTGTCTTTACTATTATTGAGTACTCTTGTCGGTTCTTGAAGTACTCACCCCTTTCCCTTACTTACTGTCTTTCAAAAACTGTAAGTACTTAGCTATGGTATACACCTCTATGGATATTCGTAGCTAAACTCTTCATTCGGTTGAAGGGGTGTACTTGTATCATAAAATGTTTTAGGCCATCTTTTTAGTGCCTCTTCTTTTTATTCAAAACTTGTTCCATGTGCCATATATTAGGCCAGAACTTCCAAGGTTGAGTGGATGCTTGAAATGGCAAAACTCTTCCGTGGGGGTTCGTGAACATACTCGGGTAAGTGGATGCTTGAAATGGCAAAGCTTATCTGAGGAGTTTCGACCTCTTTTAAACACTATTTGGTTTGATCGGAAATGATTGATCAAATGGATGCACATAGGCTAGTATACCTTGAAATGGGGTGCTAGTCTAAATAGAACAAGTGCCCTACGACCTTGAAATGGGCTAGACGGTGTGTGCAAATCGAGTGCTTGAAATGGCCTTGATACACTTTTGAATACTTAGAAGGATCACTAAAGGTCAATGATAAACAGGCTATGATACAAGGCCCCAGAAACCGAATGCTTTCCTTAGATTTAAAAAACCCCTTGCATTTACTTTCTTAGTATAAACTGCTCTATCAACTGCTCACGTTCCGGAAGGCTTGCCAATCACGCATCACCCGCTGTAAGTCTTCTCTTTTATTTTCAGTATTTACATTTTCTGTCATTTACTTTTCCGCACTAAAACCTCAATCAACCTAAAACACGCTCCCTCGCTGTACAATTCCCTCAAAGAATAGCTTATCCCCCTAATTCCCTTGGGTTCAACCCCTACTTACCACTTGCTACCCAGTAGTAAGGTCACGAGTAGCGGAATATAAATTTGCTTTTGCACAGAGAACACCGCACCTTAACGACAGTGCGGTGGGCTCCGTCAAAACTGGCGTCGTTGCCGGGGAATTAGCTAATGGATAGTTGTTCTTTTACATAATTCGCAATGCCTTCATACTACGACATAGAACCTTGGAATGATAGGGGCAGCAACCTTATGTTTAAAATGCGCAAATGTCTCCCCAAATTTGGAGGTGCCCGTGGAAAAGATCCCGTGAAGCATACACAAACGTTCCACTCCATATGCAGCCACATGAGGCCTAAAAATGAATCGCTAGAGAGGTTTCAACTTACATGTTTCAAATTTTCTCTAATTGACTTGGCATTAGACTGGTATTACTCATGTGCATCTTCTGAAAGTGATTATGGGGGTCTACAAACCAAATTCCTAGAGAAGTTTTGCCCTCCATCTCTCCGACTTGAAACCCGCGAGAAGATTCTCAATCTTGAGCAATTCCGGGACAAAACTTTGGACGAGTACTTGGCGTACTTTGACTCCATTGTGGCAAGCTACCCGCGCCATGGATTCACCAGATTCGATCTTCTTCAAAGGTTTCTCGGTGGAATGATGCCACATGAGTGGGATGGGCTCAATAAGGCAGCAGGAGGCTCGATTTACAAGTTGACCATGAGTGCTCTTTGGGGCTTGGTATATGATTTGGCCGAGGACTCAAGGCTAAGGCAAGAACAACACAAGTCACTTGAAAACGTGATGAAAGAGTTGGCAGCTAGCAACCAACGGATGGATGACATGATACAAAACCGGTCCCTGGAGGATTTAGATGAAGAGTTGGCCGCGAGTTATGCGCAAATAGATGCAAGAATTCTGCAGAATCAAACCGAGATGTCAAAGGCAATATCCGACTTGGCCGTGTCCAAACTGAGGAGAGACCGGGGAGAAGAGACAGTGGAGGACGTGAAGGAGGCTCTAAAGGAGCCAATATTGGAGCCCACGGAGCCGACTGAGGATGAGGACTTGTGAATAACCGAAGAAGAACCGGTCAAGACAGGCCCGGTCTCCAATCTGCCCAGATCAGGCCCAGTCCTCATTGCCAAACCAACCGAGCCACTTGAACCGGTCCTCATCACCAATTTGCCCGAGACAGTCCCGGACTTCACTGCCAAATCAGCCGAAACATGCCCGATCCTCACTATCGAAGCACCTGAGACAGACCTGGCCCTTGTGGTTAGAGCCCCCCAACTTGTCCCTTCGGTTTGTATAACCCCTGAAGATGAAATGATCAATGATGAGGTGCTAGGCGAGTTGGAGACAAAACATGAGCCAGAAGAGCCAAAGATGGAGCACTCACTCGCCACGAGCCCAGAAAACTCACTCGTTCTAAAAGGGCCAATCATCTCTGCCACAAATAAGAGGGTTAGCATGGGAGCATGCTTGAGGTTGCTTGGCAAAACACTGAACTTCCACAATTGCAAAGATGCCAACCGGCCATACATGAAGAAGCGGCAAAGACATGGGCCAAGAGAATGGAAACCCGGAAGGAGAAGCAAGAGAGCACGGCTCGATGAACCAGCAGCTATGGTCAAGGAAGCCTCACCTTCTCGGAGCTATGAAAAGAAGAACCTGTCGAACCAATGGAGAACCAAACCGAGCCCATCAATCCACAAATTCTTTAAGCGGGATAAAAGAGCTACCAACAAAAAGTTCGACCTCAAACACCCATGGGATCCGACCTTATGATCCATGATTGAGGTAGCGTCGAGCCAACGACGTTAAATAAAGGCACTGGTCGGGAGGTAACCCGACACCTATCTTACTTTCTGTCTTTTATTTTCTGTCATTTAGTTTTTTCCAATAAGTCGCTCTCACCCACTTGGTGCATAGAAGAAATGACTATTCAGGAATCGGACTTGGGTGCAACATTAAGCCAGCCAGGCCTGCGCTGAGAGTTCAAGGCCCCAGCCGAACTCCCTCGATTATCCAGCCTCATGCCATGTCATCCGTTCGACACTTTAAAGGGAGTTCTGTTCTTCCCTTTTCCTTAATGTCATTTCCTTCTCATATAATATCTGCTTGCATGGCTTTTGAACTAAGTCTTGCTGAAAGGCACGCCTTTGTTTAAAAGTGTGGGGTGAGAACCACCTTTGTACATAACATATTTTTCTTTTTCCTTTTCCCTTAATATTATCTTTTTGAAAATATAAACTTAAGAATGTGAAAAAGATAGATCATAATTCATGCATTAACCTTGTGAAAATTCAACTGTTTAAAAACTTAGAATGTAACTTCTCATTTGTCCCTTTGGGCTGAGATAAACTAGGGATGTGGTGTTGACATAAACTTCCCTAGAGAGGCTTGGCAAGCACTCGAAGGATCGAATCTAACTATATGGTTTTCGAAGTCAGTGGAGGCTGCACTTTGGATTTCAGTGAAGATTGAAGTCATCTCCGCCATGCAGTGTTTATGCAAAAAGAAAAAAAGGCGAGGACGGGAATCAAATGATAAGTGTGGAGTGATTTGATGGCACTAAAACATATGCACTTTAGGCAACCGCCACGCTTATTGTTTCGATCATTTTATCACAATTTCACTTGCTAGTTGACGCTTTGTGGTTCATTTTCAGGCAAATTGCAACGTTTAAGCTAAGAACACAAGTGAGCAGTGATTTCGGAGCAAAACCGAGTTTTTGGAGCGAAAAGTGCCCAGGAGGAAGATCCAGTCGGCGGGCTCAAATATTGGTCTCAAAATGAGCCGGCCGACTGAAGTGGTGATTTAGAAGGCCAAACTCTGACCTCATCAGTCGGCCGACTCAAACTCTGCCCATCATTCCAGGCGGCCGACTCAACCACTCAGAGCTTGAAGGATGCCTTTCACTGATCGAGTCGGCCGACTCAAATTTGGCCTAGAAGTTCAGTCCGCCGCCTCAACCACTCAGAGACTTGAGCGAGAATTTTCAATGATCGAGCCGGCCGCCTCATTCTCCTTCTTGCCAGTTGAGCCCGCCGACTCAAACCTGCTACAGTACCGGAAACCCTATTTTGGACTATAAATAGAAACTTTTAGATCTCATTCAAAGGGACTTTTTGGGGGGATTTTTGGCACGAATTTTGAGGAGCATCTAGCACAAATCTCAAGGGTGATTAAGTGAAGAAGAAGATCAACAACAAGGATTCTCATACTTTTCATTCATCAAATTGGTTCTAGACTCCTAAACCCATCTCTTTTATTTGTGTTTGATTGTAATCTCACCATGTGTGAGTAGTGACTTGATTGGGGATTATGGATCCCCTAGACATATTGTGATGATGTAAATACCATTGATGTCAATATTGAATGAGTTTGCACATGAATTCTCTTCATTTGAACTACATGATTAGAGTTGCCCATAAGGTGTTTGTGAAATGTCCTAAATGGGAACTTAGCTTAATTTCATGTTTGATGTAGCTCACGTTGATCAACATGAATTTAATGAAATGAATGGAGAGGCATTAGGACTTTTGTGTTACATGGCGACACTTAAATTCTAACGAGAATAGCTTGAGTTTAACAAGAACATGTTTATCTAATCAATAGAGCGCGAGTGTGAGATTAGAAATGCATGTTCTATAGGGCCAATAGAGCGCGAGTGTGAGGTCCTATGCGAGGTGTAACCTCTTTACCCTAGGTTGTAACGCGAGTGGAACTTAGGGGAAATGTTACATGGCTAAATTCTATTCAAGTGCATGCAAATTCATAATTGACATCTAACATCATCATCACTATAATTGTCTAGGTGGGGAAGTAATCCCTAGTCATCTTTGATTGATCGTTTATTCGTTTCTTTGCTAGAATCTCTCTTTTTGGATAGTAAATCATTGCTATCAACCTCTTTCGAGGCATAAACCCCCCCCAAACCAAAAACACTCTAGTTTTAATCCTTAGCACAATTAGTTTAGTCACCTATCTCTTGGGTACGATCTTGGGATTCCCGAGTCAAAATATAAATGTTTTGATTTAACGTGACTTAGCATAAGTATTCGATTTCTTATTGAGTATTTACACTATATTTATGAGCGATCACTAGTCCTTGGAAAGTTGAACTTGACATGATCGGCTAAGGCTTTAAATTGAACCTCCATTTGCCTTCTAAATTCATCTGCCTTTGCACGCCCGTGAGTTTGTTCCTCCAAGGCCTTGTCTAGAGCCTCCTTTGTCTTCTCCAGTTCATCTTGGAGGTCAAGACCAGCGATAATTGACGCAGCAGAGCCTCTAGGGAGTGGGAGCTTGCATATCTCACTGCCAACTAAATTTCTTCCTCTCCTCTTTCCCCTTGCAGCCTCAATTATCTTACACTGCTCATTAAAACTTAGGAGGCGTACTGAATGATCATCAGGGTATTCCCGGGGAAAAAACTGATCCATTTCCACTTTCAGCTTTTCCTGAGAATTAAAACAAACATTCAAATCTGTAACAGGTGACATTCATCAGTAATGTTCAGTGATGTTCATGAGTTCATCGGTAATGTTCATCAGTAATGTTCATTAGAATGCGATATTGAAACTGTGACATTCTAAACAACAGGTCCCTAAACATTAAAACAAGTGACATTAACAGAAAAGCAACTGGTGTGTCATGAGGGCGTGCACACATGCTACATAATTACAAAAGATTCATCAGTAATTACAGAAAACAACGCATGTGTACTTCAAGCCAATTTCCATATATACAAAAGATTCATCAGTAATTTCAAAACTGTTTCAAGACAATTCAAACATTCAAAGGTGACATTCAAACATACAAAACATTCAGCAGTAAAAACAGTAATAACATCAACGACAATTCAGTTGTTATAATGCTAAATATAAAACTGAAAAGTTACCACAACTGGTACTCCATTCTTCTTATCCTTCCCGTAGGCCTGCATTAGCGTCGCAACCAAAGGCGTTGGGTTACCAAGGTTAATGTACTCCTCGACTATTTCGCCAAAGGGCTTCCTGCCCGCACAGTGGTTGACTCGTTCATATTCATTCCTCGTCTTCCCCAAACGCTCACATTTTTTCTACATGTAAAAAAAATCAGATAGTCTTGTTGCTGATAGGCGCGCATATGATGATTCAAATGAAATGTTCTAAGTATTACCATAAATTTTGGTTGCTGAAAGTGATTGCACAGCCAATCCCATTCGCTTTGGCGCTTCCGAAACTCCCATGGTAGACTTGGACCATATTTTGTGAAGTGTTTCTTGCAACTATGCTTCCACGCGCGAAACCTTTTACTGGCAATGGATATGATGTACTTAACGAGCCACGGATTCTTTTTTGTAATTTCAAAGTATACCTGCCACATATATAGAAGCTTAAGCGTTGTATCAATCTATAGTAAATTCAATTGAACATCAAAAGTACACATATTAATTGAAAGACTTACACTTAAGCGTTGAATCATCAGCTTCAAAACAGCATGATCCAACTCATAGAAGCTTTCCACTGTCATGGGCAAGGACTCTTTGACATACATGCCTACAGCTCCAACAAGTAATCTTCGGTATTTTCCATACACAGGAGTGCCAGTAGGTCCCTCCTCAAGTTTAATACGATGGCCCAAATGTTTAAATTCAGCTTCTAACAATGCATTATTACAGACTGAGCGACCACTTCGTATAATCTTACCATCTGTCATTATTAAAGAAAAACAGTCAAAGTATGCATGAATTGAAATGACGGTGAAACATGAATTGAAATGAGTTTTTACCTGCCCCGATTGTTTCATCTTTGCATCTAATCATCATCATGTTATCATTCTCCATCTCATCATCTGTGTTGGGGTCAGCTTGCCCGTCTTCAGAAGCTTCTGGCTCATCCATAGGTGGAGGTGGAGGCCGAGGGACACTCTGATTGGACTGGCAGTGCTCTGAAGTGGCTGTTGCAGAGCGATGCGGAAGTGTGGATGCCAGCATCTGAATTTTATCCTTTCTTTTAATTGGAGACTTTCTCTTAATCGGAGACTTTCTTTTAACAGGAGACTTCTTGGTGGATTTTCCATTTTGTGCATGTGGCTGTGAAGCCGCTGAATGAGGACTTGGCACTGATTGAGGACGAGGAAAACTTTCCATAATTTCCTCAATTGGATCATTAGACGGCACTGATTGAGGACAAGGAGCAGCTGGTTGTTGAGATGTCTTCTTTGGTGATTGCTTCTTGGGTGCCTTTTGCTTTGGAGCCTTCTGCTTTGGTGCCTTCTTATTAGCTGATGCCTTCTTACCCCAGAAGGTCTTGACATTAGACTGATCTGACTTTTCCTTTAACATTATAACCTCTCCAACGATTTCACCTTCTGAAATCCAATCATCTTCCTCCGCAAAATTAAGAGCTAAAATCAAACAAAAAAACAATGTAATTTAATCAAACCAAAAAATGAGGCTAATGATTTAACTGCAGATCTAACAATCTAAATACCTGCAACTGCAGATCGTGTAAAGTGAGGCTTCGGTTTGGGTGTAGTAGGCTTTGGTTTGGGCGTCGGAGGCTTCAGATTGGTGGTCGTTGGCTTTGGTTTGGGAGTCGGAGGCTTCGGATTGGTAGTCGGAGGCTTCGGTTTAGGTGTAGTAGGCTTTGGTTTGGGACTCGGAGGCTTCGGCTTGGTGGCCGTTGGCTTTGGTTTGGCGGCCTTGGTTGGAGTCACAACGTCCTTCAAACTTTTCTGTTTCTTGGCACCGGTCGCCTCTTGGGAGTCGTCGACGACTGGACGACTTCGCTTCGTCCGCATCTTGGTCGGAGCAACGCGTGGCGGCATCGATCGAGCGGTGGTTAGAGAGATCGAGTTCGGTGGTGTGTGTACGAAGAGAGATCGAGTTCGAGCGGTGGATGCGGTAGGTAGCTAGGGTTTTGTGTTTCGAGCGGCGGATGCGGTAGGATGAGTTCGAGCGGCGGACGCGTGTGACAAAACATTACAAAACATGTTTTTGTTTAATTTTAATATTTTAGCTAAATTTTGATTGGCTAGGATGAGTTCACACAGATTAAACAATTGGTTTTCTTCATCCTGATTGGTGCTGAAAAACTGACACGGATAGTCATCTTCGCGGAAAGATCTCCCTTTCAAATATCACTTTCCTATGCAACATACAAACATAAAAAAATATGTTACATATGATAATGTTATGTAAGGTGGATATACAAATATAATTAACATATGTACCTTGATTTAATTTATGTATATGCGTCGTCGTCGTCGTCGTCGTCATCATTGCCGTTTGCGTATACGTCGACTTCTTGATCAAGGTCAATATTTTGGGACTCATCTTCATTTTCCGAGTCCTCATCCCGGAACACATCATCGTCTTCATCATTGTAAAATTCTCGAGGAGTTTGAGGTAGACGTCTCAAATCTACTTGTAATGTGTGTATAGGAACTTGGGGAATGTTGGATGGAAGTTCTTCTTGATAAGGATCTTCGATGCTTCCTAAGATATCGCGCGCTAAGGCATCAGCCGTGTAAGTGCCTCGTTGTGCAACAATGTTTGCCACTCTCCAATTATCACCATATTTAGGATCATCTACGTAGAACACTTGTGTGGCCATTAATCCCAAACAAAACGGCGTGTCCCCGTACCAAGTAGTAGACGTGTCTACCGATTCGATGCCATGATCTCTTTTTATGTCTCCTCTATTCTCATTAAACCATCGGCACTTGAAAACAATAACCGTCACTCCTTGTGGGTACATCAACTCAATCACATCCTCAAGAACACCATAGTAAACCTCTTTATCGCTTTCAAGTTTTTTTCGGTTCTGAAAGTTTCAACCATAACACCACTATTTTGCGTCTTTCGATTTTGATCTCTTTCCCACGTCACTAATTTAATCCCATTTACTACGCATTGTGAATAAAATCTATGGGCAAAAGGTGTGCACGATAAATGGTATAGTTCTTCATTAAACCCGTCTGACCCTTGAAGAGTTTCCATCTGAAGAAAATAAATGGTTGCTACATGATAAAATTTATAAATTAAAGAATAAATACATAAATAAATAAATGAAAAAAACTCACCCAACGATTGAAATGTGATATAAAATGCTTGATTCGTGCTTTGTCTCCGTGATTGGGATATTTCATTTCAAATTCTTCTTTGTGCTCTTTTATAAAGTCTTTTGCCTGCTCACAATTTTCTAGAACACACCAGTGAGCAACTTGGAGTTCCTTCTTGTTAAGCTTCTTTTTTGGAATGTCCCCAAATGGACGAATGTGAGGAGCCACGACCGAAATTGCGCTTTCTATAATGGTTGGTTCATCCAATGTATTACCTTCTAAGTAAAGCTTAACAAATGTGACACATTCTTGTGCAATGTACTGCTCGGCGATGCACCCTTCAGGATATCGGGTGTTTCTCACATATTTTTTGTACTCGCCCAATTGTCTGCAAAAAATTAACCTTGGTTGACAAAATCTATAAGGATGTGGTTAATAAAAGTCAAGTAAAAGCGAGGGAAAAATATTACCTCTCAATTGGATACATCCAGCTGTAATGGACCGGTCCCTTTAGCAAAATCTGATCTGGTAAATGAATCATGAGATGTACCATGATGGTGAAAAACCCTTTTGGAAATATCCGCTCAAAATGGCATAAAATGAATACTATATCCTCCTTCAATTGAATCACATCACTCCTCGTCAACTCCCGACAACAAAGCTTTTGAAACCATCGGCATAAACATAAAATTGGATTCACAATTGATGATGGCAAGTAAGGTCTAATGACGATGGGAATCAAACGCTCAAACATGACATGACAGTCATGTGTCTTCAATCCAATGAATTTCTTTTCATTTAGATTTACCTTATTATGAAGACCTCCAGCATAACCCGATGGATACTTGACATCTTTTAGCATCTCAAGAATTGTGACCTTATTTTCTGGCGAAACCGTATAAGACGGTCTACCCGATGGCAAGTCCCATAAATGTCTTTTCCCTTCAAAGCCTAGAATAGCTCCAACAACAACCTCAAATACGTTTTTTTCAATGTGCATCATGTCGAGTGAGTATGGTTGTGTCATGTATTTCCAATAAGGCAACTCATAGAATATACTTTGATGTGTCCAACAAAGTTTCTTGGCACTCCCTTTGAACTTTGGATGCAAGCTATGTACCTTAACAATAAATAAAAAAATGAAGCAGCAAGAAGTTAAAAATAGTCAACTCATAAAATGGTTGAGTAAAAGCTGGAAATTAAATGGTCAAGTAGTCATGTTTCTTCAATAATTTAATAATAGTGTAGTGTAGTGTAACTTTGGGTGGCCATATGTACACACACCCTTTAATGAAAAAACTAAACATGATCATATAAAATACCTGCATATTCTTCTTCTCACTGTGAATTTTCTTTAATACCTCCACTCCAGAAAATGTTGGTGGCTTGCTTCTACAACAATCATATTCAATTTAAACAATAAAATTTAAATAATTTAAATAAATTAAGTAAGTAATTTAAATACCTCAACTCAACATCTCCATTGAACTTGTTCGCTGCTTTTCTCCATTTATGATTTTTTGGAAGCCATCTACGGTGTCCTTGGTATGACATCCTTTTATTTGAGTACTTGGAGTCAATATTGTCCAAACATTCTGGACAGGCTTTATATCCCTTTGTTTGAATACCTCCTAACATACCAAGACCGGGAAAGTCACTAATTTTCCACATCACCGCTACTCTCATAGTGAAACAACTCCCCGAGTACCGATCCAAAGTGGGTACCCCTTTACTCCACAACACCTGCAACTCATCAATAAGAGGCCGCATGAAAACATTCAAACACTTCCCAGGCGACTTAGGACCTGAAATTAACATCGCTAGTATGTTAAACTCCTTTTTCAAACACATCGAAGGCGGCAAATTAAATGGCATAACCACAATAGGCCAAGTGCTGTGAGAGGTAGATGCTACTCCAAACGGATTGAATCCATCCGTTGCTAATCCAAGACGCACATTTCGAATCTCATTTGAGAAATCCGGAAATTGCTTGTTAAAATTTTTCCATGTTTCTCCATCTGCAGGATGTCTAAGATCACCTAAACCTTCACTAACTCGTCGTTTCCCATGCCATCGCATTTCCTTTGCGACATAAGGTGATGTATATAATCGTTGTAGCCGAGGAGTAATAGGAAAATAGCGCACAAATTTCTTAGCAGCCTTCCTATTGCCATCCACATAATCATACCGTGCCTCTCCACAAACGGGACAATTATCAAGATCACTCAACTCTTTATAGTATAAAACACAACCATGCTCGCATGCATGAATTACCTCGTAGTTCAAGCCAAGATTGCTCAACACATGCTTTATCTCGCGATATGATCCCGGATACTTATTTTCTCCACGAATTAGTTTTTTACATCGCTCCAAATGTCTATCAAAACTTTTATCAGACCATCGACCTTCGACTTTCAATTGCATTTCATACAAGATACATTCCAACACAGTTTCCTTGCTTCCGGGATAAATAGGTGTTTGAGCCTCTACTAATAGCTTATGATACTTCTCATTAGCTAGGCGATTAACCTCATAATCCGCTTCATCAAATGTCTCATCCACCATCATAGGATCTTGATAGTCACGCAAAGGAAATGTATCATTAAGAAACTCCACCATTGGGATATTGTACAACTCATTAGGCTCCCCGCTCACTTGCCCAAAATTATCTTCAAGTTGGTCATCTCCCAATTCAACCTCTCCATGCATTGTCCATGTTGTGTAACCCACCATGAATCCTTTGTCAATCAAATGTGTGCGCATTTTATCAAGTCCAACCCAACGCCCTAACTTACAACGACAACAAGGGCAAGGATATGTGGCTTCATTTGAATTTTGTCTTGCAAACTTGATGAAATTTTCAATACCATTGAAATACCGTAAATCAACTCTTGACAAATTCATCCAACTTTTATCCATGATTTACACACCTGTCATTTATATGTATATAAGAGATGAGCATATTTATACTAATTTATACAACACTAAAAAATATATATATAATTTACAATTTACCTTATGAAAATTGAGAAATTGAACAAATTAAGGAATAGAGGAGTTGGACAAATTAAACATGGCCACGTGTGCAGCTTAAATGGAGAGATGCTTTTGATCTGTTGACAAGAGGCCATCTCAGTCGTAATGCAACATAACATATGCAACATACAATAAGGTAATGCAACATACTAGCAACTCGAAACAGAACAGACCTGAAAGCAGATCAGCGACAGATGCGCAGAACTAAAGCAGAGCCTCCATTTTTCCAGCAAATCCAAACTGATCCTCAGCAAATCTGCCCGGGCTTGTTAATTTAGAGGAAGGGGTCGGTTGGGGAGATGAAATGAAGCTTCAATCTTCATTTTCAGTCCACATCTTCAAGCTTCAAGCTTATTATATGCAGGGGTATGTTGGTGTGTTGAGAAGCTTCAAGCTTCAATCTTCATTTTCAGTCCACATCTTCAAGCTTCAAGCTTTTTCAGTCCACATTTGTTGCATATGGAGATGAAATTAAGGCATTTGTGTTGGTGAGGAGATGGAGGAGATGGCCGGAGGAGATGCAAAAGATTGAAGGTTTGCTGAGTTAGGAGTTAGGCATTTGTCGTACGTTTTTCAAAAGGAGATTGAATTTGTTTGGTGAGTTAGGAGTTAATGCATTAGTTTATGCGACATTTTAATGTTGCCCAACATCCTTGCGACACACGGTTGTACGTTTTCAAAAGGAGATGGTGGGATCGATTTAATTTGTTTGGTGAGATAGGAGTTAATGCATTAGTTTATGCGACATGTTAATGTTGCCCAAACATTCCCGAACCATGTTGCATAGATGCGACACACAACAACCATTATAAATGAATCGTACTATTTCCGTACAAATGGTTGAAAAGTCAAATGCATATGTGAATTCTGACGTGTCACTGATTATGCAACAACTTTTCAAGTGTAGCAATTGTTTTGTTGCAAAGCACCTCATTATTGCAACATATATGGTGATGTTGCAAGTGTTTATGTTACAAAACATAAATATTAATTACATATGCAACATTTACTAAAAGCAACATACAAAATATGTTGTATTACCGTATTGCAACATTTTTGCTATGCAACAAATGAAAATAAATGTTGCAAATGGTGAAAAATGGTGTAGTGAAACTGATATTAACACGTATGTCTTTGATATTGTGGTTAGAACTCAATCATATAAAACTATTAAGTTCAATAAAAAATTATTTTCAGCTCCAATATGTTGTGTACATTGTGCTCATATGATGGGTCCTGTCTGTTCTTTCTTCAAAGTGTTGCGTTTGCATAAATTTAAACTGATTAACACTACTGCATAACAGCTGATATCAGTTGCTGAATGCTCATACAAGGTTCCAAACTGTTTGTACAGATATAGCTGAAATCCTATAACAGATGTTGCTTTCACTGAATTAATCGTAATCGTATAATGTCGGAGTAACCGGTTTATAACTGGGAAGAATCCTTCCGTCCTCCTAGCTTATCCTCTCGCTTATAATGCCTTGGATAGAGCCTGCCAATCCGAGCATCGTGACAATGAAGCAAATTAGACTGAAAACTCGAAGAACAATCCATTTTTGGGTCCACGGGACGATTTTCTTCTGGACCAAGTACATTTCCACTGGGAAGTAGATCGCTAACGGCCAGAAATTTAAGGCTCCTAATACTCCTAAAACCGCATTGTAATAGGGAAACACCATGGCTAAAACCGTTGAGGATATGACGTAGGCTGTACGAAAACATATTCTGAAAGGGTTGAAATTAAATGGAGGTAGAAGTGGGAGTTTTAATGGGTAGAACTTGTTCACAAATGAGCTTTCCGGGTACTTTTTTGACATCCATTTCTCAAAAAATGCGAACACGGGCTGACTGTATACCTGTTTCAAAATGCGAGATCAGCTAAGGTAAAAATGTAAAAACGTCAATGCTGTTAATATGTCAGACTTGGTAGAATGAAGGGGGCAGAACCTGATAGCCGCCGATGAGATGAATGACGACGCAAGCATTAGCAAAGTCAACGAGCCAGAATGGCTCATAAAACCCGAACCCTGTCAGGAGATTGCCTGGAGTCTCGCTACCAAAAGCTGCATAGCCAAAGCAGCCGCAGCACATGTAAAAGAACGTTGTCACAAAGATTGCGTTCCTGGATGCCTTCTTCATGGTCTTGTTCTCTGGCGGAGATGACCTCAACGTATCCTATCACCAACCGAGTAACAAGAAAAATTGTCAGTCTTTAGCTTCTTCGTTTCAGCACATAATTCTACGTTTTACTGGAAAATGGCAGACCTGAATTTCGAGGAGAATGAGCGAATACGGATAGGCAAATGCAATGTCACTGACGCCTTGAAGTCCCAAGAAAAATCTATCCGAAGTTGAGCCAGTCTCTATCCCTTTAATGCTACCCTTGATTGTTCCGTTGTCTGCAAGTACACATTCATATAATAACCTTGATCTTAAAGCGAATCTTGATAACTTAGAGAGCCTTCATACCTATAACTTCCGAGAAGCCAAGGCCTAAACCGATGAAGGAGTACGAGAACGACATAACTGCAGCTACAACTGATAGCCAAGTCATGTCGTGAATGTCTGGGATTTGAGATACCACAATCTGCACAGCTCCAAACGCTATCATGTAAATGTAGTTTTCAGATCCACATGGTGCGTCATGTCCCTTTTCGTGGTAACAATTTGATCTCTCTATAGCTCTGCAAAATTCACATCCTATCATTTTGAAACTCTTTCTTTTTCCACTGATTCCATCAAGTGCTAGCGCTCAATCAAGAACGCAAGAAGTACCTCATACAGGTTGCGGTTGTGATGACATACGCAACAGCAGTCCCATACAGATTAACATACTGAAGCCAACCACAAATCTTTGTCCTTGTTTCACCTAAAATAGTCGAGAAACGCAACATTGTTTGAGACACTACTACACTAAATAAATCAAATTGAAACACTAATTCTGGAAAAACAAAATCAAAGAGCAACATAACAACGCTCACTTGAATTGTCTCCACATCTTCAAAATTAGAGAAACAATGCGCTTTAAAAAAAAGAAGCCGGAACTAGTTAATATTTGACTCAACAAAATCCTAAGCCAAAGATCCTCAGCCCTCTTACTATGACAAATACAATTTTTTATTATTATTGAAACTGTTGATAACAAACTGTACGAAAATACTAAACTGAATTGAACTGAACTGAACGAGGAAAAGAAGTATACCAAGATTGACCCTGACAGCACCCATGTAAGAGTAGTTTCTGGTTCCGGTGACAGGATGCGGAGAGCGGTAGCAATCGGAGAGCAAAAAGGCAGAGACATAAGTGACAATTGCGAAACACAGCAAGCAAACAGGTCCAGCAATCCAACCCAGCTGCGCTGTGCTCCATGCTAAAGACAATACTCCGGATCCAATCACAGCAGTTATGATATGAGCAAAGCAGCTCCACTCAGTTCCTGCAACAACAAATTAATACCAAATTTAAAAAAAAAAAAGTGGACAAGTTGAGCAATGTAATGAGTTTTGAGCAGCTCACCAGTTCTGGCTGGCCTGCCGTCGTCGTCGAAGGATGCGGAGCTGCAGGTGTTGTTAGGTGATGCCAGTTCAAGAGATTGAACTGCCATTTTTAGGACGTTGTTAACCTCAGGCTGATAATAAGCACTACAGCATTTAAAGAGAGAATGGGTGTGAATGATTGAAAAATTTTGGATGACAAAATTCATAGTTTGGTACGAGAGTGACATTTTTCTTCAGTCAACATGGCGCAGTTATTTCGATTTACATTATTAAGTAATTAATATCTATTTTGTCATTTTGTTGAACTTACAAAATTCAGAGAATCTTTCAGCGAATATATTCGACTCGGGATCAGATCATTAGAAACTTTGCTACTATATCAGATTTTACGAACTCAGTTAAATTAGGGAAAGTACAATTTGAGATCATGCATTCCACATACTAGGGGTAGGCATTTGACTCTAGGGTCAAAATGTCCTTAGGGCCATCCTTATCCAGCCCGATTCGTACCCTGTCTTGTCCTATCCTCGTACCCTAGCATATCCTGTCCTTCTACCCTAAGGCAGGGTAAGGGTCATGAAAAAATAGACCCGACCTGCCCTCCTACCATGCCCTTCTATCCTAACATCACACCCTGTCCTCCTACCCTATTATACCATGTTTTATCCTATTATTTTCATTCATATTATGATTTTTTTTCTTCAAAATATGCTTAAATTTGTCTTACTTGACCCTATCCTACCCGACCCTACCCTAATATTACCCTGCCCATGGGTACCTTACGGGTTAGAAAAATTGCTCTACCCTGCCCTTATCTTGTCATGTACTGTTCATAGGGTCAATGAAAAATAGTCCTACCCTGCCCGTTAGGGTAAAGATTATCCTTACCCTGCCCATTGCCGACCCCTACCACAGACCACAGTCTTGAAGCTTAATTATTTTCCCCAGAAAATTGTGTAATAAAATAAAAAGTTAATTTATGAAGTTACAATTTCACTAAACTTCGCCCAATGATGTTTAAAATTACCATTAATTTTTTGATTTGCATTTGTATTTACTATTTGGAACAACTTTTTTTATTCTGCATTTTTTTTAGTATAATCTTAATTTATTTTGCATCTTTTTGAATATTTTTAAAAGTTGAACTATAACTTGGAAAATAATGATAGTTTAATTTCAAGCGACACTTTTCCGTAAATTATATCTTTAAAAAACAAGAATTACAATTATGAATGGTTTCGTACAAGACGACAAGTAAGGTGTGCCATCAACATCTATGACTCAAAGTGGTAAACGAGGCAATAAAGTCCGACATTAGGTAATACAGTAGCTACATGTTTTAATATGAATTAATTTTAGAAAAGTCACAAGTAAGGGTTTTTGGAAAAATGAAATCGGTTGAAATTTTATTTTTAGAATCTGTCAGTTAATCGTATCGACGATTTGTTGTGAAATCAAATTTGATGTCGATGTTAATCAAATTGTAAGTCATTTGATCTTATTTCAACCCAAATCAATAATATATTTAACTGTTTGTGTCGAAATTAAAAATTACATACGTGAAATGCACGTAAGAGTCAGGTGACCATCAAATTTGATTTAATAATTAACTGTCACTGCGATTGGCGATTTGTAGTAAATTTCAAATAAACTCAACTGATGATATTTTCTAAATAACTTTGTCACAAATGACAAATCTCTAGTTAATTCCTTTAATTTTAAATTTTTTTATGACACTTTTAATTTAAATTTTGAACACATATTTTTTTGGTAATAATTTTGAGCACATATTTAGAAAATAATAAATAAACGAACCTTATCATATTCCATAGATGTAGATAAGCAATCAATACATAGCTTAGCTACAACGACTCGTAAATAGTGCTGGCAGCCCCTTAGGCTCTCAGCTCAAGTTTGTCTGTACGTATAACAATAATGTACACCCATGTTGTTTTGTTCGGATGACATAACATAATAATCAAATTGCAAATTCTGTCAACTTGACTTACAATTCTGTTTCGATGACACGGAAGGATGGATTGGAGTTGGAGAGGAGTAGAGAAGTTTCCTGGCATCTGGAAATTGTATTCACTTTGTCTACTTGCACTGCTGACTGCTTGTGGTTGTGAAATGTTTGTTATCTACTTGTTGGGACCGCTGAAAAACCCATCTATGAATAGAGTTCGATTCGCATATGTCTGCACTCAATTGCTTGTAAAATGAAATAGTCAAACTTTTTGTAAAGCATCTAATTCTATGTGAATGTGATGTCCACACTCACCTTTTTTTCCAGATTCGCCAGTTTGACTCGGCTTTGTACAAACTGCAAAACTAATTAATTGCATAGATGAGCCGCCAATATTGGTTCGACTGTGCCCATTTATAAGGTGAGTAATATCAAACACCTCGAAATTTATGGTGCACTGTGATCTAATTAGGAGTAAAGATCAGCTATAAAGTATATTTTTTTAATACAAATTATAAAATTCATCAAAATTGGGTTATATTTCGTCGATAAAAAAATAATAGTACGACATAGTTCATCTATTTAGTATTTGATATCTCACTAAATGACTTATATATTATTTTATTATTATTTACCAAAATAATCAATTTTTAGAAATAGGAGAAGTCAAACACACCTCAAATCACAGGTTCAATTCTTGGTGACTACACCAATTCTTTTATTTGCCCATATTTCTTTTGTTGCTTCTGTTTGGCCCAAAAGGGCTTCTGATGTGTCACCGTGCATGTGTGATACCTCGTGACTTAGATGGTGATGATGGAGTTCTGGACATGCGCGCTGCTGAGGTTGATATGTCACTTAAGTTTGAACTTTAGATGGGAAAGATTCCAACATGAGATTCACGCTTCAATTGATAAAGTGTACTAAATAGTGTAAAAAATGTACTACTTTTGTACCAATTGTAATGTATCCATCGATTAAAAAAAAGAAAGAACTAGGAGTACTATTTTTTTTGGGCTTAGTACACCCTGAATTTGCAAGGTACAACTCGATGATTAATGGTGCTAGTTGAGTCGGGATGGACAACGCGAAAGAAGGAAATGAAGAGTAAGAAAGAATAAATTTACACAAAATTATGAAAAAATGAGTGACCCCAGGATTTGAATCTGGGGTGTAAGAATTCATGACGAACTCTTTAAACATCTGATTACTGCCCATAATAAACGAATTTATATGAATGATAATTGAAGGTCAAAAATGAAAAAGCAAGTGAAACAAGAAGAAAATTTTCTAAAAGTCTAAGCTGAACATTGTTTATGACGATGACACGTTTAGCTATGATAATTGAAATTCTATCAAATCTTAACTCCGTCTATGATATCGATTTAAACTCCATAAACGGAGAGTTGATCTTTTAAGACACTAGTCACTATATGTAAGGCTTGCGGATTCGACAAAGCAACACAAATCAAACAACGAAAACAAACACACAATGATTTTACCCTAGTTCGGAACCTTGTGTTCCTACTCCAGCAACTGAGACAATCTTTATTAATGAATTGAACAACCCGGCGCCTTCCACAATCCAGTATGACTCTCTAGCACCAAGCAATTTAAGACGAACGGCTTCAATCGTTACTCTATGCTCTCAGCTCTCTCGCACTTTCGTATGAACCCTAATCCCAATCTGGGTTTTGAGTCCTTATACAGTTTTAGGCGCCTAACACATCAGTCATACAAGTTACAACTAAATACAATACATCCCTCTCAAGTTTTAGTCTTCATAGAGCTCTACTAGCCGTTAGACATAACAGAATTAACTGACATATCTCAAACGCTGTGTTTGCTTCCAGTCCTTTAAACTCCAATGCTATGTTTTGCTACCACTACTCTGAACTTCAACTTATTCCGGCTGATTGAACTGCAACCTTCAGGCACTGATTCCAGCCACCTTGCTCCGCCGTCTTCGGCTCAGCTCCACTCCGGTTGTTAGCCATGATCACCAACTCACATTTACAATCTCTACCTTGAGTTGATGATCATCCAGATCATCTCAGTTCAGGCATCCTTAGCCTATCTCCCCCATGTTGATCAGTTCCAAGCATAGTTGGAATTTTGTGCTGGGAACTGCTTTGGTCAACATGTCTGCAGGGTTTTCCTTTGTCTCAATCTTCACCATCTCAATAGCTCCTGTCTCGATGATCTCCCTCACAAAGTGCAGCTTCACGCCTGTGTTTGCAGCGCTCATGGAAAACCTGATGCTTCGACAGATGGATTGCTCCTTGACTATCACACCCAATCTTTACACATTGCTGGTGATGCCTCAGTTCTGCCAGCACTCCCTTAAGCCACAAAGCTTCCTTCACAGCTTCTGTAACAGCTACAAACTCTGTTTCAGTGGTTGAAAGTGTCACCATTGGTTGTCGTCCGGCCTTCCAGCTTACAGCAGTTCCACAGATAGTAAAAACATATCCTGTCTAGGATTTTCGAGTATCTAGACTACCTACAAAATCGGAGTCTACAAATCCCATAATAATATCGCGGTTAGCGTTAGCCTTCCCAAACATTAGTTCCTTTTCATACTTCCTTTAACATATCTTAATACCCATTTCACAGCATCCCAATGAGCCTTACCAGGCTTAGACATAAACCTGCTTATCATACTTACACTATGAGCTATATCAGGCTTAGTGCATACTATGGAGTACATTACACACCCTACATCATTTGCATATGGCACACTACTCATATGTTCAAGCTCAGACTCATTCTTTGGACACTGCTCAGTAGTCATTTTAAAATGTTGTGCTAAATGAATCAGAACTAACTTAGCATTAGACATATCGAACTTCTTTACCAATTTAGATAGATAATCAATATGATTTAAGAACAAAGTTCCCTTACCCCTGTCTCTTACAATCTCCATTCCCAGTATTTTCTTTGCAGGACCCAACTCCTTCATTTCAAACTGAGTGTTTAGCTGTTCCTTAAGATCAAAAATTAGCTGCATACTATCACTTGAAATTAACATGTCATCAACATATAACAACAGATAAATGGCAGAGCCATTATCCCAATATTTATAGTAAATGCACCAGTCATAACTTGATCTCTTAAAATCACAGCTCAACATAAACTCATCAAATCTTTTATACCATTGTCTGGGAGACTGTTTGAGACCATATAAGGATTTCTTAAGCATACAAACAGTATTATCAGCATTTCCAGCAACGAAGCATTCAGGCTGTGACATATAAATGATTTCATCTAAACTACCATACAATAAGGCAGTCTTAACATCAAGTTGTTCTAATTCTGAGTTACAATGAGCAATAATAGATAGAACAATCCTTATTGACCCATGTTTGACCACAGGTGAGTATATTTCATTAAAGTCCACACATTCCCTTTGTGTAAAACCCTTAGCTACAAGCCTAGCTTTGTACCTTGGTTTTTCTACCCCTGGAATGCCCTCCTTAAATTTGAATACCCACTTACAGCCTACTAGCTTCACACCATCAGGTCTGTCTACTAACTCTCATGTATTATTCTTCTTTAAGGAATTTATTTCTTCTTGCATAACATTATACCACTCATCTGCTTCTTTGATTCTAATGCTTCCTGTACAGTTCTAGGTTCATTTTCAGGGACATCAGCAGCTATACTAAAAGCATAAGCTACTACATTGTTTTCACCAGTCTCATATCCATATCTAACAGGTTTCCTGTGAGGTCTCTTATCTCTGTCTCTATTGAGGGCATAGTCTTGTGGAACTCTAGGTACATCTTCAGGGCTTTCATTATCACCTTCCTGTTGATGGGGTTCAGGAGGATCAATTCTACTCAATTCCGGCCCAACTATTTCACCCTGATCCACCTCAATCAAAACATTCTTACCCTTATCAGCACCTATCTCAAAAGTCAAAACTATTCCCCTTCCCAGTTTCGGATACACTTTTGTTTACCTTAAGAGGGAATTCAAACTCATTAAAGACTACATCTCTACTATTGATAGTCTTCTTATGATTCTTTTCAAGACACCACAACTTATAACCTTTGACTCCATCTGGATAGCCCAAAAATACACATTTTAAAGCTCTAGGTTCCAACTTATCTTGTCTAACATGAGCATATGCAGCACAACCAAACACTTTAAGCATGCTATAATTCACAGGGTGATTGGACCATATTTGCATAGGTGTTTTAAAATCAATGGCAGCAGAAGGACGCCTATTTATTAAGTAGCATGCAGTATTGGTTGCCTCAGCCCAAAACATTTTAGACATACCTTCCTGCAGCAGCAAGCACCTTACCCTTTCCAAGATGGTCATATTATATCTCTCAGCCAAGCCATTCTGTTGTGGGTTCCCTGTAACTGTATGATGCTTTGCTATACCAGCAAGCTTGCAAAAGTTAATGAATTCACTATCAAGGTATTCCAAGCCATTATCAATCCTTAGTCTCTTTATGTGCTTATCAGTCTGGTTTCTATCAGTGTTTTCCAGGTTTTAAAAGTCTCAAATGCATCCGATTTTCTTGTAAGGAAAAATATCCATACTCTTCTAGAAAAGTCATCAATGAAAGTCATAAAATATTTTTTCCCACTATGAGACTAAGTTCTGGTTGGTCCCCATAAATCTGAGTGTACATAGTCCAAAACTTCACTAGTTATATGAATGGCCTTATTAAACTTCACCTTACTTACTTTACCCAAAATACAATTTTCACAAAAAGTTAATTTCTCAGGTTTTTCAGTCCCTAGACAGCCTTGTTCATACAATTTTTCTAGACCTTTTTTACCTACATGGGCTAGTCTTAAGTGCCACAAAGACATATCATTAACCTTCTTTTCAACATAATTAATCTGTGCCCCAACAATTGTATTTTCCAGTAAAATATCTATGTCATTCATAACTATACCCTTCATAATCACTAGTGAGCTTTTAGTAACTTTCATCATTCCATTTTCAGCTTTAAAGGTATATCATTGCTTATCTAACATGCCAAGAGATATCAAGTTTCTTTTAAGTTCAGGTACATACCTGACACAAGAGAGTGTGATCTCTTGTCCATCATCCATTCTCAATCTGACATCCCCAATTCCAGCCATGGTGCAGGACTTGTTGTTGCCAAGATGAACGGTCCCTTGCTTTCTTTCTTCAAGCTTGCTGAACCAAGCCTTGTTTGGTGTCATGTGGTATGAACAACCACTATCCAAAATCCATCTAGTGGTTGAGTCACCATCTATGACAGCCAGTAATTCAGCACTGTCATATCCTTCTTTTGCCAGTGCTGCATCACCTTGATCTTGCTTTTGACCACCAAACTGCTTTTTTATGTCTGGACAGTCCCTCCTAAAGTGTCATTCCTTCTGGCAGGAGTAGCACTTTAATTTCTTCCGACCGGTCCTTGGGCTTTGTGGATTAGCAGATTTCTTCTAGAATTTGCCTTTGAAGTTCCTCTTCTGATTATTTGACTTGAACTGTTTGCCATAGGCCACCAGTCCATCAGCCTTATCATGATTGGCTTTAGATTCAAGTGACTTGGACTTCAGGGCAGCAAGCACTTCTTCCAATGATAAAGACTCTCTACCATACTTCATTGTCTCCACCAATGTAGGATACTCAGGAGGCAGAGCATTCAGGATCATTATTGCTTGATCCTCATCCTCCACCTTTTCTTTGATATTTTCCAGATCAATATTGATCTTTGCAAAATCATCAAGTAAGTCCTCAGCTAGTTTGCTGTTGTCCATTTTGAACCCAAACAGTTTACCCTTCAAATAGATCTTGTTAGTCAGAGTACTAGTCATAAACAGAGCCTCTAGCTTTATCCAAATCCCAGCAGCTATTTTCTCCCTTGATATCTCTCTCAACACTTTATCATCAAGATGCAAAATCAGAGTACTATAGGCTAATTCCATGGCCTCTATTTTCTCCTCTTGAGTCATGGACGCCGGGAGTTTGTGCTCTCCTTGTAAAGCCTTAGATACTTTCATCTGGCACAACACAGCCCCCATTCTTTTCTTCCACAAAGAAAAGTTCCCCTTTCCATCAAACCTCTGAACCTTCACTTTCGTTGATGTCATTGTGTCACTGATTGGCTCTGATACAAATTGTAAGGCTTGCGGATTCGACAAAGCAACACAAATCAAACAACGAAAACAAACACACAATGATTCTACCCTGATTCGGAACCTTCTGTTCCTACTCCAGCAACTGAGACGATCTTTATTAATGAATTGAACAACCCGGAGCCTTCCACGATCCAGTACCACCCTCTAGCACCAAGCAATTTTAGACGAACGACTTCAATCGCTACTCTATGCTCTCAGCTCTCTCGCACTTTCGTATGAACCCTAATCCCACTCTGGGTTTTGAGTCCTTATACAATTTTAGGCGCCTAACACATCAGTCCTACAAGTTATAACTAAATACAATACAGCCCCATCAAGTTTCAGTCTTCACAGAGCTCTACTAGTCGTTAGACATAACAGAATTAACTGCCATATCTCGAACGCTGCGTTTGCTTCCTGTCCTTTAAACTCCAACACTGCGTTTTGCGTCCAGTACTCTGAACTTCAACTTGTTCCGGCTGATTGAACTGCAACTTTCAGGCGCTGATTCCGACCACCTTGCTCCGCCGTCTCTGGCCAAGCTCCACTCCGATTGTTAGCCATGATCACCAACTCACATTTACACTATATGTTTTGGGCTATGACACACAAATAATTGACCGGAGTGGATCGATGAGAGTTGCTTCTGGTCATTAATATTTGAACGCAGAAATCTTCACGAGGCATGTTGGTTCAATGTACCTTATAGTTCTTATTAAATCCCGACAAAAGTCCTTGAGACTTTGAATCTCATCAAAAAAAGATTTCGTCCGCGATTTTAGTTATTTAGGTTTTTGTTTTGTTTTTGATAGTAGTTAGTTATTTAACTTTTAGGTTTGACTAGAGATAATAGAGGAGTGTTTATGAACAAATAAACTTAATTTATATTTAATAATAGAGGAGCATTTATGGTTAAGTAAAAACTTCTTTATAATTTGAGAACTCGAGAACACTGTCCATTTAATCTTTTCAATCACAGGTCCATCAAAAAAAAAAAATCACAGGTGTCGTGTTTCTTATTAATTAACTTTATTTCCTTTGTGATACATTTTCAAACTTTGATCTGCAGTTTTGAAAATTAGTATGGTTAGGTTTGGATTCTCCCAAATTCTCGAACTGTAAAACGATTGCTCCCCTCCGATACTAAAAGTATTGTTTATGAATTCAACATTTTTAAGTGTGCAAATAAAGATATATGTCAATAGGGGTGGTGGACTGTTGGTTAAAGGATTCACCTTAACATGATTGAATCTTTATTATGCACTGGGTTCGAGCCCCGGGGCTACCAATTTTCTTCTTTCCTTTTCTTCTTCCTTGTCCCGTCTTGCGCGTGGATGCTTCCTACATCCCTCATGGATGTTTTGCTCTTCACGCCTCGCGCGTGATGATTTGGGTGAATGTGTGAGGATTCATGGTAAAGGTGTTGAACGTAGGCCTACGCCTCAGAAGTGGAGTGATGTACCTGATGCTTACGGATCCGATCAAAGATGACTTGCTAAGAGCTACAAAGATCAATATATGTACTAGATAATAAAAGCCATATGTACTGTAATGTTCCTAATTGTTGTATCCACACACTATAAAAAATAAAATAAATAAAGACATCTCAATTGGTATGTAAGAACTATATTGATTTCAATGCAAACTGTATGAATTAATTACTTCATTACAAGTTTTTTTCTTTTCAATTTGTTCAAATTGAGCAAGTTAGATTCTTAAAATTATTAATATTGGAAAAGTGTCATAATATGAATGTACATCAAGGGATTCTAACCTTAGATTTGCCCTAGTTATTCACTCATTTAGATCTCATCTTTACTATCATTTAGTTGTGGTAAAGTGAGGCTCTTCATTAGACCCCATGTAACCTATAAATAGATATCATTGTAAAGTATAGAAGAAGAAGAAATACAAAATCTCTTTACATATTTCTATCATCTCTTGTTTCTTCTCCATTATATTACAACACGTTATCAGCACGAGTTGCTCAAAGGTAGTGATCATCCCTCTCTAAATCCTCTCTTCTATTCTTGTTCACAATGCAATGATGGCAACCTTGAGTCCTCTTTGTAGAGAATCTCAAAATAGCCTAGCATTCGAAAACTCAACATGCTTATTCATGTAATTGGTTCTATATTCACATAATGTATGAATGTGTAGTTTATGATTTTGATTCACCCGAAGTGGAATCATATACATGTATCACTTGAAGTGGATACATGTATAGTTTATGTTTTATTTTATTCCCCCGAAGTGGAATCATATACATGTATCACTTGAAGTGGATACATGTCTAGTTTATGTTTTATTTTATTCCCCCGAAGTGGAATCATATACATATATCTCCTGAAGTAGATACATGTATAATATATGCTTTGTTTTTTTTGTTATAAAGTTGAATCATACACATATATCACCCGAAGTGGATACATGTATAGTACATGTTTTCGATTTCCTCAAAGTGGAGTCATATACATATATCACCCGAAGTGGATACATGTATATTATTATTATTCTTCTTTATCTTCATCTCCCGAAGAGGATATTTCATTTCACTCCTTGAAGAGAGTAACATTCACTTCTTGTTGTAAGTGATAAAACATCAAGCATATGTTTGTTAGTGTGATTATATGAGGAGCACTCGGTTGAGGCAGGGTTGGTAGAATGAGGCACGATCTGGGCCACTCATTGTGACACGTGGCGAAGCCACGTTCACAGCCGCCATTTTTGTGTTCACACTACTATTGGTAGTGGGTTTATTATTTGCCACGTGGCGCACCCACAAAGCACGAGGGGGGGGGGGGGGGGGTTAGATGTGTAGCTCAGATCGTGCCTCACTTGCCTCATTCTAATTTTGGTGCCCTATTTGATCGCTCCTCGTGATTATATTATATCATCTCCTGAAGTAGATGATTATAATCTAGATAAAACCACTTCCAGTTGTAAGTGATAAAGTTCTATTTTATTTATTTATATATGTTATTGTTGTTATTTATGCACATTCTTAAATTTATCTATTTATTTACTTTTATAATGGTACGTTTTTATTCATATATCATATTTTGTATATTTAATCCCCTGGAGCGGATTCATATAGTTCATACACACTTAATCCCCTGAAGTGGATAAACACACATCATATATATGTTTATCCTAATGAGATAGTTAAAATCGTCCCCCGAAGAGGATGAATAGGTGTAAAATATATTTTACTCCTAGAGGAGAGTAATTTACCATTTTCCTTTCTTGTAAGTGAAAGAAAAATAATTGTCCAAGAAATTATTTTTACTTAGATCATATCATCTCCTGAAGTAGATGATTATAAGATCACTTCATGTTGTATTTGACAGAACCATGAAATTTCTCCTCAAATAAGTTAGATGTGTATGATCAATACTTAGTGATTTAAATGTTTTAATTTTATGCTTTAACTATTATATACATGTCTACGTCGCAAGACTTTAGTTTACTGCCTTAATGTTTCCGGAAGAAACTATTTTACATGGGTAAACTGATGTTGAACTCCTTTTAGCATGTAACAACTTGAGAGATTCTGTAAAAGAAAACTCCAGCGCATCCCAGAAGGATTGTGCTTACTTCGTCATCATCTTCACGAGAGCTTGCAGCTCAAAACTTAATAGTGAAAGACCCCTCATACGCTGGAAGAGCTTAAATGATTATTTTCAATCATTAGAGGACGGTCATTGTACCTCGTGCAATATATGAATGCATGTGGATGAACTTGAGGATATGAGATTTTAATTAGGTCTCGGATTATAATTCTGAACTATATTGTATTGTTTCAATCTTGAGACTATGTGAAGTGACTAATGAAGATGGAGATACATTAAAGAAAAGATTATTCGCCTCTCATGTTATCAACCATGGACTCCAGCAGTAGTACATGGAACGTGATTATTTTTCTTGTTTGTAGTTGCTTTTTTAAATTCGGTTTTAATGACACAAATTTAATTTCCGTAACTGAAGTTATTTTATTTATTATGAATTTGTCAAGAGTTAAATTCTATTTCAATTAGTCATATATATTGTTTATATTTCTTTATAGAATGAATCAATCTTGTACTCCAGTAGTAGTGCATGTTGTTTTTCCAACAAAAATATCACTGGTGGGGAGCTATGTCTCGTTGATAGTGCCACTACTCATACTATATTGAAAAACCCAAAGTTTAAATAGTATCTCTGAAATGAGTAGTATTATAGAAGACTCCGGAAGAGCTTCTATATTGTTACGTGAAGGAACAAAAATAAATATTAAAGATGCATTGTATTCCAGTGAATCACAAAGAAACTTACTAAGTTTCAAAGACATTCGAAGAAATGATTTTCATGTAGAAACCATGTGTGAAGATGGTATCGAATACCTACTTCTTATATCGTATAAGACCGGCCAGAAGCAAGTCTTAGAGAAAATGAGAGCACATGCATCTGGTTTATATGGCACAAAAATCTACCTCATTGAAGTGTATGAAGTCACTAACCTGAAGTTGGTTGATAAAGAATTATTTTCTTTGTGGCATGATAGACTCGGTCATCCTGGTGAATCAATGATTCAGAGAATCATTGAGAGTTCACACGGACACCCACTTAAGGACCTGAAGATCCTCCCAAGGGGTGACCTGACATGCACGGCTTGTTCACTTGGCAAACTTATAACAAGGCCGTCCGTAACAAAAGTAAACGCAGAATCTCCTATGTTTCTTGAAAGAATTCAAGGTCACATATGTAGACCAATAGCACCGCCGTGTGGACCATTTAGATATTTTATGGTGTTGATAGATGCTTCAACACGATGGTCACATGTAAGCATACTCTCAACGCGAAATGTTGCTTTTGCAAGGCTTTTAGCCCAAATAATCAAGTTAAGGGCTCATTATCCTGATAAACCAATCAAAAGAATCAGGCTAGATAATGCAGGAGAATTTACATCAAAGTCTTTCAATGACTATTGTACATCAATTGGTATAGTGGTTGAACATACAGTAGCTCATGTTTATACACAAAACGGCCTAGCCGAGTCGTTGATAAAACGGTTACAATTAATAGCAAGACCATTGCTAATGAAGTCAAAATTACCCGCCTCTGCTTGGGGACATGCAATTTTGCATGCAGAGGCTTTGATAAGACTTCCACCGATCGCTTATAATAAGTATTCTCCATTGCAACTTATCTCTGGAAGAGAGCCTGATATCTCATATTTGAAATTTTTTGGTTGTGCGGTGTATGTCCCTATTTCTCCTCCACAACGAACAAAAATGGGGCCACAAAGGAGGTTGGGAATATATGTGGGGTTTGAGTCCCCATCAATTATCAAATATCTAGAGCCATTAACTGGTGATTTATTTAGAGCTCGATATTCTGATTGTCATTTTGATGAATCAAAATTCCCAACTTTAGGGGGAGAAGAAAAGGAGATTAATAAGGAGGTTGTGTGGAATACACCTTCTTTGTTGTTCTTAGATCAAAGAACAAATGAAAGTGAACTTGAAGTTCAACGAATTTTACACTTGCAAAATGTAGCAAATAGGCTACCAGATGTGTTTACTGATGCCAAGAAAGTGACAAAGTCACATATACCTGCTGAAAATGCACCAGCTCGTCTGGAGATTCCTGTAGTAACTCCAAAAAAATATTGCAAGTGATTCTCAAATACATCGGAAGCGTGGGAGACCATTAGGGTCTAAGGATACAGTTCCCCGGAAGAGGAAAGAACACGTAAGATGTAAAACGGATGTCGAGATGTCAAATACGAACATTAATGAAGTAAGGACTCTCAAAGAGCCTTTATCTAAGGAATTTGAGAATAAGGACAAAGATATTGATGACAATTTTGAAATGTCAATTAGCTATGCCAACACTGGTGTGGGTTGGTTTCGAGATGATGTAGATCTCAACGATATCTTTGCTTATTCAGTTGCCTTACAAGTCATTGGAGAAGATGACAATGATCCCCAAACAATAGATGAATGTCGACATCGAGACGATTGGGAGAGTTGGAAAGAAGCAATCAAAGCAGAGTTGAACTCTTTGAATAAACATGGTGTTTTTGGACCTGTAGCTCCAACACCCGAAGGTGTGAAACCAGTTGGCTATAAGTGGGTGTTTGTACGAAAACGTAACGAGCGTAATGAAGTTGTAAGATACAAAGCTAGACTAGTTGCACAAGGTTTTACACAGAAACCTAGAGTTGACTATTTGGAAACGTATTCACTTGTAGTGGATGCAACAACTCTAAGGTTTCTAGTTGCTTTGGTCGTTGTTGAACGACTCAAAATGCAACTCATGGATGTGGTAACTGCATACCTATATGGGTTATTAGATAAAGATATATACATGAAAATCTCAGAAGGATTAAAAATGCCTGAAGCATTACAAGCAAAGCCTCATCATATGTACTCCATTAAATTGAAAAGATCATTGTATGGGCTGAAACAATCTGGTCGAATGTGGTATAATCGTCTCAACGAATATTTACTATCGCAAGAGTTTATTAATAACCATATATGTCCATGTGTTTTTATAAAACGTACAGAATCGGGTTATGTGATCATAGCTGTGTACATCGATGATTTAAATATAATTGGAACTCCAGAAGAGATCTAATTGGTAGCAAACTATTTGAAAAGGGAATTTGAGATGAAAGATCTAGGAACTACTAAGTTTTGTCTCGGCCTGCAGTTTGAGCATACAAATAATGGAATCTTTATCCATCAATTAAATTACACCGAGAAGGTTCTAAAGCATTTTAATATGGATAAAGCACATCCATTAAGTACGCCGATGGTAGTAAGATCACTCAACATCGAAAAGGACCCTTTTCGTCCCCGGGCAAACGATGAAGATATTTTAGGTCCAGAAGTACCTTATCTTAGTGCAATTGGGGCTTTAATGTACCTTGCCAATAATACCCGACCAGACATATCATTTGCAGTTAATTTACTTGCAAGATATAGTTCATCGCCCACTAAAAGACATTGGAGCGGTGTTAAGCACATCCTACGTTATTTAGGTGGAACAAGTGATATGGGTTTATTTTTCAAAGGAACAAATGGAGTACAAAATGGTGAATTGGTTGGTTATGCTGATGCGGGTTATTTGTCTGACCCACACAAAGCTATCTCACAAATGGGGTACTTATTTATGTATGGAGGAACTGCCATTTCATGGCGTTCGACAAAACAGACATTGGTAGCCACATCATCAAACCATGCAGAACTGATTGCACTATACGAAGCTGGACGAGAATATGTTTGGCTTAGATCATTTATAAACCATGTCAAATCCTCTTGTGGATTAGTAACAGGCAAACAAAGCCCGACAGTAATATATGAGGATAATGCTGCTTGCATCGCCCAAATAAAAGAGGGATACATTAAAGGTGATAGAACAAAGCACATATCTCCTAAATTCTTCTCCACTCACGAGCTTCAAGTGGAAGGGAAGATCAATGTTTGCCAAATACAATCCAGTAAAAATTTGGCAGACTTATTCACTAAGTCATTACCGACACGAGTTTTTAAGAAACTTGTAAATGACATTGGGATGTGCAGTCTTAAGGACTTGTCGGTTTGAGGGGGGGGGGGGGGGTTTATAACTGTACTCTTTTTCCTTTACTTGGTTTTTATCCCTTTTTGGGTTTTTTCAGGTCAAGGTTTTAACGAGGCAGTTCGCAAATAAGGAGTGTACATTCAAGGGGGAGTGTCATAATATGAATGTACATCAAGGGATTCTAACCTTTGATTTGCCCTAGTTATTCACTCATTTAGATCTCATCTTTACTATCATTTAGTTGTGGTAAAGTGAGGCTCTTCATTAGCCCCCATGTAACCTATAAATAGAGATCATTGTAAAGTATGGAAGAAGAAATACAAAATCTTTTTATATATTTCTATCATCTCTTGTTTCTTCTCCATTATATTACAACAAAAAGTACTTATTTACTCAATTTTTGTAAGACATTATAAACATTAGGGCATCACTATTTGGGAGTTGTTAGTAACACTGCTGTAGACTGAGTCATGTGTTAAGGACAATCGTATTGAAAGCACTTTTGCTAACACTACTAATTTTTGATAAATTCCGACGTCAGGAAATCGCCGGAAAAATGACGGAAAGTTGACGGAAAAAGTTGAATTTTCGTCAACTTTCCTTCAACGAAGACGATGATGGAAATTTTCCCGACGGTTAAACTTTTCCGTCGTTTAATTCCGTCAAAGTTCCTTTAATTATAATTCTGTCATCAATCCGACATGGATCCGTTGAAATACTCTGTTAAAATACCGTCTGAATTTCATCAATAGTATTTTGCGTCTATATTCAAACACATTTCCGTTTTCAAGATTTTGCGTCTATCGTCCGTCAACATTCCGTCATCTTATTTTTCCGCCTTAATTTCGACAATGTTCCATCAATATTATATTCCGTCATTAGTCCTTCTTAATTCCGGATTAACTATTCCGTCATTTTTCCATCTTACTTCCATGAATAACGTTTCCGTCAATATTTTGTCAATATGCCGTCTATTAGGAAACCGTCCACTTTCCGTCATTCTTACGCCACTCATCTTTCTGCCATTGTTCCGGCAAAATTCCTCCACTAAATATTATCGGTGATATTCCATCGAAATGCCGTCAATTCTATACAATTGAAATTCCGTCATTGTTATTTACGCCTACATACCGTCATTTTTTCGGCATAATTGTAAATTTCCTATTTTATGAATTTAATATTTTTTGAATTACATCCCGTGATTACATTTTATATATTTAATTTAATATTATTTAAAATATAAAAATTCGAAATTTCCACATTTAATTAAAAAAGGACGAGTCAAATAAATTTAACAAAGAATTCGAGTCAAATAAAATTAAAATGTCTAATCTCTGCGGTTGTCTTCATTCGATCCCTGATTACGCGGACCATGGTTGTTTCCATTCGGGCTTTGTCTGGAGGGCGGCTGGTATCCAAGAGTAGTGAGCATCCTCATCATAGCAGCCTGCATTTGCATCATTTGATCTATGCTGTCCTTCATGGCCTCCTGTCAGGATTCCATGTGCCTCAAATTAGCCTACTGTCGGGATTCCATGCGCTCTAAACACGGCATCAGCTCCTGAGTGTACTCGTCCGATGGTTGGCCCCTCGATCTGTGCGAGCTGGCACACGACTGGCTGCCCGTTGAAGAGAATTTGTCGGACACCAATGTCGGTGTAGGGCCATACATATACGGTATCCCCGGGTGAACCCCCATGACAGTTGTAGCGGCCTCTAAAAGCTTTTCTTCCGGTACCCTTTCGTTTGCGACGCGATCCTTCAGGGCCAGAGCTTGAGCATCAGCAAGCTGTTTCTGCACATTTGTACAAATGAAACAAAAAAAGTTTGATAATAGGAAACAAATGTAACAAGAAAATACAATAACAAACATATTAGTTGTCAACACTGATAATACAATATAATAAGATAAACAAATGTAATAAAAAAACATAATTTGGTAAGTGTAATACCCTTTTGTTCTCCCCGTCGGGTATCAAATACGTCCCATCATTCCGCTTGTATTTCTTGTCAAACATATCAGTTGGCAACACTTGTCTTTGATTATCATTTTCCTGCAAATTTAATAATAAATGTGTTATAATAAATGATATTGAAAATTGAATTATTTTAAAATAGTAAGTATTACCATCTTCGCAAAGTGATAGTGTGCTAGTCTAGACCCAAATGCGTGCAAGGCTGGGTCATTTCTGGCATCCTGGGCAGAATAAGCTTGCTTGTTCTTTTCCCAGCGGGCTATGAATGATGGGTCTGTGTTAAATCGAGCTCTTCCCGCAGCTTTGTGATATTCGGTCAACCATTTTGGGCCTTTACTTTTCCCGGATCGCAAGCCTCTCCAGGTATCTTGTAGAATCTTAGCCACCTTCTTCCTAATGTTGGCCTCAATTTGATCGGTGTGGATCGGATCCCAGCGATACAAGCTCTACATGTACATTACATAGTTGTGTTATGAACAATTTAATAGAAACACAAAACTATGTAATTGAAAACAAATGACCAAAAATTACGCAACTAATACAATTTTACTACATTTTACCTTAAAGTGTCGAAACCACTTCACCGGAGCTTGTGGATCACACGTCCCCATTGTCGTCCAACCAACCTTAAAACCAGGTCCAATACATTGAAGCTTGATTTTGTTAACAGCTGAAGGAGGGTCAAAGCTGAAAAAAATACAAGGTGTAACATTCACAATATGGTTAGTATAAACAAGCTGCACAAATATATGTACAATAAAAGTACTCACTTGTCATCCCTAGCTGGAGTGATCCAAGGCCGATCATCATGTGGCATCGAACCCAACGGTGTCTCCTCACTAGGTCCGCCACCGGCTGAAGTCCCTCCTCTAACGAACTCTGGCCTATTTGTGTCATCATGATCGTCATCATATGCCAAAGGTGAGTCCCTCCCTTCAGCTCCCTCGTCAACCTCCCTGTTCCCCGCCACCAAATTCAACAGATCGTCGAAGTCGTAATCATCCACTTCTGGTAAGGTTCTGTCTTCATCCATCGGATCTAGGGTAGGGTCCGGTACATGCATAGAAGGCATGTAAAGGTCTGGACTTGGACGTTTGTCCCCGGTTGACGATGGTGTAAGTTGCCTGTCCTCATCCCCTTGTCTCGCAGGGGTAGGATCCTGTACCAAAACAGAAGGTCTGTACACATCTCGATTTTGACTGGTGTCCCAGTTGAAGGCTGATGTTGCATGTCCTGGCTCAACTGTCTTGGTTGGCGTATGTCAGTTAGCCGCGTTTGTGATGAGGTCCCAGTACCTCTACCAGCCACGGTATTCCTCTTATGGGGTACATTGCACTTGATTGGTCCCATTTACCCTGCCACAAAATTTAAATCATTATTTTTAAAACACAAATAAACCACAATGTTGGCAAACTAACAACAAGCGAACACAATGTGATTTGTCTATCAACAATTTCAATCAAAGCAGAAAGTATTCGAGTATTTGTATGTCAAAATTTAATTAAACCCAAATTAAATCAAAAGTGTGACCTTCAAGCCAACATTTTACCTAAGGACGATGACCTACAAGCATTTCATTATCAGAATATGACAACAATCCAGTGTTATTAAAACCAGACCGGTGATCGAACCGGTCAAGTCACTGGGTCAATGGGTCAGTGGTTCAACCGGGTCGAACTAGTTTGACCCGCACAAATTAAATAATAAAAATAAAATACTTATATATGATATTATAATTTAACATATTTACGAGTTAAATAAATATTACATGTTTATGATCGGATTACAATAACATACCATTACCATTGTCAAATTTAGAATTTGATAAAGTACAAATCAATAATACAACAATAATAGAACAACAATAACAATTTTAGTCTTAATTTACAAGTCACAACAATAAGAGATTTCTAAGACTAATTGAATTTCTAGTTAAATTGATAATAACTAAAAATATTTATAAATTTGATAAATGAATATACATTAATGAAACAAATAATAAAACAAGAATCATGTTTAGCTTGGTGGAATGAGAGGGGATAATTATAGAGGAAGACTATGTTCGAGTTTTGTCCAAGTCAAAATAAATAAATATTTTTTCAGACCAAATCGAACCAATTGAACCGATCAAATCATCACTTTAATGCAACATTGAGTCAATCAGCGGGTCAACCGGTTCATCCGGCTGGTTCAACCACCGGTTCAACCGGGTCTTGACGAGTTTTGACCGGTTCGATTGCAGAACGGTCTGATTACAGAACCAGACCGGTCTGGTGACCGGTTCCCGGTTCAACCGATTGAACCGACCGGTCTGGTCCGGTTTTAATAACACTGCAACAATCAGAAATTGTACCAAAAGGGTAACATTGTTGGATAAACTTACACATAACGATTGTGAGTTGCAAATCAATCATACCTGCCCGAATAAAGCTTACACAGTCAAACAACCACAATTTGTCCACCGTCCATTTTGGAACATTATTTAAGAGTACAATCTATCAGACACACAAACAAACAAGAACAAACGCCTAACAAGAGTGCTTGCTTCCGAAATCAGACACACGCGCATATCATTCGACACACTAATGATACAATTTGGGTTCAAACAAACGCTTCCGGACAGGAGAAAGACACACACTTTATACTACAAAATTCCAAACGGCGAACAATCTATCAGACACACGCGCTTCGAACAAGAAAAAACGCATCCACGGAAGCTAACTTATGGAAATCAAGCTGACAGGAGAAAGACGATGACTATTATTTACCTGGGCAATGAAACTTGCTTCTACAATCGGCCAAAATCGGGGGAAGAACTCGGCGGCGTACAACGGATGATTGTGTGTGAAGACGGATAATGAGGGTTTTCCACTGACGCATGTACTATCAATTCGTAAACACATATTTAAATAGTCTATTTTAGGTAAATATTCTTACTTGTTTAGGCGGGCAAATACGACGGGGATTTTTTTAGATAGGAATACAACAGCGCCTTTTTAACTAAGCGCTGTCTACATTCACATATGACATCACTTTACCTATTACGCGATGTCATATATGTTAATTAATACGGCGCATATACATGAGGCGCTATAGTTTTGGTGATTTTTTACGGCGCTTACACAGAAAGCGCTGTCTTAAGTGTGACATGTAACAGCGCCTAACAAGTAAAGCGCTGTATTTGTTTACATTAAGACAGCATTTACTGACGAAGCGCTGTGTTTGACATCCTTTACACAGCGCATATATATTAAGCGCTATTTACTAAACATTTTTTCAGAAAATTATATTACACGAAACGATCCATCCCTTTGCATTACTAAAAACATAAGTAATGATTACAAATACAAATTATTTTTTTCTTATTGAATATTTATTTATTGATTTTCATTTAAAAATACAAATTATTTTTTTCAAACTGAATTTTTATTCATTCACGACGATTCGTCAGACTCTTCTCCGGTATCTAGATTATCAGCTACGTGCTCGTCATTGCCATCTTCTTCGGTGTACTCGTAAACCTCATCATCAGCAAGGTTCCCGTACGATCCGATTTCGTTGACCAATACAGGCAGTTCAGTTCTCATTTGACCCTCATCTTGAAACAAAACATTTGCTACTTCCATGTCGATTGCGTTTGTTGGTTTCACAGGACAAATTGCAACCCAACCCTGATTATTTTGTCCAGCTAATCCCGGAAACGTCACATAGTAAACTTGCACCGCTTGCTGGGCAAGAATGTAAGGGTCGTAATGGGGGTAGGGTCTATGAGTGTTCACAATGACAATTGAACGTTGTATTTTTAGTACAAGTCAAAAACAATATATAATGACCGGTAAGTACCGGGTCGTCCAAGGAGCAATTGTAAACTTAGGATCACTATTCAATTTTACTCAATAAGTCTATTTCCAATTGGTTGTGAGAAATGTGATTATCAATTATCGAACAATGATTAATACGATGTAAAAGGTTGTTTTCAAAATTTTAAAAGGCGTTCCTAGGGTACTACTTCCCTCCTTGGTGCATTCAACTCTCAAAGGTTCGATTTCATGCAAGAACGAATAATGTAGATGATAGATTTAGGCGTGTCCCTATTAAATCAAATTCAATCGCTAGATGTTGTTATTCGATTTAAGGAGAAGACACCTCGCTCGTGAGCTTCAATCGCTAGATATTGTTAGCTCATGTCCTACTCAAGGGCTTTCAATCATCAACGCTAGTTGAGTAATTGATAACCAATGAGCGGTTTTAAGATCAAGCCTATCTCAATGCCAAAATGAGTCACGCTAATGATCGCCACTTGACAAGGGTGAATTTACTTCATTCTAGAATCATTAGTATCGTTCGCTAGAGCACTCTACTTCAAATTCATGTTTCTAGTCCACTTAGGCATTTTATCAAACACTTGGTGGGCATAGAATAGACATTTAGTCCAAGTAAATTCACAAATCATAACAAGTCTTCATTCATGCATATAATCAATAGATAAACGAGTTTTGCACACCAAGGAGGTCCATAGACCCCTAGAAACTAAGGGGACTACTCACTACTCATGTTCATAGACAAACAATAGTAGTTTTGTTACAAGGAAAATGAAGAAAAACACAAGGAAGTGTAGGATTTAGAGTGAAGAATCCCCCTATACCCTTGGAGTGCTTCGATTTGATGTGTTGATCTTCAAAACCCTTGAACTTGTCTCCAAAAACCCTCCAAAATCCTTGATATCCGTGCCCAAATTGGAACTTTCTTTTTATAGCCAAACCCTAAAATTTCTGTCTTTCAGGTGACACTCGCCCGAGCATAATTCTCGCTCGGCCGAGCGCGATTGTAGTTGAGCGCTGGGACTCGTTGGGCATGGAGGACTCGGACGGGTCTCATGGCGCTCGGGCGAGCTCGCGGTTTGGCTTGGGCATGGAGCGCAGAAGACTCGGGCGGGCGAGGCTTAATCCGGGCGAGCAGCAAGGTCATCCGGGCGCTGCGCAGAATGAACCCGGGCGAGCGAGAGGGATGCTCGGGCGAGCCCTGGCCTTGACAAAAGGCACTCGGCTGGTGAGGGGCATGCTCGGGCGAGCGGCATTGATGCCCGGGCGAGCGGCATGTACTTTGTATGAGAATTCTTCGTTTTTGGCCCGAAACTTTGATTTCCTTCGAAAATTGATACTCTTAAGTTCGGGGACCATGAAATCGGTTTCTCACCTGAAATAGCAATAAAAAGGGTTAAATGACGTAAAAAGAGACTCGGAATGAATCAAAACATCTAGTAAAGGTGGGAGGAAGATAGTCGAGAAATCGACTTATCAAAACACTCCACACTTAGAGTTTGATCGTCCCGAGCAAACAATAAGAACAAGTCAAGGAGAAACAAAGGGCAAACTTTATTTCTACTACTCTAACACATATTTACAATCTAACTCCTTTTCGTAGGTGTGACGAGTGCATTTAGCATATGCACCAAGCCTTTAAACCCCTAGGCTGCCCTAGTGGACGAGTTATAGTCTCGTGAGAGTTTTCAGAAACGGGAATACTCACAAATCCCAAATGCACTTATCCCATAAGAGTGAAATCAAGAGTGTTTAACAAATAAGGCATGGATTTCTCAAAACTTACTTCACATCCCAAGCTAGCATCACAATCACTATACATTTCAAAAGAGTTTTCAAACCGTTTAAACTCACATGAGGGTGCACATTCAAGGAGGTCAATGCTAGTGCTATCAAATGCCTCACCTAGAAGTCTATTCATTTTCATTGCAAGGCTTTTGAAAGATGGTTAAAGCTTTTTGCACAAAAATGTCGTTCGATCACCTATGCTAGCTAGGGCTAGTCCACGGGCTCACGATGCAACTCATTTCCAAGTTTTAGACGCTAAAGTCATAATCCATAAGGAAAGAGGAGTTTGACAACAAGAGTTCTTAAAACAAGCATAAACTAATCAATTGCTTACGTGAAATCACAAGGGTCGTCCTAAAGCTCAACTTGCTGGCACACATGCACGTGGTGAACTCACACATATAAGAGATGGTGGAAGGGCGTAAAGTCAAGCTTTAAGTGATTCTTATTTTTTTTTTTTGAAACGGCCTTCGGCCTACAAATGCTTTCGAGGGGGGACTTACCTCCCTAACCCCCGGCATTTGTTTCTTTTTTTTTCTCTTTTTTTTATTCTTTTTTTTTTGACATAAAACTTGACAATTTGCCCAATGTGAATATGGAATGTGCGAGGAACAACCACAAACAAGGCACGAGGCAAGAGAACTAAAGTCACCTAAAAGCAATCGAGAGGTTTAAGTTTTCATGAAGTTTTTAAAGCGTGCTAGGGCTAAAACTTTTCGAAGCATGCTCGAAAAATACTTAGATTTCTAGATAGGCACAAGATAACAATGAAAATTGATTCACGAGAATATGCATTCAATAGAGCTAGCTTGGTTTTGGACTCTAAATCATGTAAAAGGGGGATGTAAGCTAGATGAGACTTATAGAAGATGGGAATTGATAGTCACAAGCCTTTGGTAGTATAACACTCAATAACAATTGGGATAAAGCATGATGCAAGTGTTCGTTTTCAAAAGCTATGCATGGTATAAACATGTGAACAATGCGCCGAACCCAAACACTCCACACTTAATTGATGCTTAGTCCCTAAGCACAAGAAATGATAAAATAGTGGTGAAGGGGCATAGAAAACTCCCCTCGTTTGTAGAATGTAGTTCTCCAAATTGGTCGACTCTTTGGCAAAGATAAATGTCCCTTTAATGGCAAAGCATGATAATGGAATGGTTAACTTACACAAGACATGAAGATTTGTGATCATGAAAGATAAAAGAGGCAAGTGAAACGTTAGTTCCAATGCAATTATATAGATAATATCCCAGACAAGGGAATGAAACATAACAGTAATATCCAAAAGTCGAACATCTCAAAATTGCGCACCAAGGCGACTTAAACATTCAAGCAACATCACAATGTCAAATACAAAAGCAAAGCATCCGAAAATAAAGAAATCCGAAAATGAAGATCATGGATCCTAAGAAGCATTGACATCGTCATCTCCATCTCCCAATGGTGTAGTGCCATCCTCGGCGCCCGCGACCTCTTCATTTGCCTCCACTTGAGCGGCGATCCACTCATCAACTTCCGCGATAGTGTGTGGCGGTTCCTCAATAATGGAAGGAGGAGGGACACTAGTTTCGGCAACCGTGGGAGGAGGAGTGATGGGTGAGGGGGGCAGTGGGAAGGGGACTAGAATACCCCGGGAATGAAGGAGGTGCGGCGGAAGGCGTGATGCTCATGGCGCGGCATATATCCAACAGTGTTGAGGTCATCCATCTAGAGTTCTCACGCACAAACTCCTCTAAATTCCCCACTTGCCCAAGAATAGAGGAAACCGAGGTCTTCAAGCCGGCAAGGTCCGAGGAAATGGTGGCAAGCTTGCTTCCCAAGGAGACCTTCCTTGGAGGAGGAGGAGCACTTTGCACCGAGGGTTCATGGGACGGAGTTTCAGATTCATCGGAGGATTCGGTTGAGCCGGAGAGGTCCATGTTAAATGTGAGACCATCCTGGTTGGCGATGATGTATTTATTCTTCTTCTCCCTAGCCGCTCTTCGCAAAGGTTTCTTGTGAGGCACTTTACTAGTGGGGGTCCAAGTTTTGCCGTCATTCTTAATGAGCTTCATGACCTTTAAAACCTCTACATTGAAAGCTTTCTTCACCGGAGGTGGGCAACCATCATGATCAAATGTGAACCCACACCTTAGAGCAAGGTGGGTCACGAATTATCCTCCACCAAATGAAGCCACTTGCGAAGTCTCCTTTGCATTTTCCTCAAAACGCTTAGCCAAAATGGTGAACCAATCAAGCACGAGCCCATTGTCTATGGCAAGCATGATAGTCAAATCCGGGATGGTCACCATCCTTGCCCCATCCGCACGCACATTAATAGCCAAAGCAACAAATCGATGCATAATCTTCCAAAGTTTGTCCTCGATTGTTGAAGAATTGTACCCCGAAGCGAACCATTCATCTCGACCCGAAATCTTGTGCCAAAAGTTATATAATTCGAAATCAGAAAATTTGGGTACATTCACCCCATTCAAAGGAAACCTCAGCCACTCACAAATTCTATCCTTAGCAATCCTCTTTTGCGAACCTCCTAGCACAAATTTCCAACTAGTTATCTTCTTCTCCGCATTCCTCACCGCTTCAAACGAGCATAGAAACTCTTGGAACACCCTCTTATACATTCCCGGATCATCAATGAATAATAAACTTAGGCCGGAGTGTGAGAGCCGGGAATGTACCTCATCATATAATCCAAAGTCGGTGAGGGTCTTCTTGTGAGGAAATAATGTGGGCTTGGGTGCCTTTCCCTTCTTTGCGATTGATGCTAAGTTCTCCACGTGCTTGGCATTTGTGAATGCCAACTCCTCATGGAAGGGGTATGGTCTCGGTGCTGCAGGCTCAAGAAGAGGAGCTGGAGGCAATGCTAAAGGCAAGGAAGCAGCAGGTTCGCTCGGGGCCGCTAAGGCTTTGGATTTCCTTTTCTTCGATGGCCTAGGTGCCTCTTCCTCAAATGGAGGATCCAAAGGATCGTCCTCACTGGAAACAGAGCTCTCTACGGCTTTTCTGGATTTCTTCGATGGATTGGATGAGGACGGAATCGACTTATCCACCGGGGTTCCATGGCTTGATTTCTTGGCTTTCTTTTTCTTAGGCTTTGAGGGAGGGGGATTGGGTTTTGACACTGTGGCCTCTTTTTCCTTTGCCTTTTCTAGGCCTTTAGTTCTTGCCATCTCTGGAATTGAGAGAAGAACGGGGCTAGGGCGCGGACGAATGCCAGACGGGTTTGAGCGAGTGAGCGAACCGAGGGCACGGGAGAGGCGGAGGCGAGCGACGGCAAGAGCGAAGCGAGGGTTAGGCGCGGCTGACGGATGAGCGGATGGGTGGTGCGAGAGCAGCGGAACTCGAATTGGGAGAGGAGGATTAGGGCAACTCGGATTTTTGAAATTGGGGGAGAACGAATTTGATTTAAGCCAAGGTTGAGACTCGGGCGAGCGATGGATGAACTCGGACGAGCACGTGCAAGTTTGGCGAGCTTCCGAGAGGGTTGCAGGAAACGCTCGGGAGAGCGTGGAAGGGATCCGGGTGAGCGCTGGGCTTGTCCGAGCGAGGCGCGAGGGGAGTGACTCGGGCGAGCGGGTTGTCGATCGGGCGAGCGCCTAAAGCATCCGAGTGATGTGCAGAGAACGCTCGGGCGAGCGAAATATGGATCGGCCGAGCGTGGGTGGGCATGGACGATCCCGTGCTGTGTGCTAAAAATGCTCGGACGAGCGTACTCTTGGCTCGGCCGAGCGTCCTGATGAGATGTCGAATTCGAAGCTCAACTCCACACTTATGCATTTGCGCACTCTTCCAAGACACGAAACCATCATTTAAGCGATTCTAAGCACTTCGACCACAATGAGCTCACACCAACCATGCATCTTAACGATCTTGAACCAATATGAACACTTACAACGGGCTACCTCCCGGGAGGGCCTAGTTTAACTTATTGGCAAAGACCGAGCCAAATCTCTCCATGGAAAGATTGGAAACGAGCTTTAGGGGGCCTCAATTGGTCAAGTCATGTAAGGTGATATAGGTGTTCTCGGGATCAAGGGGAGTTCCATGGTAGAGCTTAAGTCTTTGCCCATTGGCTTTGAAAACTTCCCCACGTGAGTTGAACAAGTTTGCATGTCCGTCCTCAAACACCTTTTGAATTTTGAATGGACCCGTCCATCTTGACTTTAGTTTTCCCGGGAATAATCTCAATCTTGAGTTAAATAGAAGGACTTGGTCTCCTTCTTTAAACTCTTTCCTCAAGATTTTCTTGTCATGCCATTTCTTTTGCTTTTGCTTGTAGATTTTGGCATTCTCGTAAGAGTCAAGTCTTATCTCATCTAGCTCATTTAAGTCCAATAGCCTCTTTTCTCCGGCGGTTTTCATATTGAAGTTCAATTCTCTAACCGCCCAAAATGACTTGTACTCTAATTCAACCGGGAGGTGGCAAGGTTTCCCATAAATGAGCCTAAAGGGGGACATCCCTATAGGAATATTAAAAGCGGTCCTATATGCCCAAAGAGCATCATCTAGCTTTGAGGACCAATCCTTCCTAGAATTTCCCACCGTCTTTTCGAGTATAGCTTTGATCTCTCTATTCGACACTTCCACTTGCCCACTAGTTTGGGGGTGGTAAGGTGTAGCGACCTTGTGGTAGACCGCATATTTCTTCAAAAGTGCCCCAAATTGCTTTTCCTTGAAGTGAGATCCCCCATCACTAATAATGGTTCGTGGGACTCCAAATCTAGGGAAAATCACTTTCTTGAAAAGCTTCGTTACGACTTTGGCATCGCAAGTTGGGGAGGCTATAGCTTCAACCCATTTAGAAACGTAGTCAACCGCTACGAGAATGTAACGGTTCCCATAAGAAGGAGGAAAAGGGCCCATGAAGTCTATTCCCCACACATCGAAAATCTCTACCTCTAGCATCACTTGTTGGGGCATTTCGTCCCTCTTGGAGATATTCCCACTCCTTTGGCATTTGTCGCAAGCCTTCACGAAATTGTAGGCGTCTTTGAATATTGATGGCCAATAGAGTCCACTTTGAAGCACCTTAGCCGCGGTCTTTGAACTCCCTCCATGGCCTCCACAAGGCAAGGAATGACAATGGTGCAAGACTCCTTCTATGTCTTCGTCGGCCACACATTTTCTGTAAATCCCATCCGAACAAAGCTTGAAAAGATGGGGCTCATCCTAATAATATCTTCTTGCGTCATGCGCAAACTTCTTCTTTTGATTGTAGTTCATGTTTGGAGGAAGCGCTTCACAAACTTTGAAGTTCACTATGTCGGCGTACCATGGAGTGGGTGCATTTTCGATCCTCATCAAGTTCTCACCAACAAAAGAATCATCAATAGGCAACTCATCACTTAAGGTCCTTTCCCTCAAAGGTTCTAGTCTAGAAAGGTGATCGGCGACCAAGTTCTCTACTCCCTTCTTCTCTTTGATTTCAATGTCAAAATCTTGAAGTAGAAGAACCCATATTATGAGCCTAGGCTTAGCATCTTTCTTAGAAATTAGGTACTTGATGGCGGCATGATCGGTATAGACTATGGTTTTGGATCCCATCAAGTATTGCCTAAATTTCTCGAAGGCATAGACAATAGCTAGCATCTCTTTCTCCGTAGTGGAGTAGTTTGATTGAGCTTGGTCCAAGACCTTGCTCGTGTAGTAGATCACATGTAGCTTTTTGTCTACCCTTTGCCCTAGAACGGCCCCAATGGCATAGTCACTTGCGTCGCACATAAGCTCAAAGGGGAGTCCCCAATTGGGAGGTTGGATGATAGGAGCGGATGTGAGGGCCAACTTTAGCTTCTCGAAAGCTTTAGCACAAGGATCATTGAATAAGAATGGAGCATCATTATGCAAGAGATCGGTAAATGGCTTGGCAATCTTAGAGAAATCCTTAATGAAGCGTCGGTAGAACCCGGCATGACCAAGAAAGCTTCGAATTCCCTTGACATCTCTAGGGGGTGGAAGTTTTTCAATTACTTCAATCTTAGCCCTATCCACCTCGATTCCCCTATTAGAGACAAGATGTCCAAGCACAATTCCTTCTTGTACCATGAAATGGCACTTCTCCCAATTCAAGACTAGACCGGTCTCAATGCATTTGTCGAGAACCCTTGAAAGGTTCTCTAGACAAGAATCATAAGAGGAACCATAGACCGAAAAGTCATCCATGAATACTTCCATTGTATTTTCAATGAAATCGGAGAAGATTGCCATCATGCACCTTTGGAAGGTTCCCGGCGCATTACATAGCCCAAAGGGCATACGTCTATATGCATAGGTTCCATAGGGGCATGTGAAAGTGGTTTTCTCTTGGTCCGAAGGATGTATAGGGATTTGGAAGAATCCACTATATCCATCCAAATAACAAAAGTATTCATGGTTAGCTAGTCTCTCAAGCATTTGGTCGATGAAAGGGAGGGGAAAGTGGTCTTTCTTAGTGGCTTTGTTTAGCTTACGGTAGTCGACACACATACGCCACCCCGTGACGGTGCGTGTAGGGATTAGTTCATTTTTTCGTTCTTGACTACCGTCAAGCCACCTTTCTTGGGTACCACATGGATTGGGCTCACCCATTCCGAGTCGGGAACGGCATAAATGATTCCCGCTTCCCTTAATTTAGTTATCTCCTTAAAGACAACTTCCCCCAACGTGGGGTTTAACCTCCTCAACCTCTCTCGGGTTGGTCTAGCATCATCATCCAAAGAAATCCTATGCATGCATATATCGGGGCTAATCCCCTTCAAATCGTCAATGGAATATCCAATAGCCGCCCTACGCTTTCTAAGCACATGCAAGAGTCTAGAAGTTTCAAGTTCATTCAAAGAGGCATTCACTATTACGGGAAAAGTAGAGTTGGGACCTAGGAATTCATACCTTAGACTTGTAGGTAGTGCCTTAAGCTCTATCCCACAAGGTCCCTTACCTTTTTCTTTCTCCGTTCCTTCTTTTTGTTCCTCCTCACCCATCATCAATAGGTCCATCATGGAATCACCTTTTCTTTCATCACTCAAGAGTTCTTGCTCATTCAAGGTTAGTTCGTCACAAGCGAAATCATCATAGATATCAAGCAAGTTGCAATCTAGTGAATTACTAGGGGCACTACATGCTTGTCTTAAATGGAACTTGATTTTCTCTCCCCCTATCTCAAATTCTAGAGAATCATTTATGCAACTTATCACCGCTCTAGTAGTTTTCAAAAATGGCCTCCCTAAAATGATTGGGATCTCTCGCTCCTCTTCCATTTCTAAGACAAAGAAATCCACGGGAATATAAAATTTCCCTACTTTCACGGGCACGTCCTCTAGGATTCCACAAGGGGCCCTAGAGGAGCGATCCGCGAGGCGTAGGCTAATGGAGGTAGGCACGAGAGTTCCCATATCAAGTCTCTTATAGAGAGAGTAAGGCATTAATGAAATACTAGCACCTAAATCACACAACGCCTTGCTTATGTTGACATTACCAATAGTAATAGGAATTGAAAACGACCCCGGATCTTTTTCTTTCTTAGGCATGGGATTTTGCACAATAGCACTACATTCCTCATTTAGATCTACTAAGCCAATTTCAGAAATTTCACGCCTATGAGAAATAACATCCTTAAGAAATTTACTATAGAGGGGCATTTGGGATATTACCTCGGAGATTGGTAGTGTCACATTGATCTTTTTCATCATCTCCGCAAATTTTTGGAAGTGTGACTCATTGTTCTTTTTTAGTTGTCTTTGCGGGAATGACATTGGTGGCTTGTATGGTGAAGGTTCCTTGGTTGCATCTTTAGCCGTTTCTTTCATTGAGCTCATTGGGGGAACTTCCTTTGGTGTGGGAATTTCTTCCTCCACTTCCTCTTCGCTTTCTTCGACTATAATAGGCATCCTTGCACTAGTGTCCTTTCTTTAGGCGAAGGGGGCTTGTAAGTTGTGCCACTTCTCAATGATATAGCATTCACGTGCTCATTTTGGTGGAAATCCGGCTTGGAGGGAAGTTTCCCCGGATGCCTCGCGGATGAACTAGCTTGTTGGGCAATTTGGTTTTCCAACATCTTGTTGTGAGTAGACATCTCGTCCATTCTTTGGTTCATGGATTGGAGTGTTTGATCCATTCTTTGGTCCATTCTTTGGAACATCATCGCGCTATCTTGGGCGGCCTTTGCTTGATTTGCCACAAGACTTGCTAAGATATCGGTTATGGATTGATCTTGTGTGCTTTGAGTAGGGGCTTGTGGTTGTTGAGTGCTCATTCCTTGATAATTCCCTTGTTGTTGATATTGGTAATTTGCCCTTGGTTGATATGGAGCTTTTTGTTGTACTTGGCTAGATTGACCTTGTTGGTTTTGCCTTTGATAGCCTTGCCCTTTTCCTTGGAAATCTTGGTTCCTTGATGTGAAACCGGGAGGGGCATTGTTCTTTTGACGCCAATCGGGATCATACTTGACCGGGTCGGTCGTTTTATATGAGAAGTTGGGATGATCCCGGTCTCTACCATAACTTGGTTGATTTCTTTGCACGAAATTTACATCCTCATCATCTCGGTTCTCCTCTTGAGGGAAAGTGTGAGGGCAATCATCTTCTTTATGAGATGGGCTTGTGCAAATGGCACATACTCGAGGTTGCTTTTGAGATTGCTTCACATGTAGTGCACTAAGGGAGTTTGTCAAAGCATCAACCTTTTTACTAAGGGCTCGGACTTCTTCATTTGAATCCGCCTCATTTACCTCCCTTGTCTTGCTTTGTCTCCTTGGAACGTTCCGATCACTCCCCCAATGATGAGAATTTCTTGCAATTCTATCTATAATAGCTCCGGCATTTGTGGGGTGGAGCTCCATGAATGCACCACCGGCGGCTTGGTCCATTTGTCTCTTCGATTCATTATCCACGCCTTGATAGAAAATTTGAATTAAGGTTGGCTTGTCTATGTTGTGGTGTGGGCATTCTCTTTGTAGCTCTTTGAATCGCTCCCATGCCTCATAGAAACTATCATCCTCTCCTTGCTCAAATGAGTTGATTAAGTTTTTGAGCCTTTGAGTTTTAGCCGGTGGGAAATATTGGAGAAGGAAAGCTTGGGCTAGCTCGTTCCATGTTGTAAAGGTGTTTGCATCATGGCTCCACAACCAATCCTTGGCTTTCCCCATTAGAGAGAAGGGGAAAAGCCTTAGATAGATTGCTTCCTTTGGTACGTTATTTATTTTGAAAGTCTCGCACAACTCAAGGAAGGATGTTAGGTGGGCATTGGGATTTCCTATCCCGGAGAAGGCATTGTTGCCCACCATGTTGATCAACGCCGTTTTGAGCTCAAATTGAGGAGCATCTACTCCCGGTGGAGCTATTGGTGATCGAAAACCGGTGAGGCTCGGAGTGGAATAGTCCTTTAGGGGCTTCTCCCCATTAGGTTCATCACCATTTACTCGTGCCATATGTTGTGGTCTTCGCTTTCGCGGTAGTCTTTTGTTCCGAGAACCTTCTCCCTTGGCTCTCTCTTGATCCAAGAAATATCTCAAAGATTCTTCAAAGTTAATGCTTGCTTTTTCTTTCGCCTTAAGTCTCGTTAGCATTCAATCAAGACCTATAAGATCAAGGAAAGCCGTTAAGTTGCAAGCAATAGCACAAGCAATAGCAAGAGAAACAAGTGAAATAATCCAAATCTTGTAAAATCTACTTTAGTTCCCTAAGTTAATTCGTTGCTCCCCGGCAACGGCGCCATTTTGAACGTTGTATTTTTAGTACAAGTCAAAAACAATTTATAATGACCGGTAAGTACCGGGTCGTCCAAGGAGCAATTGTAAACTTAGGATCACTATTCAATTTTACTCAATAAGTCTATTTTCAATTGGTTGTGAGAAATGTGATTATCAATTATCGAACAATGATTAATACGATGTAAAAGGTTGTTTTCAAAATTTTAAAAGGCGTTCCTAGGGTACTACTTCCCTCCTTGGTGCATTCAACTCTCAAAGGTTCGATTTCATGCAAGAACGAATAATGTAGATGATAGATTTAGGCGTGTCCCTATTAAATCAAATTCAATCGCTAGATGTTGTTATTCGATTTAAGGAGAAGACACCTCGCTCGTGAGCTTCAATCGCTAGATATTGTTAGCTCATGTCCTACTCAAGGGCTTTCAATCATCAACGCTAGTTGAGTAATTGATAACCAATGAACGGTTTTAAGATCAAGCCTATCTCAATGCCAAAATGAGTCGCGCTAATGATCGCCACTTGACACGGGTGAATTTACTTCATTCTAGAATCATTAGTATCGTTCGCTAGAGCACTCTACTTCAAATTCATGTTTCTAGTCCACTTAGGCATTTTATCAAACACTTGGTGGGCATAGAATAGACATTTAGTCCAAGTAAATTCACAAATCATAACAAGTCTTCATTCATGCATATAATCAATAGATAAACGAGTTTTGCACACCAAGGAGGTCCATAGACCCCTAGAAACTAAGGGGACTACTCACTACTCATGTTCATAGACAAACAATAGTAGTTTTGTTACAAGGAAAATGAAGAAAAACACAAGGAAGTGTAGGATTTAGAGTGAAGAATCCCCCTATATCCTTGGAGTGCTTCGATTTGATGTGTTGATCTTCAAAACCCTTGAACTTGTCTCCAAAAACCCTCCAAAATCCTTGATATCCGTGCCCAAATTGGAACTTTCTATTTATAGCCAAACCCTAAAATTTTTGTCTTTCAGGTGACACTCGCCCGAGCATAATTCTCGCTCGGCCGAGCGCGATTGTAGTTGAGCGCTGGGACTCGTTGGGCATGGAGGACTCGGACGGGTCTCGTGGCGCTCGGGCGAGCTCGCGGTTTGGCTTGGGCATGGAGCGCAGAAGACTCGGGCGGGCGAGGCTTAATCCGGGCGAGCAGCAAGGTCATCCGGGCGCTGCGCAGAATGAACCCGGGCGAGCGAGAGGGATGCTCGGGCGAGCCCTGGCCTTGACGAAAGGCACTCGGCTGGTGAGGGGCATGCTCGGGCGAGCGGCATGTACTTTGTATGAGAATTCTTCGTTTTTGGCCCGAAACTTTGATTTCCTTCGAAAATTGATACTCTTAAGTTCGGGGACCATGAAATCGGTTTCTCACCTGAAATAGCAATAAAAAGGGTTAAATGACGTAAAAAGAGACTCGGAATGAATCAAAACATCTAGTAAAGGTGGGAGGAAGATAGTCGAGAAATCGACTTATCAACAATCCCGTTAGACAGGTATGATCTAACAAACCGAGGGTCGTACCAACGACACTTGAACAAGACAACCTTTAGGTGATGGTTGGTTCTACATCTCATATGAAGTATTTCTTCAATCACCCCATAGTAGTGTGTACCCTCTGTTCCTTTCACGTAAACATGGCTGTTCACCGTGTTCCTCCCTTCACCATGGCTTTCAATGTGAAACTTGTAATTGTTCACTTTGTATGTCGCCGAACATGCAACGTCAGATTGAAATCCAGCGGACAAGATGTGAATCCACTGTGGTAGTGCAAATGTTTCTCCAAGCTCCCAAACCTGAACATAATATTTTGGGTGAACATGAAAGAGCAAGTACAGTTTAATTTGCTACATAATGAAACAAAATTTGAGTTGATTACACTTACATGGGAATACAGCCATTCTGAAAATTCCGTTAATATAGCATTGTATATTTGCTGATCATTGAATCACGGGCGTCTTTGTCTTAAACCGGTCTCAAATAACGCCAAATATTGTTCAAGTTTAGGCGTGTTGCTAAAGATGTAATGAGTTGCTTTTTTAAATTCTTGGCTGTCTAATACCCTCCTTTTAATTTTGCTGCCACCAACTCCTGGGTAATTGTAAATAGAAATTTGAGGATCCTCGAAATCTGATGTCGCTACTTCATTTTGTAGGTAGCGTATACCGGTCGTTGTTAACTCTGGATCTAGGTAGTCGGATCCCAAATACGAAGTCTCCAGCTGTATGTATGCGTTATCAATACTGGCTTCCACCTCAACTTTGTTTCCCTTTTGGCCCAACTGTTTAAGACGGTATATGAAACGCTCAAACGGATACATCCAACGGTAGTGTACTAGTCCACCAAGTAGGACCTCATCAGCCAAATGAATTGGTAGGTGTTCCATTGAGTCGAAAAATGAAGGGGGAAATATTGTCTCCAGCTTACACAGTGTGACCGATATGTTGTTCTGCCAATGTGACATTCGGTCAATGTGATGGGAAGATGCACAGATATCTCGGAAAAATGTACCCAACTCGGATACAGCTTCCCATATCTGTTTTGGTAAAAAACCCTTGAAAGCAATCGGTATGAGTCGCTCGATGAATACGTGTGCGTCGTTTGACTTGTAACCTACTAGTTTTAGTGCACTCAAATCTACTTTATTCCCCAAATTAGATGAAAATTCATCCAGAAACTTAAGAGACTTCACCCAAATAAGAACAAGATTATGTTGTTCTCTTGTAAGCTGACACTTACCCTTATTCGCTACTAAACAAATGTGGTAAGTTTTCAGTTCCAATTCTAGTCTTCGACAGTACAACCCGATATCTTTTCTGCACTTCACAACGTCATCCTTTGTTTTCCCCTTTAGATCCATGATGGTGTTGAATAAATTCTCGAAAAACATTCTTTTCAATGTGCATGACGTCTAGATTATGTCTAAGCTTCACGTCCACCCAATAAGGTAGTTCCCAAAAAATGGATTTCTTTATCCAGTTGTGTTCCACACCGAAGCCGTTGAAAACCTCATTGATACGTTGTTCCCATATATTTTAAGTTTCTAACCCTGTCATATACTTATTGACCTGATCGAAATTGGATTGGACCATCAAAGTCGGTTCGATCTCTGTAGAAATTCCTGGCATTACCCGATATGGATGATTTTCTGATAAAATACGACAAAATACGACACTTTTCTTCCATTCATCAACACGAATGTCTTCGTGTCATCCATACTGTATGGGTAGCCGAGTTTTCCTTGAGTTGACCACCCCGATAACATTGCATACGCAGGGAAATCAGATACAGTCCACATGAGTGCTGCCCTCAATGTAAAACTCTGTTTGCGATTAGCATCATAAGTGTCGACCCCAACATTCCAAAGATGTACCAAGTCATCAATAAGAGGCCTTAGATATATGTCCAAACGCTTCTTTGCATTAGACGGCCCAGGGATTAGTATAGTTAACCAAATGAATCTCGTTTTCATGCACAACCACGGTGGTAAGTTGTGGGGTGTTACCATGACAAGCCAAATGGAGTACTGTTTAGTGGACATACCCCATGGATTAAATCCATCTGTGCATAATCCCAATCTTACATTACGTGCCTCCGATGCAAATCCAGCTTGTTTAAGTCCAAACGGAACTACATTCCATTCCTAATGTCCTTGTGGACAACTAAATGCAGTGAGAGGTTTTGATTTTCTACTTAAACGTACTTGCCAAAATCCAGACTTGCAGTCAAGTCCTGTATATATGATCTTTCCTCTGATTTGTGTCAGTAATGTCTCTTTATTAGGTAAGAAGTAACCATCATCAATTGTTTCTTTGTTTAAGGCTTTGTAATTTATAACCATTCTTTTCTTTCCTCTTTTCTTTTCAGCTTCATTTTCTACCATAAATGCTGGTGAACTACTTGGTGTAATTAGATTCATTTCAAGTAATTCTTTTATTTGTATGGCGAATTCATTCCTGTCTTTTGGAGTGTAAATCATTGGTTTTAATCTTATAACTTTAGTTTCGTCTTTTAATTTTATGATTGCAATTTCTTTTGATCTGTGTATTCTTTGGTCTAAAGGATTTTCACTAGATGTGTCTTTTAACAATTCTTTTAGTTCTTCTAGTTTATTTATCTGTTGTAAATACTCAGTTGGTATTTCTTTTAGTTTTTCTATTTGTGCTATTATCTCCTCACCACGTTTTTGCTGATTTTCTTTTTTAAATTGATTTAGGAAATCAGGTTTTGCTACCTTAATAATGTTATATTCTAAAGGGCAAAAGATTCGTCTATTAGTTAGGTGATGTGTAATACTTATCCAATCAATATCTTGTATAAATGGTCTGTTTAGTTTTAAGAAATTGTTGTCTATTATTAAATCCATTCCTGTTTCTTGTTGATAAATAGTAGGGAATACGAAGTCTTCTCCACATAATTTTATATTTATATTTTTAACTACCTTATTTATAGGTACTGATGTTTTATTTGCAATGAGAACAGTAAATTGACTTTCTGTATTGATCCAAAGTTCTTGTGGGAATATGTATTTACTTGCAACGCAAATACTTGCTCATGTATCTAAGTAAGAAAATAGGTGATATTTCTTATATCCTTTAAGCTTAATTTCCACTTTTATATAACTGCTATTTGCATTCGTTGAATTATTCAGAATCTGAGGTTTCATATTCAGAATCTGTTTCAGGTTCAGTATCTGTTTCAAGGTGATAAAGTTGTTCACAATCGCTTAAGTCATGTTCTTCAATTGGTTCTAGTTGTTGTAAATATATATATTCAAGTCGTTTTACCTTTTCTTTTCTTTCTTTATTAATTCTTTCTTTGTTTGGACATTTATTTGCGTAGTGTCCTTCTTCTTCACATAACCAACAAGTACATGATTTTTTGCCTGTAGGGCAATATTTTTCTTTTTTATAAGTATTCTTCTTATTATATTTTTTGAAATATCTCTTTCTATATTTTGGTTTTGTATATTTAGGTTTATAAGGGACTGGTTTAAATTTGTACTTTTTCCTATATCTTTTATATTTTTGTTTCTTATAGTGAGTTCTACTGACTTGACATCCGTATTTTCCTGGTATGTCTAATTGAGATCTGTCACAACAAATCCTATTATTTCCTATATAGTATTTTTGTTTGTACATTTTCCTTTGTGTACATATATCTCTTAAGAATATTTCTATAATTCTAATAACTCCTCCTAGAGTATCAGGTATATCAACTGGTTTTGATTTCCATAATTCTTTTATTTTATCTCCTGATGGTTTTGGTAATTTATTTAAAAACATATCTTTATAAGTGGGCATATTTGTTTCATTTAATTTATAGTAGTACTTTTCATATTCACATGCAAAAGTGCTGAAATAACACATGTCACATATGATCATGTTATCTAGATGCCATTTAGCCTGATTTTCTTCTGCTTTTCTTACTTCTTCTTGATGATTTACCTCTTCTCTTCCAATAAATTCAGCATAAATTAGTCTTATAAAATGTTTTAGTAAAATACTTCCTGTAGTAGCACCTGTTTCTATTACTTTTTTATTATCTTCTGTAAGTCCTTGATACCATCCTTTAACATTCACCTTCATTTCCTGAGTCGGTTTCATCTTGAATAATTCGTAAGCAACATTGTCGATAGATAGAAGCCTTAGGTTCAAGATTTCTTTTTTCTCGATCGGTAATTTAGGGATTATTTCATTGATGGCTGGATGAGTCCCAACCGGTCCAATTCTTATGATATGATATGGAGCGTAACTTTCTCCTTCATGAAAGTCTGGGAAGCTCGACTCGAACTTTAGGTATAGCTGCTTAGGTGTCTTTGTCTTTCTGACGAACATATTTATTGTGTTCTTGTAGGCAGCGTTGAAATGATCCAACTCAGCACAAGTGTTGCTCAGATAGATTGTATCAATCAATCCTTGACAGAATAATTCATATACGTTTGCCGGATGTGCTCCTGGATAAATGATCACTTTCAAAAGTCCATCGACGTCTCAATGTTAGGTGCAGCAAACACCCTTTGGCGTCCTCTGCGAGTCCATCGCTCACTAAACGAAACCCCACAACCTACCTACCCGGTCTCCCATCAATGGAAGGAGCTTCAGCTCTCTCTCTCAAATCGGCCTGGCCGACCTCGCTCTCAACATCCCCTAATATGGCTTCCTGATCTCCGTCTACAATCGCACATCCACAAAAGTCGATTTTGGGAACCCGGGCTTCCGAGTGTCAGATCCAGCTCTCTTTTCAATGGGGGCATTTTAGGAATTTCGAGTTTTCCTTAGAGCAAAACGGCGTCGTATTCGGCTGGCAGCAGGGATACGGTTCCGTTACAAACACCCAATACAAATATATGTATATATATATAGGGGAGCACTCCGTTGAGGTAGGTTGGTAGAATGAGGCAGTGAGGCACGACGTGAGCCAATCATTTTGATGAGATGGAATTGGAAAAGTAATTGTTGGAGGGAATTTATTAAGGGGTAATTTGGGGTTTTTGGAAAGTAATGATTTTGAAACAAATAAGAGAGAGAAATTGTATTTTAATCTAAAACAGAAAAGGGGAGAGAGAGGGAGCGACATATTGGCGATTTTAGGGTTTTAATCACCGGATGTGGGTTTTAATCGGCGGATGTGGGTGTAGTTTTTGGTCGCGATTCCGTTGCTCTGAAGGACTAGAGATTGAGTCGTAGCTTCATGAAACGGGTCAGATCTATTGTTTGTGGTAGCTTATTCCAGATTTTTTTTACAAATGATTCGGAGCAACGGTGAGGCACGAAAAGCTTCTTCCGATCTCAGTCTTTTTCATCATCGCGTCGCGCCATTGGACCTGGAATAAGCTAAAATTGGTTTATTGCTAGCTATGTTTCACCGAGTGTTTGGTCATCCACCGCATGTCGTCGCTCGGCTAGGTCCCAGGTGAGGAATGTTCGATCTGATTTAATATTAACTTGAATGTGTTGGGGTTCAATCGATGATCGAGTTTGCTGCTTTAATTAGAAGAGTTAACTTGATCGGGGAGCGATCAAAAAATTAAAGTGAAACAGGTCAAGGTTGTTTCAGTTGTGTTGTGAGCTGCTGCTGGTACTTTACATTTTAATGGCCGCAAATCCTTCCCAGTGAAAGATGTATGATTGAATGGGTGGCATTTGATAATTAATTTATAGTTGGGAATTCATTATTTGGAGATGGAAGTCGGAGAAGTGGATACAAGGCCGCAGTTCAAGTCTGTTGAGGTTGATGTCTCACTGTTTAGTATAGGTCCCTTCATTGAGAACCAAGTTGCCTCTGGAGATTCAGGGGGTGTCATGGATCGAGTAGTTTCTCAGGTTGTGATATTTTCTTAGAGCAAAGTTCATTGTTATTCTTCTGCTATCCCCACTTGACAGTTTTCTTCCTCATTATAGATGCTTGCAGAGATTGATGGGCTCAGTGATTCATCCCAGGTATATCATTCATATTTGGATTTGTTATAGTTGTGCTGCTTGTATATCAAATCATTTAAATTTAACAATTGCTTTGATTTCTTGACTACATTAGGACTTATTCATTATTGAAGCAAGTAACAGGCCTGACCTAATTGACCCAGCTTTGTTACGGCCTGGTAGATTTGACAAGCTGCTATATGTTGGAGTTAATTCTGAAGCTTCTTACAGGGAGCGGTTGGTTCTTCTCTTTGCCTTGATGTGTTTTCTTTCATCAGGCTTTTTTCATTTGCTTCATGATCATTTTATACTATCCTTTCACAGGATCCTTAAAGCACAAACATGCGATGTGTCGGATTCCTGTACTAACATATCACAACCCAGCCTAATATAATCAAGCTCTTCTGTTCCTCAACTACTAAGATTTGCGTTCATTTGTATTGCAGTGATGAGGACTAAAAGTATATAGTGAAAATAATAATGCCCTTGGAGCTCGACTCACTAGAGCTGGATGGATGGGGGTGTGTCTCAGCAATACATCTTCAGTCTGAAGGTAAGCAAACAGAACTACTGCTTCACCACTTACCTTTATCATCTATCATTTTTTGTGAGCTGTAATTTAGTTCAGGTGACTGAACTTTTCAGTTTTGAGGTTTGATCCTTTGTGAATTGTGCTGTGAAGGAATTTGGTTGTATGGATGTTCTGGTTTTTGTGTTGGTAATGAGGGGGGAACTGCAATCTTTTGAGTGTTGATTGTGTGATATGAATGTAGTTTTATTGTTTGCAGCGCTCGCCGGTTAAATCTGATTTTTTTGGGCAACTATTGTTCATATTTGTCTCTGTTTAAACATGAATTGGGGTCATTTAAGGAATGATGTCATGCAGGTGAAAGTAATGGATCGAGTGCACTTAGACACAATCTCAAAGAAAGCAACAAAGAAACATCTAGAGACAATGAAGAGCAAATACCATGTTCACCTACAAAATGAAGTTTCTTCCATCTAAATTCGTATCTAAAGAGCGCGCCACTTATTTTTTCCATACTTTCGAACTTGTATGTAATTCAAATTAACATTATGTTTGTCTTTGAAACAATTTTTTTTGTAATTTTTTTGTAATTTTTTTTGATAAAGAAATAAGGGTATAATGAAATAAAGAAATAAATTACAATTTATTATGAAATGAATGTGCAAATGTGTTATCAAAAAGGGTGTAATGCCATATAAAATAAGGGGTGTAATGCAATTTATTAAATAAAGGGTGTAATACAATTTATTAAATAAAGAGTGTAAAGCAATTTATTAAATAAAGAAATAAGGGTGTAATGAAATAAATTGCAATTTATCAAATTGCATTACAAAGGGTGTAACGCAATTTATTAAATAAATAAATAAGGGTGTAATGAAATAAAGGGTGTAATGCTATATGAAGTAAGAGTGTAATGACATGTGAAATAATGGTGTAATGTCATATGAAATAAGGGTGTAATGGCATATGAAATAAGGGTGTAATGGCATATGAAATAAGGGTGTAATGGAATATGAAATAAGGGTGTAATGGCATATGAAATAAAGGTGTAATGAAATATGAAATAAGGGTGTAATGAAATATGAAATAAGGGTGTAATGACATATGAAATAAGTGTGTAATGACATATGAAATAAGGGTGTAATGACATATGAAATAAGGGTGTAATGGCATATGAAATGAGGGTGTAATGACATGTCAAATAAGGGTGTAAAGGCATATAAAATAAGGGTGTAATGACATATGAAATAAGGGTGTAATGACATTTGAAATAAGGGTGTAATGACATATGAAATAAGAGTGTAATGGCATATGAAATAAGGGTGTAATGACATATGAAATAAGAGTGTAATGACATATGAAATAAGGGTGTAATGACATATGAAATAAGGGTGTAATGGCATATGAAATACGGGTGTAATGACATATGAAATAAGGGTGTAATGACATATGAAATAAAGGTGTAATGACATATGAAATAAGGGTGTAATGACATATGAAATAAGGGTGTAATGACATATGAAATAGGGGTGTAATGACATATGAAATAAGGGTGTAATGCCATATGAAATAAGGGTGTAATGATATATGAAATAAGGGCGTAATGTCATATTAAATAAGGGTGTAATGACATATGAAATAAGGGTGTAATGTCATATGAAATAAGGGTGTAATACCATATGAAATAAACAAATTTATTGCAATTTATTCTGAAACGAAGGTGCAGATAAGTTACCAACAAGGGTGTAATGACATATAAAATTAAGAAGATGATATCAATTTATTCTTAAACGACTGTGCAGATGTGTTACCAACAAGGGGTGTAATAACATATAAAATAAAGGAATTGATTACAATTTATTCTAAAACGAATGTGCAGATGTGTTACCAACAAGGGCGAAATGACATATAAAATTAAATAAAAGATTGGAATTTATTCTGAAACGAATGTGCAAATGTGTTATAAACAAAGGGTGTAATGAACTATCAAAATGAAAGTGCAGATGGGTGTGCATTCCAAAAACGAATGTGCAGATATGTTATCACCAAAAAGTGTATTGGCATATTTGAAACACACCAACTTAGCGCTCAAAACTTGATATGGAACGAAGGTGCACCAAGTAATATGGGATTACGTTGGGAAATACAATTTAAATGAGATTACAATAGGAAATCGCTAGTACAAAATCCATCAGGTAATAAGAAAAAAATTGAATATATGAAACCAAGTTGTGTTCACTACTTTGCACAATTGTAAAATGTAGAAAATGGTAATCAAAATTCTTACAAATTTGACAATTTGCGACTGTTCAATTTACCAAAAGATATTGCGTTACATGATAAGACCATATGATGAAACCATGATTTATCTATACATATGATGACCCATAAAATAGTCTCATCTAGTATACTCGATTTTCAAGCTCGGACAATTCCACCAACACAGCAAAACCTGAAAAATAAACCACAATACATAAGTGTTACCAACAAAAATTAAGGCTCGAATTTATACAAAAACAAAATTTATTGACAACCAAAATTAAGGCTCGACTCCGTAACAACAAATGGCATCTATCAATCCTAAGCCCCAAACCACCACACTATTTTCAACAACATCAAATAAACTATGAAACCAACACCTCTGAAAAATGCTTAATATCATTCTAATTCAATCTGCAAACCCAACCAACAATCAAACCACACACCAAAAGCTTGATGAAACTACTCATCCAATAATTTTTCTCCACGACTACACTGTTTCTTAATAAGCATTTTATTAATGAGGTAAAGAACACTCAAATTTGATGCACCAGCAATCTAACTCCACCAGAGACCTCCAAAATACCCATAACCTCATTCATGATCCAACTGTCGCTTAGTAGCAATAATCCACAAATTTCCAACCACAAAGATTTCACACCTTTACTTCTAAACATTTAACTTCATGACCGACTCTATAAGAACCCAAATTATAACAAACCAAATCATTTTAGCAAATAGGATGAATACCAGCATAAAGAAAGAATTAGGCACTGTGTAAGCCAGGCTCCAGCTATTATCACAACCGTCATCGCCCATCTTCAGTCACCGCATCCTGAGATTTTTGAAAGCCTGCACCAGCTACATTTACATCTTCGCTGACACCGGCCTCGAAACCCTGTCGTCCCTCACTTCCTGCACAAAAACAAATCGAACATCAAAGTTCTAAACTTTTAACACCAAAACTTTCAACCAAAAAAGTCTCAAATAAAGAAACAACTAGAAACAGATAAAAGAGGTTTTTAAATCTTTCCTTGCCTAAAATCTGAAGAACAAGAAAAATCTATGAAATTCTCAATTTCATAAACTAGGGTACAATCACAGGTTAATATTGTGATAAGAGTTTTCTCAGCTATAGCCTAGCTTTTCTAAGCCAGACAGTCCAATTCAATCTCGACCAATGGCTACTAGTCATCACAAAAATTTCCAATCAAAATCAATTAAATTCAAATCAGTCAAACCCTAAATGAAATATGTGATCTTCTAACCCACAACAATCACCAAATCACACGCACTGAAATTACTTAGTTCCACACCAACGCAACAAATTACTTACTTCCACTCATCATCCATCCACTGAAATTTCAACAAATTGCCAATACAACAAAAACCCAGGTCAAATAACCGATCAAATAGTCCATTCCATCATCAATTTTCGGATCAACTTCGTTACCGTCTCTGGGCCACTTCAACAGTCGTGGCGCGAGCTTGTTCGGAAGCTAGCCGTTCTTCCTCCAATCGCTGCTCCATGCGGCTCCACCGTCGAAGCAACCCACCATCGAAGTACTTGCGAAAACCAAACATCACAAAAGAAACCAACATCGAAACCCTTCAGCCTGGGAGACGTTGTGTTTTAGATCTGGGAGCGGATGAAAGAGAGATGAGATGATGGCGAGCTGTTGCGAGTTTAGCCAAATCCAAATCTGTTTAGCCGAATTCGGATCTTCGCCCGTAAAGTCGTCATCTCTTCAAATCGCCGTCGTCGTTAGCCCAGTCTATGGACTCGCCGATGAGAATGAGTTGACTCGATTTTCACGAAGAGAGATATTGCAATTTGCAATAGTGTACGAGGGTGATGAGAGAGACGATATGAAAATGTCTAATTTGCCCTTCTACTCAAAATATGACTTAATTTTATTTAAACTGAAAATAAAAAAAGGAAAAGTTAGTGGGCTAGCTGTCAACATATGAGTGCATGATCAAAATGAGTGAAAGGATGAGATGGTGCCTCATAGTCTCATTCTAATTTGGCTGCCTCATTTGAACGCTCCTATATATATATAGAGGAGCGTTCAAATGAGGATCGCTACAGTAATGTGAGGCACGTGAGGCACGATCTCAACCACACATCTAACCCCCCCCCCCCCCTTGCATTTGTGGCGCGACACGTGTCCAAATAGTAAAACCCACTAACTTTTGAAAAGTCAACAATTGCGGCTGTGCCACGTGGCTTCGCCACGTGCGTCCGATCAACTCCACAGACGGCCGAGATCGTGCCTCACTGCCTCATTCTTACAACTCTGCTACCACAAATGCACGGGGGGTTAGATGTGTGGTTGAGATCGTGCCTCACGTGCCTCACATTACTGTAGCGATCCTCATTTGAATGCTCCTCTATATATATTATATATATATAGATGCGCTCAAATGAGAACACTCTCTTAGGCTAAGAACATGAGAATCATTCTCAGCCACTCATTTGGTTGAAATGAGTGGTCCAAAATGCACCACGTCATCTACTATGCACTTTCTGCTTTATACTATGCACTTTCTGCTTTTACTATTTGCACTTTTGTCTTTTACCTATAAGACAAAAGTGCAGAATCAATCTACACCCTTAGATCATTTGATCCAAAAGTGCAAAATGGTTCTCATGTTCTTAGCCTAAGAAGAGTTCTCATTTGAGCGCGCCCCTATATATATATAGATGCGCTCAAATGAGAACACCCTCTTAGGCTAAGAACATGAGAATCATTCTCAGCCACTCATTTTGTTGAAATGAGTGGTCTAAAATGCACCACGTCATCTACTATGCACTTTCTGCTTTTTACTGTGCACTTTCTGCTTTTACTATTTACACTTTTGTCTTATAGGTAAAAGACAAAAGTGCAGAATAGTAAAAGCAGAAAGTGCATAGTAAAAAGCAGAAAGTGCATAGTAGATGATGTGGTGCATTTTGGACCACTCATTTCAACAAAATGAGTGGCTGAGAATGATTCTCATGTTCTTAGCCTAAGAGGGTGTTCTCATTTGAGCGCATCTATATATATATATAGGGGAGCACTCCGTTGAGGCAGGTTGGTAGGATAGTACCGTGAGGCAGGCTGTGAGCCAATCAAAATGGTGAGGTGGAATTGGAAAAGTAATTGTTGGTGGGTATTTATGGGGGGGGTATTTTGGGGTTTTGACAAAAACATGTTTTTTGCACACCTGTTTCAGAGGAGAGAGGGAAAAACATTTTATATTTTAAACAAAAACACCAAACAGGAGAGAGAGATGTTTGTTTGTCGAAAGGGGTTTTTTGATTTCATTCAAATTTGCGGACGACGGGTGTTGAATCGAAGGGTGTCGACGGACGAAGGGTGTTGAAGCGCATTGACGGTGAAGTTTTAGGGAGGTAGACGAGGGAAGGGTGACGGACGAAAGGTGTTCGAACAGATTGCCGGTGAGCTATTTTGTGAAACCCTAAAATAGCATTTGACGATTGATTATTGGATTGCTGTTGATTTTCGATTTAGGTTTGCTGTTGATTTTTGATTTAGGTTTGCTGTTGAGTTCGGCTCCAACAATTTCCGATTTTGATTTAGGTTTCGATTTCTTTTGATCAGTGGTTCTGGTGCTCTGATCGGGACACTCGTTGTGGTCATGTCTGTGAAATTTAGTTTGGACTTTGTTTTGTGCCTTGGTGACTGATTGTTTGAAAACACTGGTGTTCTTTACAGGAGCGTTGCGGATGAGAAAGCAATGATTTTGAATTTTGATGTTGGAATGATGTGAAATTGTGATGTGTTGATTGAGTTGTTGTTTTTGCAAATGGAGGAGACGAGGCTGCTGCTGCTGGTATTTTTCTAACATTGTTTCTGTTAGTGGAGTGTTATTTGATTTTACTTGTGAGATATGGTTGTGTTTGCTTGGATATCAGCTCGGGACTGATCAAATCTAATTATGTTTGTGCATATTGAAAACTCTATTTGTTCCAAGTCAGAATCTTTCATAGGAATTATGTTTTATGCTCGAGATGAGAATTGAGATAGATACCAGTCGATGTCGAGCTTTGAAGCTTTTGTCCAAGACTGTGTTTCCGAGCAGGAGCTCCTTAGTGTTATTTGTTTTTGGTTTGTTGTTTAATGGTTTATGTTAATCACTATACTGTGCCGGGAAGATTCTTTTTGTTTCGTGATTAATTGTGTGCGTCAGTTGATGTTTTTCTAATGGAAGCTAAGAATATTCGATGATTCTTATTCTGCCTAATAATTTTGCATTTATATTACCTTGCAGCGTCTAACAACGTGTAGCGAAGGCACTAGCCCTGCTGCAGCTTTTGAGTTTGATTCTGTTTTCAGTGTCTACTAGAAGAGCTTGCTGAGGTTCATCTGCTTATGCGCAACAGAAGTTTTTATTTTTTGAGTGATATTGTTTTAGGCTACAACTGCTAGTGTGCAAGTTAACTTCATATCAATCTTTTTTCATCATTTTTCCATCCATGCAGAATGGGATGCTTCTAACTAACCTGACGTTCCTTCTTTACAGGAAGAGTATGAACCTAAAGACAAGCTGAGGACGCTAATTTGCGCACACTCGTATCACCGTGATTGCATCCAGCAGTGGCTCAGTCATAAGAAAACATGTCCCGTATGCAAGTCTGAAGTCGTAGCTCGACGATGAATAGCCTCGGGCACTGATTAATTTCCTACCCACAATTGATTGTACAGGGCTATCTTCCTTAAATCTTCTTCATTTGCTGATATCAAGGTAGCTTGTGGATATCTGATTCATTTGGAGGACAAGAAAATTAGGAGAATGAAATTGTTAGTTGGTTGATTTGGAAAATGTTAAATTACTTTGTACATAAACAAAGTGGTGGAACATCATTTCACCCAACCTTTCACTTTTTTATGGAAAGTCATCTTCATGTGTCCCAAAGCATTTATGTGTAAAGTTAACTACAAATTTAAAGGCTATTGTTCAGTCAAAATCTCCGGTTAGTTTCGGGCTTCAATTCGAATTAAAAATTACTCTTAATTTTGAAACATTACTAACCATCTGTTTGGATCATGTAAAACGTGATGGACATAAAGTGGAATGGAAAATGAAGTGGAAAATCATTTTTCCATAGAATGGAAAATGTCAAAGAAAATGTCAAAGAAATGTCATATGAAATAAGGGTGTAATATCATATGAAATAAGGGTGTAATGCCATATGAAATAAGTGTGTAATGACATATGAAATAAGGGTGTAATGCCATATGAAATAAGGGTGTACTGGCATATGAAATAAGGGTGTAATGACATATGAAATAAGGGTGTAATGGAGTATGAAATAAGGGTGTAATGGCATATGAAATAAGGGTGTAATGCCATATGAAATAAGAGTGTAATGCCATATGAAATAAGGGTGTAATGGAATATGAAATAAGGGTGTAATAACATATGAAATAAGGGTGTAATGACATATGAAATAAGGGTGTATTGGAATATGAAATAAGGGTGTAATGTCATATGAAATAAGGGTGTATTGGACTATGAAATAAGGATGTAATGACATATGAAATAAGGGTGTAATGCCATAAGAAATAACGGTGTAATGGAATATGAAATAAGGGTGTAATGACATATGAAATAAGGGTGTAATGACATATGAAATAAAGGTGTAATGACATATGAAATAAGGGTGTAATAACATATGAAATAAGGGTGTAATGACATATGAAATAAGGGTGTAATGCATATGAAATAAAGGTGTAATGACATATAAAATAAGGGTGTAATGGAGAAACAATGGGGTAATGACTTGTGAAATAAGGGGGTAATGACTTATGAAATAAGGGGGTAATGACATATGAAATAAGGGGGTAATGACTTATGAAATAAGGGGGTAATGCTTATGACATAACGGTGTAATGACTTATAAAATAACGGTGTAATGAAGAAATAAGGGGGTAATGACTTATGAAACAAGGGGTAATGACATATGAAATAAGGGGGTAATGACTTATGAAATAAGAGGGTAATGGCTTATGAAATAAGAGCGTAATGACTTATGAAATAAGGGGGTAATCAGGGGGTACTGACACATGAAATAAGGGTGTACTGACATATGAAATAAGGGTGTAATGTCATATGAAATAAGGGTGTAATGGCATATGAAATAAGGGTGTAATAGAATATGAAATAAGGGTGTAATGACATGTGAAATAAGGGTGTAATGTCATATGAAATAAGGGTGTAATGCCATATGAAATAAAGGGTGTAATAGCATATGAAATAAGGGTGTAATAGCATATGAAATAAGGGTGTACTGGAGTATGAAATAAGGGTGTAATGGCATATGAAATAAGGGTGTAATGCCATATGAAATAAGGGTGTAATGCCATATGAAATAAGGGTGTAATGGAATATGAAATAAGGGTGTAATAACATATGAAATAAGGGTGTAATGACATATGAAATAAGGGTGTATTGGAATATGAAATAAGGGTGTAATGTCATATGAAATAAGGGTGTATTGGAATATGAAATAAGGATGTAATGACATATGAAATAAGGGTGTAATGCCATAAGAAATAAGGGTGTAATGGAATATGAAATAAGGGTGTAATGCCATATGAAATAAGGGTGTAATAGCATATGAAATAAGGGTGTAATAACATATGAAATAAGGGTGTACTGACATATGATATAAGTTTATACTCGCATATGAAATAAGGGTGTAATGACATATGAAATAAGGGTGTACTAGCATATGAAATAAGGGTGTAATGACATATGAAATAAGGGTGTAATGACATATGAAATAAGAGTGTACTGGCATATGAAATAAGGGTGTAACAGCATATGAAATAAGGGTGTACTGGCATATGAAATAAGGGTGTACTGGCATATGAAATAAGGGTGTAACAACATATGAAATAAGGCATATGAAATAAGAGTGTAACAGCATATGAAATAAGGGTGTACTGACATATGAAATAAGGGTGTACTGACATATAAAATAAGGGTGTAATGACATATGAAATAAGGGTGTAATGAATGTGTAAATGTGTTATCAACAAGGGTGTAATGATATATCAAAATTAGAAATTGATTGCAATTTATTTTGAAATGATTATACATGTGTTATCAACAAGGGGTAATGACATATCAAATAAAAAAATTGACTACTAAAGTAGACCATCTGATCTGATGAGACCATGCTTTATCTATACATATGATGACCACTAAAGTAGTCTCATCTCAACAGACTCGGTCTTCAAGCTCGGCCAATTCCATCAACATAGCACTCTTAAATGCTGATGCACCAACACAGCACCACTAAAGTAGTCTCATCTCAACAGAATAATGTCCGCAGCTACCCTCAAATGCTTCAAGATGTTAGTCCTCCAAAAACAGAGCATTGCAGTAATTAACCGATAGGGCCTAAGCAACACAAAGGCAATATCAAATTAATAAAACCATCAAAACCCACACATTGAAGATAACACTGAATTCAAATTAATAAAACCATCAAAATGAAATAAAATGAAAAAGGCAGTGTGAAGAACTAACCCACACAAGCACCAAGAATGAAAACTCAAAACGAAATGTGCGTCTATTTCCCCTCTTCCCTCGCTGCATACTTGTTGATCTATAAAATCAAATATAATTTTACAATCCAAGAAATAATTGGCATCAAATCAAACAGAAAATAAATAAACACCACTCATATAGCTCACACAGAAAAAAGACAACAACAAATAAATAATCTTTACAACCCTTTTGCAAATCATCATCATGAGAAGTCGGTTGCGCCAACAGCCACTGGTAAGGGGAGATTTGCAAGTAAATATTTCAACTTTAGGGTTATGAAAGCTTGCTTACGTTATCAGATATCCAAACTCATATCCACAACAAATTTCAAAGACAAACATATAATCAAAAGAAGCCTAATTTATTTGTATATCTGTTCTTGGCACATTAGTATAAACCTGCCATCCTGCAAGGCATCAAATGAATGAATTGATAAGTACCTGATCACCTGGCTAGTTCGGGCCTGGAGGGTCGAATCAAACTTCTGCAACTCCGAGTCTATTTCACAGGCAGCTTCATATGAGGCAATAGCAATAGACGAGCTCGTTTCGGAGGGTTTCTTACTCAGCTGACCACCCATTGATTCAGCCTAAATCTATAACAACAAAACCACCAATTCAGTTCATAACCATGTAAATCACTGATTTCTAATCTACCAAAGCCGCCCCAAATGAGAAAAAGCATCGACATGTATACCCAGATCCACCAAATTCCAAAACACACGCAATAAAAACAAAATCAAATACAACAAAAATCTCACACTAATAATAGTCTATCAATTCAACCTAACATGCCTTCCATTGCACACTAAATCACCTAATAATGACCACTCAGATTTTCAAGAAGCGTCAGCTTACAGAAATCCCTAAGATACGACCAAACCATAATAAATTATAAAACACACACATCAACATAGAACAGTAAGGTATAGAAAATCAAACAGAAAAATACCTAATTCTGGAGCTATCACAATCAATAGAGCCTCAGGAGAAACCCCGACACTTAAACCCAACCAGCTAACAAGATCTGAAACAGCAATGGCGGAAAGTGATGCAAGGTGTTCAACAAAATGTCACAAAGAACATCAAACTTTGACACAAAACTAAACTCATTCCGAGTACTAGATAGCAGGTTACACTTTTGATTACAACTGCCGCCGCTACAAAGACTAACAGCCGCAACCGCACCAGGTCGATCGACACAGTTGGTTCGGCCGCCGTCGACGGTTGGTTCATCGGCATCAAACTCAGCAGGCACCAGCGGATCCACTCATCAAACTCATCCTCACAGCCGTCGCCAGACACGGTGGAGATTTTTGAGAATAGAAATGAGAAGAGAAGAGAAGTGCTGGGTTTCTGATGAGAGAGGAAGAGAAGTCGTGATTTGGCTGAGGAGAGGAGGAAAAGTAAATGTCTGTTTTGCCCTTAAGGAAAAAGTTTTAATTAATTTGTAAAAGAATAAGATATAAAATAGAGAAAAGTAAGTGGGGTTAGTGGGGCAAGTGTCATGTTTCTATTGGATGAATGAAGATGATGTTGTCAAAATGAGTGGCTGAGAAGCTGCCTCACGGTACCATTCTTATTTGGCTACCTCATTTGAACGCTCCTATATATATATATAGAGGAGCGTTCAAATGAGGCAGCAAAATTAGAATGAGACTGTGAGGCACGATCTCGTGCGTCCATCAACCCCCCCCCCCCCCCCCCCCCGTGCATTGTGGGCGCGACACGTGTCCAAATAGTAAACCCACTAACTTTTGAAAAGTCAACAATTGCGGCTTGCCACGTGGCGATCCGATCAAAACCACAGATGGTCGAGATCGTGCCTCACTGCCTCATTCTACCAAACTGCCTCAACCGAGTGATCCCCTATATATATATATAGATGGACGTTCAAATGTTATACCTTCAGCCAATCAGATTGCGCCACGTAAGCCACTATTCATGGCACATGCAAGTCACATGTCCACTACCCCCATGCTTTTGAGGTGGCTTGATTTGAGTCATTTGATCAACCTTGATCAATGACTCAAAATGGTGTAACAAGTAACACTATAAGGGGGTATAACACTTGAACACTCCCCTATATATATATATATATATATATATATAGAGGAGTGTTCAAATGAGGACACTCAAATTTGGTGAGGACGTAGGGACTAATCTCAGCCATTGGATCATCATCCATCTAACCCCCCCTGTTTTGTGGGTGCGCCACGTGTCCAAATAGTAAACCCCACTAACTTTTGAAAAGTCAACAATTGCGGCTGGACACTATTTGCGCCACGTGGCGCGCCCTGATTGGTCGTCCTCACGTCCTCATAGTTAGAGGCGTCCTCAATAGAACGCCCCCCTATATATATATATATATATATAGGGGGGCGTTCTATTGAGGACGCCTCTAACTATGAGGACGTGAGGACAACCAACCAGGGCGCGCCACGTGTGCAGAATAGTAAAACCCACTAATTTTTGCTTTTGCAAAAAGTAGTGGGTTTTACTATTTGGACACGTGGCGCGCCCACAATGCACGGGGGGTTAGATGGATGATGATCCAACGGCTGAGATTAGTCCCTACGTCCTCACCATATTTGAGTGTCCTCAAATGAACACTCCTCTATATATATATATATATATATATAGGAGCGCTCAAATGTTATGGCCTTCTTAATGTGTTATGTGTTACTTCAATCTCAACCTTTAGATCAAATGATCTAAAGGTGCAAAATAAAGTCAAAGTGCAAAATAAAAGTCAAAAAGAGACAAAGTTGTTTGTCATTTTGCACTTTTGTCTTTTACCTAAAAGACGAAAGTGCAAGATGTAATCTGGACCATTAGATTCAAATGATCTAAAGGTGCACAATAGAGTAACACATAACACTTTAACAACCCATAACATTTGAGCGCGCCCCTATATATATATATATATATATATATATATATATATATATATATATATATATATATATATTTTATGACAAATCTACTGACCGAGATCTTTTCGTATTTTGATCCGAGAATGGTACGTTTTCGATTCCCAGAAGAGCCATTGGTCATAACGGTTTCCGGTGCGCCATTGCCACTTCGACTTCTGCTGTACGCACGGACGGCTCTTTATGGCATTTCCATTCAAGAGGTTAAAAATTTATTTCATTTTCTGCTGAAAATTGTGACTGAGACTATCACAAAACTGTATTATTGGAGATACTGAAATATTAGGTACAAGGATGTGCGCAGGATCATACCGAAAATAGCATTGAAAGAATCTGGGTATTCAGAAACAGAATATATCAAATTACTCACTGTCCATATACATGTATTAATTATTTGATGATCTTTTTCCATATTCACATAATCTCATATGTCCCAGTGAGTTTGATCTTTTTCCTAAATTAACTCTCTACAGCTGACTGACTGTATCATCACTTTCATTTGCTAATTATATACCACTACTATTCCAATATATATATATATATAGGGGCGCGCTCAAATGTTATGGGTTGTTAAAGTGTTATGTGTTACTCTATTGTGCACCTTTAGATCATTTGAATCTAATGGTCCAGATTACATCTTGCACTTTCGTCTTTTAGGTAAAAGACAAAAGTGCAAAATGACAAACAATTTTGTCTCTTTTTGACTTTTATTTTGCACTTTGACTTTATTTTGCACCTTTAGATCATTTGATCTAAAGGTTGAGATTGAAGTAACACATAACACATTAAGAAGGCCATAACATATATATGGAGGAGTGCTCAAATGAGAACTACCTCTTACACAAAGAACATGAGAACTCATAAGAACCATTGATGGGCTTTGATCCATTCTCTCCCCGTTATTCCACGTGTCCCACTCAAATTGATTTTATTTTGTTATTTTTGTTTAATCAATTGAATTGAAAAGGGTACTTTAGTCCATTCCCTCCTCTTTGGCCATCTGTATTCTGTTCTCTCTCGTCTAAAGGTGGAGACGATTTGAATCGATAACGGCGACGCTGAGGATGGCGAAGACGGCAGCGGGGTTAAAAGCAAAGCTGCTTATGGCTGGTTGAGTCCTAGGGTTTCGTTAAGTCGAGATGATGATGCGAATTCGGTTGATGGAAAAGGTGCTGCTGCGGCTAAGGGGAGAAAAGATGTCGGTTGATTCGAATCGATTCTCCAGCTCATCTAACTGCGTCGATGTCGAGGATTGAGAAGATTCCAGTGCCGGTAAGCTCCTCTGATTCCGTTTCAGTTGCCGATGATCGACGTTTTTTTGTTGCTAATTAGAGTTTTACTGAACCGAGCCCTAGCTGAGCTAATTCATATGATTTGAGAAATTGGGGTTTCTTGTTTGTTTTCTCTTTTTCTAATTGATTATATCTATGATTTTGTTGAGAGGTCAATTTGTGAGTGAAGAATTTGAGCCCTAATTGAGCAAATTAATATGATTTGAAACTGGGAGTTTTTTTTTTGCTTAATGATTTTATTGATGAGTTTGTTGAGAAATAAATTTGTGAGCGAAGCATTTGATATTTCAGAATATGTTGCATTTTCTTGTGTTTGAATTTTAACAGTGTTGTGGCTAGCTCAGTGATGTGTTGTTTTGTTTGTGGGATGGTTCCTCGGACCAATATATTATGAGTAGTTGCGTGAAGCCATTGGTGGCAGGTGAAAAGCAGCAAGAGTCCAGTTGTTCTTCCGTTGCAGGCGTTCCTCAACTTCGTTCTCTCCGGCAGAACATCGTTGTCAATAGACGCTGTAAGCGAGAAGGAGAATGAGGCGAGCAAGGGTGGGAAGTAGAAGTTCGCTGGTGACGATGTAACGATGCTGTTTGTTTCGATGAGGGTGTAGCTTTTGTGATGTTGGTTGACGAGGGAGATTTTCATTTAGTTGATCAAGAACAAGATGCGACGCAAGGAGCCTAATGTGTTCGATGAGGTTGATCCGGTAGGTCGAGATTCGATCTGTGAGGTTTGTAACTTGTTTTATTTCTGATTTTTGTTCTTAGTCTTAATGGCTTTTACTTGTGTGGATCTGGTAGGTCGAGATTCGATCTAAATCTTCTTTGATATAGTTTTCGAATTTGGATTTCGAGTTGCTACATAGTGATTTTAAAGTTTCTATCTTTGTGAGTGATCCTATGTGTTGGGTTGGTGGGCAAATTTAATTTGTGAATGACATCTAATATGTTTGAATGACATCCTATGATGTTTGAAGCTTCAGTTGAATTGAGGAGCAAAGAGTTTGCCAGTGTAGTGTGATTGTTAACTGGATAATACTTGGTTTGATGTTGGTATATCAGCATCAGGACTTTTTCTTACTTGTATTAGCAGATGCTTGAGGGAAACATTATGTGTATGTGAATTACATAATTTTGTAATACTATGCTACACTAAGATGTGTAAAATGCCATCTATGGGTTTTTAATATTTTGTATTTTGTTGGTGTAGGACGTCGTCGGAACCTTGAGGCGTAAAGTCGTTGATGCTGGAGCACTGTGCAGTGGCCGCGGTGGGGATGATGATGTGTCTCGGCTCGTCTGGTGATTGTGCCATCATTGTAGTCCCAACTGCCAGGAGAAATATTGTACAAGGATTGCATATACTTCATTTTGTGATGATTAGAATTTGCATTGTCTGTAACATTCTATTCATGTGTTAAACTTGTATGTAATAACAATTTACTTCAGCCTGTAGTGTTTGTACAGTAGAGTTAAACTTTCAACAATTTACTCACGTCGCCATGTTGTGGTAGTGCAATGCATGGTATGGATCAAAAGTGATGGTCACTTTGGCTCAGATATACTTACTCGGAAATGTTGGGAAGATTTTTTTATTGAAATGTATTTTATATGACTTTTTATGTGACGACAATTGTACATTATTTAAAAGGATTAATGTTGTCGCTTATCAATTTTGTTTCTTCTACCTTGCATTTGAAATCAATGCCAATCTGTTCAGGTTGCACTTATTCTCTCATAGTCGTTTTATTTTGCAACCAGTTTGCACAAAGTCTGCACTCCCTCAACAACATTTTTCGGTTACAGCCTGCACTCCCTCAACAGCATTATCAGCTCTAAACCGCACTCTCTCAACATCATTATCAGCTTCAGACTGCACTTCCTCAACATCATTTTCAGCTCCAGACTGCACTCCTTCAACAACATTTGTAGTTCTAGACTGCACTCCCTCAACATTATTTTTCAGTTACAGTCTGCACTCCCTCAACAGCATTATCAGCTCTAAACTGCACTCCCTCAACATCATTATCAGCTCCAGACTGCACTTCCTCAACATCAATTTCAGCTCCAGACTGCACTCCTTCAACAACATTATCAGCTCCAGAATGCACTCCATCAACATTGTTTTCAGTTCCAGACTGCACTTCTGTTGTGGGAGTGCAGTCTGAAACTGAAAACGATGTTGAGGGAGTGCATTCTAGAGCTGATAATGCTGTTGAAGGAGTGCGTCTGGAGCTGAAAATGATGTTGAGGAAGTGCAGTCTGGAGCTGCAAATGATGTTGAGGGAGTGCAGTTTAGAGCTGATAATGCTGTTGAGGGAGTGCAGGCTGTAACTGAAAAATGATGTTGAGGGAGTGCAGTCTGGAACTACAAATGCTATTGAAGGAGTGCAGTCTGGAGCTGAAAATGATGTTGAGGAAGTGCAGTCCACACCTAGCATCAATTGTTTCCATCTTGAACTTAAAATCACTGCCAACCAAAATAAAACGAGCGTGAGAGTATAAGTGCAAATTGAACATGTTGGCAGTGATTCTAGGTGCAAGGTCTAAACAATTGAATTTGTAAGATGTCTCAAATTTTAAAATTTGACTTATCATCCCTTCAATACCCATATATATGCTTCAGATTGCATTTACTTTTTATATCTAAAACACCTTCCCATTTTTACATGTTGCTAAAGCCTGTTTGTTCTGCAGTTAGGCTGCAAATACAGACCAACACCCATTTTTACACCCCCTATATACATCAAAACCTAACTTAGCTGCCCATACACGCCACTGTCAAATTTTACATAAAAAGCTAACTTTAGCAAATAAGTTTACAACAAAATTTACAATTAACAAATGAGTTTACAACAAAATTTACAACTTTGCACTTGAGGACACCAATGAGTTTAAAAGCAAACAATTAACAAAACAAATGAGTTAACACAAATAGGTTCAAAACCAAACACCTAACTCTGAAATTTACAATTTGCATTCAATTCTTCTTGCAGCCTTCCATCATCAGTGGCATGGCCAATGCCCTTCCATCATGTCCCATACTTAGCACATCACCTGCACAAAAGAGTTCTATTCAAAAAAATTTATCAACTAAAACAAAAATACTCAAACACAAAAATCTCAAACACATAATATGTTTAGCCTGCAAGTACAGACCAACACCTTTTTTAACACCCCTATATACATCAAAACCTAACTTAGCTGCCCTTACATGCCACTGTCTAATTTTACATCAAAAAAGCTAACTTAGCTACTCTTACACCCCTATATACATCAAAAGCTAACTTATAGCTTCTAGAGTTTATTTATGCCTCAAAACTGAAGCTCATATCTACAACCAGTGCAACTATAGAACTCCACACACTTCATATTTTCTCCAAGACTTTTGTTCAAGCTGAGCAGCCACAGCCACATCCAATGCAACTATGATGGATGAATATGAACACAAACAGACCATGATCAGAAAATCACCTTTGGCCTTTACTAAGAACTCATGTGGCTGCTAATATAATCAGAACCAAAACTGTCAAGCACGTCGTAATTCGTAGGCCAACATAAGCATCATCATCCTGCACCACAAACATATTTCCTGAGCTAAGACGCTGATCATTGTTATCGCTATCGATAAAAAGTGGATTCGCCAATCTTGAGCTTCTTGTCACTACGAGACATCAAATCTCAATTGATCAAGACAAGTTCAAAAGACAACTGCAACAGTTCACAGATTCACTAAAAATCCAAATAGAAAAGCAATATTGATACTAACATCAACTAACAGATAGCAGCAGCGAAATGATGATTGAATATTGAATCAATCGAGAAATGGGAGGACGAAGATGGATGCGGGTAAGAATCCAACCCTGTTGGCCCTTCCTTCACCCTTTCAATCTCAGATTGCACCTCTAAAAAGCTTTACACGGAAATCCAACACCTATTTCAATAAAAGAACCACAATCAGGGCAATTTCAGCTAAATATACCCTCATATTTCAGAACCACAATCTGCACTATTGTATATGCATGTTTCACCTCAATATCTGCACTTTTGTGATATCAACAATCGAAAACCTAACCTATTTGACAGACAAAATCGAAAACCTAACCTATTTGACAGCAACAATCGAAATCCAACAACAATCGAAATTGAAATTGAAATCGAACACCGAAAACCTAACCAGAAAGAAGCGTCGACGTCGCAACTTCCACATCCAATCCAACACCGGAATTGAAATCGCCGGCAAACATGACGTCGACGTCGCAACGATCGAGATAGACACGCGGAAGATGCGTCGATCGTTGGTGGATCTGGACGGGCAAACGCAGAAAATCGCGTTGATCGTTGCTTCGTCGCCGATCGTTTCTGGATCGTTGCTTCGTCGTCGATCGTTGCTGGATTCAATTGAAGAGAGAGAGAGAGTCTCTGACACGAGATAAGCCTGGGAGGCCAAAATTTACTCTCCCTGAAATGCCCCCAGCCACTCACAATATTGCCCAGTCAGCTGCCACATCATCTCACATGCGGGTGGTTGTGGATGGTTAGATGCAACTTGATGAGTGGCTGGCATGAGTTCTCATGTTCTTTGTGTAAGACTAGTTCTCATTTGAGCGCGCCTCTATATATATGTATATATACAGAGCGAGGAGTGTTCAAATGAGGACACTCAAATTTGGTGAGGACGTAGGGACTAATCTCAGCCATTGGATCATCATCCATCTAACCCCCTGTTTTGTGGGTGCGCCACGTGTCCAAATAGTAAACCCCACTAACTTTTGAAAAGTCAACAATTGCGGCTGGACACTATTTGCGCCACGTGGCGCGCCCTGATTGGTCGTCCTCACGTCCTCATAGTTAGAGGCGTCCTCAATAGAACGCCCCCCTATACAGAGCAGCTCTCTATATGAACATATTTATACATTTCTGAGATTTGATTCTTCAAGTTTCAGAAAAGATGGGCTGCTATGTTCTGTCTGTTGCTGCAATCATTTGTCTTGTACAGACTTCAGTACTCGCCACCCAAAAGGTAAACTTTGTAGTTTTTGGTTTTATGGAATGTTAAAATTTTCTGATTGTGTGTTCCAGGATAATTGATTTGTTGCAAACTATGGTTTCAGTCTTATATTGTGTACATGGGATCACACTCGCATGGCTTGAGCCCTACAGCGGAAGATGCTGAGATTGCAACTCAGTCACATTATAATTTGTTGGGGTCTGTTTTGGGCAGGTCTGATCAAATTCGATAAGCTTAGTTTTAATTAATTTACAAATTTCAACATTATTAGCGCTGATCTGGGTTGCTTTACAGTACTGAGAAGGCACAAGAAGCCATACTATACAGTTACAACAAATACATTAATGGCTTCGCCGCGGTGCTCAACGAAGAAGAAGCTGAGAGAATCAAGAGTAGGAAAATTTAATACTCAACGTGTCATTTTCGTTTGTTACCTTCTGTAGCTTCTGATTATATGTGCCTGCTCTGTGTAAACCCAGATTCTCCCGGTGTGGTCTCTGTTTTTTAAAACAAAAGAGTAAAACTTCAGACAACACGATCCTGGGAATTTATGGGATTGGAAAAGAATGGCGTCCCTACCAAACATTATCTATGGAAGAAATCAAAATATGGGAAAGATACCATCATTGCCACCCTCGACACAGGTTAGAGTCAATATCTAATATGACATTTAAACATGCACCCTAGCAGTTTCTAATTTCTATAACATTGTTTTGTGGCTTTAACTTAGGTGTCTGGCCGGAATCTGAAAGCTTCAATGATAAAGGGCTCGGACCTATTCCATCAAGATGGAAGGGAGCTTGTGTTGATGGATCACCGAATAAAGTGAAGTGCAATAAGAAGCTAATTGGTGCAAGATACTTCTACATGGGAATTGGGATATGCACGTGAGACCGGCCTAAAACTGAACTCTTCCTACCATTCTGCACGAGACACCGAGGGACATGGCACGCATACCCTCTCAACAGCTGGAGGCAGCTTTGGGGTTGGGGCCAGCATCCTCGGAAATGAATATGGGACGGCGAAAGGAGGGTCTCCCCATGCCCGCATTGCAGCATACAAAGTTTGTTGGCAGCCGGTTAACAACATAGAGTGTGTAACGTCTGACATAATGGCTGGTTTTGAGGCTGCTATTGCTGACGGGGTAGATGTTTTTTCGGTGTCGCTTGGTGGCGGTGCTGCGGACTACATTGCGGATGGTTTAGCTATTGGGGCTTTCCATGCAGTGCAACATGGCATTCCGGTTGTGGCAGCTGCAGGCAACTCGGGGCCTTTTGTTTCTACTGTGGGCAATACTGCCCCATGGATTTTGAGAGTTGGTGCAAGTACTTTGGACAGAGAATTCACTAACTGGGTCTCATTTGGTGGCAAGCACTACAAGGTATATAATATTTCTAACTTTCTATATCATAAGATTTTATGAGTCCTGACTTCAGTTCTCTCAATTAGGGGAAAAATCTCGGAGGCGAACTACTGCCTAACAAGCAATTCTATCCTGTCATCAACTCAACATCAGCCAAGTTAGACTCTGCAACTGTCGAATCTGCGTAAGTTACAATACAACAGATGATTATTTCACTTTTTTCGTGTTTATTTGGTAGCAGGAACTGACATTGGTTGCACATTATTACATGTATGCAATGCAGCATTCTTTGCGAGCCAAATTCAATTGATTCATCCAAAGTGAAGGGGAAAATTGTTGTGTGCCTAAGAGGGATCAATCCGAGGATTGAAAAAGGCTTAGTGGTCCAAAAGGCCGGCGGAGCTGGCTACATTTTGGCCAATGATTTTGAAAACAAGGACTCCCCCCTCAGTGACGACCTTAATTTTCTTCCTGCTTCACAAATATCTTACGAAGATGGCCAAGCACTTTTCAAATTCATCAACACGACCAAGTAACACCCAGAAACTCTCTCACAATTTTTTTCTTTTTTCTCCAAGTATTTTATTATCATAATCATAAGAATCATCCATATGGAAGTATTTTATTGATGTGTTTTGTGTCGTGTATAGGAATCCATATGCTTTCATCACCAGTACAAGAACATATTTTGGCTCTAAGCGTGCACCTGTTGTTGCTCAATTCTCATCAATAGGACCCAACTCTGTTGACCCAGAGATTATCAAGGTAACATTTCAATTTCTGGACACATCATCAGCATCAGGGCTGTTTATTCTTTACCTAAAAAAATGTCGATTTGTGCAGCCTGAAATTATTGCACCAGGAGTGAGTATCCTCGCGGCATACAGTGAAGCAGCCACACCTTCAATTTATGCGAACGACACCCGTCGAGTGAAGTTTAATTTCTTATCCGGAACCTGATGCAGATATGATAATCTGCAACAGGAAATAAGACAGTGATGAAGGATTTGAGGGTAGAAGAGAAGATGAAAATTAGGGTCTGGGAGGAGATGTGAAGAATAGAGGGGAAGAGTAGACTAGGAAATTGTTTAATTCATTGATATCCTTCCCCTGTTACAAGTTGTGCTTTTATACTCATATAATCTCAGCCCATTTATCCAATACTAATAATAAGCCCATGCCCATGTATGCTCGTATCAGAACCTCTATGGCAACACCCCATATCTCTGGTATTGTCGGTCTGCTTAAGACCCTGCACCCGGACTGGAGCACTGCAGCAATAAGATCAGCCATCATGACAACTGGTACGCTGTTTTTGTGCAACTAAGGACTTGCCTTTGCACGTAAAATTTTGATTTTTTTTAGCTTAAAAGTCAAATAGCATAGTTGTTTACTTAAATTACATGACTTAAGTTAAGTTTGTCATTCTGTACTTCTATTTAAGTTAAGTTCAAAAGATCACATTTAAATCTCTTTGGCCCCCATCGTATGACTAAATTGTGCTTCTGATTCTTAATGCAGCAATCACTACTGACAACACTAAGAAGCCAATCTCCAAATCATCTGGCGAAACGGCCACACCACTAGACTATGGCTCAGGACATGTCAGACCCAATAAAGCAGCAAATCCAGGGTTGGTGTACGACTTAGCCGAGGATGACTATCTCAATTTCCTCTGTGCAAAAGGGTACACTGAGGACAAACTGAAAGCAATAGCCAAAAAGTCTTACAAGTGTCCCAAATCAGCCAGAGCCTCCTAAACCTGAACTACCCATCTATAGCTGTTCCCAAGCTGAAAGGGTCTGTTAACATCACTAGGGAGGTCAAAAATGTTGGGAAACCCGGGACTTACACAGTGAAGGTGACAGCCCCGGCTGGAGTGTCTGTCATTGTCGAGCCGACGAGTCTTAAGTTTGACAAAGCTGGTGAGGTGAAGAAGTTTAGTGTGAGTCTAAATGCTGTAGGGAAGCTGTCTCCTGACAAATATGTTTTTGGGAGTTTGGTTTGGTCCGATGGGAAGCACATATAGTGAGAAGCCCAATCGCGGTGACTGGCGCTTAAAATTTGAAGGATGTCAGTTTTTGTTGATTATTGTTAAGTTGGATTATACGTAGTATTTAAGGTCCAGATCAGGGTTAATAAAGAACAAGTGAAATTGTAGTTTATAAAAGGTTGAATAAAACTCAGATGAAATTTAATTCAAATGGTAAATGAAGTATTATTATAATTGTTGCTAAAATTCAATTTGAATTTCTCATAAATGTCTGAATGATGGCTTTTGTTTTTTGTGTACAATAAACTTCTCTTGCATTTATCATCAATGTTCTCTGGAACACTGCGATTTGAAGTTGGCTGCGACGCCTAACTTTGATGAGGCGACTCTCGGACTTTTTCATGTAGAGAGCAGGTCATGATGCCGGAGTTTTAGCAGGCAACTTCCTAGACCTTTGCATGTGCCATTTTAGTCCGAATTCGATTCAACCTGAAATTCAATCAACAACGCTTAGTTAAACCTTTTCTTTATAAGCCCCAAATGTTAGGTTACAAGCTAGGCCTAATCAAAGTCCTTAAGTTGTAAGTCTATATATACTTTATTTGAGAAACGCAAAATTATTTTTATTAAGCATTATATTATTTCAGTATGATATGTGTTTAGTATACGCCGAATATCAACATACACAAAGACAACCATCTTCCTTTCCATTGGATCTTGCGTAGCAGAACCATGGACAGGCCAAGCCCTTACACTCTTTGTGATGCAGACATATTAACGATAACTAAGGTTGTGGCGGAAAGTGGTGCACGTTAGTAGGATTTGAGTTGGCGGTGTCTGATTTCAGTGCATAATACCTTATTCTGAGCAGAACGGCGTGACGATCAGAAATTACCAACTTTGCTCGTGACGCAGGGGCTTTTTGGGCATCCGGAGTCGTTTCCTATTTTATTTCAAAATTTTAATATTTTTAGCTATTTTCGGTTTTTAGTAATTTTCGTATTAGGGTTTCATTTTATTTTTCAAATTTAAGCAAACTCATGTAATCTTCATTCTGCAATTTTTTGAATAATACAAACAAAATTAGGGTTTCCCCTAATCCCGGCTTCCTCTGCGTTTGCTCTGCATTATATTGGTATCAGACTACGGTGGTCCTGCGCGATGGCTAGAGGTAGACCAAGAGGCGGTGCTGCTGCTGTGGAGCGTGATATGGAGGATTTCAGAGATCGTGAGACTGCTGACCTGCGACGGCAGGTTGAGTATCTAACTCGCCGTTTGGGCGAACTTGAGGCCCATCGTGCTGATGCCGAGGTCGTGGATGCGGATAACCCGTTCGCGGGTGAGCCAAACAATCAGCGTGACCGACGGTGGGAGCTTGGGTTCAAGGTTGATATTCCTGACTTTGATGGAGGCCTCAAGGCCGAGGAGTTTATTGATTGGCTTTCTCAGGTGGAGGAGGTCCTTGATTTTAAAGACATCCCTGATGATCGTCGCGTGTCGTTGGTGACTTTTCACTTGCGTGGTAGGGCACAAGTGTGGTGGCAACAGGTGAAGAAGAGTCGTGTTCGTGAGGGTAAGGCTAAGATCGCGACGTGGTAGAAGTTTGTGAAACATATTCGTCAGGCCTTTTTACCTTACAACTTTGAGCGCAAGCTATATCAATGGTTTTAGAATCTGCGTCAGGGTGTTTGCTCGGTGGATGAATACACCGCTAATTTTTACCAATTACTGGCCCGCACGGATGTGCATGAGTCCCCACTTCAGTTGGTTTCCCGTTACATTGGTGGGTTGACACTTCAGTTGCAGGATGTCCTGAACATGTTTGATCTCGCCACAGTGTTTGAAGCACGCCAGTGTGCCTTGCAAGCTGAGAAGCAGTTGGCGAGACGAGTGTCAGTCACCAGGTGCAGGTGCCACACCCACGGCTCCTTCCATCAGTGGTCACGCGACCTCGGTGGGGCGATCTGCTGCCAACCCTGCCCAGACTCGGTCTGGAGGTGGTATTCGTTGTTTTGGATACGGAGATATGGGGCATCGTCAAGCGGAGTGCCCTAAAGTTTCAAGTTCTTGTGGACTGTTTACGCATGATGCTCCCGAGGATGTACCTGTTCCGGAGGGGATCCTATTTTTGACGTGTATGGTGATGACGTGGTTGAGGAGGAGATTGTTTCCGGTGACGTGGGTCCTGTGTGATGTTACGGCGCACGTTCCTGACCGCACGTGCCCCTGACCATTCCGAATGGATGCATACCAATGTATTCCAATCTTCTTGTACGATTGGTGGGAAGGTTTGTACCTTCATCATTGATGCTGATAGTTGCGAGAATGTGATCTCTGAGGTGGTGGTGTCGAAGCTTGCTCTTACCAGTGAATCCCATCCTAAGCCATACAAGCTGGCTTGGCTTAGTAAGGGTACTGATATTACCGTTACTAAACGTGTATTAGTGTCCTTCTCAATTGGAGTGTCGTACATCGATGAGATTTATTGTGATGTGGTTCTCATGGACGCCTGTCATATACTGTTGGGCCGCCCTTGGCAGTTTGATTGCTATGTTGTACATGATGGTAGAACTAACACCTACTCATTTCTTTTTCGAGGTAAAAAGATTGTGCTAATCCCATCTAAGTCGCGGGTTGCTTCCTCTATTGGCAGCCCGCCTTAGACTAATCTTTTATCTCGAGTCCCATTTCAGGCTGCGATGCGGGAGTCTGGGGTGGTGTTTCCTGAGTCCTTACCGGCTGAGCCTCCTCCACTTCGTGATATCCAGCACCAGATAGACCTAGTGCCTGGCGCTGCCCTGCTTAATCGTCCACATTATCGTATGAGTCCCAAGAAACACGAGGAGCTGCGGCGCCAGGTTGGGGAGATGGGTTCGGATTCGAGGACGAATCTTCTCTACCTGGGAGGGGATGATGCAGACAGATTAGTGATAACTAAGGTTGTGGCAGAAAGTGGTGCACGTTAGCAGGATTTGAGTTGGCGGTGTCTGATTTCAGTGCATAATACCTTATTCTGAGCAGAGGCTTTTTTGGGCATCCGGAGTCGTTTCCTATTTTATTTCGAATTTTTAATATTTTTAGCTATTTTTCGGTTTTTAGTAATTTTTGTATTAGGGTTTCGTTTTATTTTTCCTATTTAAGCAAACTCATGTAATCTTCATTCGGCAGTTTTTTGAATAATACAAACAGAATTAGGATTTTCCTTAATCCCAACTTTCTCTGCGTTTACTCTGCATTACTTTGTCTGTATACCCAATAACCTGGGCCGGCTGAATGGGGGCGCCAATAAAACAGCCGCTTTAAGCTCCCTAGTTTCATTATGATTTTATATTGAAAATAATGTAATTTAAGGCCCGAAAATTAGAATAAAAATTATATAAAAAGCCCCAATTATTGAAGATCATCTATTTTAATATGTATTTAACACTAATCATTAAATAAAATAAAATAAAATACATTAAAGCCTCTATTCAATTTATGGCTTTAGGCCCCCAAATTGATTGAACCGGCCCTACCAGTAACCAAACCCAATCATCCGAGAGTAAGTTTTTTCTTCGTCATAGTAGTCTTCTTGTAAATAATCATCAGGCCCGGCTCAATCCTGAAGCCACTGAAGCGGTGGCTTCAGGTCCCAAAATTTGCATTTTTTAATTAGTAAAAATGAGTGTAAAAAATAGTATTTTGATTAAAAAAGACCCCAATTTTATAGAAAAGGCCCTAATTATATAAATAAAGGCCTCAATTTTATAAAAAAAGCCCCAATTTTATTTTAAAAAGGCCCTGTTTTTATGAAAAAAGCACCAATTTTATAAAAAAAGACCCCATTTTCATGAAAAAAAGTTGATGTGTTTTGAAAGACGGATTTAAGAGGCCCAAAAAAAAATTTCGCTTCAGGCCTCACAATGGCTTGAGACGGCCCTGATAATCATGTTACATTGTTGACTTCTCTGCACATAGACAATAACATTTATTGGCCTCACACCTCGTAGCCGTGCAACCACCACAAAAGCTCTTACAGTCTAATGGTAACATGCATGCATGACGATCCTAGAGCGCGCCTTGATATAGTTTGACTTGTCACTGAATATAAATATAAATAATAGCAATAATAAGCTCAATATATAGCAACAACAACAAAAATATGTATCAAATTCACTCATATGTTTGCATGCATGTAAAAATTAAAGTTTTTAACCTAATGAATAGGGCAAAGATGGCAGCCAAGCAGAGTGTGATTTTGAGAAGAAGTTTTGCCATGTTGCTGAAATGAATGATCGAATCGAACTCTTCTAATATTATTGCCAAATTTTAGTTCCTAAGATATTATTTATAATAGCAATATAAATGTTATTTCCGATAAAATCTTAAAATTTGTATAAATCTATGTAGCACGGACACGCCAATTTTGGGTGAGTTGCCGTTTCGGACACAGGGACACGGCTGGACACGGTCGGAAACGGCTAATGTTGAATCGATTAGTGTTAGCAATCTATATCAGACGGAGGTTACCGAAAGGTTTTCCGCATGATAGTCAGATAGCAGCGGAAGTAAATAGTGCAGGAAAATAATGACTGAAAATACTACACACGGATATATAGTGGAAACCTTATCACAACAATGATAAGGTGAAAACCACTACCTTTCAGATTCCGCTGAAAGGATTTTCGAAACCGATTACTTTATATTCCGATATACTTGTAGGGTTTACAAACTAGGTCTTTTCACTAGACTCTATTTGATGACCTCTACTCAATCCGACAAAGTAATCGTTTCATTACTCAAACCTTCGTGTGTGCGACTTCAGCAATCTTGCTCCTGGAATGCAGTCGCTCCGTTCTTCCCAAGAGAACTCCACGCCTCAGTGCGTGTGATGTCGGCGGTGCTGCTCCTCTTCTTATGCAAGAGCTTGAATCTCCAAAAGGCAGCCGCAGTTCTTCTCTCTGGAAATCCGCCGCTTAGCATCTACAAGACATCTTATCAAACCCTAGGTCTTTATATAGAGTTTGTTGTGTCTTGTCATCTGGGCCCAATGACCTGGGCCAGCCCAACTGTCCAAACCCTAATGGACTTCAGTCCGAATAAGACAAGATTCCATCTTGAATCTTTCTTTAATTCGTTTCTCCATTAAATAGAACTTGCCACAACTGATCTGTAGAATATTGTTAATTCAACCTCCATATGGCAATTCGATCTTCGATCTATCTTCGATCTATCAAATGGATTGCTGCACACTTAGATAGAATATTAGCTAAGTGTTTGTGATCATCAAAACCTATGGGTTCCAACAAATTCCCCCTTTTTGATGATGACAAACACTTCTTCAATAAAATAGAAATCCATCACAGGTAATTCAAATCATCATTAATCTATCAGATAGATTCATCACTAATCCAGCAGATAGATTTATTCAGTCAGTTTCTGTTACACAGACACTTCTACGAACTCACAACAGTTCCCCCTTAGAGGCATTAGATTTGAATTTCAGTAGTGACTTCCCTCTCAAGTAGTGTACTCATGTTATCTTCCCCCTTTTGGCATCATTAAAAAGATCGCAAGATAATATACCCAGGTAATGGAAGAAAACCGCATTCTTCATTAACTAAAGGTGAAAAGGGGGCCCCGGAGGGTACACACATAGCACGCAGACAATTAAACTACTATCAAGCAGAAGTAGAGAAAGTCAACGAAGAAAAAGTCACAACAAAAAGCATAAGGAGGATGTAGTGGGGATAGCAAGGCGGGGACAACCATGAGACAGACCCTGGGCTAATCTTTCACCAATAACCTCAACTGTTCAACCAGTTCAATGCCCACATATCTCAGCTGTCGATTCATCTCCCCTATCTCCTCTCTGATCTGAGTCCCATGAATCATATTGATTTTGGCAGACTCAAAAGCTTCAAGCTTAGTACGCAGCTCCGTCACCCAGCCAACATCAGACTCCTTCGCCTCCTTCTCAATCAACGACTCCAGACAAGCCACTCTCTCAGTCAGCAAGTCCACCTTTCCAGATAGCAAAGCCTCAATCACGGCCGGTGACCCCTCATCTGGATGCAACGGATGCTGTTCCAGAGGATCAACCTCCTGAGGTGCAGCTGGCTGTGGGGTGGTTATCCGAGCATTCTACCATCACATGGCTTCATCAAACGTCTAGGCCAATATTGTCAAAGGCCTCCATACCAGGAACAGTAGACATAACATTCTCCACTTCTGGCTGATGGATGCCAAGATCCGCCTTTGCTTCTCTTCTTTATACTGTGAGAAGCCCTAGAATTCCTTTTTCAATTTGAATTTCAATCGGCATCCTAGAATCTCGAAAGATTTAATTTTTAATTTCCAAAAGAACCTGCACATTTGAGTCTCTTTCCAGATTCAGATTTAGGCAATAACCAAACCGCCTCGTGCAACTCCCAAATTGGAATTCGCTCCACAGTTATCTACCACATGTCCATATGTAGGTATTAAGTGTTGCAGACTGTTCACGTACCAACACTTTGCTATTTTTCCACGCCATAAAGACAACAGCAGCACCCATCATGATGACGACCGAGCTGCAGACGCAGCTCTTGCTTTTCTCCATACATGTCAGTTTAATCGCCATAAATGTAGCACTTAGAATTTCTGTTCGTGCTAGCAACCACTAATCCTCCAAATGGCACTTCAATCTTGAAAATTTGAATTTAGATACGCCGAATCAATTATCAGATAAACCTCTCTCCAATTTCAGAAAGTAATTGCTAACTGCCTCATAACTCCCCAATTTTAGTGGATTGCTTCCATGTGTCTGGCTGGGAGAAAAGACGCTTCAGTTGCCTTGACTGCCCTTCTTTAACTGTTCATTTTCCCATGTGATTTGCACCAACCGCAGTAAAAGTCATTAAGACTTAGTCTACTGTGCAGCTGCTTCGCTTACTGTGATGTCCCTTAGCTTACTGTGCAGTCCACTCACACTTACTACACTTATCTACTTTACAGCTGCCACCCATTATCTTCTCATCCGTTTCTCAGCAATAACCACAGATTTAACCAACCACATACTCGATTGAGCCAGTCTGAATCGGTTTAAGAATAACCCCGGTTTGTCTCATGGTTTTTCACAAAGGTTGTAGTGCTTTAGCTTTACCCAAGAGGTACAATAAGAGCACTACTTACTCACAAAAAAACTCACTAAGTCTCATCAAGTAATTTTGCACAGTGTGAAGATAACCAAGAAAATCATCTACTAAAATCAAGGGGCTAATATATTTATTCTCCACACATGAAAGGCTTGGGTTAATCTAAGAGAACTTCCTTGGCATATATTGTGGGTTCAAAGAGGAAGTCTGTTTTGGGCTGCAAAGAATTGTGTGACATGCTCAGATTCTGCTAGCTAGTAGTCTTATCTATCAGCATACATGATGACCTCAAGGACACTTTTCACACAATGATCAATTTCATACGCAGCAAATCCATATCATGGTATATTAGCACGCAACCTAGTCTAGCCAGTCATTGGGAAAATCTAACATGAATTGCAAACTAGATAAGAGAAGTCATACCTAGTTCAATTCTCAGCTTCTCGTAGGGCTCCCTGTGCAGTGCCTTCGTGAAGATATCTACAATTTGATCCTCAGTTCTGCAGTAATCCATAGCTATTGTGCCTTTCTCTACACAGTCACATAAGAAATGATACCTAATCTCTATGTGTTTAGTACGTGAAAACTGCACTGAATTCTTAGAATTATTAATGGCACTGGTGTTATCACATAGAATTGAAACACATTCAAGATTAACACCGTAATCACTTAGCTGTTGCTTTATCCATAGCAGTTGTAGACAGCACGCATCAGCTGCGATATACTCAGCTTCAGCAGTGGATAGAGCAATGGAAGACTGCTTCTTGGACCCCCATGAAATCAGGCATGGTCCAAGGAATTGTGTCATCCCTGAGGTGGACTTTCTGTCTCTGATATTCTCAATAATTAAATTATTCATAAACTATAATTTTTCAACGGAGAAAATTTTGAATGAGTCAGACGGTTAGAAATAATAAATCAATTAGAGATAATTATGGATTAGTGGGGATTTGCGGTGAATAAAAAAAATAAGGAATCAGATAACGACTGGATATATATATAGGAGCGTTCAAATGAGGATCGCTACAGTAATGTGAGGCACGTAAGGCACGATCTCAACCACACATCTAACCCTCCCGTGCATTTGTGGCGCGACACGTGTCCAAATAGTAAAACCCACTAACTTTTGAAAAGTCAACAATTGCGACTGTGCCACGTGGCTTCGCCACGTGCGTCCGATCAACTCCACAGACGGCCGAGATCGTGCCTCACTGCCTCATTCTTACAACCCTGCCTCAACCGAGCGCCCCCTATATATATATAGAGGAGCGTTCAAATGAGGCAGCCAAATTAGAATGAAACTGTGAGACAGCATCCCACCCACTCATCTTAGCCGTCAAAATCATCTCAACGTGACACGTGTCTTCCACTAACTTTCCTTTTTTTAATCTTAGATATTCATAAAACAAATTTATTTTGTTAATTGAAGGGCATTTTGGTATTTGTATTACACTACACATCACTTCTACTTTATACCCTCTCTCTCCAATACACATCACTTCTACTTTATACCCTCTCTCTCCAATACACATCACTTCTACTTTATACCCAATCTCTCCAATACACATCACTTCTACCTTATACCCTCTCTCTCCAAGTTCAAATTTTTATTACTATTTGTATAAGTGTTTTGTTACATTTTTTTTGCATTCTACTTATGTGCATTACACCCTTATTTCATATAGCATTACACCCTTATTTCATATTCCATTACACCCTTATTTCATATTCCATTACACCCTTATTTCATATGGCATTACACCCTTATTTCATATGGCATTACACCCTTATTTCATATTCCATTACACCCTCATTTCATATTGCATTACACTTATTTGGGGTGTAATGGCTTATGAAATAAGGGTGTAATGGCTTATGAAATAAGGGTGTAATACCCTTATTTGGGGTAATGGCATTACATTGTTATTTTATATGTCATTACCCCTTATTTCATATGTCATTACCCCCTTATTTGATATGTCATTACCCCTTATTTCATATGTCATTACCCCCTTATTTCATAAGTCATTACCCCCTTGTTTCATAAGTCATTACCCCCTTGTTTCATGAGTTATTATCCCCTTGTTTCATAAGTCATTACCCCTTTGTTAAAATAATACTTAAGTCATGACCCCTTTGTTTCTCCATTACCCCCTTATTTCATATGTCATTACCCCCTTATTTCATAAGTCATTACCCATTTGTTTCATAAGTCATTACCCCCTTGTTTCATAAGTCATTACCCCTTTGTTTCATAAGTCATTACCCCCTTATTTCATAAGTCATTACCCCTTTGTTTCATAAGTCATTACCCCCTTGTTTCATAAGTCATTACCCCTTTGTTTCATAAGTTATTACCCCCTTGTTTCATAAGTCATTACCCCTTTGTTTCATAAGTCATTACCCCTTGTTTCATAAGTCATTACCCCCTTGTTTCATAAGTCATTACCCCTTTGTTAAAATAATACATAAGTCATTACCTCATTGTTTCTCCATTACTCCGTTATTTCATTACCCCCTTATTTCATAAGTCATTACCCCCTTGTTTCATAAGTCATTACCCCTTGTTTCATAAGTCACATGGCATTACACATTTATTTCATATGTCATTACGCCCTTAAATTATGCATCGATTTTATGCCAGAACCGATGCATAATGTATGATTTTTTTGTTATTTTTAGTCATTACCCTCTTTGTTTCTCCATTACCCCCTTGTTTCTCCATAACACATCTACTGCACATTCGTTTACAATCACGAAGGGACCTAATTTACGTAACACAACGGATGTATTTAAACATGACAATTAAACTTGACATTAATTTACAACCTGCTCAAACAATTAAATTTGACATTAATCAATTTCTCTATTTCAATCAATTTACAACCTGCTCAAACATGACACGAAAAATAATTGTTGTTGCCGTTTGATGTAGCAACATCATCGGCCAATCCTGGCCCACAATTGAACTTGAGAGAAGCCCAAAATCCAAAGTTCAAAGCCAAATCTTTCTGAAGGAGTGATCCTCATCACCCTGAAGGTCAGCGAGTGACACTTCAAAGACTCTGTGTTTAAGTCCTTCAGATGCAATCTGAAATGAAAAATAAGAAGTCTCATTCAACGGATATAACAAATACAATGTCCGTGTACTATTTGTAAAATCAATATAAAGAGTTCACATAAGATGAATATCCCAATGGATTCAACCTTGCAAGTACTCAGTGACATCATTCAGACCTCCTATTTTCGTACTCTATGAAATTCCTCCAAAGGCAATATCTACGCACAACAGTCATAATTTTTTTTAAAAACTACTCTGATACTTCAAAATCAGCTGCCTAACCTTGGTTCCCTGTGTACGAGAAACAAGTGTTTTCCCAACTTGCTTGGTGTTGAAGAGTGACGGAGCCTTGATATCATACCAATCTTTCTTCGCAAAAGGATCAGCCCTACACTCATCAAACACGACAAACAACATAAAAAATCAAACCAACCACAGATCTTACGCTTTCTTCTTTCCTCCCTTCTTCCTCTTCGAAATCCTCTTGTTTTTCCTGCACATACAATGCTCGAAATGTGACTTCAATGCAGAAAAACAGTTTCTCCGTTCACCAACACAGATATTGCAGAATAGTGAAATTGAATTCAATACAAGGATCGTACCCGACCGCCATTGTCGAATAAAAAGGTCAGTGACCGAAAAAGGTGAAGCAGTTGGCATCCTGCATCTCTACAGGAGGCTGCTGCTATTTTTACTTGGTGGGTCAATGAAATCATCATCGTCCGAGTTCCCTCCAATACAACCAGAAGATCCGCTTCTCCATTTCATCCTTAGTCGCCCCCTCCAGCTGCAAATCAACATAAGAAACAAATAAAAAAATGTTCAAACAACAGATAGTTGAGATGTCTATTTCAGAACTCAGATAGACTACATCAGAGATCATGATCCAAAAATTGTTCAAATCAAATTTGAGCTGGACTAGTACACGGCCTATAAATTTCACATAAACATGGAGAGGAATTCTGCTACTCATAAAAAGCTATTAAACACAGCACAAGCAACCTGTCGTCGGAGATAAGAAATCCAGTGGGTATTGCAGCGGCGAGGATTTTTCTGTCGCCCAAACGGCGAGGATTTTTCTGGATTTCTCTGGATAAGAAACCCACAGAGAACAGTGGAGACAATACCCTTGGGCAGATGAGATGAAATTCATCAAAACCAAAACAAAACAAAAAACACAAAATAAAACAGTCAGAAGGAGTCAAACCTGGACAGAAGCGAAACCTTCATCCAAAACTCTACAAATTGGCGTCTTCTTCTTGCTCGCCATACACGCTCTCCTCAGTCGGCACCGTCAATTCCTTCGACACGCTGATCGGTGTCTTTTTCCTACTCAGATCTGAGACCCATTATCGTCATCGACGTCTTTCCCACCCATCGTCGTCTTCGTCATGCTCAGGATAGCCCAGATCCATCTCCATCGCAAATCGAAATCTCGCCGATCCGTAATTGAATCGATCCACTCCCTCGTCTTCTCCCATTGTCTGGGTTTTGTTCGGGCAGAAATCCAACAAAATCAGAAATGGGTTTTCTGAAACGCAGAAAAAAAAATGAGGAGCGAAGAAAATGGGTTTTCTGAAATGCAGAAAAAATGAGGAGAGAAGAATGTGTTAGAAGAGAGAAAATTTGACATCAATTTCAATATACAAAATACTTAAATTACCCCTTAAATAATTGCCACCAACAAATATTTTTCTACTGCCACATCATCATTTTGATTGACTCCCAACCTGTCTCACAGTTTCATTCTATCAACCTGCCTCAACGGAGTGTTCCCCTATATATATATAGGCGAGTTAGGATTTATTAGGAAAAGATAACGCAGCAGGAAGAGGAGCTCAGAGCGGGAGGTAGTGCTGTGGGTTTTCAATTGGACGAAAAGGGAAGATAAGGACGAAATTGGAAGCCGAATTCGATAGATCGGTAAACGGCAGTGAGGTAGACTCTTACTGGGTACAGTATATCATCAAAACTCAATGATTTTATCTTTCTGTCAGATAGCACCGTGATTGAATAAGAGGATAAAAGGAAATTCTTGGTCTATTTGTCTCTGAATTATCATCTCAACTAGAGGAGGAATACTTTAATAAGAATATGTAGGATGAGGGTAATACGTGGGACTAGCTACATTGGTGTTATTTTTAAAGCTTGCAGTAGGCTAGACTGCTAGAGATGGATTTTGACTACCCACTGATATGGAAGTTGATTAAGTAGGAAGTAGTTGTCTGCAAATATAATTGGTGCGGTGAGTTTGGTAAGGAGATTTGTGTGTCTGCAACGTCTAAGCTGGTGTTACTTGTTTATATACATTTAGGGTTTCCTCGTACGGACAAGACTTGTTGATTGTTAAGACTCGAGAAAAAACGCTATTTTCGGAAAGTAAAGGTGAGTAAATAATATGCTTATGTTGTTTTATATTATTTATATATTAGTATGTATAATACTATTTGGGTAACAATAAGAGAAGTAAAGAAATGATATTTTCTTCCCTCGTTTTTATAAAGACGTAAAACACGTTATGAGTATCGATATATGATAATATTACTACGTAATGATATATTTGTGGAGATGAGCTGATGTTGCACATGCATCATTGCATTCACGACATAAACAACATGAGATGATTCCGGTGGTGACATGATCCGGTGCTGTGGTGCATACGGCCCAGAGGGGAGGATGTGTGGCCCAGTACTGTAGCTGAGATATTCTGGCGAGGCTCAGTCCGCACTCTGATATGGTCCAGACCGGCAGTAACGACTGCCCACAGACTCTGTGCATTCACGCATTCACACTTTTACATACGCATGTGATATGTTGAGTTATTGACGTGACACGTATCTGAGTATATATGAAATGTTATGTATGACGTTACTTAAGTGTGTTATTTACTCGCTGAGTCATTTCGACTCACTCTATTTTTACCCAACAATTTCAGATCGAAGAGCTACTAGTTTGGGAGGTCATCAGTCAGTTTCGCGAGACGGTTTCTGATTCACGTAGGGTGCCATCCAGCTGTCTTATTTTTTCATTCGAACACTTGTCATTTATTATGTCAGTTAGTTCAGTCGCTCCGTAGTACTTTGAGCAGGATTCTGGATAATTGTTATTTTACTTCCGCTACATATGTTACTATTTAGTTATGTTTCTATATGAGTAATTTATCAAGTTATCCGTTAAATTGTGAATATAGGCTTGCTTGGCCACTAGCTTAAGTGACAAGCGCCGGTCTCAGCCTACATTTTTGGGTCGTGACACTGTCTGTCTTGCAATCAGCATAATCAGCATCTTAAAGTCCTCTTCACAGCTTTCACATGTGTCTCTCTAGGATCTACCTGAAATCTAGTTCCTCTCAAACTGGAGCATCTCCTCTTGCATGGCATTGGCCCATTCCGGGTCTTTAAGCACTTCCACTACTGTCTTCGGTTCTGCAACAGAGACAAAAGAGGCAAATCCACCGAATTGACATAAACTATTAAGGTCTACCTGTTCCTGAGAAATGTAGCACTGGTAGTCCTCCAGTCTGGTTGGTCGATGAACCGCTCATCCATAGCGTGTGGTTCTGAGTTCCCCCTTAGGGTTAGCAGCATTCTCTTCCTCCTCGGCAGGAAGCTCTTCATTAGCTTCCACTGCATGGTCATCGTTGTCATATCCACCTGGTGGATCAGCTATCTCACCATCTTCTACCTGATGGTTTTGTAGGGTTTCGTCTACGTGCTGGATATCCATATGAGGTACGTCAGCTGTAGGTGCTGGTGGAGGTTCCCATTCAGGGTCTGACTCGTCAACCAATTGGAGTTCCCCAGCATCTAGCATATCCGTAGTTAAGGAATCTTGAATTAGGTGATCAGTCATCACCGTCTCATCGAATCTTACATGCACATTTTACTCAACTTGTTCTAGCCTTAGGTTGTAGACTTTGTAAGCCTTGCTATGGTTGGAGTATCCAACGAACACTCCTTCATCACTTCGAGCATCGAACTTTCCCAAGTGTTCCTTACCGTTGTTGTGGACAAAGCACTTGATCAAATGCGCTTTTCACCTTGGGTAAGCCAACTACCAATTCCATCTGATGGAGTTTGTGCAGCAGCCTCATACTTGCATGACCAAACCTCTCGTGCCATAATATGGAGGCTTCTGCAACACTTGATAGACACAGTTCTTCCTCAGGGACAAAATCTGGATCAACGGTGCAGATTTCGTTCACACGGATTCCTCTCAGAACTATCTTCCCTGTCTCATTACACCTCAGAATACAGTCATTAGAGTTGAATATAACTTGATTTTTATCATGTTGACACAATTGAGACACACTTAGCAAGTTATATTTCAAGTTTTCAACAAGACTTACTTGCCCAATTCGGATAGTATCCGAAATTCTTACCTCCCATAGCTATCACATTTCCTTTGCTTTTATTTCCGAAGATTATGCTTCCTCTGGAGTGTTTATGGAGCGAGTCGAACCATCCTGGATTCCCTGTCATATGCTTTGAGCAGCTACTATCTAAATACCAGGGACGGGACCTCACTTCTTCCTGCAAGGAAAAGATCAATTTTTCCGAACCCAGACAAGCTTGGGCTTACTGGGTTTAGGAAAGAATTTAGCAACAGGAACATAGTAAGATTGATAGTGAGCATCATGGTCAGTTGTGTTAATCTTTCGCCTGGGCGTGCTCCTTGGTCTACCACAGATTACTGGATCATAGTGGGGGCGAAAGTGATCGACTCTCCCTTTCTTTCTATATGCACTGGCTTTCTTCTGATAGCGTGCTCTCGGGCAGTGATCCTGAGCTTTCACCCAGTTACGGTTCCTTTCATCTATCTCCCTTAGTCTTGGGCATTCTGCTCTGTAGTGTCCAGATTGTCCACAATGCCAGCATGATCTGTGGCATGGAAGATCGACATACTTGCTTCTGCCAGGTGGATTAGAAGTCTTCATCTTTCTAGCGTGGAATTCTATCTTTGAAGGCTTACGACTCAGGCTCATCTTTTGCCATATTTCATAGGCTTTTCTGGCCTTGTCGGGGACAGAATCCGTATCATGGATATTAAATCCTTCCTGTGAACTGTCTTCCCTCTTTGTCTGTCTGATGGTCTGAGGCCTTCTTCTCTGGCGAGAGCATTCTCCTGGTTCCATCACTACACCTTTTCATTTGGCAGCCTTCTCCTTTGCAGCCTTTTCCTCTTCGTGTCCAAGTCCTGGTCTAACAAACTTTTCTTGTAGTTCTTCTTTTCTTCCTCCACCCTCTTTGCTTCCAGCTCACAGATCCATTCTTCTTTCCGTGTAGCGTCCTCGAGTCTCAGGCTTTCCACTGTCTGAAGGAGTTCTTCATTATTTTGTCTGAGAATGACCAGCTCATCATTCAACTCTTCAACTTTTGTTTTGAAGTCGACCAACTCAGTGTTTTCGATCGTCATACGTCTCAGTTCATCACTTAGCTCGTTGATCTGTCTCTCTCTTCCTTCACAGGTACGACACCTACAAACATGCTCTGCCATTTCTTTTTCAAGACGCATGGCTTTGGTTGACTAGAGACGATTCTCTTCTATGTCATCGTGATGATCCTATTGCATGTCTGCCAGTTTGTCCTCCAGATCTCAGTTTTTGTCTAACAGCTGAGCTATTGTTTCTGCAAAATCAGATTCGGTAAATACTTTATCAACAAAGGAGTTAGTATCCATTACCTCACTCATTGTGGAATGAGCCATCAAGCAAGGCTCCTTGGTGCATTTTCCATCGTCACTGTCTCCATCCGAGTCTCCCCATGCCGCAAACATAGCATTAGCTGGCGTTGGGGTAGGTTCTTCTCCTTTCTTTTTGCTATAGCAATCTTTAGATAGGTGCCCCTTCTTTTGGCAGTGATAACATGTTCTATCCTCTTTTTCTCTTTGCTTCCATTTATCTTCATTTGATGTATCACCTTTGTTCCATTTGGAGGAGTTTCCACGACTTCCTCCAGTTCTGAAATCTCTTCTCCCTTTACCAAAGTTGACCATTTTCAGGGCTCTTCTCAGTAGAGCTATCTCATCGTCCTCCTTTGGTGACTCGTCTGTTTGAGCAAGATCGAGAGCCTTTTCTACTGTCTGAGCAATGGCCTGGGACTTGTCAGCCTGTCTCTTGGCCATCTTCCTTTCCGTGATTCCTGCTTGGCTCTGAAGGTTGGCAACCAGTTCTTTTAGTGTAACGTCTTTAATCCCCTTTTGAGCCTGCAGTGCTAATGTCACGTGATCCCACTTTGAGTTCAAGGCTTGCATGAACTGGTGTGTGATTTTCCATTCGGGGAGCTTCTCATTCAAGTACTCCAGCTGTCTAATGATGTCTTGGAATCGGGTGAAGAACTCTTCAAGGGATTCATCCTCCTTCTGCATAACAGATTCATAGTCCTTTATAACTGCTAGAATCCCGTTTCTTTTGATATCTTCGTTCCCTCCATATAGTCTCACTAGTCCATCATACATGTCCTTAGCAGTTTTGTGCATCGCCACTTTAATCTGGTCTCCGGGAGAAAGAGCCATACAAAGAACTTTCTTTGCTCTAGCATTCTTTTCGAGCTTTTTGTAGTCCTCGTTGGTGTATTTGTCCTTGGTTTTCTCCACTGGTTTCTCAGCATCTGTTGTGTCCAGTGGGATGATAAGAGGACCCGTCTCGAATATGCTCCAGAGCTGTCCATCCAGCGAGCAGACATGGGCCTCAAACAGGTCTTGCCACCAGTCAAACTGTCAGGCTTCAGCAGCGGCGGTTTCCAGAACGAGTCATTGATCGACGACATGATTTTCCTGCAATGCTAACAAACAAATCTAGAGTCCTCGGCTCTGATACCACGTGTTGGATCGATTAGTGTTAGCAATCTATATCAGACGGAGGTTACCGAAAGGTTTTCCGCCTGATAGTCAGATAGCCGCGGAAGTAAATAGTGCAGGAAAATAATGACTGAAAATACTACACACGGATATATAGTGGAAACCTTATCACAACAATGATAAGGTGAAAACCACTACCTTTCAGATTCCACTGAAAGGATTTTCGAAACCGATTACTTTATATTCCGATATACTTGTAGGGTTTACAAACTAGGTCTTTTCACTAGACTCTATTTGATGACATGTACTCAATCCGACAAAGTAATCGTTTCGTTACTCAAACCTTCGTGTGTGCGACTTCAGCAATCTTGCTCATGGAATGCAGTCGCTTCGTTCTTCCCAAAAGAACTCCACGCCTCAGTGCGTGTAATGCCGGCGGTGCTGCTCCTCTACTTATGCAAGAGCTTGAATCTCCAAAAGGCAGCCGCAGTTCTTCTCTCTGGAAATCCGCCGCTTAGCATCCACAAGACATCTTATCAAACCCTAGGTCTTTATATAGAGTTTGTTGTGTCTTGTCATATGGGCCCAATGACCTGGGCCAGCCCAACTGTTCAAACCCTAATGGACTTCAGTCCGAATAAGACAAGATTCCATCTTGAATCTTTCTTTAATTTGTTTCTCCATTAAATAGAACTTGCCACAACTGATCTGTAGAATATTGTTAATTCAACCTCCATATGGCAATTCGATTTTCGATCTATCTTCGATCTATCAAATGGATTTCTGCACACTTATATAGAATATTAGCTAAGTGTTTGTGATCATCAAAACATATGGGTTCCAACAGCTAAAAACGGTCAATCAGTCAACAGGTTGATTTAATTGCAATCAAACCGATTTTAAGAACAAAATTGAATTAGGCTCAACCTCGTATGTCCTTTCCGCAACCCTAGCTCGCATCGCAAATTCCAATCGGGTCATGGTCTACGATCAGAGCTTCCATCTGAAATCGCCGGCCGCATCTTCGATCAGAACTTCCATCTGAAATCGCCAACCGCATCTTCGATCATCAGCATCCACGTGAAATTGCCGCTGGACTCTTTGTTGCTCTGTGAGTCGATCATCAGCATCCGTGTGAAATGAAATCGCGGCCGGACTGTGAGACTATTATTAGGTGAGTTGTGCAAAGAGAAGTAGAGAAGAATATTTAATTGTATTGTCTTTTATGAATATTTAATTGTATACAATCGGGTAGAGAAGAGATGGAATAGAAAATTGGTTAGTCTTCGATTATCATGTGCCACGACTGTTCTTTGATGTTGCTTTGTCAGTAGACAAATTTAGACTGTCGGTCACCATTGTTGACTTTGTTTTTTTGTTTGTATTGTTTAGATTTTGTATATGAGAGGAGCGTTCAAAAGGCAAGCCAAATAAGAATGAGACACGCAGTGGTGGATTCAGGAAATTTTTTGATTGGGGGCGAGTTAATAAAAATAAAAATAAAATAAAATTATATTATAGTTGTTCTCTGCAAGTTTTCATTTTCATAAAGCGTTCTATCACATCATCGTTACTAATGGTATGAAATAAATCTTTTTCAATATAACAAATAAGACAACCACACAAAAAAGAATCTGCCATACGGTTGCGTAAATTTGTCTTCACGATGTTCATGGAGGAAAAACATCTCTCAACAGTTGCAGTGGCAACGGGCAATGTCAACACCAGCTTCAAGAGTCGAAATACCAAAGTATATGTCCGATGTTTTCCAGTATCCACCATCACTCTAGCAAGAGCACCAAGATCGTTCAAATTCATAAATCTATCATCTTGTCGAACATTATCAATATAAATGTGTAGTTGATGCTCAAGAGCCATTCGATCTCCAAAATCGAAGTCATTTGGATAAAATTCGGCCAATCTCATCAATTTCAACATATCAAAGTGCAGAAATAAATCAGTGGGACTCAAAGAAGCCATACAAATAAGTAATTCAGAATTAACCTCATTAAACCGATCGTTGAACTCTTGAAGTATCAAATCCACCACCGTATAAAAACAATCCACCTGAAGATGCTGTAAATTAGTAATATTGGTTTTTTTCCTTGGCCTTCGAGCATCGACATATTCTTCCTCCATCTTTAAAATTTGAATATCATATTGTTCACAAAATGAAGAGACCTTCACCATAAGGGAATCCCACTCAGAATCTCTAATTGTTTTTTGTAAATGCCGTTTAGTTGATGCTACCACAGACATAGCATTCAAAATATCATGATATTTTCTTTGAAGTGCCATTGATAAAGATTCTGTGAGTCCTAGAATAAGTAGTGTCAATTGCAAATAAAATGCAAAATCAAATGATTGTAAATATTTAAGGAGACCATTTGCTTGGCGTCTTTTCACAGCATCTAAACCTTCTTCCTCAATATATTCAAGCACTTCCAAAACTATTGGATATAATTCAGTCAAACGTAGAAGTGTCTTGTAATGAGAACCCCAACGTGTATTTGCCGGTCTCTGTAAAGTAAGTTCCTGATTCAGTCCACTTCCCGTTCGAATCTCATGATTATCAATGGCCTCTCTTACTTTCTCTTGATGTTTCTCGCGAATCATGTCTCTTCTTTTGCATGATTGATGGACGCACAGTCGTTATGTGCAAACGTCAAAAATAATATTTATAAAAGTCCGCTACTCGCGACTTTACTACTGGGTAGCAAGTGGTAAGTAGGGGTCGAACCCAAGAGAATCAGTGGAATAGATGTTCTTTGAGGGGGTTGTCCAGCGAAAGAGCGTGTTTTAAGTCGGTTAGTTGGTTTTAAAGCTACCAGCTAAGTGATTGATTGATTGATTGGATGGTTGGTTGGTTGGTTTTAATACTGGAAAGTAAATTGTAGTTTATAATTAAAGAGAAATGTTCGGTTTCAGGGGTCTTGTATTATATCCTGTTTATCATTGACTTTTAGTGAATCGTCTAAGTATTCAAACGGTGTATCAAGGCCATTCCAAGCACTCGATTTGCGTACACTGTCTAGCCTATTCCTAGGACATATAGCACTTATTCTACTTAGACTAATACTCCATTCCCGGTTATATTAGCCTACATGCATCCATTTAATCTCTTTGGCCCAGTTTTCAAATGGTTTTTAAGATAGTCAACCTCTTCAGATAAGTTTATTCATTTAATCCCTTTGGCCCAGTTTTTAAATGGTCCACTTACCCGAGTGTGATCACGAATATCTAAGGAAGAGTTTACGAATTTGGACCCCTATGGTCACATTCCCAAATGGTTTACTTTACCTTAGACATTCTAACTTTTATATATGGCACATAGAATAAGTGTTGAATACTAATTCGAGACACTAAGTTAATAGTCTAAAACATTTTATAATACAAGTGCGCCCCTTCTACCGAACTACTAGTTTAGGTACTATTCATCGCGCTAAACATTATAACTAAGGAAATAAAACAGTTGAATAAATACTAAGAATTACTTACAACCGTTGAAGCGCCAAGGGAGCTATCCTTTATTTCCAAAGCCAAACTTTACAAATACATAACTTTAGAGAGAGAAGTGATTTTTACAAGTGAGGGATGATTTTGAGGTGTGGGGAGGGGTGGTATTTATAGGAAAATGGAGGAGAATGGATGGACGAGATGAGGACACTTGTTGCATGGTGATTGGAGGAGCAAATCAAGGGAGGAGAAGCCACCACATGGAGGAGGAGAAAAGCCGCCGGTCAAGGGAGGAGGAGCCGCCGGTTGCCGGTGGTGGAAGGGGAGGAGCTCCTCCTTTGGCCACCACTTCTTCAAGTGGCCGGTCACCTTGCCTTATGTGTGAGTTTTGTACAGTTTTGTGCAGTCTTTTCACAAAATTGTCAATGTGTTTTCTTCCCCGGACTGTCTTAATTCCTCTCCTGATTCTTCTGATTAATTTGTTATGAGTGATTCAACGTCAGGATCCTTGATATTTCTTCAGTCGGCATATGATCTTGACCTTGGATTGACTCGTAACATCTTTTCTGCTCTAAAAGCTCTTCTTTAGTATGTATTCTCTCTAAGCTCTGAATTACCCTGCAAAAATATATCTGAACTAACAAGCAAAAGTTAAATAGACAAAATGTCTAAATAAGGGGGTTATACTGTGTTTATGATTCGTATAACTTTGGTCCATCAGATTACCCCCCACTTTTAGTTGTTCTTCCCGAACAATGCTATTAAAGGGCTGTACTATAAGTTGGCTTTGAAATATGAAAATTAGACTGTGGTACTCGATCTATCCTAATTCATGCATTGCTTACTTATTACCAAATTAAACTGCGTAAATAAATAGAAGAAACTTGATACGTGTACCTTCGTGCCGAGATGCAGATTATATTGGATGTTTCGGGAGATAGCCCTTTTTAGGCTTCTGGACTGCAATCTTGGGATCGTCTCGCACTATATGGTTTTCTTGTAGCTTTCTCTAGCACATGATTCGATTCGGGTTTCAGTGAGTTGAGCCTTTTTGATTTTCTTCTTTGGCGAGGGACTGCTTTTTTGTTGTAGTGAATCGGCCTTTGGCCTTTGATTTGACTTTTTGAGTGCTTCACTTTTGCTCGGTTAAAACCTTCACAATTTTGGGCCTTTGGCCTCTTTTGATTTTCTTCTTTGAGTTTTTCGCCTTTTTGTGACTGCTAGTCCATTTTCTCAAGCCTTTTTGGGAGGTCCAATCATCGCCCGCAAGCCTATGGAAATACCTCCCCGCTCCTCTCGTCTTTGTCGCTTTGCGCGGGTCAAGATGAGGGTCGCTCATCTATTTTCTCGGCTATTTTGACTGGAGAGAGGACGGTCTGATTCCCGTCCTCGCCTTTGCATAGATGCTTCTTGGCGGAGTTGACTTCAATTATTCACTGAAAACCCGAAGTGCAGCCTCCACTGACTTCGAAAACCGTATAGTTTGATCTGATCCTTTGATTGCTTGCCAAGCCTCTCTAGGGCAGTTTATATCAACTCCACATCCCTAGTTTATCTCACCACAAAGGGACAAATGAGAAGTTACGTTCTAAGTTTTTAGACAGTTGAATTTTCACAAGGTAAATGCATGAATTTTGGTCTATCTTTTTCACATTCTTAAGTTCATATTTTCAAAAAGATACTATTACTAAAAAAGAAAAAAAACAGCTGCATGTTATTTATGTACATAGGTGGTTCTCACCCCCCACTTTTGAACGAAGGCGTGGCTTAGGTGGTTCAAAAGTCATGCAAGCTTAAAACTAAATACTGAATTTAAATGACAGAAATTAAAGTGCGGAAAAGTAAGATAGTATCGGGTTACCTCCCGACCAGTGCACTTGTTTAACGTCGTTGGCTCGACAGTACCTCGTTGTGGATTACTGGTTTGGGTCCATGGGTGGATGAGGTCGTACTTTGCCACCGTTCCAGTGTTGCTTCTTCCTGACTTCTTGCCGGAGTAAGAGCTCCATGGTTTTGGTGTTTTCTCTTTCCATTGTTTCTGATAAGGCGGGAGACCTTTGACCATAGCTGCTGGTCTTGATACTTTTTTGGTCCCTAATGACAGGTCAGAAAACTGTGCACCGTGATCTGAGATAGGTATTATGTCTGGCAGTTTCTTCGTGTCCGGGTGGCTCTTATTAATGTAGAAGTGTGCAATTTTGCCGCCGAACTTAAGTGATAATGACCCCTTGCCCACATCGATTCTTGCTTTAGTGGCGTAGAGGAATGGTCGTCCCAATATTATTGTTGGTGGGTCGTCTTCGCAGGTTTCTTCTGTTGGTATTACATATAAGTCTGCAGCAACGACAAGTTCTCCCACATGGAGTATTACATCTTCCAGTTCTCCAACCGGGCGGATGCATGATTTATCTCCTAGCTCGATATTTGATCGAGGTGGTTTCAACGGACCAAGTCCTAGTAGGTAATACAAGGAGGAAGGCATGGCGTTGACAGCAGCCTCAAGATCGACTAAGCATTTATGGATCTGGGTTTCACCAATACCACAGGTGATTGTAAAGGCCCCAGGGTCTTTATTTCTTTCCGATTGTGGCTCATGATCTGAAGTGAGGGCTCTTTCTATTGTCGGACTATTCTGCCCACTCCCTGGCTTAGAATTTGCGTACTCGGACTCTTTAATATTTTGCTTCGAAGCAATAATATTATTTGGGAAGTCCCAACCAGATGCTGGTATGTCAAAGTGTGTGATCGGCGGCGGTGTTATGCAAACAGTAAACGCGTACCGTCCATTGTCAGCATGCGTAACCCATGTTTTGCCATCATTGGGTCGGTCTTCTTCTTGATTCCAATCAGGTCGACTCCTACGGTTGAAGTGATTGTTTGTAAGTCTGTAGGTTGGGGACCGTGCTACTTCTCCTAGAGTAACCTTCATATTTGACCTCCTTATCATGCTTATGTTCGCCTTAGGATTTTGGACGGTCTGTGAAGGAAGTCTGCCAGGTTCAGTAGTGAGTGTTGACATTGCGGTGGCGAGCTGGGACATTTGTTTGGTCAATTCTGAAATTGCACCGTCAGTTTTTGCCTGGTACTGGTGTAGTGAAGTACCCAATTGATTAATGTTTCCCGTGAGCTCCTTCATCGTGTCATTGAGCGACTTGCTAGGTTCCTGCTGATTGCTCGGTCTGGCTTGGTACTGATTTGGCCCTTTTTGGTGATATTGGCCTGCTGATGGAGTGTTCTGGTGATATTGTCGGTGGGGTGGTTGGTAGAATGACTGCGCTAGTTGAGGGACAGCTGGTTGTGTCTCCGTCTGAAGATAGCTGTTGTTGTTACGCCAGCCTGGGTTGGATGTTTGACCGTACTGTCTATTTTGTCCAGCTCTGTCGTTGTTGTATCCTTGATATCCTCCCACTGCATTCACATCAGCCGGTTCTTCTTCTATCAATGTTGGGCATGCGTCCGTTTTGTGGTCGTAGAACCACAGAACTCGCAAGGTTTTACCGTAACTGGCTGTCTACGTATGATCTCAGTCATCATCTCCTTTAACTGTTTCATCTCTTCAGTTATGGAGTTTACTGATGCCTCGGTTTGTGCTACCCTTTTTGATCGAGAGAATTCATCTTGGCGAGTGGTCTCTTCTCTAAATCGAGCATTTTCAGCAACGTTGGCGATGAGATTTCTGATGCCACTTAATGATAGATTCATCATGGACCCTCCCGCTGAGGCATCCAAGAGCATTTTGTCTAATGGTCTTAATCCATCAATGAGGTACTCGATGACGAGTTTCTCGGGCAGTCCAAGGGTACAGCAGCTCCTTTCTAGGTGATTGAACTTTTCCAGGTAATCGTACATGGTTTCATTGGGACCTTGTTTGATTTCCTGTAGTTGTTTTCTTAGTTGCATTGCTCTTCCAGCCGGATAGTATTTGTCTAAAAATTTCTTCTGCATCTGAGCCCATGTTCTGATGCTTCCGGAAGGCAATGAAAGAAACCAGTCGCTTGCCGAGTCTATGAGGGAAAAATAGAACGCCTTTAACTTGAAGTCGTCCATATTCACTCGATTGGGCTTTAGATTCTGGCAAATGCCATGTAGGCGTTGGAGGTGAGTTGTGGCAGATTCTCCCTGAGATCCTGAGAATTTTGGCAGGCTGTGCGCCACTGATGCGTTGATGGTTATGTTTTCTAATTCAGGGTTCTCATAGATGCACCACGGCTGTGTCTCGAAATTAGGGGCATTTAACTCGCCCATAGTTGGTTCACGGTAGTAGTTGTCCCCGTAGTAGTCGTCGAAAGCGGGTTCTCTTCTTGGCATGTATCGAGGTTGAGGTTGTGGTCGTGGGGGATGGATAGGAGGTTGTACTGGACCAGCTGCATTTCGGTCCTCGGGTAATTCTTGGTTTCTTCTGACTGCTTCCCTATCACGAGCTCTTCTGTTTCTGATGAGTTGTTCCGGATCGTCGACGAATGGAAACGGTACCTCATCATTTTGATCGTACAGGTTTATTTCTTCGTCATCCTGGTAGTCATGGTGACTTTCTTCGCGAGACATGGTTGTTTTGAAGCGCGTAACGATTCAAAGAACTTTATCCGATGGCTGATTCCCCGGCAACGGCGCCAATTTTTGATGGACGCACAGTCGTTATGTGCAAACGTCAAAAATAATATTTATAAAAGTCCGCTACTCGCGACTTTACTACTGGGTAGCAAGTGGTAAGTAGGGGTCGAACCCAAGAGAATCAGTGGAATAGATGTTCTTTGAGGGGGTTGTCCAGTGAAAGAGCGTGTTTTAAGTCGGTTGGTTGGTTTTAAAGCTACCATCTAAGTGATTGATTGATTGATTGAATGGTTGGTTGGTTTTAATACTGGAAAGTAAATTGTAGTTTATAATTAAAGAGAAATGTTCGGTTTCAGGGGTCTTGTATTATATCCTGTTTATCATTGACTTTTAGTGAATCGTCTAAGTATTCAAACGGTGTATCAAAGCCATTCCAAGCACTCGATTTGCGTACACTGTCTAGCCTATTCCTAGGACATATAGCACTTATTCTACTTAGACTAATACTCCATTCCCGGTTATATTAGCCTACATGCATCCATTTAATCCCTTTGGCCCAGTTTTCAAATGGTTTTTAAGATAGTCAACCTCTTCAGATAAGTTTATTCATTTAATCCCTTTGGCCCAGTTTTTAAATGGTCCACTTACCCGAGTGTGATCATGAATATCTAAGGAAGAGTTTACGAATTGGGACCACTATGGTCACATTCCCAAATGGTTTACTTTACCTTAGACATTCTAACTTTTATATATGGCACATAGAATAAGTGTTGAATACTAATTCGAGACACTAAGTTAATAGTCTAAAACATTTTATAATACAAGTGCGCCCCTTCTACCGAACTACTAGTTTAGCTACTATTCATCGCGCTAAACATTATAACTAAGGAAATAAAACAGTTGAATAAATGCTAAGAATTACTTACAACCGTTGAAGCGCCAAGGGAGCTATCCTTTATTTCCAAAGCCAAACTTTACAAATACATAACTTTAGAGAGAGAAGTGATTTTTACAAGTGAGGGATGATTTTGAGGTGTGGGGAGGGGTGGTATTTATAGGAAAAATGGAGGAGAATGGATGGATGAGATGAGGACACTTGTTGCATGGTGATTGGAGGAGCAAATCAAGGGAGGAGAAGCCACCACATGGAGGAGGAGAAAAGCCGCCGGTCAAGGGAGGAGGAGCCGCCGGTTGCCGGTGGTGGAAGGGGAGGAGCTCCTCCTTTGGCCACCACTTCTTCAAGTGGCCGGTCACCTTGCCTTATGTGTGAGTTTTGTGCAGTCTTTTCACAAAACTGTCAATGTGTTTTCTTCCCCGGACTGTCTTAATTCCTCTCCTGATTCTTCTGATTAAATTGTTATGAGTGATTCAACGTCAGGATCCTTGATATTTCTTCAGTCGGCATATGATCTTGACCTTGGATTGACTCGTAACATCTTTTCTGCTCTAAAAGCTCCTCTTTAGTATGTATTCTCTCTAAGCTCTGAATTACCCTGCAAAAATATATCTGAACTAACAAGCAAAAGTTAAATAGACAAAATGTCTAAATAAGGGGGTTATACTGTGTTTATGATTCGTATAACTTTGGTCCATCAATGATGCACCAACGACATTTTGTAGAAGAGATAATTTCTCAAAAGAGTCACCAACTTCAAAATGCTTTTTTGAAATTGCCACAACAACTAGCTGTAGTTGGTGAGCAAAGCAATGCACATAATAAGTTGAACTATTTTCTTGTGAAATTAAAGCTCGTAATCCAGTAAATTCACCCTTCATATTACTTGCTCCGTCATAACCTTGTCCTCTGACGCTTTTCAAACTCAATCCATATTCACTAAATAATGAATCAATAGCACTTTTGAGACTCATAGACGATGTATCTTTCACATGAATAGCACCAATAAATCTCTCTTTAATAATCCCATATTTATCAACAAAACGTAAAATCGCGGCCATTTGCTCCTTGTAAGAAACATCACTCGACTCGTCAACTAACAAAGCAAATACATCATCACCAATTTCTTCAATAATACGACAAATAACTTCTTGAGAGAAGCAATGCACAATGTCCTTTTGAATCTTCGGAGAGACCATTTTGTTATTGCCAGGAGCTTTCCCTAAAACAACATTGTTGATACTCTGATTTAGACTAGCAGTATACTTGATTAATTCCATAAAATTTCCTTGATTATTTGACTCTTCAGATTCATCATGACCGCGAAACGGCAATCCTTGATTTAACAAAAATCTTAAAACATCGATAGAAGCATTCAGTCGGATCTGATGTTCATTCTTTGTAATTTCGCTCTAATTATTAAGAGCAACAACAATAGACTGAGCTTGTCTCATCAAGTCATCACCTCTTTTGACTGATCTATTATGAAAACTATTGACGTTTCCCACATGTGAGGCTAGTCTTTCAGGCTTGTTCCAACTAGAGAAACCTTCGGTCACATATGCATCTTTACCTGAGTCTTTAAATAAGTAGCAACACAAACAAAATGCTTTATCCCCCTTTATACTGTACTCCAACCAATTACCATACTGATCAAACCACTCAACATTAAATCGTCTCAACGAACCCGCTATTAATTTCTGTGGAAAAGAATGACCACACGGCTGACAAGGTCCTCTTAGTAAATATTTTCTTCTTATCTCATCACGTTGATTTGGATGATATTCTCTAATTTTTTTCCTGTCTGCAGGATCCCACGGAAGATCATTTAAATCAACATACTCAAGACCAAAAGAACCTTGAGGAACAATATTTGATGTATTTGCAGTTGAATCACGATCCTCACTAGCCGAAGATGGAGTTTTTCGCTTTAAAAAATAGTCAAGTTTTCTTTCTGCAAACATATTTAATTAAAATTATAAAGGCATCAAAAATATAACTAGATTAATCATAAATATGTGAAAAATTGTATATAAACGTACGTGACATATTGACGTAAGTCTAAAACCTTCAGAACGCAAGTTTAAAACCTTAGCTTTATAACCTTAAACCTTGCCTAGAGAACCTTCAGAACGCAAGTTTAAAACCTTCTGTTCCAATCTCTCTGATTGCCGAGAGAACCTTCTGTTCCAATCGTAAGTCAAAAACCTTCAGAACGTAATTTACCTTCTGTTTCAATCTCTCTGATTTTTCTAATTGACTGTCGCTGCCATCTGCCGAGTGCCGAAGTAATCGGAAGTCTAAAACCTAATTCTAAATTGATGTTTGATGTTTGTTTGTTTACTGGTTCTGGTTTAGACTTATTAGAAATAAAGATTAAACTTATTTTGTTTGGCTATAATGTTAGGTTAGTTTTTAGTAAGAATAGAACTTAAAATATGTTTCTAAATTAATGAATGGGGACAGAATTTAAAAATTAATGGGGGCACTAATAAAATTAAGTATACTGATGGACCATAATTATACGAATCATAAACACAGTTAAACCCACCAAATTAGACTGTTTGTCTATTTAACTTTTGCTTGTTAGTTCTGATATTTATCTACAGGGTATTTTGGAGTCTAGAGAGAATACAGGCTAAGGAGGAGTTTTTAAGCGGAAAATATATTACGAGTCATTCCAAGGTCACGACTAGATGCCGACTGTACAAATATCATGAACCTGACGTGGAATCACTCAAAACAAGTCCAACCGAAGAGCAACCAGAGTCAGACCGGAGCTGAAAGGAGCCGATGGCTTTTGGAAAAGATCACAAAACCTCTTCTCTTCCTCACACATGGGCGGCTAAGGGGAGGAGGCTCCTCCTCACATGGGGGGGCGGCTAAATTGGAGGAGGCTCCTCCTCACATGGGCGGCTAAAGGCCTCTCCACAACCTTGTGCCAAGTGTCTTTGCTCTCCACCACATCTTCTCCTCCTCCTTGGCCTATAAATACAACCTCCCTTCCTTTGTAATCCACAATCCCACAATTCACAATCACTTATCTCTCTAGATTTGGGCACTACTTTGTAAGCTTTTGTTCTAAATCTATAATACTCCTGTTGGTTCTTGAGTATTCTAGTAGTTTTTGAGTTTACTCCTGTTGGTTCTTGAGTATTCTACTTTACTTACTGTCTTTCAAAAACCCTCGAGTACTTAGCTATGGTATCCACCTCTATGGATATTCGTAGCTAAACTCTTCATTCGGTTGAAGGGGTGTACTTGTATCATAAAATGTTTTAGGCTATACGCTTAGTGCCTCTTCTTTGTATTCAAAACTTGTTCTATGTGCCATATATTAGGTCAGAACTTCCGAGGTTGAGTGGATGCTTGAAATGGCAAAACTCTTCCATGGGGGTTCGTGAACATACTCGGGTAAGTGGATGCTTGAAATGGCAAAGCTTATCTGAGGAGTTCGATCTCTTTTAAACACCATTTGGTTGATTGGAAATGATTGATCAAATGGATGCACATAGGCTAGTATACCTTGAAATGGGGTGCTAGTCTAAATAGAACAAGTGCTCTACGACCTTGAAATGGGCTAGACAGTGTGTGCAAATCGAGCGCTTGAAATGGCCTTGATACACATTTGAATACTTAGTAGGATCACTAAAGGTCAATGATAAACAGGCTATGATACAAGGCCCCCGAAACCGAATGCTTTCCTTAGATTAAAAACACCACCTGCATTTACTTTCTTAGTATAAACATCCTTATGATGAGTCGAATTCTCAACTCATTTACATATCCATTTACGAAGAGTTTTGGTCCATTCCCGATGCTAATTCGATGCCATTTGACCCTCTTGATTGCCATTTCAGGTTAGAAACTGATCCTACGGTCCCCGGGTTCAAAAAGATCAATTCTCGAAGGAAACAGAAGTGTCGGCGCAAAAACAAGGAGTTTCGGGGCAATACCGAGCATATTGACCTTTGCAACTTGTTTTGGACGCCCAGGGCTCATACGGTGTCCGATTTGGCTGATCTTTAGCTTGTTGGAAAGGTATTTCAAAGTGCTACAACTTTGTAGTTTACACCAAGATCAGATTCGGATGGGAAGAGGCTCTGAGGTGTTGAACCGGCCGGCTCAATTAGTGCACAAATCTGAGCCGCCCGGCTCAAATGGTCAGAGAGTACGGGACTTGTCAAACATCTCCGAACCGGCCAGCTCAACACCAAGGCAAAATCCTGAGCAGGCCGGTTGAGATCTGGGACAGTAATTTGCCTATAAAATGAGATCAAAATCTGATTTTCCAGGGAAATCAAGCTAGGGTTTTTGGGGCACAAAATTGAGGGCTTTTAGAGAGAACAAGCTACCAAGGCTTTAAGGGGGATCATCCATTGAAGATTGAAGATCCAAAGGGGGAAGAAGATCATCTACACTTTGGTTTATTCCTTCCATTGTATTTTCATCTATGTACTCAATACAATTTGTGTTTGTCTATGAACATGATTTGTGAGTAGTGTTTTGTATTCTAGGGTCCTATGGACCTCATGTGTGTTAATACTCCTAATCTATAATGAATCAATGTTAGAATACCATGTTTGGATGATTGTGAATCTACTTGGATGTAATGTCAATTCTATGCCCACCAAGTGTTTGATAAAATGCCTAAGTGGTCTAGAAACATGAATTTGAGGTTGAGTGTTCTAGCGAACGAGACTAAGAGTTCTAGAACGAAGTAGATTCACCCTCGTTAGGTGGTGATCACTAGCGTGACCCATCTTGGCATTGAGATAGGCTTGATCTTAAACCGCTTATTGGCTATTGATCATTGAGCTAGCGCTAATGATTGAGAAACTTGAGTAGGACGTGAGCTAACAACATCTAGCGATTGAAGCTCACGTGCGAGGTGCTTCTTCCTTAAATCAAGTAAAAATATCTAGCGATTGAATTTGATTTAATAGTAGCACGCCTTAATCTAATCATCTAACATGATTGTTCTTGCATGAAATTGAATTCTTGGAGTCTAAAAACACACATGAGTGAAGTAGTTCCCTAGAGTACACCTTTTGCCTTGATAGTGACATTATCTCTAGATCCCTTAGTTTGTTTACATTGTTCATATTCATTTTCTTTAGTAACTTCACCAATCAAACTTTTTGCAATTTGAATAGACTTATCGGAACGAAATCGAATAGTGCTCATAAGTTTAAACTTGCTCCTTGGACGACCCGGTACTTACCGGTCAATATAAATGTTTTTGACTTGTACCTAAAAATACAACGTTCAAAATGGCGCCGTTGCCGGGGAGCAATGAATTAACTAGAGCACTAGAGTAGATTTTGTGAGATTTGGACTATTCTTGTAAATATTTTTTCCTTTCTTTTGTACATTCTTTACACTCATATCCCTTGCTAACTTTTGTTCTTTTGTTTTGCGAGGATGTACTCATACAACCAACAAGTCTCATACAATGAAGAATATGACCAAGAGGAGGAGCATCAAAATGCCTATTGGGAAAATCATGGCTATCCGACAAATTCACACTCGCCTTATGAGGATGATAGCCAATACTCATTTGATGGTGACTCCTACCCTCAATATCAATTGAATCCTCAACCTAGTGTCAATCAACCCACCGTCAAAGAATTGCTAGACACATTGATTAAAAATCAGAAGGAACAAGAGAGGGTTAGGCAAGAAATGGACGAGATGCATGCCAAGACGATGGCCTATGAAGTTGGAGACTCCTACCCGCAACCTCCTCAACCTTCAAGTGAGCCCTCCAATATAAAAGCATTGCTTGCCACACTCCTTGCATCCCAAGAGAAGTCGAATATAGACATGCAAGCCCATTTTGATAGAATGGAGGCTCAAAGACAAGTGTTTAGAAGCGAATTGGCACGACAAGAAATGGAAAATGAAAACATGGATGTGGAAGAGGAGATATCCGAAGAAGAAGTCATTGATTCTAATGCCTCAAGGGAAGAAGTGGATCAAGAAATGGAGGATGAGTTCATGAGAGCCACGCGCCAAGCTTTTGATGAGGCGTGGGATGGTGAATCTTGCACCGAGGATGAGTTGGAACATGAAAGTTCATCACCTTCCACTACTAGCACGTTTCAAGATCATTTGGTTGAAAACACACAAGATTTCACCATTTCATCAACGCCTTGGCTCTCCGACGAGGAATTCTTCAACGATGACGACTCATGCATAGAAGAAATATCTTTCTCGAATGAAGAAGACCTCCTCCCTCCCACTACATGTGAACTTAAATGTGAGCCCGATTTTCTTGTCAATGATGATATGGAAGAAGAGGATATTGAGCCAAAAGCACTTCAAAAGTATGAAGACTTTGTTGAGACTTATATGGACGTGACTAAAGAGCCACCTCGCATACAAGAAGACACAAGTTTAATGAGCGATATTGAGGAGTGGGCACCCAAGGAAATTATTGAGAAATTAAAGGAGGGTGTGCCCATCAAGCTCGGGACAAATTTTGAAGACTCTTTCTTCATTCCGACGTCTCGAGACAAGTTTTGGAGCTTCTTGCCCTACTTCGAAAGATTAATTGGAAAAAGCTCCCATGACCCCTTAGTTCTTAAGGGATGCACATTCTTAAAGAGGTCATGCTCCCAAAGGAAAGTCCATTGTAGACTTGATGGGAAGAAATTCAAATGGGATTTAAAGGTGGATTGACACGCCAAATCCAAGGCCCCGTGAGAAGGGATCCTAGCAAAGGACTTCTCACGAGTGATTCTATGGGGCGCTTTGCTACGTCTTTGCCAAGACGGGAAAAACTAGGCCCTCATGGGAGGTAACCCGTTGTAAGTTGTTTCATTCTCGTTTTTTAAGTTTAAGTGTTTGGCATGATTTTGAGTGGCTTAGACTCTAAGTGTGGAATGTGATATTTTTGATCAGTGGGTAAAATTTTAAGTGTGGAGTGAGTTCTACTCATTCCAATTCCACTTCACATTCCCAAGTCCCTCCACCTCACCCTTAATATATCCATGAATGATGATGTCGCCCTTAATGTTCATGTGCCCTATTTGAGTTTGATAGATTGAAACTATTTTGTTATACCATGCTATAACTTTGGTTTCACATTTTGTTGGCACTTAAAACATCTTGTGCACATTTTGGAGGATGTGATTTACCTTCCTTGCTTGAATTCTATTAAACTTATATCATGATGTTATCATGTGACTTGTGATGCTATCTTGCTCATACTTGAGTTTGGTATTATTTCTATAACTATCACTTGTTACATTTAACCTGTCATGTTCTATTGTCATCAAGGAAAGTATTTGCATCATGAATGATAAAGCTTAGCACATTGGCGTCTCTATTATTCAAGGGGGTACATCTACAAACGAGGGGAGTTCCTACGCGCCTTATATCTCATTTTCTTTATTGTTTGCGCTTAGGGACTAAGCTAGATTTTAAGTGTGGAGTGGGTAATCACATAGTTCACTCATATCATGCCATGCCTATCATTTTTGAATGGACACTTGCATTCATCATGCTTTATCCTAATTTTATGAGTGTTATACTAATAAAGGCTTGTGACTATCATCTCTCAACTTCTATAAGTCACATCTTGCTTACATTTCACTTTTACGTGATTAAGAGTCTAAAACCAAACTAGCTCTATTGAATGCACATTCTTGTGAATCAATTTTCGTTGCTATCTTGTGCCTATCTAGCAATCTAAGTATTTTTCGCGCATGCTTGGAAAAGTTTTTAGCAAAGCACACTTTAAAAACTTCATGAAAACTTAAACCTCTCGATTGCCTTTAGGTGACTTTAGTTCTCTTGCCTCGTGCCTTGTTTGTGGTTGTTTCTCGTACATTCCATATTCACATTGGGCATATTTTCAAGTTTTAAGTGTGGAGTGAAAAGAGGGCATTCAAAAAAAAGAAAAAAAAGAGAAGCCCCACTCAAAAAAAACTACTTGGTCAAAGAGGGCAAAGTCCCGACTAAAAACTTTCTCGAAGTACAAGAGAAGTTTTGCTCCAAAACATACAAATGCCGGGGGTTAGGAAGGTAAGTTCCCCCTCGAAAGCATTTGTAGGCCAAAGGCCATTTCAAAAAGAAAAAAAACACACTTAAACTTGACTTTATGCCCTTCCATCATCTCTTATATGTGTGAGTTCGCCACGTGCATTGTGTGCTAGCAAGTTGAGCTTTGGGACGACCCTTGTGATTTCACGTAAGCTATCGGCCGGTTTATGCTTGTTTTAAGAACTCTTGTTGTCAAACTCCTCTTTCCTTATGGATTATGACTTTAGCGTCTAAAACTTGGAAATGAGTTTTATATCGTTAGCCTATGGACTAGCCCTAGCTAGCATAGGTGATCGATTGACACTTTTTGTGCAAAAGCCTTAACCGTGTTTCAAATTCCTTGCAATGAAAATGAATAGACTTCTAGGTGAGGCGCTTGATAGCTCTAGTATTGACTTCCTTGAATGTGCACCCTCATATGAACTTAAATGGTTTGAAAACTCTTTTAAAGTATAGTGATTGTGGTGCTAGTTTGGGATGTGAAGCTGGTTTTGAGAAATCCATGCCTTAATTGTTAAACACTCTTGTTTTCACTCTTATGGGATAAGTGCATTTTGGGATTTGTGAGTATTCCCTTTTCTGAAAACTCTCACGAGACTATAACTCGTCCACTAGGGTAGCCTAGGGGTTTAAAGGCTTGGTGCATATGCTAAATGCACTCGTAACACCTACGAAAAGGAGTTAGATTGTAAATATGTGTTAGAGTAGTTAGTAATAAAAATTTGAGACTATAAATGGATGTTGAGAGCAAATGGGCGACAAACATAATGACTTATCTTTTTGCCATTTGTTTCTCTTTGGCTTGATTTTATTGTTTGCTCGGGACGATCAAACTCTAAGTGTGGAGTGTTTTGATGAGTCGAATTCTCAACTCATTTACATATCCATTTACGAAGAGTTTTGGTCCATTCCCGATGCTAATTCGATGCCATTTGACCCTCTTGATTGCCATTTCAGGTTAGAAACTGATCCTACGGTCCCCGGGTTCAAAAAGATCAATTCTCGAAGGAAACAGAAGTTTCGGCGCAAAAACAAGGAGTTTCGGGGCAATACCGAGCATATTGACCTTTGCAACTTGTTTTGGACGCCCAGGGCTCATACGGTGTCCGATTTGGCTGATCTTTAGCTTGTTGGAAATGTATTTCAAAGGGCTACAACTTTGTAGTTTACACCAAGATCAGATTCGGATGGGAAGAGGCTCTGAGGTGTTGAACCGGCCGGCTCAATTAGTGCACAAATCTGAGCCGCCCGGCTCAAATGGTCAGAGAGTACGGGACTTGTCAAACATCGCCAAACCGGCCAGCTCAACACCAAGGCAAAATCCTGAGCCGGCCGGTTGAGATCTGGGACAGTATTTTGCCTATAAAATGAGATCAAAATCTGATTTTCCAGGGGATTCAAGCTAGGGTTTTTGGGGCACGAAATTGAGGGCTTTTAGAGAGAACAAGCTACCAAGGCTTCAAGGGGGATCATCCATTGAAGATTGAAGATCCAAAGGGGGAAGAAGATCATCTACACTTTGGTTTATTCCTTCCATTGTATTTTCATCTATGTACTCAATACAATTTGTGTTTGTCTATGAACATGATTTGTGAGTAGTGTTTTGTATTCTAGGGTCCTATGGACCTCATGTGTGTTAATACTCCTAATCTATAATGAATCAATGTTAGAATAACATGCTTGGATGATTGTGAATCTACTTGGATGTAATGTCAATTCTATGCCCACCAAGTGTTTGATAAAATGCCTAAGTGGTCTAGAAACATGAATTTGAGGTTGAGTGTTCTAGCGAACGAGACTAAGAGTTCTAGAACGAAGTAGATTCACCCTCGTTAGGTGGTGATCACTAGCGTGACCCATCTTGGCATTGAGATAGGCTTGATCTTAAACCGCTTATTGGCTATTGATCATTGAGCTAGCGCTAATGATTGAGAACCTTGAGTAGGACGTGAGCTAACAACATCTAGCGATTGAAGCTCACGTGCGAGGTGCTTCTTCCTTAAATCAAGTAAAAATATCTAGCGATTGAATTTGATTTAATAGTAGCACGCCTTAATCTAATCATCTAACATGATTGTTCTTGCATGAAATTGAATTCTTGGAGTCTAAAAACACACATGAGTGAAGTAGTTCCCTAGAGTACACCTTTTGGCTTGGTAGTGACATTATCTCTAGATCCCTTAGTTTGTTTACATTGTTCATATTCATTTTCTTTAGTAACTTCACCAATCAAACCTTTTGCAATTTGAATAGACTTATCGGAACGAAATCGAATAGTGCTCATAAGTTTAAACTTGCTCCTTGGACGACCCGGTACTTACCGGTCAATATAAATGTTTTTGACTTGTACCTAAAAATACAACGTTCACCTTATCAACTGCTCACCTCCCGGAAGACTTGCCAATCACGCAACAACCGCTATAAGTCTTATTCCTTTTATTTTCAGTATTTATTTTTCTGTCATTTACTTTTCCGCACTAAAAACCAAAACCAACCAAAAAACACTTACTTTTCCGCATTAAAACCTCAATCAACCTAAAAACACGCTCCCTCGCTGTACAATTCTCTCAAAGAATAGCTTATCCCCCTAATTCCCTTGGGTTTGACCCCTACTTACCACTTGCTACCCAGTAGTGACGTCGCGAGTAGCGGACTTATAAATTTATTCTTGACGTTTGCACACGACGACTGTGCATCCGTCATATACATTAATAAAAAAACAAAAAAAAAGAATGGTGGCAACTGCCCCCTACTTCTTAGGGTGTGTCCGCCCCCCTACTTCTTAGGGTGTGTCCATCCCTGGAGGCACGTGAGGCACGATCTCAACCACACATCAACTCTTCGTGCATTGTGGGCGTGCCACGTGTCCAAATAGTAATCTCACTACCAACAGTAGTGTGAACACAACAAAAACTATTCCTGCACTATTCCTGCCACTATCTCTGCCACGTCATCAGAATGATTGGCTCACGTTGTGCCTCACGTGCCTCATTCTACCAACCCTGCCTCAACCGAGTGCTCCCCTTGTATATGATATTCATAAGATTACTAATTATATAATATTTTTCAAATTTAATATATTTCATGAAATATAAATTATATAAAAATATAATTTAAATTGCCGTGTTCTGCCATGTCCACTTTTTATATATTTTGAATTTGACGTTTTCACGTGTCCTGCCGTATCCGTGTCGGTGTCCCGTGTCCGTGTTCGCTGGTCTTAAATTAAGACCAGGTGTGCTACATTTACCCAAAATATACTACTAATTAATTTTATTTCAAATAGTTCATGTATTGGCATATGTCAGAATTTCCTTCCATGTTTGGGGATTGTAATACTTTAATTACTTCAAATAGTTAATTACCACAATTTTCATTTACATTCGTGCTATTCACATTTTCTAGGCAAGAATTAATTTAATTACCAAACTAATTAATTTCAAAAAAATTATAACATCTTTAAATTCCTTGCTCAATTAAACCTTATCTACAAAGTCATGGTCAACAACTAAAAATTGCTAACCTAAGTGTCACGGAAAACGAAAGAGATGTTGATCGAATTGGCTTGAACTCTTGATAAATTGTCAAGGGTTTGACTCCCTTGAATAACATATTTTTTCTTAATTTTGTGAGGAGTGTTATTCATCCCTTGTGGATGTGTTTTCATCCTGCCTCGGCGTGGGCGTGTTGTCCCTCCGACTATAAATTTTGGTAAAAATATATGATAACTCTAGATTTTCGTAAAGTTATGGTAGAGTTATCGTAAAATTGATTGTGCGATAACTATGCAATAACCATTCATTATTATCGTAAAATTGATTAACATAAGGAACGTACAACAACTATGCGACAACTCTACGATAACCAATCGATACTATAATATTGTTATGTAGAGTTGTCGTACAGTTATGGTGCGACTTTTAGGATAACTTTACGATAACCTTGCGATAACAATATAAGTTTTATGTTTTGCATATTATATTCATTTTGATTTATTTTTAAATAATGAAATTATTAAAATTAAATGAAATTAAATGATGAAATTTCTGTTTTTCATTTCACAAAATGAATTGTTTTCAACAAATACAATAAAATATTCAAAAATGTATACAAAAAATGTAATACAAATATTATGAATTTCTATGTTTTCTACTACTAAGAGATGTAGTAATTCTCATTCAAAAGAATTTCTATGTTTTCATGAGATCTTTTCCATCCATTTTAATTGCCAACCCTTTAATTACCAGCACTTCGCCTGCATTTAAGAATTCAAAATAATTGCTAAAATTCGTTGCATACAAAAATAAAATGATAAGAAAGGTGCGAATACGAAACAAGTTGTAGAACATGAAACAATAGTGAACATCACAAGTCACCAAAATGATTACCAACTCATTATCAAGTGTTTCTAAATTCTAATCCATATAATACGCAACTACACACTCGAAAACATGACTATAAAAAAGATTCACAGTTTGACTCAATTGAAAACTCCTCCTACCTGAAATAGATGTTCCTCACTATTTTTCAACATCTGATGTGATAGCCTTCCCCTGCATGTTTACCAAGAGATGGGCAGCATAGACATATTATGGGTGATAGTTTATAAATTTTGAACGAACGGTAAGCATTACAGCAGACTCTTAACTGATATATCCTTCAGTGAAAATAAACAAGTAGAACTCATAATCTATCACAATTCATAATCAATTTGTATGACATGTGAAGAACTCCAAACTTTGTCTGTGAGTATCCGCAAAGTAATGCATTTGAATTCGTTAGCAACAAGGCATCTACTCTTCTTTCGGCCATTTTTGGCAAGCTTCAAAAATGGTTATAGTATCTGGCACCATAAGAGCTTTGGACACTCTCTAAATCATTGAACACCCCACTCCACTATGTGTTAGTTCAAACCTTTGGATACTAACATTTAAGTACTAAGCCTACTACGTACTGCCAATATTCCAAAAAACGCTAGGAGGACATCGGGCGGAAAGGGTCTCCAAGGATTAATCGGGGATTAATCGGGGCCTATGCGGGGATTAATCGGTTTTGAATTTTTAATATTTTTAAATATATAATTATATATACATTATTTAATTTACAAATTTCTTCCTTCATATTCTCCAGAATGTAAACTTTTTTTAATCAATTCATGGGTTCAAGCACATTGCAAAGAAATATGAACATTTAATCAAATCCAAATTATGAAAAATAAGAAACATGCAGCAGAAACAATACAAATTGAAGCATTGAAATCTAAATCCCTAGTTTCAATAAGTTAATTTTTAAAAATTAACAAATAAGCCCTTCAAGTTTGACTATTGACATGTAGTTGACCATTCTGCCCAGAAACCGATTTAGATCGCCCAGAAGCCGATTTAACCGCACAGGACCGCCCAGACCGCCTAGGCGCCGCCCAGGCGCCGCCCAGACCGCCTAGGCTCCGCCCAGGACTGCCCATCCGCCTAATTGCATAAAACGGAACGGGTTCTAAAAAAAGGCCGCCTAGGCGGCCGTTTTTTAGAACACTGCGTACTGCTCACATCTCTAGGTCTCTGACTCTTTTGCATTAGTGGGGGATGTTGGTTGTGATGCAAAAAGTTAATGTCTAGTTGTTTTCTATTAATCCCAAGAGATATATGTCTATAGGATTTATGCAACAATATCAAATATCTTTCCTTATTTGTTCCAAAATATAGGAAAGCGGTTTGACCACAAACTTAAAGACCAGGCTCTGATATCAATTGTTGGATTGTTAGTTAGGGTTTCTGACAAGCGTATTTTTAACCCTTTATAGTTGTCAAATTATGAGTTTTAGGGGTCAAATTATAGTCAAACAAAATTTATAAACCTTGGTAAGCCAAGGGTCGATCCAAGGAACAGGTGTGTGAGTACTAGCTAACTAGTGACCTATTTAGCTATTCCGAATTACTTAAGGTTTTGGTGTGAAACAAGCAGAAATTAAATAGCAAAAAATTAAAGGTTTGTGACTCAATCAGAGAAAGAATTCCAGGACCATACTTCACCCGTGCTAACCCCACTAATCATCCAATCATTATCATGTAATTCATCATGCTATCAAATATCGAATTAAACCAAAATAACACTAGATAAGCCGCCCATCCACGGATCATTATCTAGATTAACCTTAATCGTTGAACGCCGCCCATCCACGGATTATCAACGATCTCGATTTATTAAACTAAAGGTTTTTATACAATTTCATATAATCCAGTTAATACCTAGGACTCATCAATCTTTCGGTAAATAACCTAAATACGTTCTAACATGCAAACATCCCATTCAATGTAAATACTTGCAAGAACGATAAATTAAGCACGATGAAATTGAATATTCGATTTGCATTAATGAAAATCATTCATATGATCACATGAAGAGTTGGGTACATCGCACGGGATCCGTAGGATCCCAGAATAAATAAGACTACTCGCTATTCATGGCGATTAAACCACAAATAGTGTAATAAGAGAATAGACGATGTAGCTCGATGATCCTCAATCTCTCGCGATGTTCTCCGTCTTCTCTCTCAAGTTAGGATTCTTTAATCTCAGAATAAGCACACAACTCTCCTCAATTCGTCTCCCCTTTGAATCTGGTCGAATCCTTTCTTTTATAGCCGACTTTTCATAATTATCAAAAGTTCAAATTAGGAAAGTCCTGTGACACCCTTACTGTCACGGGACCCAAGGATGTCATTGCCACGGCCAAGTCCCGTGACACTTCTTATGTCCCTTAACAATAGGGAGCGTCACAAGACCTAGCTTCCGTTGCCTTTTTGAAGGTCTAAACCTTCGAATCTGTTCTTGGTGTCAACTACAAGTTGTAGGCCTTTGAATTAGCTTTCCAACAAGCTTTGAATCAGTCAATTGGACACCATATGCGATCTGTGCGTGCAAAATAAGACGGAAATGTCAATCTGCCCTATTTTGTCCTGTTTTTGCCCAAATCTTCACCAATTGTTTTGCTTTGCTTTGGATCAATCCAAAAGTATTAGATATGTGATATATGATCTGAACACTAGAAAAGAGGTTAAATAATGACAATTTGCCGGGGGAACAAGCAGTGTTCAAAAAAACGCTAGGCGGGAATCGGGCGGACGGGTCCCGAAAAGGCCTAGGCGGGGATTAATCGGGGCCTAGGCGGAGATTAATCGGTTTCGAATATTTTAATATTTTAAAATATATAATTATATATACATTATTTAATATACAAACTTCTTCTTCCACATAACTTCATGCACATTGCAAAGAAATATGAACATTTAATCAAATCCAAATTATGAAAAATAAGAAACATGCAGCAGAAACAATACAAATTGAAGCATTGAAATCTAAATCCTAGTTTCAATAAGTTAATTTTTAAAAATTAACAAATAAGCCCTTCAAGTTTGACTATTGACATGTAGTTGACCATTCCGCCTAGAAACCGATTTAGACCGCCCAGAAGCCGATTTAACCGCCCAGAACCGCCTAGGACCACCCAGGCGCCGCCGATGACCGCCTAGGACCTCCTAATTGGATAAAACGGAACGGGTTCTAAAAAAAGACCGCCTAGGCGGCCGTTTTTTAGAACACTGGGAACAAGTGATATCCGTCATCGTATGGAGCAATTAACTAGTCGAAATCTCGACTGATCAGTTTCCTAGCAAGTAACATTCCCCGCTAGGTGTGTAAACAGTGGAAATTAAATGCGGAAAGTAAAAGTAAGTAAACATAGAGATTTATAGTGGAAACTCAAATACTTCAATCACTATTTGAGAAAAACCATTACCTTCTAGCTGAACTAGAAAGATTTCGGAATAATTTTTTGTTGTGACGTATTCTCGGTTACAGTAGTTAAGATCACTAACCTAACCACACTCAGTGGTGTACCGACATAATCTCAGATGCACCTTAGTTGTGATGTCACTTGTTGGCCGCGATACAACAAGAAACTACTTCCCTTTTGGCTCAGATCGTGCTCATCTCCCACCGAGGTATGTCTCCAAGTGTTGTCGCTCAGCTCGACTCATCCACGTGATCTTCCGGTGGCTTCTCTGTCAGTAGCTACGATGTCAAAGATTTCCAACCGAACCACAAAGCAAAAGGAAGTCGCATCATCCTTTTTATACTTCGGTTCCCTGTGAAGAAACCCTAGATTTTTTCAACCAAAAATCTAAGATCTTTTTTCCAAAATTCGTCCAAGATCTTTCGGTTGAAAAGGTTATCCCATAATAGCTAATCAGGTCTTCAATTAGATCGTCTCATATCGATCTAATTGAATGCGCGCCAAATCTTTTATCCCTAAAAAGTAGCATAGAATTTTCATCAACTTCCTAACTTGTAGCAAGATAACTGATCTCATCTTCGTGAATCATCGAGAAAATATATCTACTAGATCACAAGATCTTTCTGAGCCAAAGATCTTCCCGAGAGTATCTCCACTGATATTCTCTTCCTCTAGCTACGCGCTGAGGTACTGTTACTTACCGAGTACTTGTACATCAACATGCACAATCAAACAACATATTAATAGGATTTTTGTCATATCAAAACACATTGGAATACACGTACTTCAGTTATGTGATTCATGATGGCCGCTCAAAGATGCAAATAACCACATTTAATGATGAAGTTCACTATTGAGAGGCCTAAAAAGTAGTCAAATTTGGTAGGATGCAAATAATGAAATAACCACATTAGTTGTGCAATACACTGATCATCCAACATATGTTGAATGAAACCCATGGTAAAATAGATTGTTGTTATGTTATGTCCACGTTAGTAGAGATTGGAGACAAGTTAGTGGTCCTCAACAAGGTTGTTATAATCGAGTTTTTACCTTGATTCGTTTTGTTTAGGTAGAATCGGAACGTAAAATCGAATCGTAAAATTGTCGAGTTTACCTTTTATTAAAATAATATTATATATATATATACTTTTTTTTAATTGTAAAGTGTAAATATATGGAAAAAAAATTTTTTGATAAGATGAAAGAAAGTTTCTTAACTTGCAAAGTACGTGATTTTTGAATATTGAAAGTCAGATGCATTTAGCAAAAAAAAAAAGTGTAGTTACATACTATTGGTTGTTTTACTATGACGTGACTTGATGTAGTCACATGCTATGTCAGTGACATTAGAGTAGGTTTTTTTATAATTAAAAACTAAAATTACGTAATTGGCTAAAATTTGACTAGCCCAAGCCCAATGAAAAAATATTAAAATCGGACGATTTTACCCGACTTTGACGATTTTACACCGTGTAAAATCGATTAAAATAGTTTTAAGGTTCGATTTCAGCAAAAAACGAGTTCAGCTCCGAGTTAACACGAAATGTAATGTAAAAACGTAAAATCGGACGATTTTACGATTTAAAACGCGATTTTGACAACCTCGGTTCTCATCATGCAATATGTCTACTCATAGTTGTTGGCTCTCTAGTTAATGGATAAATTGATCACTCTTTTGGGTCAAAAGTGTATCATGCGTAGTGGGCAAAAGTACTAGAAACCTATAAACTTTTGATTTTTTGTGTGGCCATAGTTATAAATTTGATTATGATATGTCAAAATTCAAAAGTTAATGATGCTCAAAGAGAGTGAAAAAATAACATATCTATAGAGAATTTACAATAGACATGGGATAACAACATTGGAATGTTACAACTTGTAACATTCTAATATTGTTTAACCCGGATCGATCCCCGGTTCAACTGATTTCATCTGGACCGATCCCCGGTACATTCTATCTTACATGTTTTCCTATTAACATTGTGAATAGAATCTTTTTTAACAGTTATTTGTTGTTCGAGACACATCAAATTTGAATATAATTAGATTAGAGGCACATGCATTTAACAGTTAATTATTTGCTGTTCGAGACACATCAAATTTAAATAGAATTAGATTAGAGGCACATGCAGTGTACCTAAACAAAGTTGAAAAATTAGGTGTTGATTTTTGTGATTTAAATAGAATTAGATTAGAGGCACATGCAGTACGTGTAATTAAACAAAGTTGAAAATTAGGTGTTGATTTTTGTGATATGATTGGAGAAAATCAAGTATAATAAGATGTGCACTTTTTTCTTCTTCTTTTTTTTTTATGCATAATAAGATGTGCACTTGATGAAGAAAATAGAGGTCGCAGCAATAATGGATATCCTAACTATCATGCTTTGCCTTTTCTCCACCACAACCCTTCTCTTCATAGCCAAAACTATCATCCATCGCAATTCCAAACTTCCGCCCGGACCGTCACCTTTACCCGTTATCGGAAACCTCCACCTACTCGGAGCGAAACCTCACGAATCGCTCGCTAAGCTTGCTGAAACTCATGGTCCAATTATGACCCTCCGACTAGGCCAAGTCACCGCTATAGTCATCTCCTCTGCCTCGGCAGCTAAGCTAGTCCTGCAAAAACAAGATCACTCGTTTGCTAACCGATCAGTCCCTGACTCGCTTCAAGTGTGCGATCATGGCAAATTCTCCGTCGCTTGGATGCCATTGTCTCCTAAATGGCGACATCTTCGAAAAATATGCACTACTTATATTTTCAGCAGCCAAAAAATGGAGGCTAATGTGAAAATCATGAAACTTAAAGTCGATGAGCTTGTAGCTGATGTGCGTAAAAAATGCTCGCTCGGGGAGGCGGTGTTGATAGGGGAGGCCGCGTTTAAAACGTCGATGAACTTGTTGTCTAGGTTGATTTTGTCAATGGATTTAGCGGACGAGGAGTCAGAAACAGCTAGGGAATTTAAGAAGAGCTTTTGGGATATAATGGAGCTTAGTGGATGTCCTAATTTGGTTGATTTCTTTCCTTGGTTGGGGCGAGTAGATCCGCAGAGAATTCGCTCCAGGATGGAGCCTCACAGTATGAGGATGATGTCTTTAATTGATTCTATGATTGATGAAAGAGTGGGGAAGAGAGCAGAACAAGGCTCTGATGAGGAGGAGGAAGATGTGTTGGATAGTCTTTTGAACATTATGCAAGACACTAGCGAAGAGCTCACTAAAAATGATATCAACCATCTGCTTCAGGTATGTCTCCTTAAATCAAATACAAGATTAGGACTAGGAGTAAGCCCCTTCTTTTCTTTTGCACATAAAATTTCGGTGTTCAGCACTTTATTTAGTATCTCTAATTAAGTCACTAAATTCAGTTCGTCAATTCAGTTCCTCTTGTTTAAGTTAAAATTTAATAGTTCAATTTTGTCTTAGTAGAAAAAGTATCCGGTGCAAACAACATATTTTTGTAAAAAATACAAAACAAATGACAACCTTTGATTTGGTAATTTGGACGGATGTGATTAAATCATATCGTATGGATATTTTTTGGAGACGAATTAAAAATCACTTTTGACGAACTATGTTATACTTTTGATTTTTTGGCGACAAATTATATTCTAATTTTGACAAACTTCGAAGTTTTCACCAAAAAAATATGGTTTGCACGTGATCTTTTACTTACTCTCACTCTCTTTCAGTGAAAGAAAAAAACATTCTAAGATGTGAACTTTTATTATTGTGAAAACCAGGACTTATTTGTAGCTGGAACCGATACAGCGGCAAGTACGTTGGAATGGGCAATGTCCGAAGTACTAAGGAATCCAGAGATTCTAAAGAAAGCAAAATCCGAGCTGGAACAAGTAACAGGCAAAGGAAAGACCATCAAAGACGCCGACATATCGCTCTTGCCTTACCTACAAGCAATAATCAACGAAACACTCCGACTACACCCAGCAACCCCATTGTTGCTCCCTCGCAAAACGATGGAGCCCGTGGAGCTAAGCGGCTTTAAGATTCCAAAAGGAGCACAAGTTATGGTAAATGCTTGGGCTATTGGCAGAGACCCGAGTACATGGGACAATCCGGAATGTTTTGAACCTGAGAGATTTTTGGGATTGAATGTGAACTTTGTAGGTGGAAATTTTGAGTTAATACCGTTTGGCGGAGGGCGTAGGATCTGTCCTGGACTGCCTTTAGCGGTTAAGATGTTACACTTGATGTTGGGGTCATTGATAAATTGTTTTGACTGGAAGCTGGAAGGTGGTTTACGTGTGGAAGAAATGGACATGGATGATAAATTTGGAATTACTTTGCAGAAGACTCATCCTTTGAAGGCTGTCCCTCTACCTATTTGAGGTGTTTCTGTTTGACACATTTAAAGTGTTCTTCTCTTATATCTCAATGTTTGTACACTTTTCTTTTTGGGCGTCTCTAATATTTGTCCACTTTCCTTTTATATATACCCAATAATCAAATCAAATATCTTTTTCCTACCAAAGAAATTTATTTTTATTAAAAAAATTATACTTTCAATGATAAATAATTAATAATTCGTGTGCGGAACATACCTCTACATACACTTTCCTCTTCTTTCTTCTCTCTTCTCTCTTCTCACTCTCTCATTGTACGTACTAAATTTACTTTTCTTAATTCTCGTGCAAACTGTCCTTTTGGACAAACAAACCGGGACGGGAGAGTATAAATTAATGCAAATAGCACATTAAATTAGCTTGTTATTTGGGACAATAGTGTAAGCAATTTGCAACAAGTTCAGTGGAATAGGCTGATGTGGGTGCTTGTCAGTTTCCTTTCTCATACAGTTTTTGTCAGTTGTAGAGATATTTATCCTATCATGGGAAACGTCGACCTACTTTGGGGACAAAATGCATACATGGCTTGCTAAGCTCCCAGAAACTCATGGTCCTATGATGAGCATTTTGTCATGTTTATTAAGATTTCCTATCCCTTTGTTTGGATTATGGAAAGAAAATGAAATGGAAAATAGATAGAAGCATTTTCTCATGTACGTGTGTAGAGATTTGATATCCTTTGTTAGGATCATGGAAAGGATATGAAATGGAAAACAAATAGAAAAGTCATTTTCTTGTGGAAAATTCTTAAGTAAAAAATGAGGTTGGATCTTTTTGGACTTTCCATGAAACTATATTTTTCTTCTATACCAAAAATCTTGCATAAACCAAATTGGACCTTATTCTATTGAAAACAAATTTGAGCAAACACTAGTGTGTTGTCGAGTCTTGAAGATGTTAATGCTTCACCCATCAGTGCGTTGTAGAAACCAGTAGCAGAGAGTTCAAACAAATTTGAGCTTTGGACAGGCTGATCATCGTCAAAATTACCAGGCCAGTTTTGGCAGACCTCACAGACCACAAAACATGAACAAATACAACAGAACCGAACTACTACACATGTCCTAAACTATAAGCAAAAAGATTCAAATAAGAGACCTAACTCAAATGCCTGAAGGACCTAAAAGATGCTAAAGAAAAAAGAAAGAAAGAAAGAAACCTCCACAGTTGGCTTCTCACATACCATACAAGAATAAAATACAATCTACGAATTAGATGGCATGACCTACTGTGAAAACATATCAGAATTCATTTTCCACAGAACAATTTTGATGATTATGTACCATGATAATACTCGCTCCAACAATCAATTTTACTAAAATGAATCTCTAATCTTAGAAGTTGCACGGCGCTTTCCTACTGGGCACCAAAGTCCCACAAATGTATAGTCGAATCATTGCAAGAAGCGGCCACGTGTCTATCATCCGCAATCAGCGCATTGGCGTCTCCAATTCTCTCCCAAAAGTTGTACAAGTAACCACCACGCTCCGCCTCCCAGATCCTAATGGCACCGCCGGCACAAAGAAAAGCATATCCCCTGTTGATGCACCCCAACAGCCCCCGTTGTGGGACCCCCCTGGCATTGAATCTGCACACTACACTCATGTCGTGAACGCTTCGTACAGTGGCATGACCACGCGTATCCACCGTCAGATACACGTCGCCGGCGACGTCTAGAGTACCGACAACAATGCCCCGGCGAGGCTCTGACTCGCCCAAAACTAGACCTTGGTTGTTTAAGTCGAAGATTATGAGACGGAGACTCGTGCATGCAACGGCGGTCTCGCGGCTGGTGACGCGTACTCGACCGACGAGCTCTGTGAACTCGGTTAGCATGTGCCAGCCGATGACGGCTTCTGGGTCGGTCAAGGTACCGCCAACGAAAAGTAGCTCTTCTGATACGCTGCTCCATATGTGGAAGGCCCGCTCTGGGACCCCGGCGAAGAGCCCCACCCACCAGCTGTCGCAACCGGAGAAGCTTACCAGGGCCCCATCTCGGACGACATCTCCTGTGTGGGCCCGGCGAAGAGGTGTGCCACCATCTATAACAGAAATGTGTATGTCACCGTCCAATGTAGCGAAAGTCAGCATGGAACCCTCGTGGGAGATAACAATGCCGGACACAGCTGGCGAGAAGCGGCCGAGACGAGGGCGGACGAAAGGGCGAAGGGTGGTGACGTGTTGGCGAGTCTGGAGGTGGAAGAGCCTGACGGCGCCGTCGGAGAAGCCAGCAGCGAGGTGGAAGTCTGAGAGTGCAAGACAGCGGCATGTGAGGGTGTCGGGGTCGACGTCAGCGGAGGAAGTGGCGGTTGTGGAGGCTGAGGCGTCGTCAAAGGGGTCGAAGTGTAGGAGGGTGTGGTTGTATTGACGGGATTGGAAGTTGAGGTATGTTTGGTGGCGATAGATGAACTCGTCTCGCCATGTGGGTCGGGTGAGGTTAGCCCGGTTCCATATTTGGGTCGTCAACGTGCTCCATAGCAACTCTGACCTCGATACAGCTCGCCACGTGGAACAAACCTACAAAGATTAAACACATTTGCTGAACCTGAACGTCATTTATGAGGCTTAAGCTTAAAAAACTAAACATGCTTTGCACAGTATGAAGAAGTTGATCCTGGTCAAAAGAATTGAATGCAATGTGGTGCAGGCACAATAGATAACGACAAGACAGAGACACTGAGACAGCAGCAGTAACCCAGAGTGAGCCTGATGTGGGACAGGGAGTAGGCTCAGCTAATATTGTGTAGGCAACAGTGGAAGGAAAAGAGCACTCTTGTCAGAAAGTCAGAAATAGGTATCCTAGTCTTACTTGTCACTCCCAAATCAAGACTTGCTGCAATGCAAACATCCCTCTTTATCGGTACTCTGTGTTTCAGATCGATAATTGTGCATTAATGCAATGATGAATAAATGAAACAAAGACAGGCAAATCAGCATAGACTTGTCATGTTAGATTGAATGAATACACGCTCTTCAGATTCAGAGATATAAAGAGGTAGATGTGCCCACACCAGGCTTAAACCCCAATGCCCAATGTAAACTTTACTTCTACTTTTTTTTTTTGATAAAAAACTTTACTTCTACTTAAAGCACTAACAAATACACTATTTCTATTCAACACTAGTTTTGCAACTCTCAAGCTAGCTCTTTCTATCAGACATGATAGTAGATTTTGAGATATGTAAGAGCAAGCAAGAAAAGATAACTGGGTCAGTCAGATCAGAAAACTATAAAAAACTCAAAAAGCACATACACTTTCTTACTATTCTTCAGTATGGGGTTTGGGAAAGCTAGTTTTGCATTTGCTTTACTCACGTGCTTGCCCTTCTCACACTAGGTTTCATTTCCAAGACAAAGATTTGATTTCTTTGATGCTCTGGTTTTGTTTTTTCAAAGCAGCAGAATCTTAAACCCCTCGAAAAAAAAAACCCATCCATGTATATATCTATTATTCCAGCTACTCATCTCGTATATATAAAATATCAATTTCATAATTTACTAAGGTGAGTGTGAGTCAATGCAACGGGGAGAGGAGTACGTACATGGCACTGTTCTATTCACATATGCAGCACAGTTGTAGCATGTACAGTAAACAAGTGGAGAATAGTACAGTAAACACAGCAGGAGGACAATGGACCTTTTATAGCATATGATGCAGCAAGTACAACTCAGAAATAAAAACAACAAAGGAAACCATGCCTACTTAGCATATATGTGTATATGCCAATGAATGCAGTGATAACAGTAAATATTTAATACATCAATTCCTACTATACTAGTGAAAATGGGGCTTTGAAAAGTAGTAGCTGCAGAAGTATTGTTGTAGTGTAGTGTTTACTAATCTATAAGTAGAAACTCAAATTTTGCAGCAACATGATATGAATAGCAGCAGTAACCATATCAATCATCATCAACTCATAGGCCTATAAATGCTATAGTACAGTGCAAGGAGAGGGGCTAGCTTGTCTCATCTACTCTACAAATGTAATTTTTGAGGCTTGAAGAGTGAAGACAGACAAAAATGTAGACAGAGAGGTTTGTGTTATGTAGTCAAATATTTTTTAGAAAATTTCAGCAGTGTGACTACACCAAATATTGATTTGCTGAACTGGAACAAAAAAATGCAAAACCGAAAAAATGGAAGAAAAAAAATGAAGATAAGGGAGCCTTCCAGTACATATTTGGTTGCATATGCAGTAAGCTTCTCTCATGAGATGAGCAGCACTGTTAGTCTTTAGATGAAGGTGTTTTGCTCTACAAAGTTAACAGTAGACCAAAAAATGTGAATCATAAACATCAAAACTGCTAATCGATCGGTTTCAAAATAAGAAGAAAAAACAGCAACACAAAGTAAGGCGATCAAATAATTAATAAGCGCAAAAAATGGAATGATGGTTGCAATGCAGAAGCAGATTGAGTTAAGCGATGGAATAGTACCTGAAAGAGGTTCGCTAGGGCACGAGCAGCGGCAAGACGGCCGGATGTGAAGGAGGCGTGAATGGCGAGCTGAGTAGCGAGAGCTTCGACGAAAGGTTCAGGCCAGACGGCGTTGCTAAATCGCGGACGAGAAGTGGAAGGTAAATCGACGTCTCTTTCGATGGCGGGGCCGCCATTATGATCGGTATCTTCGGAGGAGGAGGAGGAAGATGAAGACATTTTGGAAAGAATAGAAGAGAGAAATAAAGATGGAAAAAATGGAAAATTTGAAAGAATGGAAATGAGTGAATTTTGAGAGAGAAATAGGGATTTTGTTTAAGTGTGCTGTGAAAGAGAATGAGCGAGAGTGAAGAAGCGTAAGTACGAGACTCGAAGTTTTAAGGAAGCCAGCTGCAGGCAGGCCAGTTGCACATACATCCCCTATGGCCTATGCAAATCAAAATTACATGTCTCAAGTAAATATGCATAAATCTATACGCATATTCAATTTTTGTCTGTAAAATTAATCAACAATCCATATTTAGAGAAAATGAACCAAACTTTAGGCTAAACTTATATCGGTTTACCTTGATTAAAAAAAACTTATATTGGTTTAGAGATCACGTCCTCTGATCAGTTGTTACAACTATATTATTTAAATACACACTATCTACATGGCTACATGTTACAAAGCATCTGATCGAGTCGATTCAACTTTTAACGTTATATCAAAAACGTCAAAGATTCAAATTATTTTTCGATGAATTGAAGCGAAAAGTAACGATTTTTAGTGTTTTTCTCAATTTATCTCTTAAAGTCATTCTATAAGAAATACAAATCAATCACAATCCTTGATATGGTCATTTGGACGGATGAGATTAAATTTCGTATTAAATCTCGTTTATGATTTATTTCTCAGTGACGAATTATAAATTATTCATGACGAACTATGTCGTAATTTTAGTTTTTCGGCGACGAATCATAACCTGGTTTTGATGAACTTTGCATTTTGAATAATAAAAAAAAATATTTTATACCTATTCTTTACTTTTATTATTTATATAAAAAGATAAGATTTATATATGATCCCTGCCCAAAATAAATTATCAATATTTTTATTAGTAGTAGGTTATGTATCTCACTCTAAGCATAGCTAGCTTTACTATGTTTGTAGTTTTTTATTTTAGTGGGGGATGGAGATGAATGTGCAGACTGACTGATCAACTGCTGCTTGTTACATGCAATGCAACATTGCTGCTATTCAAAATGAAGCACAAGTCATGTATCAAAAACAAAAAATGAAGAACAAATCAAAACAGCTATAATGTTTAGGTCAAACGGTTTCTTGAGCTAACATACAATCTAGCCCAGCCAAATATATGTGGACACAACTACCCTACAACAAGTCTGTCTCAACAACAGAACAATGCATATAATATGATGATCATTTGATATTTGAAAAGAAAACATCGCGACATGTTAAATTCAAAACTAGAGATCGATCAAAAAATAAACTAGAGAAGCATGTGGCCATTTCAAAAGAAGCATGGTTTGCTGATTTGCTCCCCACATATGGGGAAAACATGGCTATCACTTATTACTAGCTATAAAACTAGAATGTTGATTTGGGATAATCCTTGGCCAAACAAAACTTGAGATAATTTGGGATTTGTTACATTATGTCAAGTTTGCTGGAAAAATGCCACCCAAACAGGGGCGGATCTAGAGGGTGGATTGCACGGGCTGCAGCTCGATTAGAAATTTGAGCGCAAAAAAAATTCAGACTTTACTGTAAACAATTACAGCACAGTTAGAGCAAGTGTTTTCATGATTTTCTGGGGTAGACACGCTCCATAGGGGTCAAACGACATGGAAATCGATCGACGAAGCTGTGCTGGCCGCTGGATCGGTGAATATTGTTGGAATTGATAAATTTGATCGTTCGAGAGACCACACCACACCAAAGGAAGGGGAAGATGTAGATGCATAATGACGTTTGAAAACTACAATGGAGTTTAGGTGCTGTTTGGATGTGGGGTTATTTGAATTTTGTCATAAATCGCTAATGTTTGTGGCGCAATCAAGTCTAATGCATACGTGGAGTTCCACGTATGAACCAAAAATCGCTAATGGTAATAGCGATTTGTTAAGATGAAACAGATCTGAGTTTTTTATTTTAGCATAAACCGCTATGATGTTGACATATGTCTCACTTATATATTCATACCTGCATATAGTCAAAAGCTAAATTCTACAAAATTGAACTTTACAAATGAAACATATATCAGTGCTCGATTGACAATCTTTTAAAATTCGAGAACCCTTTAAAATTCGAGAACCTAAAAACCCAAATCTAACAATTGGGTTATGGTGCATTTTTGAATCTGCATTATACACATTTCCCACAAGCAAAATCAAATCTAATAAATTTAATTATGCATCGAATGCAAATTTGAATATGTATTCAGACATGTGTATGCTTCTACAGTGAAAATGGAGTTATTAAATTCTCAAAAAAAAATTTATTTGAGCGCTCTTGATAGCTTTTTTTTTTAGGCTTAATAGCTATTGTCTACGGAGTAACTTTTAATTTGAGCTATTCTCACACAATCCAATCAAATCCTGATATGTTTGGTAAGATGATTTTTTGAATAGTTACTTTACAAAATAGAAACAAATCAGAGATTGTTGATGCATGAGGGGGACTACTAGGCACTAGCCTTGCCTTTAATTCTATAGAATGTGGACCATATCAATCTATCTGGTTTTATAAACAAGAAAAGGAGAGACCCACTTTGAGTTTTGTTCATGCATAGAGTACACTTGAACAGAAGATGCTATGATTCATACACTACAACTAGAAGCAATAACAAAAAATCACTATCATCAGATTCAGATATGTCTATACACTACCACCAAATTCAATTGGGGGACCGAACCAAAGGGATCTCTAGTACCATGTTATCAAAAAGCTCTCCAACTCCCTATCAAAAAAAAACTGTCCAACTATTAATAAATGATTAATTAAATTCTCTAATCCTAAACCCCAAATGTCTCTTATCAGATGACGTTTAGTGTCTTGGAAGCTTAAATTCCCAATATGTTCCTCCTAAATATATTTACTAGAGTGAGAGAGCATGAGGTTGGAATGTGGACTAGGGGACAAACACAACACTGTCACAAAATCCTAAATTCAAACAAGGTGATACATCCATAAAAAAAAGAAGAAAAAACAAGCTGATACATAGTGTACAAGCTAGTACTAATACGTACATAACATACACAGTAATCTAATTACTCCTAAGAAGTTTGTAGATGTCAAGGTCCAAACTGTGACACGAAGCTTGATGGGGGAAGCTAGAATAAGAAAGTAGAGTGTGTAGAGGGGGTCAGATTCAGGTGTAGGGTACAGAAGAGGTAATAATGACTACACATTATGAGTTGACTGAGTATGAAGGGATGGATAAGGATCCCTACTGCTTCAAATCAGTCGGATTCTTCAGGCATCATCTTTTCATAAAGAAGAATTATCATCTGAAACTCTAAATGAATTTTTTTAATATAATGAATAGGTATAATAATTCAGAACATTACAATGTATGATACCTTATCATTTAGTACATATATATTGATCTCCGCAGTTATAGTATGATATTCTTCATCGGATTTGAAATCATCTGGTACATTTGAAGGGCATGTCAGGTTCGACACCTTTACCATGCATGTATCGTACATCCATCCCAAATTACCGGCACATTTTTCGACACTTGAAGCTCATGCCACCTTGGCCACCCTTACCGTTGCAAGTACATCTTGACATCCGCCTTTCCACGAGGGAGGAAGTATCACGCGTTAGGCGAGACGAGGAAGAGAAAAAGAAAATAAAGGGAGAAAATTATAAGAAAATTGATAACCCTAAGACTCGAACCAAGAATTTAAAAATCCAACAATCTTAGGATGAAATCCTTAATCAACAGATCATCAAACTGAAAATGAGATTTAATCAGATATTAATAAACTACATTTTTAATGTCAAGATATTTATTTATTTTTAAAATAGAATTTTACCGTATACCCGGAAATCCTTACAATTTTTTTCTAAAACTAAGTATAGTCGGGGTCTGAAGAGAGAAGTGATTGACGTAACTCGATTAGAACCTCGCGCAAGAATTAAAAATTTGATTGATACTTTACCCATAAGAGTAGGGGTTGACAATGGGCAAGTCAGAGTCTGCCGAACAAATGACAATTTTGGAGAGCTTTAAAAAAAATTAAGGCCGGGCCGGGCTTCACTCAAAATCTTAACCCTAGGGCCGAAAATTGAAAGGACTTTTCAGGCCGAACCGAACGGCCCTTAATTTTAGGGCTGAACTTAGGGTCGGGCTTAAAATAATTATTTATCAAGAATATCAATAAAAAATCACAATTTTTTATGAAGCACATCAATAAAATAATTACAAAGACGCAAAATATCCGCAGCAACAATTTCATCTTATTCTTTTTTGGGCTGAAATATGAACAACTTGTCATTTGTAAATCCTCTAGACTCTGAATAATTAAGCTTATAGTATGAACAACTTGTCATTTGTTAATCCTTAAATTCAAGACTTGAGCTGCTAGTATCAATACCTTTGGTAATAAGAATTAACTCTTTGCTTCCATCACTTTTCATTTGAAGGCTTCCAGTAATTGGGGTAAATGAAGCGCTGTTCATTTTAGATTCTAAGCAAATTGATTAATCTCCTGTCTGTCAAATTGAAAATATTTTTGTAAATGAAAAACACCATAAACAGTGACAAACACAATTTCATTAACCAAATATAAATTAATTTAATTAAGTGTATTGTGTAATTTGAGTGTATTTTTAAAAAAATTGACTAAGTATATTATAAATTAATTTATAGAAGTTAAAGTATGGAAGGGCTTAACGATCGGGCTTTTTTAGGTAGAACCGAACAGAATATTATTAGGTTATAATTAGGTCGGGCTTTTTAGGGCGGACAGAGCCGGGCTGAATTAGGTCATAGTTTGGTCGGGCTCGAGGGCCGAACAGGGCTTTGAAATCACGGTCTTTGTTCGACTTCGAGCCTTTAAGGCTTAGGGCTCGAGGGCTTTAACCTAGGGTCTGATCGGCCTTAAGGCTCATAGGTCATAAGGCTTTATGCGTGGCTTTTGAGACCTAGGACTGAATGTTGACCCCTACATAAGAGTGTGTTGTCTTGTGAAGTTTCATGCGAATTCGCAGAAAGGGTTTTTGGTCTATTGATTATACCTTTTTTTTGATGCACTATTGATTATATTCTTGATTGAATGATTTTGAAGTCCATAGTTCAGATTTTTTAAAAACATCTTATGACGTGTTTTTTGGATTGTTCTTCATTTTCTATTATAAGAGCATTCCCATCATGATTTGTTGAGTCATAAGAAAAGGTCATGAGAGATGATAAAATAAAACATGGATTTCCACCATGACTAAACCAATCATAGAAAAGGTCATGAGATGATTAACTTGAAAAAAAGATTATCTCATGACCAAAAATTAGATTTGGTCATGAGTCGTGAACCAATTGCAACGCGACACGTGTTCCGTGTAAGAAAAATATCATCTCATAACCAAAAATTAGATTTGGTCATGAGCCGTGAACCAATTGCAATGCGACACGTGTTCTGTGTAAGAAACTGTTAAGTGTATATTTTGATCTTGCAACGAATATATCTTCTAAATTACAAAGTTAAAAAAAATATCAATATTCATAATTTTTCGAGCTCTATAAAGCGAGACACACTTTGATATATTTTTATTAATCTTAATATTTATGAACTACAATTTATGTAGTGATGAGAGATAATGATGATGAACTTTTTATTTGGTCATGAATGAGATGCACTTGATCAAAATAGTCATGTGACATGACAAGATGAGAGGGATGAATGCTATATTTTTTTTTGTCATAGTTAATGATGCTCTAGTGAAATTTATTTACATAAAAATATCATGCAATGTTATTTAAAAGTTTAGTTTTTTCGTTCTACTCGGCATTGACAAGCTTTTAGAATTCTATTAACATAATCTGACACACTTCACATACAAATTACATAGAATGATAGAATATATAGATACATTTTAATTAATCTTTCATTTACTTTTTTTTTTGATGAATCTTTCATTTACTAATATAGACTCAAGTGTTGAAAACAACATACATGATACACTCATTTATTTATTAAGCGTTAGAATTAGTTAGCTGCCTAACGCTCAAGTGTTGTCATTTCAGTTCATCACAACCGCTACCCTTTTTTCAATAAAGGAAGCATAAACAAAGCTATCTGTTTGACTGATTTGAGCAGTAAAACATGTTCAAAGTACAGATATACTTTTCCATGCATGCCTGAGTCAGTCTCACAGGACACCCACATCGTCTCTGTCCCCCATCCCCATTTATTTGTGTTCTTTCATTTTAAGTATTCATGTGGAAACAAAACACATCAATATTTTTTATCCTCTACTCAAGCTTTTTGTCTCGGTTCATTGTGAACTGGATCTCTCAACTTAGTTCCTCCAGTTGTTTTGACATGTGTGTGCTACTGTCACTCTCCAAGTAGGGGCCATTCTTCTATTCTTTGTGAATTTGTGTACTACTCCCTCTCCCTTAAAATTTGTCCATTTTTTTTTGGGCGTCACTTAAAGTTTGTCCACTTTCCTTTTATATATAATTCAATAATTATATTAATTATTTCTTTCCTACCAAAAATATTTATTTTTATTATAAAATTGTACTTTCAATCATAAAAAGTAATAATTCGTGTGTCGGACCCACCTCCACATACACTCACATCATCTTTCTCCTTCTCTCATCGTCCTTTATTTACTTTTCTTAATTAACGTGCCGATTGTCCTTTTGGACAAACTTTATGGGACGGAGGGAGTAGAAAGTAGAAATGCTTGTTAGTCGTGTAAAATTGAACAAGTAATTTGATACAGATTGAGTAATCTAAAAGTTGAGTAATACTTTCCATGAAAAGTACAGGGTCGAGTGTAGGGCTGGAGTCGAATAGTAAGCTGCTCGAACTCGACTCGAATGGATATATACCATACTCAAACTCGACGAGCTTCAAACGTCTTGTTCAAACTCGACTCGAAATTTTTTCATATTACTCGAGCTCGACTCGTACTCGAATCTTATACTCGAACTCGTACTCAACTCAAGCTCGACTCGTACCATTACGTACAAACTGCTCGAATTTAATGCTCATTTGCATGAGCAAATATAAAGCATTTAACATTGGAATTCAATAGCGACCAAGGACCAAAGAGTCCAAGATAAGTCTAGCCCAAAGAATCCCAACTTGTGTTAAAATGGATAGGCTTACTTCCCAATCATTTGTGAACTAAAGACATGTATAGGGAGCAATGTGGGACAATATGACTTCACTTACTTTTTAACTTCTTCCTTCCTTCTTTGTAATATTTGCTTGTGTCCCACATTGGATGTTCATTACAAAACTAATATGATGAATGAGTATATATAGAGGAACACTCCCACTTCAAAATCCAATCTACTCAATCCAATGAATTTTTTTGGGTTTATATAGGCTAAAGCCTACTATATTCTAGTAATTCATATTGAATAACCGATTAGTATATTGATGGACCATAATTATACGAATCAAAAACACAGTTAAACCCACTAAATTAGACTGTTTGTCTATTTAACTTTTGCTTGTTAATTCCGATATTTATCTACATGACATTTTAGAGACTAGAGAGAATACACGCTAAGGAGGAGTTCTTACGCAGAAAAGATGTTACGAGTCATTCCGAGGTCAAGATCAGACGCCAACTGAAGAAATCTCAAGATCCTGACATGGTATCTCCCAAAACAAATCAAACCGAAGAGCAACCGAAGTCAGTCCAGAGCTGAAATACACCGATAGTTTTGTGAAAACTTCACAAAACTCACACTCACTCACATACATCCCCCCTAGCCGGCGGCTCCCCCCTCACACCTCCTCTCCTCCACTCCCCTTCCTCCACATGGGGGGGCAGCTATGGCTTCTCCTCCAAGTGGGACCGGCGGCTTTGAGCTCCATCCATGGATGCTTGCCATGTGTGTTGATCTTCACCACACCTTCTCCTCCTCCTTGGCTATAAATACACGCCTCTTCTCATTTGTAAATCATCCACATTCACAAACACTTATCTCTCTAAAGGTTTTGGTACTTTGTAAGCTTGGTTTGAAATCTATAATATTCTTATTGGTTCTTGAATATTGTAGATCATTCTTGAGTACTCTTGTCGGTTCTTGAGTACTCAAGCTTTACTTTATTATTCTTGAGCACTCTTGTCGGTTCTTGAAGTACTCACCCCTTTCCCTTACTGTCTTTACTTTCGAAAACTTTACTTTACTGTCTTTCAAAAACCTTTTCAAGTACTTAGTTATGATGTCCTCTTCCATGGATATTCGTAGCTAAACTCTTTATTCGGTTAAAGGAGTGTACTTGTGTCATAAAATGTTTTAGACCCTGCACTTAGTGCCTCTATGTGTTCAAAACTTGTTCTATGTGCCATATAACAGGTTAGAACTTCCAAGGTTGAGTGGAAGCTTTAACGAGCAAAGCTCTTCCATGGGGTTCATGAACATACTCGGGTAAGTGGATGCTTTAACGGGCAAAGCTTATCTGAGGAGTTCGACCTATTTCAAAAACCATTTGGTTGATCGTAACTGAAGATCAAATGGATGCACATAAGGCTAAGATACTTCGAAAGGAGGAATTAGTCTAAAATAGAACAAGTATTTTAAACGATGTTGCAAGTCTTGTGCTAGAAATAGCCTCGATTCATCTTTGAACACGTAGTATGATCATTAACGATCAATGATAAACAACTATGATACAAGGCCCCTGAAACCGAATCTTTTCTTGACTTAAAACACCACCTGCACTTTACTTTCTTAGTATAAACTGCACTATCAACTGCAGACGTTCCGCAAGACTTGCCGATCACGCAACAACCGCTGTAAGTCTTCCTGTTTATTTTCAGTATTTACTTTTATGTCATTTACTTTTCCACACCAAAAACCAAAACCAACCAACCAATCACTTAGTTGTTAGCATTAAAACCTCATCAACCTAAAAACACGCTCCCTCGTTGTACAATCCCCTCAAAGAATAGCTTATCCCCCTAATTCCCTTGGGTTCGACCCCTACTTACCACTTGCTACCCAGTAGTTGAGTCACGAGTAGCGGACTTATAAATTTATTTGCACATTTTGCTCTGACGACAAGCAATCTATTAAATTGGCGCCGTTGCCGGGGAATTAGCCGTCGGATAAGTTGTTCTTTCCCTTCCCTTCTCAATTTCTCATGACGCTACCCACTACGTATGCATGAACAACAAGACATCTTCCCCTGTTCGGAGGTACGGATGGAGAAGACCCAGTACTACACTGCCGAAACTTTCACCACGTTTGCTGCCACATAAAACCTAAAAATGAAATGTTAGAGGAATTTAAGCTTAAATGCTTCAAATTTTCTTTAACTGATTTTGCAACAATTTGGTATTACACATCAACCGCTAGTAGTGCAGTATATTTTGTGGATCTTTGCGTTTCATTCCTGAAGGAATTCTCCCCCCATCCTTACGCCAAAAAACCCGTGAGAAGATCATGTGCCTTCAACAATCCCGGGATGAGACTTTGGACGAATACTACACGAACTATGACACCATCGCCTCAAGCTGCCCGCACCATGGATTCACGAAGAAAGATCTTCTTCAAAAATTTCTTCGTGGGATGAGGGCCGATGAGCTGACAAGGATTAACGAAGCAATGAGAAGATCAGCCAGGAACTTAACCATGGCAGACATGTGGAACCTCATAAATGACCTGGCCGCAACCACAAAACGAATACCCCAAGCTGACAGAGGAATGCAGATAGAAGAAGCTGATCCAGAGACAGACGAAGAAGAAACTCCCGAGCCATCAGAAGAGACTTCCGAGCCATCAGAAGATTGGGATATAGAAAGTATCGGAAGCAACGAGGAAAAACCTTCATGGGAACTGAATGCCGTGTCAGCAATAGAAGAAGTCCAGAATACCACCAGCATGCTGCCCGAGCCATACCCAGCTATCATCACCCAAGCTTCCGAGACCATCTACGACCAGATCCTCACAAACGGACATAACGAGGCAGAACCAAGCCTTAAGATGCAAGCTTCCCAACTTTTCCCCTCGATCAATAGGCAAATTGCTGAAAACTATGTGATCAATGAAGAGGCTAGATAGAGGATGGGAAAAGGGCCTGAGCAGAACGACTCCTCGATGGAGCATGTTTTCGCCATGACTGGACAAGGCAGCCCTAAACACCAGAAAACCCAGTTCAAGAGACTAGTAGTAAAGGGTCCATCACCTTCTCAGAGACGTTGGAAGGAGAAACCACCAGAAACATGGGAACTGGACCCAAGCACATCATCTCACAAGAAATCGGGGAAAGGCAAGGCAAAAATCAACACAGGAACAGTGGCGAAATACGACCTAAGCCACCCATGGGATCCAAACCAGTGATCCAGGAATGAGGTACTGTCGAGCCAACGACGTTAAACAAGTGCACTGGTCGGGAGGTAACCCGACACCTATTTTACTTTCTGTCTTTTATTTTTTTGTCATTTAGTTTTTTCCGTAAGTCGCTCTCACCCACTTGGTGCATAGAAGAAATGACTAATCAGGAATCGGACTTGGGTGCAACATTAAGCCAGCCAGGCCTACGCCAAGAGTTCAAGGCCCCAGCCGAACTCCCTCGATTATCCAGCCTCAAGCCATGTCATTCGACACAATAAAGGGAGTTCTGTTCTTCCCTTTTCCTTGATGTCATTTCCTTCTCGTACAATATCTGCTTGCATGGCTTTTGAACTAAGTTGTGCTGAAAGGCACGCCTTCGTTCAAAAGTGTGGGGGTGAGAACCACCTGTGTACATAAACATGTGTTTTCCCTTAATTTTATCTTTTTGAAAATATGAACTTGAGAATGTGAAAAAGATAGATCATAATTCATGCATTAACCTTGTGAAAATTCAACTGTTTAAAAACTTAGAATGTAACTTCTCATTTGTCCCTTTGTGCTGAGATAAACTAGGGATGTGGAGTTGACATAAACTGCCCTCAAGAGGCTTGGCAAGCAATCGAAGGACTGAATTTCGCTATATGGTTTTCGAAGTCAGTGGAGGCTGCACTTCGGGTTTCAGTGAAGATTGAAGTCATCTCCGCCATGCAGTGTTTATGCAAAAAGAAAGAAGGCGGGGACGGGAATCAGATTGTCCTATCTCTAGTCAAAGTAGCCGAGAAAATAGATGAGCGACCCTCATCTTGACCCGCGCAAAACGGAAAGGATGAGAGGAGCGGGGAGGTATTTCCATATGCTCGCGGGCGACGATTGGACCTCCCAAAAAGGCTTGAGAAAATGGACTAGCAAGTCACATAAAGGCAAAAGCTCAAAGAAGCAAATCAAGAGGCCAAAAGCCCAAAATTTTGAAGGTTTTAACCGAACAAAAAGTGAAGTACTTAAGGAGTCAAATCAAAGGCCAAAGGCCGATTCACTACAAAAGCTGTCCCTCGCCAAAAGAAAATCAAAGACCAAACCATTAAAACCCGAACCGAATCACGTGCTAGAGAAAGCTACAAGAAAACCATATAGTGCGAGACGGTCCCGAGAATGCAGTCCAGGAGCCTAAAAAGGGCCATCTCCCGAAACATCCAAAATAATTTGCATCTCAGCATGAAGGTACAAGTATCAAGTTTCTTCTATTTATTTACACAGTTCAATTTGTTAATAAGTAAGTAATGTATGAATTAGGATAAATCGAGTCCCACAATCTAACTTTCATATTTTAAAAGCTTACTTAGTGTGCCGCCCTTTAATAGCATTGTTCGGGACGAACAACTAAAAGTGTGGGGGTGATCTGATGGACCATAATTATACGAATCAAAAACACAGTTAAACCCACTAAATTAGTCTGTTTGTCTATTTAACTTTTGCTTGTTAGTTTCGATATTTATCTACAGGGCATTTTAGAGACTAGAGAGAATACACGCTAACGAGGAGTTCTTACGCAGAAAAGATGTTACGAGTCATTCCGAGGTCAAGATCAGACGCCGACTGAAGAAATCTCAAGATCCTGACATGGAATCTCTCAAAACAAATCAAACCGAAGAGCAACCGAAGTCAGTCCAGAGCTGAAATACACCGATAGTTTTGTGAAAACTTCACAAAACTCACACTCACTCACATACATCCCCCCTAGCCGGTGGCTCCCCCCTCACACCTCCTCTCCTCCACTCCCCTTCCTCCACATGGGGGGGGGAGCTATGGCTTCTCCTCCAAGTGGGACCGGCGGCTTTGAGCTCCATCCATGGATGCTTGCCATGTGTGTTGATCTTCACCACACCTTCTCCTCCTCCTTGGCTATAAATACACGCCTCTTCTCATTTGTAAATCATCCACATTCACAAACACTTATCTCTCTAAAGGTTTTGGTACTTTGTAAGCTTGGTTTGAAATCTATAATATTCTTGTTGGTTCTTGAATATTGTAGATCATTCTTGAGTACTCTTGTCGGTTCTTGAGTACTCAAGCTTTACTTTATTATTCTTGAGCACTCTTGTCGGTTCTTGAAGTACTCACCCCTTTCCCTTACTGTCTTTACTTTCGAAAACTTTACTTTACTGTCTTTCAAAAACCTTTTCAAGTACTTAGTTATGATGTCCTCTTCCATGGATATTCGTAGCTAAACTCTTTATTCGGTTAAAGGAGTGTACTTGTGTCATAAAATGTTTTAGACCCTGCACTTAGTGCCTCTATGTGTTCAAAACTTGTTCTATGTGCCATATAACAGGTTAGAACTTCCAAGGTTGAGTGGAAGCTTTAACGGGCAAAGCTCTTCCGTGGGGTTCGTGAACATACTCGGGTAAGTGGATGCTTTAACGGGCAAAGCTTATCTGAGGAGTTCGACCTATTTCAAAAACCATTTGGTTGATCGTAACTGAAGATCAAATGGATGCACATAAGGCTAAGATACTTCGAAAGAAGGAATTAGTCTAAAATAGAACAAGTGTTTTAAACGATGTTGCAAGTCTTGTGCTAGAAATAGCCTCGATTCATCTTTGAACACGTAGTATGATCATTAGCGGTCAATGATAAATAAATATGATACAAGGCCCCTGAAACCGAATCTTTTCTTGACTTAAAACACCACCTGCACTTTACTTTCTTAGTATAAACTGCACTATCAACTGCTGACGTTCCGCAAGACTTGCCGATCACGCAACAACCGCTGTAAGTCTTCCTGTTTATTTTCAGTATTTACTTTTATTTCATTTACTTTTCCACACCAAAAACCAAAACCAACCAACCAATCACTTAGTTGTTAGCATTAAAACCTCAATCAACCTAAAAACACGCTCCCTCGCTGTACAATCCCCTCAAAGAATAGCTTATCCCCCTAATTCCCTTGGGTTCGACCCCTACTTACCACTTGCTACCCAGTAGTTAAGTCGCGAGTAGCGGACTTATAAATTTATTTGCACATTTTGCTCTGACGACAAGCAATCTGTCATATATCGAGTATTTAATCGAGTTGTTCACGAGTACATACGAGTCTAGTATTACCTTGCTCGTACTCGACTCGTTTAATAAACGAGCTGGAAATTTATGCTCGTGCTCGACTCGTTTAGTTTCAAGTCGAGCTTTGACCGAGTTTTGACCGAGTTTGTTCACGAATATCTCACGAGTGTATCGTCTCGTTTGCAGCCCTAGTCGAGTGTAGCATCGTTTCATCCCAGAATAATCTAGTTGACATCCTGCACATCACCAACCTGACTATCAGTGGTTAGAGGCAGATACATGGGGTCCTTGGACTCCTCTCACATTTGAGTAAATTTTTTTTGGGTAAGTTTGATCAAATGTTTATCTGCGGTCACTATTTTTGTGAGCTTAATTTCTGAATTTCATCTTGGAGTAAACATAAAAGTTATAGAACATTCAATTAGCTTTCTATCCATATATAGATTATCTTCAACGAACACTGGATGATGCCTCTATGAGCTTCGGAAGGTTGGCTTGGACCCTTTCGATTTCGGTACGATCAATTATCTATCTTTAGTCGCTGTTTTTATCAACTTAACCTACATATTTCTTCTTTAAGTAAACATGAAACTTATAGAACGTTCAATTGACTTTCTAGCCATATATGGATCATCTTCAAGGGCACCGGATGACACATCTATGAGCTTCAGAAAATTGGCTTGGATCTCTCTTAGTTTCAGCAATCATCTATCTTTGGTCGCTAATTTTATCAGCTTAACCTCCTAATTTAATCTTTGAGTCAACATGAAAGTTATATAATATTCAATTAGTTTTCTAGCCATATATGGATCATCTTCAACGGATATCGGATGACACCTTGTTGGACCATAATTGTATGAATCATAAACACAGTTAAACCCACCAAATTAGACTCTTTGTCTATTTAACTTTTGCTTGTTAGTTCCGATATTTATCTACAGGGTATTTTGAAGTCTAGAGAGAATACAGGCTAAGGAGGAGTTTTTAAGCTGAAAATGGATTACAAGTCACTCCAGGACACAACCAGATTCCGACTGTACAACTTTCATAAACCTGACATGGAATCACTCAAAACAAGTCCAACCGAAGGGCAACCAGAGTCTGTCCGGAGCTGAAAGGACCGATGGCTTTTTGGGATGAGCTCACAAAACTCACAAACTCTCTCCTTCCTCCACCTAGCCGGCGGCTCTTCCTCCTTGATGACTCACAACCGGCGGCTTTTGGGGATGAAGCCACATGGGCTGGCGGCTACAAGCTCCTCCTCCCATTTTGTGCCATATGTTTCACTTCTCATCCACATCTCTTCTCCTCCCTTGGCTATAAATAGAGACATCCCTTCCCTTTGTAACTCATCTCATTCCAAACCAACATCCACAAGTCACATGTCACTTATCTCTCTAGATTTTCGGCACAACTCTTGTAAACACTTGTTTTAATCTATAATACTCCTGTTGGTTCTTGAGTATTCTAGTTGTTCTTGAGTTTACTCCTGTTGGTTCTTGAGTATTCTCTTTACTTTACTGTCTTTCAAAAACCTTCACTTTTCCAAGTACTTAGCTATGGTATCCACCTCTATGGATATTCGTAGCCAAACCCTTTATTCGGTTGAAGGGCTGTATGATGAGTCGTATTTATACGACTCGTCGAGTCAACTAAACCCGTTTATTTCGACACTTTATCATGCGAGCATTTACTTTTTAGTGTTGTTTTGCATTTCAGGTGTTTCGGAAGCTCTAGGAGGAAACGCGCATAAAAGATGGCTTTTCATGCCAAAAATATCACAGTTTCAGATTAGACATTTGGACCTTCGACAGAGCGCTGGGAATGAACCGCTGATCAGAAAAATACGAGTCATACGCCGTTGCGAAGCTAACTCAATTCCCTACAACTCTCTAGTTCACACCGAGAGCATCCGAGGTCGTTTAGATGGTCAAATCAAGAGCCGAAGTCGGGATACAGTGCATATCGCGTTTTGCCTTAACGTTAGCAGCAACTCTTATGCTAAAGGAAAAAGCGCCGATAATGCAAAAGGAAAACGCGGTCGCTGATGTCAGCATGCCGTTTGATGATGTCAGCAAGTCCGAATTTTGATAATTCCAGCCCAAAATAGATTTGGAAATCGCAGTTTAATATAAACAAGAAGCGTGGGTTGGGGTTTAAGAGAAAACACATCACATACGAAGACAGGACAGCTCTGGAGAAGACGAAGAACGCGAAGCTTTCGGCGACACAGAGAATTTCTACTTCCTTTTCATAAAAAATATTTGTGTTTATTTCAATGACAATGAGTAGCTAAATTTCTCTTTCGGTTTAGGGTTTCGTACGCTGTGAACACGTTTTGAGATTTTCGTTCTTAATGCTATTTTATATTTCACTAGTTCTTGTGCTCATTCTTACGAATTAAATTGCTAGACTAAGTGGAAGCTTTGTCGCAAAGCTTAGTTGAACAATTAATTCTTACCGTTAATATTTACTGGATACTTTTTCGTAAAGGTAGATAGTAACACCTAGGTTAAATAATACCTTTGTCGGATTGTTTAATTTAGGAAAGAACTAGAAGTCTAACACCTTTGTCGGGTTGGGTTGTGGCGTATCACCTTTGTCGGGATACTTGGGTTGTTACCTTTGTCGGAACAATCACACTTTGAAATATAGAATTGATTATTAGTTATCGATGATAAACGTGTCACAATAGAAACCCTGGACTGAATTTTCTCGCTGATTGAAATCCTTTCTATTTGTTTCTCTCGTGTTTTCTTACACTTGCTTACAAAAAAACCCCCAATTTATTTGTTTACAGGACAACTGAACCACACCAGCTCTCTAAGGTTCGACCCCTACTTGCCGCTCTACTAGTTGCTTGCAGGGAAAATTATAAATATAAATTTGAGACGTCAGACGACGCGTGTCAAATTTTGGCGCCGTTGCTGGGGAGCTGCGCTTCGGTGAAGCTGTTCATTTTTGTTTTAATTTTCTGTTTGTTTTTATTTAGTTATTTTTCGTGCTTGCTACTTGTTTCACCATGTCTCATGCAGGTAGCCAGGTCGGTGAAAACAACGAGGAAGTCGAGCAGGGCATGCATGACATGGGAGGGCTACTTCCACAACATGAAAATCAGAATCAGATGGTTCAGAACGGAGAAAACAGGGGGGCTGCCCCAGTAAACCAAAGACCCCCGATCGCACCATATCAACCACAACCATATCAACAGCAACCATACCCGCAATATCAACAATACCCACCGCAACCATACCCCCCACAGCCATACCCACAATACCCACCTCAGCAGCAGTATCAACGGCCTCCGCGGCCTCCACAACAGCCGGTCTTCATACAGGAAGAGGACTACCTTCAAGGGGCCACTATGGGAGAGATGTCTGCTCCACACTTCCGGAATCAGCCTTGGTGCATTTTAGAGGGACCAAAACTTGAGGAAATAGCCATCAACACGACAGTTATCCATAACCTGCCCAAGTTCTCGGGTCGCCAAGGAGAGTCCGCAACTACACACCTGCAGCGCTATCATGGAATCTGCCAGAACCTCAAGCCACATGGAGTCGAAGTGGAGGACTTTAAATTAAAAGCCTTCTATTTCTCACTTGTAGATGCTGCTAACGATTGGTTTTTGTCTCTGCCTTCAGGTAGCATCCAAACATGGGAACAGATGCAGAAGAAGTTCCTGGATAAGTATTACCCAGCGGGCAGAGCAATGCAGGTACGCAAGCAGTTGCAAGATCTCAGGCAAGGACCGAACGAGACGATGTATGAGTACGTGGAAAAGTTCCACGCTTTGGAGCAAAGCTGTTGCAACCTCGGACTCCCAGAAAAACTAATCGTAGAATATATGCTCAATGGACTGAGGAAGCTGGACAGAAAGCTGCTGGACGCCTCGGCAGGAGGAACCCTCATGAGACTTACTCCAGTCGGTGTGTGAAGAAAGATAGTGGAAGTGGCTGAAAATGCAAGGTTCCAAGACGAGTCCAACAACGAAGAAGAGTTCAGTCGGACCAGGAACGTCTCACAAGTCGATCCCCCATCTGGTACTATGGCCGAGGAAATTAAACAACTCAAGGAGATGATGCAGCAGGTCATCAGGAGGCAGCCGGTTCAAGCCAAACCATGTGAGTTTTGTGGAGCACTAGACCACAAAACGGACGCGTGCCCGACTTTAGTGGAGGATGACCAGGGCGAAGTCAATGCAGTGGGCGACAACCAGAACTATGGAAACCGGACTGGACCGAGTAGACAGTACGGACAAGGAGCCAAAGGTCAAGGCTGGAGGAATGATAACCATGCGCCGAGGGAACCAGCACAGCAGACAGCCCCTCATCTAGCTCAGCAGTCCAGTTACTACCGTCCTCCGTACCGCCAGCAACAGGGAGGACACAACGAACCACCCCAGTACCAGCCGCGAGCACAGTATCAGAACCAAGCAGGCCCGAGTCAGCAAAGCAAATCTCTAGAAGACGTCGTAAAGGACCTAACTGCCTCGGTGCACCAATTTCAGGTCAAAACCGATGGAGCGATCTTCGATCTGTCTAAGCAGATGTCTCAAATAGCCTCTGCAGTTTCTGAACTCAAGAATGATCCGGGAAGGCTACCGTCGCAGACCATACCTAACCCAAAAGGCAATGTTAATGCGGTGACACTCAGGAGCGGAAAGGAGTTGGAAAATAGCGAAAAAGTGGCAGACTCAGTGCAGATCACGCCTACAATAGACATTAGCTCGACGCTAATGTCTAAGGAAAATGCGCGCTTAACGTCAAAGGAAAACGCGCCTATAACGTTAGAGCAAAACGCGATCCGCACTGCCGAAAAATCCAAAACTGACTATTCTTTTCCGTTTCCCGTGCAGGTCAAGGCTCCAAGGAAACATATGATCGATAAAGATGTGTGGGAGCTATTTAGCAAGGTGGAGATCAACATTCCACTCCTCGAGGCGATTAAGCAAATTCCGCGTTATGCAAAGTTCTTGAAGGAGTTATGCACCAACCGAAGGCACTCCACCCGCGAAGACCAGGAACTACTGAGTAAGAATGTCTCCGCTGTCATTCAGCGGAAGGTACCTCCCAAATGTGGTGATCCTGGTACATACACTATTCCCTGCACTATCGGTAACATTCGTATTGAGAATTGCATGCTTGACCTTGGTGCTTCGATTAATGTATTACCATATTCTATCTATTCCTGTCTTCGTATTGGTCCATTAGAACCGGCAGGTCTTACCATACAGCTAGCAGACAGATCATGCAAGCAGCCAGAAGGCAAAATTGAGGATGTCTTAGTGCAGGTGGGGGAACTGGTGTTCCCCGCGGATTTCTACGTGCTTAAGATGGACAGCAGCGACCCGACGGATCACGCTCCTATTTTGTTAGGTCGTCCATTCTTGAAGACTTCAAAGATGAAGATCGACTGCGATAGTGGCACACTGTCTATGGAGGTGGAGGGTGAAGTGATTCGCTTCGACATTTATCAAGCCATGAAACACCCACCAGATTTTGCATCGGTGCACGCTCTAGATGCACTGGACGATCTTGTCCAGGACGTGAGACCGGAGAGGGGAGAAGATCCACTCGAGCTCGCATTGGAGAGAGCAGTTTACTCACATGAGGACTCATACGAGTTCACTGAGACAATTCTTGATGTACTATCTCAGCTGGAGATAGTGGGACCTCTCACACCCAGGTATGAAGTTAATGAGGTTCGTCTATTTAAATCTAACGTGTTTCTACCTTCTACTGTGCATGCACCCACATTGGAACTGAAACCTCTACCTGAGCACCTGAAATACACATTTCTAGGGGAGAACAACACGCTGCCACTCATCATCAAAAACAGCCTAGAAACAGACCAGGAGAGACGATTGATCAAGGTACTGAGTAGCCACAAGCTTGCTATTGGATGGACGCTTGCAGACATCAGAGGAATCAGTCCAACGGTGTGCATGCACCGTATCTTGTTGGAGGATGGAGCTAAGACTTCCAGAGAGCCTCAGAGGAGGCTAAACCCGATCATTATGGAGGTAGTGCAGAAAGAAATTCAGAAATTGCTAGATGCTGATGTGATTTACCCGATCTCAGACAGTCAGTGGGTGAGCCCAGTTCACGTAGTTCCGAAGAAGACAGGGATTACAGTTGAGAAGAATGCTGCGGGTGAGATGGTGACTACGAGAGTCAAGAACGGATGGCGCATGTGCATCGATTACAGGAAGCTGAATGCCGTGACGCGTAAGGATCACTTTCCTCTTCCGTTTATTGACCAGATGCTTGACAGGCTGGCAGGTAAGCCTTATTTTTGTTTTCTCGATGGATTTTCTGGTTATAATCAAATTCCCATTGCACCTGAGGACCAGGAAAAGACTACCTTCACATGTCCATTCGGTACGTTTGCTTTTCGACGTATGTCTTTCGGCTTGTGTAACGCACCCGGTACTTTTCAGCTGGTGGTTACTAACATATTTTCTGACATGATAGGTACTTTTATTGAAGTGTTTATGGATGATTTTACTGTTTATGGTGACACTTTTGATGCATGCTTGGCTAATTTGAATAGAGTACTAGAACGATGTGTTTCTATGAATTTGGTGCTCAACTATGAAAAGTGTCACTTTATGGTTACTCATGGCATGGTTCTTGGTCATATCGTTTCACATGAGGGCATTAAGGTTGACAAGGCAAAAATTGATTTAATTCTTACTCTTCCTTACCCTTCTACGGTGCGTGATATAAAATCTTTTCTTGGGCATGCTGGTTTTTATCGTCGATTTATTAAGGATTTCTCGAAGAAGGCTCTGCCTTTATCTAACCTTCTGCAGAAAGATGTTCCTTTTGAGTTTACAGATGCATGCAGGGAGGCCTTCGATGAGCTGAAACAGGCACTCACCAGCACGCCTATCATCCGAGCACCAGACTGGGACCAGCCATTTGAGATAATGTGTGATGCCAGCGACTACGCTGTGGGAGCTGTATTAGGCCAAAGGATGGACAAAAAGCCAGTAGTGATTTACTACGCTTCAAGGACTCTGGATGCAGCACATCGAAACTACTCGACCACCGAGAAAGAATTATTAGCAGTGGTTTTCGCTTTGGAGAAATTTCGTCCATACTTGCTTGGTACTAAAGTAGTTGTTTTCTCTGATCATGCAGCTATCAGGTACCTGATGACGAAGAAGGAGGCCAAGCCGCGGCTGATCAGATGGATTTTGCTACTACAGGAATTCGACTTAGAAATCAAGGACAAGAAGGGGATAGAAAACACTGTAGCTGACCACTTGAGCCGGTTGGTACGAGAAGAGGATGCGGGCCAGATCATAGAGACCTTCCCGGACGAGCACTTGTACGCTCTCACAGGTAAAGTACCATGGTATGCTTCCATTGTGAACTACCTGGTTGGAGGTAAATTTCCACCCTCTTACTCGAAAGCTCAGTGTCTGAAACTTAAGCATGACTCGAAATATTATATGTGGGATGACCCGTATTTGTGGAAAATTGGCATAGACCAAATACTTAGGCGGTGTATTCCCGACGATGAAATTGCTTCTGTGCTTAGTTTCTGTCATGAGCATGCATGTGGTGGTCACTTTGGCCCCAAGAGGACTAGCAGAAAAATTTTAGAGTGTGGTTTTTATTAGCCACATGTGTTTAGAGATGCCTACGATCATTGTAAGAGATGTGACAGATGCCAGAGAGTAGGTAATATTTCTGCTAGGAATGAGATGCCCCAAATGCCTATTGTAGTTGATGATGTCTTTGACATATGGGGGATTGATTTTATGGGTCCTTTTCCTGCATCGTTTGGCTACTTATATATTCTTGTTGCAGTGGATTATGTGTCCAAATGGGTAGAAGCTAAGGCTACTCGGTGCGATGATGCTAAAACTGTGGTGGATTTTCTTCGTATTAACATATTTTGCAGATACGGAGTGCCTAAAGCTATAATCAGTGATCAGGGGACGCATTTCTGTAACCGAATGATGGCAGCCACGATGAGGCAATATCATGTTCACCACCGCACCTCCACAGCTTATCATCCCCAGACGAATGGACAAGCAGAGATCTCTAACCGAGAAATTAAGGGGATTTTAGAAAAAAAATGGTGAAGCCGAACAGGAAGGACTGGAGTCAGAGACTTGACGATGCACTCTGGGCTTACAGGACAGCCTACAAGACACCGATCGGCACCTCACCTTTTCGGTTGGTGTACAGGAAGGCGTGCCACCTGCCGGTCGAGCTAGAGCAAAAGGCCTTTTGGGCGATTAAGACGTGTAATCTCGACCTGCAAAAGGCTGGATTGGAAAGGAAGATGCAGCTATGTGAGCTAGAGGAGCTGCGCCTGGAGGCTTACGAGAGCCAATCAGACTACAAGGCGCGGACCAAGCTGTACCACGACAAGTTCATTCTACGACGGTCTTTTGAGATTGGCCAGCATGTACTTTTATTTTCATCACGTTTACGACTAATGCCTGGCAAGTTGCGTTCTAGATGGACAGGTCCTTACACGGTCACGAAAGTTTTTAACCACGGGGCACTTGAGCTGGAAAACCCGAAGAATGGAGACCATATCAAGGTCAATGGACAACGGGTGAAGCACTACCAAGGCGAATTAGAAGCACCGGTCCAGGAGTTTGACCTAGCCGAACCTCCCATAGAAACATAAATGAGGCATCGTCGAGCCAACGACGTAAAACAAAGGCGCTCGCAGGGACGCAGCCCGACAAAATTTTTGTTTTTTCTTATTTTCCTCTATTTTCGTGTGTTTTTGTGTCATGTTTGAGTCTTATTTAGTTTTCGTAATGTAACCAGTCTACTTTGACTTGGTTTTTTGTGGAGAAAGGCTGTTTTGCAGATGAATTTCAGGTAACATACAGTGCGGATCGCGTTTTGAAGAAGCATTAGCGGCGCGTTTTGGAGAAGCATTATAGGCGCGTTTTGGAGAAGCATTATAGTCGCGTTTTGAAGAAGCATTAAGGCGTTGACTGGATTATAACGTCAAAGGAAAACGCGGTGACTCGTTGACCTAAGTAAAAACCCTAATTTCGAGCTTCTCTCCTCATTCCAACCAAAACATCAACTCTCTCGCTTGCACGCCCAAAATCGCCAATGAGTTTTTGAGACTTTTGCGCAAGGATTTTGGATCGCAACTCACTCACATCATCATCATCGCCTCGCACCAGATCAACCCTCGTTCCGATTCATCAGAAACCAAGGTAACCTAAATCGATTTATTGTGAAGATTTGCTTTGTTGAAATCAGATTTCTTTGGCTGGTGATTATTGAATAGAGTACTGGAGGGGTATTCAGTGGATTCCTGATTGTATTTGATATTCAAAAGTGTGGGATTTGTGATTCCCGATCGGAGACCAGATGGAGAAGACGAAGTGCAGGTTCGGCGCGTTTTCCTTCAGCATTACGGAAGCGCGTTTTGCCTTTACATTAAGCTTACGCTTAAGGAAAACGCGGCTACATTACGTCAAGGGAAAACGCGGTCAACGCTGCCAGAGTTGACCAAGTGGATTTTTCTTCGGTTTGAGCCGTGATTCGACATGGCACCACGAGTGCTCACATTTGAGGAGTTATATGAGAAGCTTATGGCCTGACGACACGTTTTGAGCAGATTTGTGGAGGCTGAATTTCTACGAAACAGTGGGTTTGAAGACCGAGTCCGAGATATGTTACAGGTGCGTGGATGGCCGGGCCTCCTCACCATCAGCCATGAGGCGGATGTCGAAGATACATGCGAATTTTTAGCTTCCCTCAACTATGTGGGGAGACAGGACCATCAGGGTATTCGCTATAGGCACAGAGGTGAGTTTCACCATATTCTCCCCGCCCAGGTGAAGGAGATTTTTGGGTGGCTAGCAGTTGGGGAATTCGTTCGAGATGAAGTTCGATTGGTAGACGCTTGGGCCAGAATCAGGGTGGAGGGTGAAGGTACATTTCGGCCATCTGATTTGAGGGCGATGAGTATTCGTGATCCTGCCCTATTTTATCTGCACAAGGTGCTGAGTGGTACACTGTTCGCCAGAGATAACGGGGGCGACAAGGTTACTTTCCCCGACTTGATCGTCTTGGATGCTCTCGACCGAGGGCTGCCACAGAATTTTTTCCACCTAGCTTGCCATTTCCGGGAGCGTCGCCCTTCGCAAGGACCAGTCGCTTGTGGAGGGATAATCACATACATGCTGCACCGTCTGCACGGGCAACCGGACTTGGCAGATCATCGTCGCCTCCCTCCAGCTCTCTTTGACGCTTATTTTTTCAGGAAAGCTATTACCAGGCATGCTCGTAGGAGGGAGCAGTATGCGTGGACTTACCATGATGATCCGCGGTATCACACGGCCATGCCTGTTGATCGGCGCAATTTTTCTGCACCCAGAGGCAGACCTGAATCTTCATCAGCCGCTGCCCGCCGACACCAAACCCAAGAGGTAGGGGAATGCTCCACAGCTCGACAGAGACATGCCAGAGCCCCAGAGCCATCAGCAGTTGTCCCTCCTAGGCAACAACTAGACATGGCCTTTAACTTCGCTAGAGCTATACAGTTCATTCTGCCGCCAGGGACACATCCGGTACCTGCTCCGCCCGGATGGGAGTTCGGAGATCCAATTCCTCCGGAGTTTGCTATTCCTCGTCCAGCGTCATCGTCAGATTCTGACTAGGGGAGTACTTATTTTCCCTTCCTTGTTTCTTTTTTCTCTTTGTCAGAGTCAGTCTGTTATGTTTGCATTGTCTGTTGTCTTTGAACTAAAGTCGTGCCGTGAGGACACGGCTTGATTCAAAAGTGTGGGGTGGGAGAGTCAGTTTGTTGCGTCTGCACGTTTGTTTTTGTTTTCTTGCATATTGTACTGTGTCTGCACGTTTCTTTTTTGTTAAAAAAATTGAAGTATGAAATTTCTCTGTTTCTTGGATATGCAGTATTGGATTATGAGTATGTGAAATTTATGATCCCGACTACATGTATTTCTCTCGTGAAATCTGATTTGTGATTTTACTTGTGAATTTAACCCATTACGTGTCCTTTGAGCTGAGATAAACAGGGATGTGGAGTTGATAGAAATGTTCTAGAGAGACTTGACGAAGCATTCAAAGGACCGAATTTCGAGTTATATGGTTATGTGGATTTCGTGGAGGCTAGCACTTCGAGGCAACATGGTTAAGAGTCTGCTCCGCCACTGCGGTACTTATGCGGTTTGGTGGGACGGGAAAACAACACACCGTCCAATCTCTAGTTCAAGTAGCCGGGAAAATAGACGAGCGACCCTCGGCTTGACTCGCGTTGAAAGGACGAGGATGAGTGAGAGCGAGAAGATGCCTAGTCCAAGTAGCCGGGAAAATAGACGAGCGACCCTCGGCTTGACTCGCGTCGAAAGGAAGAGGAATCACGGACGAGCAGTTCACAATCAGTATCCAAAAAAAATCAATCAATTGTGAAGTTCTACACGCAACAAAAAGTGAAGTACAGCACTGTTACATCAAAAGTCAAGTCACTACAAAAGCTGTCCCAAAAGAACTCAAGCACCTTGAAGCTCGAATCAATCACGTGCAAGAAAAAGCAATGAAGTATAACCATATAGCGAGAGTTCAGAACAACGAATGCAGATCATGGGTCTAAAGAGGACTATCTCTCACTCATCTGAATTGATTTGGATTTCAGCTCTGAGGTAACACGTATCAAGTTAATTCCATGTTAAGCATGATGATTTTAGTAGCGATTGAGTTATGCATAGAAAAGCAAGTCTAGACTAGCAATTCATATTCATGTGCATTATCTAGGACGTCGAAGAAATTGTGGTGTTACATTTTTTTTTCCTTCTATGACTTAGTTCTTGTTCGGGACGAACAAGTTTAAGTGTGGGGTGGTTTGATGAGTCGTATTTATACGACTCGTCGAGTCAACTAAACCCGTTTATTTCGACACTTTATCTTGCGAGCAGTTACTTTTTAGTGTTGTTTTGCATTTCAGGTGTTTCGGAAGCTCTAGGAGGAAACGCGCATAAAAGATGACTTTTCATGCCAAAAACACACAGTTTCAGATCAGACCTTTGGACCTTCGACAGAGCGCTGGGAATGAAACGCTGATCAGAAAAATACAAGTCATACGCCGTTGCGAAGCTAACTCAATTCCCTATAACTCTCTAGTTCACACCGAGAGCATCCGAGGTCGTTTAGATGGTCAAATCAAGAGCCGAAGTCGGGATACAGTGCAGATCGCGTTTTTCCTTAACGTTAGCATCAACTCTTATGATAAAGGAAAAAGCGCCGATAATGCTAAAGGAAAACGCGGTCGCTGACGTCAGTAGGACGTTTGATGACGTCAGCAAGTCCGAATTTTGATAATTCCAGCCCAAAACAGATTTGGAAATCGCTGTTTAATATAAATAAGAAGCGTGGGTTAGGGTTTAAGAGAAAACACATCACATACGAAGACAGGACAGCTCTGGAGAAGACGAAGAACGCGAAGTTTTCGGCGACACAGAGAATTTCTACTTCCTTTTCATCAAAAATATTTGTGTTTATTTCAATGACAATGAGTAGCTAAATTTCTCTTTCGGTTTAGGGTTTCGTACATTGTGAACACGTTTTGAGATTTTCGTTCTTAATGCTATTTTATATTTCACTAGTTCTTGTGCTCATTCTTACGAATTAAATTGCTAGACTAAGTGGAAGCTTTGTCGCAAAGCTTAGTTGAACAATTAATTCTTACCGTTAATATTTACTGGATACTTTGTCGTAAAGGTAGATAGTAACACCTAGGTTAAATAATACCTTTGTCGGATTGTTTAATTTAGGAAAGAACTAGAAGTCTAACACCTTTGTCAGGGTGGGTTGTGGCGTATCACCTTTGTCGGGATACTTGGGTTGTTACCTTTGTCGGAAGTCGGAACAACCACACTTTGAAATATAGAATTGATCATTAGTTATCGATGATAAACGTGTCACAATAGAAACCCTGGACTGAATTTTCTCGCTGATTGAAATCCTCGCTATTTGTTTCTCTCGTGTTTTCTTACACTTGCTTACAAAAAAACCCCCAATTTATTTGTTTACAGGACAACTGAACCACACCAGCTCTCTAGGGTTCGACCCCTACTTGCCGCTCTACTAGTTGCTTGCAGGGAAAATTATAAATATAAATTTGAGACGTCAGACGACACGTGTCAGTGTACTTGTGTCATAAAATGTTTTAGGCCATATGACAGAACCCACCGCACTGTCGTTAAGGTGCGGTGTTCTCTGTGCAAAAGCAAATTTGTATTCCGCTACTCGTGACCTTACTACTGGGTAGCAAGTGGTAAGTAGGGGTCGAACCCAAGGGAATTAGGGGGATACGTTATTCTTTGAGGGAATTGTACAGCGAGGGAGCGTGTTTTAGGTTGATTGAGGTTTTAGTGCGGAAAAGTAAGTGATTGGTTGGTTGGTTTTGGTTTTTAGTGCGGAAAAGTAAATGACAGAAAAGTAAAGTACTGAAAATAAAAGTAGAAGACTTACAGCGGGTGATGCGTGATTGGCAAGCCTTCCGGAACGTCAGCAGTTGATAATATAGTTTATACTAAAATTGAAAGTAAGTGCAAGGGGTTTTTTAAATCTAAGGAAAGCATTCGGTTTCTAGGGCCTTGTATCATTGCCAGTTTATCATTGACCTTTAGTGATCCTTCTAAGTATTCAAAAGTGTATCAAGGCCATTTCAAGCGCTCGATTTGCACACACCGTCTAGCCCATTTCAAGGTCGTAGAGCACTTGTTCTATTTATACTAGTACCCCATTTCAAGGTATACTAGCCCATGTGCATCCATTTGATCAATCATTTCTGATCAAACCAAATGGTGTTTAAAAGAGGTCGAACTCCTCAGATAAGCTTTGCCATTTCAAGCATCCACTTACCCGAGTATGTTCACGAACCCCCACGGAAGAGTTTTGCCATTTCAAGCATCCACTCAACCTCGGAAGTTCTGGCCTAATGTATGGCACATAGAACAAGTTTTGAATAAAAAGAAGAGGCACTAAAAAGATGGCCTAAAACATTTTATGATACAAGTACACCCCTTCAACTGAATGAAGAGTTTAGCTACGAATATCCATAGAGGTGGATACCATAGCTAAGTACTTACGGTTTTTAAAAGACAGTAAGTAAGGGAAAGGGATGAGTACTTCAAGAACCGACAAGAGTACTCAAGAATAGTAAAGACAATCTTGAGTACTACAAGAACCGACAAGAGTACTCAAGAACTAACTATAATACTCAAGAACCAACAGGAGTATTATAGATATAGAACAAAAGCTTACAAAGTACCAAATCTTAGAGAGAGAAGTGTTTTTGATTTTGGGATGTTTTACAAGTGAAGGGGAGAGGCTCTATTTATAGCCATGGGAGGAGGAGATGTGTGGAGGAGAAGGAGGACACATGGCAAGCCATCCATGGATTGTCAAAAGCCGCCGGTTGCCGGTTGAAGGAGGAGGAGCAGCCGGTTGTGGAGGGGGGAAGGAGGGAAAGCCACCCATGAGTCATCCCTCCCCTAAAAGCGCCGGTCACTTTGAAGGAAAGAGTGAGTTTTGTGAGGTTTTGTGATGTTTTCACAAAACTATCAGTCCATTTCTGCCCCGGACTGACTCTGGTTGCTCTTCAGTTTGATTTGTTTTGAGTGATTCCAAGTCAAGATCTTGAGATTTCTTCAGTCGGCATCTGGTCTTGACCTTGGAATGACTCGTAATATATTTTCAGCGTAAAAACTCCTCCTAAGCGTGTATTCTCTCTAGTCTCCAAAATACCCTGTAGATAAATATCGGAACTAACAAGCAAAAGTTAAATAGACAAACAGTCTAATTTGGTGGGTTTAACTGTGTTTATGATTCGTATAATTATGGTCCATCACCATACTCTTAGTGCCTCTATGTGTTCAAAACTTGTTCTATGTGCCACATATTAGGTTAGAACTTCCAAGGTTGAGTGGATGCTTGACAGAGCAAAACTCTTCCGTGGGGTTCGTAAACATACTCGGGTAAGTGGATGCTTGGAATGTCAAAACTTATCTGAGGAGTTTGACCTCTTTAAAACACCATTTGGTTGATCGGGAATGATTGATCAAATGGATGCACATAAGGCTAATATACCTTGGAATGGGGTATTAGTCTAAATAGAACAAGTGCTCTATGTCTTGAAATGGATAGACATTGTGGCAAATCGAGTGCTTGAAATGGCCTTGATACACTTTTGAATACTTAGTATGATCATTAGAGGTCAATGATAAACAGACTATGATACAAGGACCCTAAAACCGAATACTTTCCTTAACTTAAAACATCATCTGCACTTTACGTTCAGTCTCAATATCAACTGCGTACTTTTCGCAAGACTTGCCCTTCAAGCAACACACTTTCTGTAAGTCTTCTCTTTCAAGCAATTACTTTCAGTACTTTATTTTCTGCACTAAAATCACAACCAACCCACTTACTTTTCCGCACTAAAAACCAAAACCAACCAAAAAGACACTTACTTTTCAGCACTAAACCCCCAAATCACGCTCCCTACCAGTACATTTCTCAAAGAACAACTACCCCCATAATTCCCTTGGGTTCGACCCCTACTTACCACTCTACTATCTAATAGTAGAATCACGAGTAGCGGACTTATAAATTTATTCTTGACTTTTGCACACGAAGACTGTGCATCCGTCAAAATTGGCGCCGTTGCCGGGGAGTTAGCAAATGGATAGTTGTTCTTTTTTCTGTTGTACATAATTCACCATGTCTTCATACTACGACATAGAACCTTGGAATAATGGGGGCAGCAACCTTATGTTTAAAATGCTTAGATGCCTCCCCCAATTCGGAGGTACCATTGAAGAAGACCTTGTGATACATTGCCAACATTTTCACCACATCTGCCGCCACATGAAACCTGAGAATGAGACGTTAGAGGAGTTTAAGCTGACATGCTTCAAATTTTCTTTAACTGACTCGGCATTAGATTGGTATTACTCATGTGCACACTATGAAAATGATTATCTTGTGCTGCGAGCCCGTTTTCTAGAAGAGTTTTCCCCGCCATCTCTCCGACTTGAAACCCGCGAGAAGATTCTCAACCTTGAGCAATCCCAGGACGAAACTTTGGATGAATACTATACGTACTACGATGTCATCGTTTCGCGCTGCCCACACCAAGGATTCACCAACCAAAATCTTATTCAAAGCTTTCTTGCTGGAATGACGCCCCTTGAGTGGAAAAGACTTAACGATGCAGCAGGAGGCTCGATCATGAAGTTAACCATGGCTGAAACTTGGGACCTCATAGACGATTTGGCAGAAAGCACAAAACAAGGGCTGATGTACCAAACTGATGATGAAGCACCGACGATGGAAGTGAACTCAGTGCAAAACGAGCCCGACACCACACCCATTACAAGCTTGCCCGTATCAAATCCGGAAGGAGACATCAGTACAAGCGCAGTAATTGATGTGGAGGCGGCTCTAAAAGAACCAACATTGGAACCCACAAAGCTGACAGGGGATGAGGACGCATGGATAACTGAAGAGGAGCCTACATGGGATCCCACCTTATGATCCATGAATGAGGTATCGTCGAGCCAACGACGTTAAACAAAGGCACTGGTCGGGAGGTAACCCGACACCTATCTTACTTTCAGTCATTTATTTTCTGTCATTTAGTTTTTACCTTAACAGTCGCTCTCACCCATTTTTTGTATAGAAGGAATGTCTAACATGTAGGAATCGGTTTTTGGAGCAAGATCAGATCAGCCAGGCAGCTTCCGAGAATTACCGGGCCTGCGCTGAGAGTTCAAGGCCCCAGCCGAACTCCCTCGATTATCCAGTTCCGAGCCATGTCGTTCCACGACACGACACAGTAAAAGGGAGTTCAGTTCTTCTCTTTTCCTTAATGTCATTTCCTTCTCTTGTATATATTTGCATGACTTTTGAACTACGTCGTGCTGAAAGGCACGCCTTCGTTCAAAAGTGTGGGGTGAGAACCGCCTGTGTACATAGTTAATTAACATGTTTATCTTTTTCCTTTTCCCTTAATATTATCTTTTTGAAAATATGAACTTGAGAATGTGAAAAAGATAGATCTAAATTCATGCATTTACCTTGTGAAAATTCAACTGTTTAAAAACTTAGAATGTAACTTCTCATTTGTCCCTTTGTGCTGAGATATACAGGGGATGTGGAGTTGACATAAACTGCCCTAGAGAGGCTTGACAAGCACTCGAAGGATCGAATCTAACTATATGGTTTACGAAGTCAGTGGAGGCTGCACTTCGGGTTTCAGTAAAGATTGAAGTCATCTCCGCCATGCAGTGTTTATGCAAGAGGCGGAACGGGAATCAAATCGTCCTATCTCTAATCAGAGTAGCCGGGAAAATAAATGAGCGACCCTCATTTTGACCCACGCGAAACGGCGAGGATGAGAAAGAGCGGGGAAGTATTTCCTTATGCTTGCGGGCGACGATTGGACCTCCCAAAAAGGCTGAGAAAATGGACTAGCAAGTCACAAAGAAGCAAAAGCTCAAAGAAGCTAATCAAAGGCCAAAGGCCAAAATTGTGAAGGTTTTAACCGAAACAAAAGTGAAGAAACTCCAATTCAACATCAAAGGCCAAAGGCCGATTCACTACAGAATCTGTCCCTCGCCAAAAAGAAATCAAAGTGCTCAACTCAGTGAAACCTGAACCGAATCACGTGCTAGAGAAAGCTACAAGGAAACCATATAGTACGAGTCGATCCCGAGAATGCAGTCCAGGAGCCTGAAAAGGGCTATCTCCCGAAACATCTGAATTAATTTGCATCTCGGCGCGAAGGTACAAGTATCAAGTTTCTTCTAAGTATTTACACGGTTTAGTTTGGTAATAAGTAAGTAATGCATGAATTAGGATAAATCTAGTCCCATAGTCTCACTTTCATATTTAAAAGTTTTTACTTAGATTGTGTTCCGCCCTTAAATAGCATTGTTCGGGACGAACAACTAAAAGTGTGGGGTGATCTGATGGACCATAATTGTATGAATCATAAACACAGTTAAACCCACCAAATTAAACTCTTTGTCTATTTAACTTTTGCTTGTTAGTTTCGATATTTATCTACAGGGTATTTTGAAGTCTAGAGAGAATACAGGCTAAGGAGGAGTTTTTAAGCTGAAAATGGATTACAAGTCACTCCAGGACACAACCAGATTCCGACTGTACAACTTTCATAAACCTGACATGGAATCACTCAAAACAAGTCCAACAGAAGGGCAACCAGAGTCTGTCCGGAGCTGAAAGGACCGATGGCTTTTTGGGATGAGCTCACAAAACTCACAAACTCTCTCCTTCCTCCACCTAGCCGGCGGCTCTTCCTCCTTGATGACTCACAACCGGCGGCTTTTGGGGATGAAGCCACATGGGGTGGCGGCTACAAGCTCCTCCTCCCATTTTGTGCCATGTGTTTCACTTCTCATCCACATCTCTTCTCCTCCCTTGGCTATAAATAGAGACATCCCTTCCCTTTGTAACTCATCTCATTCCAAACCAACATCCACAAGTCACTTGTCACTTATCTATCTAGATTTTCGGCACAACTCTTGTAAACACTTGTTTTAATCTATAATACTCTTGTTGGTTCTTGAGTATTCTAGTTGTTCTTGAGTTTACTCCTGTTGGTTTTTGAGTATTCTCTTTACTTTACTGTCTTTCAAAAACCTTCACTTTTCCAAGTACTTAGCTATGGTATCCACCTCTATGGATATTCATAGCTAAACCCTTTATTCGGTTGAAGGGGTGTACTTGTGTCATAAAATGTTTTAGGCCATACTCTTAGTGCCTCTATGTGTTCAAAACTTATTCTATGTGCCACATATTAGGTTAGAACTTCCAAGGTTGAGTGGATGCTTGACAGTGCAAAACTCTTCCGTGGGGTTCGTAAACATACTCGGGTAAGTGGATGCTTGGAATGGCAAAACTTATCTGAGGAGTTTGACCTCTTTAAAACACCATTTGGTTGATCGGGAATGATTGATCAAATGGATGCACATAAGGCTAATATACCTTGGAATGGGGTATTAGTCTAAATAGAACAAGTGCTCTATGTCTTGAAATGAACTAGACAGTGTGGCAAATCGAGTGCTTGAAATGGCCTTGATACACTTTTGAATACTTAGTTTTATCATTAGAGGTCAATGATAAACAGACTATGATACAAGGCCCCTAAAACCGAATACTTTCCTTAACTTAAAACATCACCTGCACTTTACGTTCAGTCTCAATATCAACTGCAATATCAACTGCGTACTTTTCGCAAGACTTTCCCTTCAAGCAACCCACTTTCTGTAAGTCTTCTCTTTCAAGCAATTACTTTCAGTACTTTATTTTCTGCACTAAAATCCCAACCAACCCACTTACTTTTCCGCACTAAAAACCAAAACCAACCAAAAAGACACTTACTTTTCAGCACTAAAACCCCAAATCACGCTCCCTACCAGTACATTTCTCAAAGAACAACTATCCCCCTAATTCCCTTGGGTTCGACCCCTACTTACCACTCTACTATCTAATAGTAGAATCACGAGTAGCGGACTTATAAATTTATTCTTGACTTTTGCACACGACGACTGTGCATCCGTCACACCTCTATGAGCTTCAGAAGATTGGCTTGGATCCCCCTCAATTTCGGCAAATGTCAGTTAATCATCTATCTTTGGTCGTTGTTTTTATCAGCTCAACCTCCTAATTTCATATTGAATTAAACATGAAAGTTATAGAACATTCAGTTAGCTTTCTATCCATACATAGATCATCTTCAACGGATATCAGACGACGCCTCTATGAGCTTCAGAAGGTTGACTGATCATTAGCTGACTTCAAGCATATAGTCTGTTTCGACTTAGTTTTCGGCCACCTTAGTATCAGACTTGTGTTTAGGTATTAGCATAGAAGATGTAGCCCTTATTGTTAGCTTCATGAGCTACGTGATTGATTTCTCAAGTGGTACTCCATCCACTCGTTATAGATTAGCAAGTTGTTAAAGTTTCATGTGATTTTGAATATGTACACTTGTTATGCGGTCTTACTTTACGTTTGTTTTTTGTTACTTAAATGTCTGATTGATATCATGGTATTTATTGAAGGTCATTGCGCATCAAATTATCTCTCCAGTGGTATGGATCTCGACCTTATAGAGTAATCGTCGTGTCTTCCATGGCCTCTCAAAGTTAGATCGTTAATAAACTTTTTATAAATTTAAACTTTAGTATTTTACTAGAAAATAATTTATATCATCAAATATAAAGAATATGTGTATAAAAAATTATTTTTACCGAATGCGACCTACATCCTTATTATCGAAAAAAAATTTGGAACCCTCTCACGAAGTTCTAGATCTGCCACTACCTTTGGTGGAATGTGTTGCAGCTTTATCATCGTCAATTCGTCATCATTATGAGCTTTCATGCATTTTTCATTTTAACTAGGAGTGGTCAATAATTCTGTTCGTATTGAAAAAAAAGCGCTCATTATTATTATTTTGGGTTGAATCGAATGAGGCTTCATAAAATTTATAGGCATCAAAGCAATCGAGCTTTTTTGGGTGGGCCAAAAATTGTAAGGCTGGGCTCAGTTGAAAACATTAAAAGAAACATAAATAAGTAAAAGAAAATATATTTATATTTTCTCAATTTGGAGGGAAGTTCAGCCGAAATCATAGTTTTTATGTGAATTTTAGTAGTCTTGGAAAGCTGCTGCTTGACACTTAACGAAACAATTTAGTTTTGATCGTAATATAAATTTTGATGAAACTCATATATAAAAACAGTTTCATAGGATAAACTACTTAGAATACTGAAAATCGTTACTTCACACTTCAATTCATCGATTTTTTTTAATTCACTGAATATTTAATCGAGATTGTTCTATGAAAACAAATGCGTTGGGACTTTTTGCATATAATCAAAGATGGTACACCCACTGAAAAACCTCTGAGCCAAGAGCAGGTGTGTACAAGTAAAAACCACAGATCAACTGTTCACAAAAACTACAAAACCTGATCGGAACCTCTATGCAACCAACCTACCAGTAAGGCAGACTAAAAACAAAAAGCAGAATGCAAGCAACTAAAGATCTGTACTGTCTAACCAATGGCTATCCTCCAGTTTAACTTTCCTTCTATCAATGCCTCCTATTTTCATTTTCAAGTACCATATAGTACCTCTAGCCATCACCTCCTCAGTAATATGCTCCTGTCTAAAAATTAGTAGATGATTTCTAGCCTTCCAAACTTCGTACCAAAGCATAGTAATAGCACTAGCTAGCAGCTTTGCTTTCAACTTGCCTTGATTCAAGGATTTATACCAGGGGATCAAAAGATGCCAGTTGTAATGGCACCATGCGCACTTTCAATAAGGTGAAGACTGCTCTGCTGACTTGATTTATATATGGACAGTTGTTGAATAAGTGATCTCTAGTTTCATCAGCCTCATCACAAAGCACGCAACCAGCTTCAGTGTGCATCCCCATCCTCCTTCTCAATCTGTCCTTCGTGAGCAACCTATTATGCGCCACTAGCCAGGCATTAATGGAATGTCTTGGAGCGTTGAAGCTGCTCCAACCCAACTTGCACCAATCCACCTCCTCCACATGGTCCATAAGCATCTCTCATATGTGTCTTTCACGGTGAAACCACTATCTCTGCTAATCCACTTGAGCTGTCCGCCATCAATTGTGACACACTTAGGGCATCCGCACCCGTTATCTCATTGAGACGGACCTCATCCAGAACTTCCTCACGAATAGTGATAAATAAGCATAAAAAGTTTGTATTATGTTGTAGGATGTTGTATGAGAATGCTAGCATATACACCCACCGTCTCATTAAGACGGACCTCATGGAGAACTTCCTCTCTCGATTCTCGCACCCACTCACAAAAAGTTTGAGGAAATTCTCCTAGAAATTCTCCTAGAGCATTTCTAGGATAACTTCACTTTACTTTTTGTGAGTGAGTGCGAGAATCGAGAAGAAGTTCTCCATGAGGTCCATCTCAATGAGACGGTGGGTGTATATGCTAGCATTCTCATACAACATCCTACAACATAATACAAACTTTTTATGCTTATTTATCACTATTCGTGAGGAAGTTCTGGGTGAGGTCCGTCTCAATGAGATAACGGGTGCGGATGCCCTTATCGCTAAGCCTCTTGCAGTGAGCTAGCCTTCGCAGAATCCATGAGTTGTTAGTAGTATCATCCACTTCCCACCACTCATGGCCCTTGGTCCAATAAGCTTTTATTCCAAAGAAGGTCACACTATCTTGCATCATATCCCAGAGTTGGTTTAATACTAGTGCTTCATTGAAAACTTGAAGATTTTTTATCCCAAGACCACCTTCAGATTGACCTCTCCCCATTTTACAAGATGACCACTCTTTTTGTCTGAATTCCGCAGGGACTTTTTGCATATTGCTCTGCTGAAAAATGTTCAATATTTTGCAAATGCCCTACATAAGTGAAAATGGTGCCATTCTGGAAGTTTTGAATTGCTGCGTAAGCTTTATATTTTTCTATTTACACAAAAGAGACAGGAACACGAATGATTACATGTGTTGTTTCGATGTTATTATGTGTTTACTTCAAAGGGTCACAAGACTGCAAAACACACTATCGCCTGCGCTCTAAGGGGACAGTGTTGCAGAAGAGGCAATGTGCTCCATATTGTTCATGCTGAGCTCCATGCTTCTGTGAACCATGTCCTGCAGCAGCTTCTTGGCAGTTTCAGCTGCCTTGTCTTCGCCATCTACCCGTTTGGCAATGTCATAGGCCATTTTCTTAATGGCTGAGGATGGCGTCTTATGTTCTTTCGGAGAATCTCTGAGTAGGTCCAGAAGCATCCGTGCTCGCTCTTGACCAAGAGGTGTGCCATATGCAGTCAGTCGTAGAAGGCCTGGGATTGCCCCTTCATTTAGGATAAGTTGCCTGTATTGAGTCCTGCAGCTTTGGCATAAATTAAGGAGAGATCCAACTGCATGCTCAGAACTGATGGATGACCCTTCTTCAACTGTTTCGACCAAAGTTAAAATTCCATTGTGACAATTTGTAATTCCAATTCGTCCATCTTCTGACTTGGAAAGTATCTCAAGAAGGGCAGTGGTTTTCTCAGCAAACTTTGAGTGTTTTTTGCAGTCCTTTAGCAGGTTCATTAAAGGCAGAACGGCTGTAGAATTAAGGATCGGAGTGGAAGTTTCAGTGCAAGAAGAGAGGTAGTGTAGAGCAGTTACAGCATCCACTCTGCTTTGGACACTACCAGAGCACAAAATTTGAACCAAAAGAGGGGCAGCCCCTGAAGCAGCTATTGTAGGCTTGTTGGGTGCAGCAGCTGAGAGTGTTAATATAGCTGCGGCCGCTAACTCCCTTACACTACGATTCTGAAATTTGAGAAGCTCCACGAGAGGGGGAATGGCACCAGACTCAACTATTTTCACTTTGTTCCTGATAAAAATGAGAATGCATTATCAGGTAACGGTGCCAATATAGAATTCACGATGTATAGTAGGGTACATGAAAAAGATACAAGAACTAGAAACTGATGCTTATCGATCCCAATGAGGACAAATACCATCATAACAAGGGATCTTGTCACAAACATGGTCTTCTTAATGACTCCAAAAATGAAATATAGAAAGATGCCTTTTTACGAGTCATTACTTGTCATTTTCAGTCCCGGAACATAAAGACACACATAAATGAAAGTTCAAGCTAGATCTTTTCTTAGGGAGTAAAGCACGTCCTTCGACTTTGCCTTGATAAGTTTTTCGGTAACTGAATAGGGAAGTAGTTCTCTATGTTGCAACCTAAAATTCTTGTACATAAATGCTTTCAATAGTGGTCTTTTCAGTGGATGGGAGATGCAAGAGTGTTGGAAGAGAGTTGTAATGTTCACTTCACAATGATACTTGTAATATGCGTGCTTTCCAACTTTTAAAGCAACAGAAAGCAATCCAAGATGATAAGATAATGAACCAGTCTTTGTTCTTGTCCTCATTTTAGCGATACAAAATGTATTCGAAACAATGAAGGGACCAAAGCTACATCTTGCATCTAGCTCATGAGCCACTAGCACATGCATTTGAAGTAATTTAGTGACTGGTCGCACTACTACTGCCACAATGAATATGAACCTTGAACAACTGTATGCATTACTGGAAGAAAGAATCGCCATAATCTAGGGGAGGTGAATGATAGATTTTGTTTATGCTCTGATAAGATGTGATGACAAAACACTCATTGAGGTGGGTAGGGAAGCAAATGGAAAGAAATACAATGCGTCAACGACATGAATCATTTTAAAGAAAGGAGTGATATGGTGTTTGTCGTTGTTCAAGCTAGGTTTTCACTTGTTCAGTTAAGAGTTGATCTAATACTATACTAGTCAAATGCTATACACATAACACAATCATCAAGTCACATTCCAAGACATAAAAATCTGTGATAAGGACAAGAAAGGGGCATTAAAAGAAAATAACTAGTCCGTTTCCTACATATCTGGGTTATAATGAAAACGGACAAAAAATTATTATTTTAATGAAAACATTCAAGTGAGCTCAACAATTTCGTTGCATGCATAAATAGTTTTCAAGAAGCTTAATCATTAGCTGATTACCTTATACGATTCACCAAATATGATGAGAATGTCATTCACAAACTTATATACTATAATCTTGCGCGTGTGCTTCACTCTACCACACTACTACATGACCTTCGTGTCAATTTCTTTTGATCCATTCCATGCCCCACAATTTCCAAGTCATTGGAGAGCATACAATTAGGGCAACACAATGCAATGCCACTTCCATGAAGGTATATTATAAGAGACTAACATACCTCAAAGATTAAAGTTAAAGATCAAAATCAGTCCATAAAACCAAAATTTTTTAGAGGTTGTGTATAATTTTGAGTTTCAAAATTGGGAAGATAAATCACATTCAACTATCTAATCTACAGCAAATTTGATGCGTATCCAATCCACTGACAAACTTACTGCATGCGCCAAACTGTTGGACATATGACAATGAACCTAATTATGCTCACAAATCTAGCCTATAAGGAAGATATTCTGAATTTCATAATCCGCAGCTAAAAGACCAGGAAACAAACAGAATATCACACAAACAAGAAAATAAAACTCAACCTGAACTAGGTGAATACCAATAACTAAGCTCAGTTTTCCTATATACAGAATATAAAGCAAATAATCCAAGACCTACAAACCTAACAGAAAACCATGAATCAAAATTACCAACAATCAAATATGCAAACTGATAGGAATAGGACGGACTGACCTTTCATTGCGAACGGCGAGATTTAATAGAGCTAGAAGGGAAGCCTCCCTGGCATCCAAATTGACCGACAGAAGCATCGAAACAAGCGGCTGAATGACTCCAGCAGCGGCGAACCTGGAACGAGTATTGGCTGAAGAAGAGGGAGACGGAGAGCTCCTGACAACCTTCCTAATGGATCTAGCAGCTGTTATTTTGGTGTCGAGATCTCCTGATTCGATCAGCTTCCGCGCCAATTCGTGAATTAGGGATTCCTTCTTCCGGTTCGACACTGTCTCGTCCTGCGTCGGAGCTGATTCGGCGTCTTCTTCTTCGTCAGCTGCTGCTGATGCCTCATCCTCTCGATTTCGACTCGATTCGCTCTCTTGCATCTTCGGACAAATTTGTTACTCTCTGAACCGAGCTGCTTCGGTCTTCTTCTTGTTCGCTCTTTGCTCTAACCAACCGACTTTTGCCATTGTAATAATAATTCATGGTTATATTTTTATTGTTTATTATAAGGATAGGTGAGTAAAGATAAGGTTCAAATCATATTTTTTTTGGTACACATTGTAAAATTAGTTAAAGATGGATTATAATTTGTTTTCAAATCATCAAAAATATGACATAGTTCGTCAAAAGTAATTTATAATTCGTCGTTGAATAATTATTCACACGATGAGATTTAGTCTCATCCGTACAAATGAACAAATCAAAGGCTATTATTGATTTGTATTTTTTACAAAAATATGTTATTTGCACCGAACACTTTTTCATTGATCGATTTCACTATTTGAACTCAATTAAGACACTTCTATCTAACAATTTATATCTATAAGAGCATCTGCACCTGTAGAGAATTGAATGAGGTGCGAGCTGAGGTAGAGCAGGTGCTTAAGGCTGAAATTGTGCAGCGGAGAAGAGCGATTGCTGGGAGAAGAGGAGGTGCCAGGGCAGCGGTTCGGCAAGCAGCTGCTGAAGCACGCACGGATGGGTGTCGCAATTAGAGTTTTGAGTGTGGGCTGCTGTCTGGTGGGCTGTTTTTGGCCTAATTGCTTAATTATATTATTATTATTTTAGTTATGTATGTGCATTTGACCAATTTGACTAGGATTTAGTTATGGTTCAATTCTAACGGGAATAACATAACGGTTCGTTAATTTCAACCAAGATCTCATCCAACGGTCCAAATGAAATTATAACAAAAATATTTTCAAAAATTCAAAAAAAAAAATCTAAAAATTGTATTTTCAAAATTTTCAACATCAAGAGTATAAATACATACTTATTTTCATTCATAACTCATACAAAATCATCTACATTTCTCTCGATCATCTCTCTACTTGTAATATATTCATAAATTTGAAAGTTTCATTTCCCTAAAATGTCTCATTCTTGGTCTATGATAGAAGATGTACAATTGTGTGTCTCATATTATCGGCAATCCGTTGATCCAATTTCTGGAAGTAGGCAAAAGATTGATAAGTTGTGGGAAAAAATCCATGTCGACTTTCATGAAAACTAGATTTCAAATGGCAACCAACCTAGGATGGATTCGAGATCGCAAGTGTCGCTTGCTACTTGATTTTGCAAATTGAAGGCAAACTTGATTTATTGGGGTTCTTGTATTTCCTACGCATAAAGAAGTAGGGAATCCTGATGCAATTTGCAAGATGAGGTATATAAATATTTTTTTTGATAGGAGGTTAATGATAAGTTAGTATCTGTTTTAGGAGTTAGATTGTTAGATGAGGACTTCAAATCCTGGACACTTAGGATGCAGGGGGTATATAAATATTTATATGTATTGAATTTTTTATTTTGAATTACATTATAGAATGTATCGTTTGATGATTTGATTGACAGATAAAAAAAGCGCAAATTATTTACGTTTCAAGAAGAAGAAGGAATTCATACATTTTGCATGTTGGGAAGTAGTGACGGATCATCAAACTTTTGCTCCCATCGAAAGTAGTACTCCACCGACTTACACATATGAAGCTAGTCTCGCCGCCAATGAAGTGGATCCAAATGTGAGCATTGAAGTTCTCAATTTTTCTACACCCAAAAGTCATCCTAGAAATTCATCAAGTCCGGTTAGACCACCAGGAGACAGGAGTAACGGCGGCCAAAGAAACAAGAAAAAAAGGGATACGATCTGCGAGTAAACGCCGAGACGATGCTTTGGAAACCATGGCGACTAACCAAGCAAATTACATAGAATGGAAAATGAAAAAGGGAGATAAAGAAGTTGCAATTAAAAAAGAAGCCATGCATTTGAAGAGGGTGGACGACGAGAAAAAAAATCATGGAAACTAACTCAGAATTTATGACTCCTCTATCAAAAAATTATTTCTCCAAAAGAAAAGCCATGATCATGCAACACTATGATGATGAGGACGGACAAGGTACTTCACGAGAATTTGATGATTGTTATCGTCCAAATCGTAATCTTAACTTTGACAATTATAATAAATTAGTATTACAATTTGATTATGTAATTTTAATTATGAAAACAAATTTAAATAAATTTAAATCGAAATGAATACAAATTGAAATAGAAATAAAAACACAAAGGAAACTGAAATACATATGAAATTGAAATAAATAAAGAAATTGAAGCATAACCGAAATTGAAATGCATACAAGTTTGAAAGACATAAAAAAATATATTCAAAGTTCGTCATCAATTACCATGACCTAGTTATGTTTCAATAGGTCACTTGAAGTTGGGTATGTAAATATGCAGATTGAAGAGTAACAAGACGATTATGAAACGCTTTCGATCGTTCGGCTCTTTCAACTGGGCCATGATGAATCCGACTACCATTTGGATCGATTGGCTCATCATACATTGTGAAAGCAATAAATGGATTGTACAGATCTTCTTTTTCGTGCTCGATAAATTCTTCCTCCACAAATTCTTCCTCAATAATCATGTTATGCATGACAATGCAAGCTAACATAATTTTTTTCAAAACATTAAGTCGATGGATCATACCTGCGTAACGAAGTATTGCGCAACGAGATTGTAAAATCTCAAAACACCTTTCAATATATTTACGATAAGATTCTTGTTTCTTTAAAAATAACTTCTTTACATCACTTTGTGGATTAGGAATTATTTTGACAAAGGAGGAGACAATCGGCTAAATAATAACTGTTGTCATATGCGCTTCCATTGACTTTATACGTGACTCATGATGAGATTCCAGCAAGAGGGTCGAATATGTCCGATTTGTACAACACATTGAGATCATTTTGTGATCCAGGCACATCGATGAAACTATGCCAAATCCAGGTATCGTACGAGGCTACTGCCTCTAAAATGATAGTGGGATGACCTTTAAGACCTGAATATGAACCTTGCCAAGCAGTTGGACAATTTTTTCATTCCCAATGCATACAATCAATACTGCATACCATACCTGGAAATCCTCGCTGCTCTGCCTTGCGTAAAAGTCTACACAGATCAGCCGCATTTGGAGATCGTAGGTAATCGTTTTTGTAAAGCTCGATTATTTGTTCACACCACTTCTTCATACATTTGAGTGTTGTTGACTCACACATCCTTATAAGTTCAACACATTGATCTGCACATTGATCCGTATGCCAACATTCGTATATCACCGGCCATCTTTTGCTCGGGAAGGAGACCTAGCAATCCGGTGGCATCACGTCGTTGATGTCAGAATGTATCATGATTGCAAAAGCGCGATTTTGATACAGTTAAACAAGTTACTACTCATTCGGTACCTCCGACGAAAATCGTGTGATCAAAAAATAGGACGTTCAACAAAGTAATTATCTTCTAATAAATGTTGTCCCCTAAATTTTATGTCTTTCTCGATATGGTTGACGATGAGGGGGAGAATTGTCTTCATCACCGAGTTAAATGTTCACACCAAGTCCTCCACAACTACTATAAGGAGACTGTCCATTCCACTATTTATATTAATTTTTTTTTCTTTTTAAGTTTCCCTTCCTTCCGGATAGTAAAAACATTTCCTGCTTTAAACACGACTTAACTACGAGCTCCTAAACACAAGGTAACTTATGGCTGTCAACTTATTTGAGTTATAGATGAAAGTATGGCAAGCAATAATCATAAGGTACCTAGATAGTATGGTCATGTGTTGTACAATCATTATAGGCAAAGGTCACATAACGCTGTCAGACAAATAATGAAGTTTGTATCACTGTCATCTACTGCAACTATCTGATATTAAACAGGTGGATATACCGATCAACAATAAGCGTTGAATAATAAAATGCAAACAGGTTACAGTATCAGCATTGGGCATCACCTATTAAAAAACACACCAGAAAATATGGAAAATGTTCCCAAGGGACTACTACTAATAAAGAAATTATAACATGCAGAAAGTTTTGTTCAATTTTAACAAGTTCATACCAAAAACACAAACTACTTCTTACTGATGCTGGGAAAAGAAACTATGAGCAAGAAGATGAGTTAACACATGCACACAAGCATTATGCAATACACTGTATATGAAGCCATAAGATACTGTCACCTTATGGCATGTCATTGTATAGTTATTCTATCTGAAATTAATGTACTGCTGCAAAGTAAGAATTACGAGGACAATACCAATTCAATGGAAATCAGTAAGAAATACCTACATTTTAGCTGAACAGATGAACATACAAAAAGAGGCATGGATGCATCCAAAAAAAGAAGAAGAACACAATCGCAAAAATGCAGGAAACATGAAATAAGGAATTGAAGAGCATGCTAGAAAATCAAGCAACTTGATACCATTAAATTCACTCAGCACAAGATAAAGCAGTTATACTGTACCCCCCCTAAGACATTCCAGAAGAAATAATGAGTCAAATAATGAACAGTTACTGGAAAATTTAGCTTTCATATCAGGTCGACAAATACTGGCTAAACTCTAATTTAATTCTAGACAGCATGGTGAAAACTGAAATGTGCAAACCTACACAAACAAAACAAAATCCAGGACTAAACAATTTAAATCAGCAATGCCGAATTTGGAGTATCTAAGGTACAAAACAATGAAACAAGAAAACGTTCATCCTATAGGATTTCCGAGGGTGCAGTATCTTATACAACATTAGAGCAAAAAAACAATTCTCAGGTCTCACCGTCCTACAGTCATTTACAACACCATGCTGGTCCCAGTTGATATAACTGTCATTTGTCATCTAGGGTACGACGACATTAACCTGGGTCATAGATGAAAAGAAAAGATAATTAAACACACAAATGAAGTACAAAATGTGTACATATAGCTAAACACAAAAATATGTTTGGGGCTGAAAATGAAAAGAGAACAAATACCAAAGACAAGGTGAAGGACACACTAATTAGAACATAAAGCTAGCTTGCAACTCCAAAGACATATTCCAAAACTAAAATGCCGTTAAACCGAAGAAAAAGTTTGTTAACAGTGCACAAAAGGTCGTTAAAGGAAACATATATAGAAACCAGTAGGGGGGGGGGGGGGGGTCAAAGGATTCAAGAGATATTAGGCATTGATTTAACGACCTCACTAGCAACTGTTACATAACGAAAAACATAAAACAAGCCGATGACAGCAATGGGATAGAAATGCATGAATCTGTAAGCAATCCAAGCTGCATCAAGCAATCTTTAATGAATATTCAGAATATAACGCATCGAAGACATGCAGAGTTGAAGGGAAATTACAGAAAAATGGGTCCATATCCAACAACTTACATATCACGCAAGAACGGAAGATAAGAGTATCAAGTCAAATGTACAAATCACAAGTACCATACCATTATCCTCCAGCGCTGAAGTTAAGTAATGTGAGATGAACTCGATACACAAGCATCTCAAGATGTGTTTCAGATTAAAGATATCAGCATACTGATTCAAGCTATACATCAGATGAAAATATCATTACATATGGGAAAACGTTGACACGGTGGACACATAATAAAAAGCATAGAACATTAATGCTTTTCAGAACAAGAGAAGGGCAATGTAGCATAAACTATTCTCCACCGGATAATGGTGTTTGTACATGATGTTCTTTTCACTTCAGGGGAGAAAGATGAAGCCGAAAAGAGAACTCAGTACAACATAAGTACGAGAATAACATAGACATAGCAGGAACATTCCCATGAAGTTTATAAAATCCCCAGATGACACCAGGCTTTTCTCTTCGGTACTAAAAGATGTTGTATGCCTCATTCATTTCACTTCCAATAGGCTCACGATCACATATAGTTACAGACACTGTAAACCAACCAAAAGGAAACAGTAGGACTAATGAGAACAAGGAAATTGAAAACAACCCCTAGATAATTTTAAGCTTTTTTTATCTCTTAAATTAGCATCATTGTCAACATCACCAACAAGAAAGCAGCAATGCCACATTTACAGGCGCAGAGTGGTGGCTTTGAGATCATTGTAGTTCATATCGGCATCATCCATTGGCGGTGGAAGATTCAAGTCAGGAACACCTAAGGCACCACCTTCTTCGAAATTAATAACCGACGAAGAGGAGTCGCAATCACTGTGACATTCGACACCCTCCTCCAGCACCTGTTGACGCAAAAGCACGCGCGCTGTCGCAAAAGCAGCCATCGGATTTGACAGCTTAGGACCGCTAAACGTCTCCACCGTGCTGCTCATGCTGCTGCTCGCAGGCCGGTGAACGTACTGGCCGTTAAATAAATGAGCAGGGGTTTGATAACCCACCGGCGGGGGCGGAAGAGGATTCACCAGCACAGGAAGCGGAAAAGGCTGAAGAGCTGAGGAAGAAGGCAAAAGAGGAAAATTCGTCTTAGCTTTGGGGCCGCGAAAAGAGCGCGCCGCCGCATCGTAGGCCCTGGCAGCCTCCTCGGCAGTATCAAACGTGCCGAGCCAAACCCTCGTCTTCTTAAAAGGGTCACGGATCTCGGCCGCGTAACGACCCCAAGGACGCTTGCGAACGCCCCGGAATCGGATTTCAGGCTCCGGATCCATCAATTCAGGTCCCGCATGGTTCTGCCCTGCCACTGCTTCCGTTTTCCCTCTGCGCATGATTGGATCGGCGACGGAATTGGGAAATTAGGGTTTGGGGAATGGCGGAGAACTTGGGTAGGAATCGGACCAACCCAGGTGGGTAGATTACTTCATTCTAGCCATGGAGGATCTCGAATTGAGATTGATTTTGAGGGTGAAAAGGTTGGCAGGCTTCGGTTTTGCGTATGTTGGCTGGTTTTAGAATTTTTGAGGTTGTCCCTGGAATTATCTCCGTCGGAAGGAGAAGAGGCTTCTATAAAATTTAACCGTTTAATCGGATTGGAAATGACCGCAAAGCCCCTTGGATGTTTTGGTTACGCTAGGGTTACGCTTAACCTATTCTTACCGTTCCACTATCATCATCACCATTAAACAATAAGATCAAATATTAATTGAATAAATAAAATTGTTATCGATGTTACTCGAATTAAGTCAAGTTCAGTTAATTTCAGTCAATTAAGTTAAAATAAGTTCAATTTTAATCTAAAAGGACGTGTTCGTAGTCTTTAAGTTCAGATCCGTGTCAATCTCACAACAACTAATAACCATACTCAATCAACACCTCCGTCACACTTACTCAACATCAACAATACCATAATTTGTTGAAGGTTAGCGAATTGGTGTGTGATGTTGGTGATAAGAGTTGATCTTTGTTGAAATTAATTTCTGGTGGGCCGGATTAAGCACCACCCGGGCTACGCTGGCATTGGACCAGACGCTCCCTAACATATTGGGCTGCCTGCAGACATATGCACTCCAACCATGAACAAGGCCCAAGAGCACATGGCTTGAATATGGCAACTATGGCCCAGCACATGGCATGAATATTGGGGAAGCTTGCAGGTTGTTGGTGGGGATTGAACCCTCACCCTTTAACACATGTACCAACTTGTGGTAACATGGTAACCATATGAGCTGCAGCTCATATGGTTACCATGTTACCACAAGTTGGTACATGTGTTAAAGGGTGAGGGTTCAATCCCCACCAACAACCAACAAGCATTTCCCTAAATAATTATGCCATGTGCCAGGGCCATAGTTGCCCAAATCCGGCCATGAGCTTGGGACCTTGTCATTGGTTGGGGTGCATATGCCTGCAGGCAGCCCAATATGTTGGGGAGCGTCTGGCTAACTTGGTCCAGCGTAGCCCGGGTGGTGTCTGGATGTCCAGTCCCAGCCCACCAAATTCAATATTCAACATAAAGTGTCTGGTGCTTAATCCGGCCCAGCGTAGCCCGGGTGGTGTCTGGATGTCCAGTCCCAGACCACCAAATCTTAATCCGGCCCAGCGTAGCCCGGGTGGTGCTTTTTATGTTGAAGATTAACTTTGGTGGGCTGGGGCTGGACATCCAGTTCACCACCCGGGACAACGCTGGGCCAAGTTAACCAGACGCGCCCCAACATATTGGGCTGCCTGCAGGCATATGCACCCCAACCATGAACAAGGGCCCAACTGCACATGTGGGGGCAACTAAGGCCCAAAGCCCAACATGACATTAATTGTGGGAAATCCTTGCAGGTTGTTGGTGGTGGGGATTGAACCCTTCACACACCCTTTAACATGTGCACTAAGGCAACATGCTAACCATATGAGCTGCAGCTCATATGGTTAGCATGTTGCCTTAGTGCACATGTTAAAGGGTGTGTGAAGGGTTCAATCCCCACCACCAACAACCTGCAAGGATTTCCCACAATTAATGTCATGTTGGGCTTTGGGCCTTAGTTGCCCCCACATGTGCAGTTGGGCCCTTGTTCATGGTTGGGGTGCATATGCCTGCAGGCAGCCCAATATGTTGGGGCGCGTCTGGTTAACTTGGCCCAGCGTTGTCCCGGGTGGTGAACTGGATGTCCAGCCCCAGCCCACCAAAGTTAATCTTCAACATAAAGTGCACTTTATGTTGAATTTTAGATTTGGTGGGCTGGGACTGGACATCCAGACACCACCCGGGCTACGCTGGGCAAAGCCCATGACGCTCCCCAACATATTGGGCTGCCTGCAGGCATATGCACCCCAACCATGAACAAGGGCCCAACTGCACATGTGGAGGCAACTAAGGCCCAAAGCCCAACATGGCATTAATTGTGGGAAATCCTTGCAGGTTGTTGGTGGGGGGAATTGAACTCCCAACCTCACCCTTTAACATGCACCATAAGGTGACATGTTAACCATGTGAGCTGCAGCTCATATGGTTACCATGTTACCACAAGTTGGTACATGTGTTAAAGGGTGAGGGTTCAATCCCCACCAACAACCTGCAAGCTTCCCCAATATTCATGCCATGTGCTGGGCCATAGTTGCCATATTCAAGCCATGTGCTCTTGGGCCTTGTTCATGGTTGGAGTGCATATGTCTGCAGGCAGCCCAATATGTTAGGGAGCGTCTGGTCCAATGCCAGCGTAGCCCGGGTGGTGCTTAATCCGGCCCACCAGAAATTTTTATGTTGAATTTTAGATTTGGTGGTCTGGGACTGGACATCCAGACACCACCCGGGCTACGCTGGGCCGGATTAAGCACCAGACGCTCCCCAACATATGGGCTGCCTGCAGGCATATGCACCCCAACCATGAACAAGGCCCAATGCACATGTGGGGGCAACTCTTGGCCCAAAGCACATGGCATGAATATTGGGGAAGCTTGCAGGTTGTTGGTGGGGATTGAACCCTCACCCTTTAACATGTGCACTAAGGCAACATGCTAACCATGTGAGCTGCAGCTCATATGGTTTACATGTTGCTTACATGCACATGTTAAAGGGTGAGGGTTCAATCCCCACCAACAACCTGCAAGGATTTCCCACAATTAATGCCATGTTGGACTTTGGGCCTTAGTTGCCACCACATGTGCTTTAGGCCTTGTTCATGGTTGGGGTGCATATGCCTGCAGGCAGCCCAATATGTTGGGGCGCGTCTGGCTAACTTGGCCCAGCGTTGTCCCGGGTGGTGTCTGGATGTCCAGCCCCAGCCCACCAAAGTTAATCTTCAACATAAAGTGCACTTTATGTTGAATTTTAGATTTGGTGGTCTGGGACTGGACATCCAGACACCACCCGGGCTACGCTGGGCCGGATTAAGCACCAGACGCTCCCCAACATATGGGCTGCCTGCAGGCATATGCACCCCAACCATGAACAAGGCCCAATGCACATGTGGGGGCAACTCTTGGCCCAAAGCACATGGCATGAATATTGGGGAAGCTTGCAGGTTGTTGGTGGGGATTGAACCCTCACCCTTTAACATGTGCACTAAGGCAACATGCTAACCATGTGAGCTGCAGCTCAGATGGTTAACATGTTGCTTACATGCACATGTTAAAGGGTGAGGGTTCAATCCCCACCAACAACCTGCAAGGATTTCCCACAATTAATGCCATGTTGGACTTTGGGCCTTAGTTGCCACCACATGTGCTTTGGGCCTTGTTCATGGTTGGGGTGCATATGCCTGCAGGCAGCCCAATATGTTGGGGCGCGTCTGGCTAACTTGGCCCAGCGTTGTCCCGGGTGGTGTCTGGATGTCCAGCCCCAGCCCACCAAAGTTAACCTTCAACAATCTTCCTGAAGGCTCCCGATTTCATAAATATTGCGTGGCTAGTCCGGTGCCGTATGACTCTTTCTTCACCTCATTGGAAGATGCTTGCTCCCGCAGTTCCTCATGGATGCTTATTGAACGTCTGAATCATCCATCTGTAGAATTTTGTGATTAATGTTACCTTTTGTGCCTTGTTCTTCAATGGTAAACATATATATATCCAGAAGAGTATGTGTGCATATGGACTCTTTCAGAACGTACTATTAAAAGTCGGTTCAATCAAAACGACATTTTGTTATATTTAAAAAAAATATCAATCGAACCGTATTGTTTTTTATGAAACAACATCATTTTAGAGCTAGCTTTATTTGTCTGAATTTTTTCCCTTATTGAAAATTGATTCCTCATTTTAAACAGAGCAATGTATGTAACAAACTACCCTTAGACAAAGAAAAGGCCAGCATTCGAATTCAGACATGAGGCAAATGGAAAAACAACGACATGTTGAAGCTGTGCTTCCTCCTCATTCGAAGCGATGTCAAATTGACAGCTATAACTCCTTCCATTCCCCAGTTGTAGATTCAAGCCAAATACTGTTTCATTTCTACGACGAATGGTGCCTTGCTTTATTTTTTATTTGCTCCTTTCTGTTCTGTGAGCATGAGAATGACAATGATGCATGCTTCAAGCTAGAAGTGTCAAAAATTTCCATAAATCTCTGATCGGAGACCCTCGCTTTGGCAGCAGCAAAGCGTTGGTATTCGTCAAAGATGGAAGTAAGGCACCATTTCTGCAATTTTCTCAAACACCCTACCAGACAACCAGTTCGATGCTGCACAAAACAAAAGTAAAACATGTCAATTGTCTAAACAGACTTAAGGTCGGATTTAGATTTGCCGTCTTGATAGTTAACGGTAATGTACCTTCCCCCGGTTACAATGGATTAAAACTGGATGACACTGAGCATCTGCATGATATTCAAAGTTTTAAACATCAGAATAAGAAGACATAAAGTTTCACAATTATTTAACAGAAGTGATAAAATTTATGGTACCGAGTATGACTCTCAACGCATCTCGGATTAAATCCTCGGGAATGTTTATGAAAGGCTCCTGAATGAGAATTACCAAGTAGTGTATTAGTAGAATTAATGCAACTTGGCTGTGACACAAACACAAGACACAACCAAAACTACAGAGGTCATGCTTTCAAGATCCTATATAGTTTAGCATATGCAAAAGACAAAAGGCAACTAATTAACTATCTGAATCTTAAGTTCCCAAAGGGAGGAATCGCATATACTAATAAATTGGGTTTCATTTAGTAACTTTTTATAATTTAACATCAGAATGGTCTCAACATATCAGGAGCCCCTTTTGGGGATATTGTGATGTATATAAGATGCTGAAATGCATTTTGTGGAAACAATTCGAAGCTAGCCTAAAACAATTTGAGAGCCAGTAAAAAAATGTATAATAAAAGAAAAAAAAATTCCTATACTGATCTCTCACACTGATCAGCCGATATGCATAAACACCAGTCTTAATGACATATATACCTTGCGGCTATCAATACCAAACTGATACAGCTTGATATGATTGGCTTTGAGAAACTCGACGTTGGGCTGTGGATACGGCTCCGGACTAAGACAACTACACAAATACAACAAAGCACAGCAGCTGCTTAACTCGGTCACTTAAAAATGTAATGTTAACTACATGTAAATTGGGGGAGCGTTCTGTTGAGAATCCCTAAAAATTTGAGAACTTGAGAATTCAAATCTCACCATTAAATCATGACATCTTTAAATCTCCATGTGACACATTTCCAAAAGATAAAGTCAAACTTGGTGGATTTGACTTTGCATTAAATAAAGCTTTGAATATGCACATGAGACACGTGTAACCACCACAATGACTTGATGATGCATTTTAAAGGTGAATATTGTGTTCTCGAATTCTCGAAATTTAAAGGGTTCTCATTTTGAGCGATACATTGGTATTTTTTTGATACATTGGTAGTTATGTAAATGTAAATTGTTATTCCTGCGTATGACATGACTTTTGGCAAAACGTCTTCAGAGTGTTCAAGCAGAAGTCAAGGAGCTGTTCAACCGAAGATCGGAACAACTCGCATACAGCGTGGAACAGAAGCACTTCCGTTTCATAATATGGGAATTTCCTAATATCGAAGATTTGCAGATTGGAGTCGGATGAAGAACAGATTGTATGGCGAGATATTCGAGCTATATTATCTAGACGCTAAGATTATCAAAAAGATATTTAAAAGATATTCAAAGATAAAAGATTTGGAAGCTTGAGAATATTTAGGAAAGATTTCCTAAATACTCAAGATTGAAGATCCCAACCGATTAGGGAACCAACCGTGTACTATAAATACAAGGCTAGGGTTTCCTAATTTGTATCGCGTTTGGAGAAATAAAAACACGAGTGATCTTGAGTAGAGGAGGAGGAGAAGCGACGGCCGATTGAGTTTTCCCCACCGGAGATTCAACGGCGAAGAACCAGTCTGTTCAGTGTGCTGATTAGACTGTTCTTGCTGAACAACCCGCTTCACACACGCGGTTACCAACACACGCATTCGGGAAAAGGCGTCCGAGATTTGGGAGGGAGTATCGAACTCAGGGGATCGAGGGGGAGCCGAGATCGCAAATCTGAGTGAAGAAGAATTAGAGGCTAGGCGATTACACTCGGGAGATTGTAAGAGTAAGACCATTGATGGACCATAATTGTATAAATCATAAACACAGTAAAATTCACCAAATTAGACTATTTGTCTATTTAACTTTTGCTTGTTAGTTCCGATATTTATCTACAGGGTATTTTGAAGTCTAGAGAGAATACAGGCTAAGGAGGAGTTTTAAAGCTGAAAATGAATTACGAGTCATTCCAGGTCACGACCAAATTCTGACTTTCAAGAACCTGACGTGGAATCACTCAAAACAAGTCCAACCGAAGGGCAACCAGAGTCAGACCGGAGCTGAAAGGACCGATGGCTTTTGTGAAAGATCACAAAACACACACTCACCCACTCCCTTGCCACCTATGGCCGGCGGCTAAGCCACAAGCCTCTCTTCCATTGCCATGTGGCCGGCGGCTTTTGGGAGGGATGACTCACCTCTGATGGCTTTTGCTCTCCTCCCATTTCTTGCCAAGTGTTGGCTTCTCATCCACATCCATCCCTCTCCTTAGCCTATAAATAGAGCCCTCCCTTGCCTTTGTAAACACATCCCACATCCCACATCCCACATTCCAAAATCATCTCATATCACAAGTCACTTATCTCTCTAGATTGAGAGCACAATCATGTAATCACTTTACTTTGGAATCGAAGCTTGGTCTTGAGCACTCTTATCGGTTTTTGTAAGTACTCTCTTCTTTACTTTACTGCCTTTTCAATTCAGCAACTTTACTTTCCTGTCTTTACTTTCGAAAACTTTACTTTACTGTCTTTCAAAAACCTTTACTTTTCAACGCACTTAGCTATAATGTCCTGCTCCATGGATATTCGTAGTTAAACCCTTCATTAGGTTGAAGGAGTGTGCTTGTATCATACAATGTTTTAGGCCCTACTCTTAGTGCCTCTATGTATTCAAAACTTGTTCTATGTGCCACATATTAGGTTAGAACTTCCAAGGTTGAGTGGATGATTGACAGAGCAAAACTCTTCCGTGGGGTTCGTGAACATACTCGGGTAAGTGGATGCTTGAAATGGCAAAGCTTATCTGAGGAGTTCGACCTCTTTAAAACACCATTTGGATTGATCGGAAATGATTGATCAAATTGATGCACATAGGCTAGTATACCTTGAAATGGGGTGCTAGTCTAAATAGAACAAGTGCCCTATGACCTTGAAATGGGCTAGACAGTGTGGCAAGTCGAGTGCTTGAAATGGTCTTGATACACTTTTGAACACTTAGTATGATCATTAGAGGTCGATGATAAACAGACTATGATACAAGGCCCCTAAAACCGAATACTTTCCTTTAATTGTAATATCAACTGTCACTTTACTTTTCAGTACTAAAAACTAAAACCAACCCCCCAACTGTTTTATTTAATCCCCCCTTTTCGAAAGAACAACTATCACCTAATTCCCTTGGGTTCGACCCGTGCTTACCACTGACTACCAAAAATAGTTAAGTCGCGAGTATCGGTATTATAAATTTATTTTTGCACAGAGAACATCGCACCTTAACGACAGTGTGGTGGGCTCCGTCAACCATCTATAGCTCTATACTTTTCAATAAGATTTGGCTACCCTTTAGTGCGTGGGAAGCCCCCTAGAGTACGTAGGCTGTTGCCGAACTAGGTATTACATCGTTGTGTGCCCACGTTGTTTTGTTTAGTTTACTGTTGGATTGGTGTTCCAATATAAGTTCGAACACCATCTGGATCTCATCTTGGATAAGACAACAGTATTTCATAAATGAAGCAAGGCAGCAGTGAGAGAGAATACTTGCATGATGGAGCGAAGGCCTAGAGTTTGCAGGAAGGAAAAGTTGGCAGCATCCGGGAATCCTGACCTGAACACGCCATTGTCAACCATAGCAAAGTTGAATGGAGGAACCAACAACAATCCCTCACCCTCACCATCACCATCTACTTCCAACCCGTTGACCACGCGAGTAGCGGATGTGATTGACAGGTTAGACGACTCGGCCAATGAATTAGTACCCACTGATCCTCCGCAACAGCTCATTTTAACGGACAAGGCCGGATGGCCTAGCAAGGCTCTCGCTATATAGCTTGTGTGTTGAAAATATGGTGTTTGGTACAAAGCAATAGTGTGCTTGATAAATGATAGAGAGGGATGTTTGAATATTCAACTACAAACGAAGAAGTATGTATGTAGTTTTGTTGATTAGTTGGGGTTGGACCATTGAGGGTGATGGACGCAGAGAACATTCGAAAGTATATGCTTTCATTTATTAAATAACATGTTATGTACGTCGCCTGCTTGCCTTTACTTAATGCATTCATAATTGACTTATTAGTACTTCTATGTCACACAATTAATTTAATCAAGTCCCAATAAACATTGTTATAAGTTATAAGCAATGTCTTTTTACTTTTTAGCATTAAAAGGAGCGATCGGTTGAGAATTCCTAAAATTTCGAGAACCTGAGAATCCAAATCTCACCATTAGATCAAATTGTATATTTGAATGTGGTGGTGACACGTATCCCACTAACGTTTTTCCTTTATTATGCAGTTTTGAGCATGCATTTTGCTTAGATGCATTTTAAGCTTTCGGAAACTGCACTTAGACAAAAACTGGTGCATTTTCAAAAATGCATAACGAAGACCAAACTGCATAACAAATGGGTTCTCAAAGGTCTCGAAAAAAAAGTTCTCATTTGAACGCTCCTCTTAGCATTAATATATACTTTGCTTTTCTCTTTTCCACGCAGTACTGTTGATGGATCATGTTTCCAGTACGTTGGTGAATTGCTATATACAACTTCAATACAGCACAAGCATGAGGCCAATCAGTAATTATCGTAAAAATTGTCAAATAAGACCTAAGCAGGGGTTCTCTCGTACATTAGACTAGTCTTTTGTGGTAATGTCTTCCATTGAGTTTAGGTGCCTAACAACTAACTAGATATAATGTGCAATAATTAATGTCCATATTTACTTTGAAGTTGTATATGCGACATATTTTAAGTGATTGGGCCCATCAGAGCGTAGAATAATCGATCAAGGGCTAAGACGTAAAACCTCCGATGCCCAAGTGGTCGTGAATTCGAATCTTGAGGGGGTAAAATTTTTTTTAAGTGATTTAAGTATATCACGTTAGTTTTAAAGATTGACCCCACATTCACATATTTGTCAATGAGCAAAAAGTTGTTAAAATTGGAAATTCAAAACTATTACTTTTGGCAACTTTCGTAGCAACATTTAACACTTGAAGTCAAGAACTAATCGAGGGCCGACTCGCCCAAGTATAAAACAACTAATACCAAAAATCCAGTACAATTAGGTCAAATTACACACAATTGCACCCTAAATTAACACCTCATATTCATCCAACCTATTCTCACGACATTTGAATCAAATGTATAAATCCGGGCTAGTCCGACCAGCTAGATCCGAGCGCCCGATCAAAGAAATGGACTTGGACAAACACACTTGCCGGACAGATCGATAGGCCCGACCCATACGTGAGGCCACTGAAGCGGGTTACTTCAAGCCGGGAAGGCCCCATTTTGACCATGTGGTGAGGCCCAACTTGTATTTTATCCTCATTTCGGGGAGGACCACGTGGTGTGGTGAGACCCATCTTCTGTTTCATTTTAAAATGGGAATAATATATTATACTCTAAATGAAGATAGCGGGATTCGAAACCAAGACACCTACCATTAATCTAATATTAACCTGCTAACCATTTAAGCTATGCTAACTCACTTGTCTTCAATCGTTATATTTAAAATATAATATCTGATGCACGAAACTACAACACTTAATAAATAATAATATTTTCTTTTTTGTTATTTTTCTGATTTGATATTGACGTACATGTTAATAAGTAAAATTTACTAAAAAGGTAGGAAGATTAAGAAAAACGAACAAATTTGTATCACATTTATTTATCATATGCTCGTGAAATTAAAGTTAATGTGGTTAAATTGGGGTGATCTCTGCTAGAGTAAGAAGGAAAACTTAAAATTCAGTGTGTATTACTTTCTCAAATATAAGCGATTAATTGTAGCACGTTAAATGGTGTAATTGAATACTTCATATGTCAAAAAGATGAAAAGAACCCTTTTTATGTTTCACTTCAGGCCTCCAAAATCCTTGAGACGACCATGCGGATAGGGTCCGTCCCGGTCTGTATTTCTATAAGGAGTATGCTTGCTATTGTTGCTATGTATGGCCTTGAACTTGAACAGTTAGATGTGAAGATAGCCTTCCTACATGGGGAATTGGAGGAGACTATCTACATGGAACAACCTGAGGGCTTTGTGGATAAACAACATGAAAGCAAGGTATGTCTTCTGAAAAAAATCCATGTATAGACTTAAACAAAGTCCCAGATTATGGTATCTGAGATTTGATACTTATGTCTTGAGTTTGAGATTTGTGAGAAGTGCATATGATACATGTTTTTACTATGCTTCAATTGAGTGCAATCCAATTTACTTACTATTGTATGTGGATGACATGCTATTGATATCTATGTCCAAAGAAAAGATTGATAAGCTGAAAAAGGACTTAAGTAAGGAGTTTGACATGAAAAACTTTTGAAAAGCTAGGAAAATACTTGACATAATGATAGAAAGAAATAGGACTGACTATTTTTTGAAGTTGCATCAAAACCATATCTTGAGAAATTTGTAAATAAATATGGGAACATGAACAGTAAAGCTGTTAAGGTTCCTTTAGCACTACATTTTCTGTTAAGCAAACATCAACCTCCCAAGACTAATTCATATAAAATTAGAATGGAAAGTGTGCCATATGCAAATGTGATTGGTTCATTGATGTATGCCATGATAAGCACTAGACCTGACTTGGCTTATTGATGAGTCGAATTCTCGACTATAATTCCTCTACTTTTATTAGATGTTTTGATCCATTCCGAGTCTCTTTCGATGCCATTTAACCCTCTTGATTGTCATTTCAGGTGAGAAACACACTTTACGGTCCCCAGGTTCAAAAAGATCAATTCTCGCAGAAAACCAAAGTTTCGGAGCAAAAATATGGATTTTCGGGCAATACGGGACAGACTGACCTTTGGGGCTTATTTTGGACGCACAGATCTCATATAGTGTCCGATTTGGTTGATTCAAAGCTTGTTAAAAAGCTAACTCAAAGGGCTACAACTCTCCAGATGATGCCGAGACCAAATTCGGAGGTTAAGATTTCCAAACAGCCGCCAGAAGTTCACCTGAGCTCCAGAAGCCCAGCCGAGCCCCATTTCCATCAACCCAGCCGGGACTCGCCCGGGTCCCTCTGCACCCGCCCGGGTCTCCTCTGCTGCGTGCTCTGCTCCATTTCACACTTTCACCCGCCCGGGTTCTGCAGCACCCGCCCGGGTCTCCACTGCTGCATGCTCGAATGAACCTCGCACTCGCACGGGTCCTTACTCACCCGACCGGGTCCCAGCTGCCCTTTCACCCGGGTAGCTCGACAACCGCCCGAGTCCCCAACGGCACCTACTCGGATCAAGCTCCACACCCGCCCGGGTCCCATCTCACCCGACCGGGTCCCGCCTGAAAGTTGATATTTTTACCTTTGGGCTATAAATAGAAAGATTGAGATCTAAATCAAGGGGGGATTCGAGCTAGGGGTTTTGGGGCACGAAATCAAGGGTTTCTAGAGAGAAAAGACCAAAGCTTCAAAGGGAGATCATCCATTGAAGATTGAAGATTGTAGAGAAGAACTCGCTCACCTTCATTGAATTCTCTACGCACGATCCGTTTTTCATGCCATTTCTTCGTCCTCTCCTTATAGATACGAGCATTCTCGTAGGAGTCCAATGTGATCTCATCGAGTTCGTTAAGCTGCAACAGTCTCTTTTCACCAGCTGCTTTCGGGTCCATGTTCAGCTCTCTGATTGCCCACATGGCCTCGTACTTGAGCTCGACTGGTAGATGGCAGGTTTTTCTGTAGACGAGTCTGAAAAGACTCATTCTGGTAGGAGTCTTGAATGCAGTCCTATATGCCCATAGTGCGTCATCTTGCTTGGACGCCCTGTCTTTCCTGTGGCTAGAGACTGTCTTGCCCAAGATGCTCTTAATCTCTCTGTTAGAGATCTCTACCTACCCACTGGTCTGCGGGTGATATGGAGTGCCAACCTTGTGATACACACCGTATTTCTTCAGTAGGGTCTCGAAGTTTCTTTCTTTGAAGTGGGAGCCTCCATCACTAATAACTGTTCTGGGAACTCTAAACCAAGGAAATATAACCTTCTGAAACATCTTTATAACTACCTTGGCGTCGCAAGTAGGAGTAGCCACTTCTTCAACCCACTTGGAAACATAGTCGACTGCTACTAAGATATACTGATTGCCATAAGAAGGTGGGAATGGTCCCATAAAGTCGATGCCCCATACATCAAATAGCTCTACTGCAAGAATGCTCTGATGGGGCATCTCCTGCTACTTTGAAATGTTTCTAGTCCTCTGGCATTGATCGTAAGCTTTCACGAACTCGTGGGCGTCCTTGAATAAAGTAGGCCAAAAGAAACCAGACTGTAGAACTTTAGCATCTGTTTTTGAATTAGCCCCGTGTCCACTATACTACGATGAATGTCAGCGTTCTAGGATCCATCTGTTCTGGTCCTCATCAACGCAAGTCTTGCAGAGACCGTCAGCACATAATTTGTATAGAAAAGGGTCATCCCAACAGTAACTATTTACGTCGGACATAAATTTTTTCTTCTGGTTGTGTGACAGGTCAGGAGGAATAATATCGCAGGCCAAGTTGATGCAGGGTAATTTGCAGTGCAAATCGAAGAGCAAATATCGCGTAAGAAGGGCAAAATCGGCAAGATCGGTATTTGGCATCCGGCGTCCAGAAATTTGCCATAATACCTTGATTTCAGTGGCAACGGGCCAACGAACGCAAATCACGACTAAAGCCGTGTTATATGGCCTTTTTTAGCCATCCGGGCTCATTTAGGGCTCTGAATTAGGGTTTTTACATTTTTAGCAGCATAATTATCTTTTAGTTTTTCCTTTCCTAATTAGGTTTAGTCTTCCTTTCCTAGTTAGGTTTATGTTTTCTTATTTAAACCCAACTTAGGGTTTCGTTCATGTATCTTATTTTTCTTTCAATAAAACCTTTGGTTTTCGTTCTTGGTGGATTCCGAGATTACTTGGTGGATTCCAAGCTTGTGCGAGTTCATAGCTGGTGGACTTAGTTATCATATTTGTCACGCTGCGTCAGTTGGTATCAGAGCAGGTCTTTCCCTGTTCTCTTCTAACTTGATCAGATGGCAGATCAACACATACCCATAGCAGATCAAGAGAGGGTCAACGCGGACGTAGCCGCTGCCCTGGCTGCTGTGATGGCACGGATGGATGCTATGTCAATCCAATTGACAGAGATGGCGGCGGCGAGAGGCAATCCAAATGGTGGAGAGGAGAGAGCACAGAGGGAAGCACCATTACCAGTTAGAGTTCCTCGTGTGCGTGCACCAGTCGCTGGGGACTCAAGTTCGGGTGAAGAGGATCTTGTGGACCACGGTCGAGAGGAAGAGGAGGATCGATATGATGACTATCGAGTGAAAGCTGATATTCCTTTATTTCATGGAACTATGGCGGTAGAAGAGTTTCTTGACTGGCAGATTGAGGTGGACCGGTTTTTAGAAGTCATGGGTGTCCCAGAAAACAAACAAGTGAAGATGGTGGCGATCCGATTAGGGCACCGCTGCCGTGTGGTGGGACAAGCTTGTGGTCCAAAGGAGGCGGCAGGGTAAGGCGCCTATAAAAACGTGGAGACGAATGAAGCAGCTGATGTTAGATCGTTTCTTGCCCGAGGATTATGAGCAGATCCTGTACAAGTTGTACCTTGATTGTGTTCAAGGCAGGCGTTCTGTGACAGAGTATACTACTGAGTTTCTTCGTCTATCCGAGTGGAATGAGCTGAAAGAAATGGAGAATCAGAAGGTGGCTAGGTACATCAGCGGTTTAAAGGTTTCAATTCAGGAAAAGATGGGGTTGCAGACTGTTTGGTCAGTGGCAGCCGCGTCTAGCCTCGCGCTGAAGGCAGAAGCGATGGAGAAAGCCCCTCGGAATTTCCAGCCTTTTCGTAGGTTTCCCCCTCAGGGAGCTGCGGATATCGGAGATGATAAAGGGAAGAATGTGATGGTGAAGGAGCAATACGCAGGGAATAAGAGTATTGCTGGCCCTAGCAGCGGCAGTTCCGGAGGCCCCCAGCCTAATAGGGGCGCGGCTCAGAAAGCACCCAACCCTTACACCAAACTGAGTGGAGACAAGTGCTATCGATGCGGCGGGCAAGGACACAGGTCGAATGTGTGCCCGACCCGGAGAACAGTAGCCATCCTGGAGGAGGGAGAGACTTATGAACCGGATGAGGAAGATGAATATGAAGGAGTCGAGTTTGCAGAGGAGGAGTCTACGGAAGCGATGAATATCGTTCTACAAAGAGTTCTTCTGACCACACCAGACGAGGGACAGCGTAAGAACCTATTTAAATCTCATTGTTCCATTATGAATAAGGTGTGTAATCTGATAGTGGACAATGGGAGTTCGGAGAACCTGGTATCGCAGAAACTAGTAGACCACTTGAAGTTGCCCACAAAATCACATGAGCGGCCATATGCGCTTGGTTGGGTCAGTAAAGGCTCACATATCCGCGTCACACGTACCTGCAAAGTTCCTATCTCCATCGGAAAATATTATCGGGAAGAGGTACCATGTGATGTTCTTGATATGGACGTTTGTCATGTGTTACTTGGTCGCCCTTGGCAGTATGACAATGATGTAACCTACAGAGGGCGCGATAATGTGGTGTTGTTTGCCTGGGAAAAGCATAAAATTGCCATAGCTCCTGTTTCGAGTTTTAACAGGCAACCGGCGAAGCAGTCAAGTTTTCTGGCCATAGCACACAACGAGCAGGAATTTAGTGCCGATATTGTGGAGGCTCAGTGTTTCCGTCCTGTGATAGTGAAGGGTTTGCTGAGTGCTGAGGAAGAAGAGGAGATTCCTGAATGCGTGCGAGAGATCCTGCATGATTTTGAGGAGTTAACGGCTGAAGAGTTACCCAATGAGTTACCCCCTATGCGAGACATTCAGCATCATATAGATCTCATTCCAGGATCTAGCCTGCCGAATTTACCGCATTACCGGATGAGTCCTAAGGAGAACGAGATTCTGAGAGATCAGATAGAAGATTTGCTGAAGAAGGGTTTCATTCGGGAGAGTATGAGTCCTTGTGCAGTGCCGGTCCTTCTTGTTCCAAAGAAAGGCAATCAGTGGCGGATGTGCGTGGATAGTAGAGCCATCAAAAAAATCACAATCAAGTATCGGTTCCCCATTCCGCGTTTAGAAGACATGCTTGACGAACTAGCTGGTTCTAAGGTCTTTTCCAAAATAGACCTGCGAAGTGGCTATCACCATATTCGGATCAGACTAGGAGATGAGTGGAAGACGGCTTTCAAAAGCAAAGAAGGGCTATACGAGTGGCTGGTTATGCCGTTCGGGCTGTCTAATGCCCCGAGCACTTTTATGCGCTTGATGAATCAGGTACTACGTCCGTTTATGGGTACATTCGTGGTGGTTTATTTTGATGATATTCTGATTTATAGTAAGACCCCCGAGCTGCATTTGGAACACTTGAGGCAAGTATTACAGGTGTTACAAGAGAACAAGCTTTATGTGAATCTGAAGAAGTGTGTTTTCAGCACCAACAAGCTGTTGTTCCTTGGCTTTATAGTGGGAGAGTATGGTATTCAGGCAGATGAGGAGAAGATTCGTGCTATTCGTGATTGGCCTACACCCCAATCAGTTACCGAAGTTCGGAGTTTTCATGGCCTAGCTACTTTCTACAGGCGATTTGTGAAGAATTTTAGCACAATCACCGCGCCCATTACCGAGTGCCTAAAGAAAGGCAAGTTCCAGTGGGGAGAGGAACAAGAAAAGAGTTTCACAGCCATCAAGGAGAAGTTGTGTACTGCGCCAGTCCTCGCCTTACCAGATTTTGACAAGATCTTTCAGGTGGAATGCGATGCGAGTGGAGTAGGGATTGGTGCTGTGTTAACCCAAGAGAAGAGGCCTGTAGCTTTCTTTAGTGAGAAGCTCAGTGAGGCGCGCAAGAAGTGGAGTACTTATGATCAGGAGTTTTATGCAGTTTTCAGGGCTCTACGACAATGGGAGCACTACCTGATCCAGCGCGAGTTCATTCTATTCACGGACCACCAGGCTTTGAAGTTCCTGCACAGTCAGAAAGTGATTAATAAAATGCATGCTCGATGGGTTAGCTTTCTACAGAAGTTCCCTATTATCATTCAGCACAAGTCAGGTTCTCAGAACAAAGTGGTGGATGCGCTGAGTAGGAGAGTTTCGTTGCTGGTAACATTATCTCAGGAGGTTGTGGGATTCGACAATTTTAGGAGTTATATGAGGACGATACTGATTTCAGGGAGTTGTGGAGTAAGTGCAGCGGAAGGCATCCTTGTGGTGACTTTCATATCAGCGAGGGCTTTTTATTCAAAGGAAGTCAGTTGTGCATCCCTTGTTCTTCACTTCGAGAGAAGCTAATTCGAGACTTGCACGGAGGTGGTCTCAGCGGGCACTTGGGTCGTGATAAGACCATTGCTAGTTTGGAGGGAAGATTTTATTGGCCCCACTTGAGAAGAGACGCAGGGGCGATTGTGCAGCGGTGCTATATCTGCCAAGTATCGAAAGGTCAGTCCCAAAATACTGGACTTTATTTGCCCTTACCTATTCCTGAAGATATTTGGCAAGATCTGGCTATGGATTTCGTGTTGGGTTTACCCCGCACCCAGCGAGGAGTGGATTCTGTATTTGTGGTAGTTGACCGATTCTCGAAGATGTCTCACTTCATCGCTTGCAAGAAAACCGCAGATGCGTCACATGTGGCTAAGCTATTTTTCAGGGAGGTAGTGCGTCTACATGGAGTTCCTAAGTCCATCACTTCAGACCGAGACTCCAAATTTCTCAGTCACTTCTGGATCACATTATGGAAGATGTTTGGCACGGCATTGAACAGGAGTTCCACAGCTCACCCACAGACTGATGGGCAGACCGAGGTCACTAACCGCACGCTTGGAAATATGATACGGAGTGTATGTGTGGATAAGCCAAAACAATGGGATTTAGCGCTGCCACAAGTGGAGTTTGCATACAACATCGCAGTGCATTCGGCTACGGGGAAGACACCATTCTCTTTGGTATACACTTCCACACCTCTGCACGTCGTTGACCTGATTAATCTGCCTAGAGGGGTCGGTATTAGTGCGCCTGCCAAGGCTATGGCCGAAGAAATCATTGATGTTAAGGAAGCGTTTCGAGCAAAGTTAGAGGCTACGGGGTTGAAAAACAAAGCTGCTGCAGATAAGCACCGTCGGGTCAAATTGTTCAAAGAGGGTGATGATGTAATGGTGTTTCTGCGTAGGGAGAGGTTTTCGGTGGGAACTTACAAGAAACTGCAGCCACGAAAGTATGGTCCGTTTAAGGTGACAAAGAAGATTAATGATAATGCCTATGTGGTAGCCCTGCCCGACTCTATGAATATCTCAAATACGTTCAATGTGGCAGACATATACGAGTATCGTGCGGATGAGGCTTTGTATCCAGAAGAGAACTCGGGGTCGAGTTCTTCAGAGGTGGAGGAGACTGATGCAGGGCAATTCGCAGTTCAAATCGAAGAGCAAATATCGCGTAAGAAGGGCAAAATCGGCAAGATCAGTATTTGGCATCCGGTGTCCAGAAATTCGCCATAATACCTTGATTTCAGTGGCAACGGGCCAACGAACGCAAATCACTGCTAAAGCCGTGTCCTATGGCCTTTTTTAGCCATCCGGGCTCATTTAGGGCTCCGAATTAGGGTTTTTACATTTTTAGCAGCATAATTATCTTTTAGTTTTTCCTTTCCTAATTAGGTTTAGTCTTCCTTTCCTAGTTAGGTTTTATGTTTTCTTATTTAAACCCAACTTAGGGTTTCGTTCATGTATCTTATTTTTCTTTCAATAAAACCTTTGGTTTTCGTTCTTGGTGGATTCCGAGATTACTTGGTGGATTCCAAGCTTGTGCGAGTTCATAGCTGGTGGACTCAGTTATCATATTTGTCACGCTGCGTCACAAGTAGTTAACAAAATCTGCGTACCATGGGGCGATGTCTACCTCGACACTCATGAGTTGCTCACCCGCTAGAGAGTCAGTCATTGGGAGTTTGTCCTCTTCACGGTCGACCTCTCCTAACTCGAGGTGTGACAGGTGGTCTGAAACTAGATTTTCAGCTCCCTTTTTGTCTCATATCTCAATGTCAAATTCTTGTAGGAGGAGAACCCATCCAATCAACCTAGGCTTCGAATCTTTCTTTGATAATAAATACTTAATCGCAGCGTGGTCGGTGTACACTATGGTCTTTAAGCCTATCAGATACTGCCTGAACCTCTCAAAAGCATAAATGATGGCTAGTATCTCCTTCTCTGTTGTAGTGTATTTTGCTGCTGCACCAGCTAGGACTTTACTCGCATAATAAATCACGTGTAGCTTCTTGTCAATGCGCTGCCCTAAGACTGCTCCCACTGCAAAATCACTACAATCACACATTAGTTCAAAAGGTAGCTCCCAGTTAGAGGGCTGCACTATAGGAGCAGAAGTAAGAGCAGTTTTTAGTGTATAGAAGGCATTAAAATATGATTCATCGAAATTAAACTCAGCTTCCTGGGAAAGGAGATCAGTGAGTGGCTTAGCTATCTTCGAGAAATCCTTTATGAAGCGCCGATAAAATCCTGCGTGCCCCTGAAACCTCCTGCGCGCCAAAATTTGACGCGCGTCGTCTGACGCGTCAAATTTACTATTTATATCTCCTGCTATGAACTTGTAAGTGGCAAGCAGGGTCGAACCCAAGAGAGCTGGTTTGTAAAGCTGTAACTGTAAACAAATAAAAGGGGGTTTTTAAGAGCGATTTAAAGCACAAGAGAAAACACGAACGATATTTCAATCAGAGAAAGCATTCAGCTTAGGGTTTCTATTGTGACACGTTTATCATCGACTGCTAATAATCTAGTTTCATGTTTCTAAGTGTGGTTACTCCGTTTCAGGTTATAACCTAAAGTATTCTATTTCAGGCAATACACCACAATCTAATCCGTTTCAGGAATTAGACTTCTAGTTCTCCTAAACCTAATAATCCGGGTAAGGTATTATCGAGTCTAGGTGTTACTACTTGTTTTACGGGTAAGTCTCAAACAAGCATTAACGATAGGGGCTGAATTGTTTGGCTAAGCTTTACCATGTCAAGTACCCACTTAGCTTCACAATTCAGTCCTTGAGATTAAATACAAGAACTAGAGAAACATAAAATAGCATAAAGAATAGAGTCTTAAAACAAACGTCACAATATCAAAAACCCTAAACTGAATTAGGAATTTAGCTACTCATTGTCATGGAAATAAACACAAATATTTTTGGGTGAAAGTAAGTAGAAATTCTTCTCTTCGTCGAAAGCTTCGCGTTTGTCTTCTCCAGAGCTGTCTCAGTCTTCGTTATGTGTTGAGATCTGAGATAGTAGAAACCCTAACCCAAAGATCTTAATTATAGCAAAACATAGGGTTTCCAAGTCTATTTTTGGGCTCAATTTCCAAGTTTCAAACTTGCTGACATCATCAAAACGCGTGCTGACAGTAGAGACCGCATTTTGCCTTGACATTACCACCATGTTTCGCCTTGACATTAGCGTAATGCTAATGTCTCTACAAAACGCGGTCCCTACTATGTCACGACTTCGGCTATTGATTTGACCATCTAAACGATATCGGATACTCTTGGTGTGAACTAGAGAGTTGTAGAGAATTGAGTTATCTATGCAACGACATGTGGCTCATAATTTTCTGATTAGCGGTCCATTCCCAGAACTCCGTTGAACATCCAAAGGTCTGATCTGCAATTGTGGTGTTTTTGGCATGAAAAGCCATCTTTTATGCGCGTTTCCTCCTAGAGCTTCCGAAACACCTGAAATGCAAAAACATACTAAAAAGTTAATGTTCGCATATAAAAGTGTCGAAATAGATGGGATTAGTTGACTCGATGAGTCGTATAAATACGACTCATCAAACCACCCCACACTTAAACTTGTTCGTCCCGAACAAGAACTAAGTCATAGAAGGAAAATAAATGCAAAACCACAACTTCTTCGACGTCCTGGATGAATGCTACATGAATACACTACTACAGAAGAGGGATTATGCATCGGTTTTGATCCGATGCATAAGCGAGCGATGCGTAAGGGTCCGACCTTATGCATCGGTTTTAGTCTAAACCGATGCATAAGGTCCGACCCTTACGCATCGGTTTGTTGGAATAACTGATGCATAATGTCCATCCTTATGCATCGGTTTAGACCCAACCGATGCATATTATGCATCGGTTTTAGTCCAAACCGATGCATATTATGCATCGGTTTTAGTCCAAACCGATGCATAATGGCCTAAAATTTTTTTGGCAGATTTGGCTTATATTAGCTCAAATCCACCCTGAAATTTTTACAAACATCGATCAATTACAAATACCCTGCTGTTCAATTACAAATGCACTGTTGCTCAACAATATCGACATACATTCATTTCAAAGATCAAATAGAATATACAAGTACCCATATTTCTTTCCATACAACAATGCCAACGCAAAAGTTAATATTCGAATACAAACAACAAACCTAAGATTCGTGTCCTAAAACGACTGGGTAACGATCGCTTATATAGTTATACAAGTAGGAGGCAGTCATTTCCCTTCCTTCATCGATCTTCGAGTCTTCGTATGTTTCACTTCCATTAGGAAAACACTAGAAACAATGAAAAGCAAGATAAAAGTAAGTCAATACATAAAAGTTTCAATTAGTTCAAACCAAACCAAAGTCAACGACAACTTAGAGAATAATACAAGTCTAAAAGATTACTTGGCTAAGATCATCAATCTCCGCTCCGTTATTAGCACGTACAAACTGGATTATATCTCGAATAAAATTCATAACATAATAACCGCATAAGTGACCCGGCGGTTGTTGTGGACACTGCACACGATCAATAATTTCTTATCACACATTATATTAATGGTAAAACTATTAAAAAGATAGTAGATATGAGACTTCGTACCTTAACTATCTTCCAACAAACACTTTGTGTATTTCTCGGTATACATCCTTGATAGTATCGGTACAATCCCCTAAAATGAATAACATTACATAATTAGTGATTGTTAACATACAAGTTACAAGATAAAAGTGAGTCTAAAACTTACGTGTCCACCAAATCCTTTGCATCGGAGTTTATTCCTTTATCACCTATATTTGGATCCAGCCAATGCGCTACATGTTGTTTAGGGAAGATGACACATAACATCCAATGCCATCTAACAAAAACAAACTAAATTTAAAAAAATGAATTCAAAAATAGATATAAAACATAATCATAAAATAATGAACTTACTTTACATGATCCACGTAAGGTAGGAAGTAACAAAAATTGTGATCTCGGTCAGGCATACTCAACCTTGCCACAAACGTCATCAACCTCTCATTTCTGTTGATTGTTGGCGTCATGATGGAAGGATTGAAGAATCCAAACTTTATATCCCAACCCATCATCTCATTGTTCAAAGAACTACAAATTAAAACTTTTGTGTTAGAGTTAGATCATGCATTAGAACAAATGATTATCATAAATAATTGTGAACATTACCATATATATAATTCACTAGCAAAGTTCCCCAATGCTGCCGTCTTGTATAGTTCATTTAGGTCATTTGTGTTCACAGCGATACCATAGTCGTCACCGACCATAGTCGTCACCGAACACACTCTGGTCGACGTCCACTATAAGCATAAATCTATTCAACCGTGTCCACACCTCATTTAAAAGTCGACAATACAAGGGCAAGCACTCAATGGATTCATCGTCGGTAATTGGCAAATAAAGACAGATAATGTGGTCATATTCCTGCATGTTGAAGTTGATTAATGATATGAAATGAGACTTTTTTTTTTGTAAAGTATAATAGAAAATGCAAATGAACTTGTATTGTTCGATTATCTCACCCTATTACCGACAAAGACCAAGTCTTCAGGCCATGCTACATGGTGAGACTCTGCCTTAATAACAATCTTAAGATTCACATGGGGTATTGGCAATTTTGCAGTTCGAATGAGTGCTTTTTCAACCTTCACCTATATATAAAGAACAAATGTTTAGGGTTAGAATAACATACGAATAATAATGTGACATCTATAAAGAAGCTATAAGGACTGAGAGAGGACATCACCTTCAATGTATGTTCTGGTATTTGTCGATAATTAATGAAATGACCTGTCATGACTCGACCAATGGCCACTTGCTCTCGGTCACCTTCGACTGTCCCATGGATGAATAATACGCATTTCAGGCCACCCTGTTATCACGAACAATTGATGTTACATACGTTCCGAACAATTAAACGAAATTGTCACAAAAAAGAAAACAAAACATTCTAAACGTACCGCAGGTATGTTCATCATCGGGCCTACATCGACGTGACAGTGACGGCCAAGGCGATCAGGCATATCTACATGAGAAGTACTGGAACTCGGTGTCGTCCTAGAAGATGTGGATTTAGGGAACCCAATCTTCCACGGAACGTGTGTACCTACTCCTCTGGTACGTCCAGGATACTCAGGCGTCCCAATCGCCTCAGTCAGTATATCATGTCGACCATGTGGTGAAAAAGATCCTTGACTAGATTTTTCTACTAATTGATCCTATTATCAAGAAATTAGTACCAAGGATTAGTGTACGGAAAAAGTTAAACTGCTGAAAAAAAGTTAATTACTCACAATATTTTCAGCCACTAGCCGAACTCTAGAGGTGACGAACTCTTTATTCTTCCTGAGGCGTGCCCTCTTCCACACCTCATATCTCTCTACAGTGATAGAAGGTGTCGCTCCCTCTTCAATTAGGCCATGCGCAATTAAATCGGCCAACTTCTCGTTTATTAGCACCTCCTTTACTTTTCTATACCCTCCTCAGCCCATGATGTGCGCATATTCATTCTTAGCCGCTAGAGCCTTATTTTGAGCAGATAGCTTCCTCGCATCTTCACCGAGTCTATGCTCTACAAATTTCTTCCACTGCGCAGAATCAATGTATTTATACTCCTTCGTGGGATCGTCGCCCTTCTTTTTACCGAATATATAGTCTGTAGCGAGTCTCGATTTGAAGTTCCTCCACGCACTAGATGCATATTTGACCTCTTGCTCTTTGTATCTTTCTAGTCCAACAAACACTTCCTGAAAAAAAAACAAGTTATAATTAGTACGATCAATGTTGCTAACAGTATAATAATGGAATTATATAATATATTACCGTTGCTTCGTTCCACATAAGATCCTTAAGCTTTGAAGGCACCTTCCTCCAATCAGGGAAGTCGATCGAAATTTGAGTACAGACCACAGCGCCTAGGTAACTCCTCCAGTTGTCACCAATCTTTCCCAAGGGATATCCTGTGTCGCTAAATTCGAATGTCATCTTGGTGCCAGCATCCCTATGTCTCCTAATCTAATCTAGCATTAACGATGGACCCCTCTTAGTTTTCTTGGTGGGCGCGCAATGTTCCACACGGAAGTCTTCATCGCCGCTACTACTACTTTGTGCCATTATCCCTGAAATATCACAAAAATGTTAGTTTAATAGAAATGTAATTACAAATGCATAGACAACAATAAAAATAATAAAATGACATGTGATGAACATCAGTGATAAAGTAACATACAACATACACATAAGTTAAGTTTGTTTATCAATCCATATTTCTTCGTCGTGATCTTCTCTTAATTGCATTTCGTCATCAATTTTAATTTCGACGCTTTCCACAAGAACGATCGTACACACAGGTATGCAATCTTCATCGAGGTCTTCAGATGTGCCACTTGTAGCATCATTGGTTACTTGTTGTTTACCGTGGAGGACAACAAATAGATTTTTGTCGGAAGGGTCCTTGACGTAAAATACTTGTCTTGCTTGTTCGGCCATAATGAAGGGCTCATCTTTATATCCCTCCTTGCAAAAATCCATAAACGTCATTCCGAACTCATCGGTGCGAACCGCGGAGTGATTAACCCATTTACATTTAAAAACCGGTACTTGTAGTTTAACATAATCCAACTCCCATATTTCTTCGATAACCCCAAAATAATTGAGAGGAGCAGATATTGGATTTCGATCTCTAGCGCTAGAAATGTGAGTGGTTTCAGCAACAAGTGTGACACCACTATTTTGCACAACTCTGCGTTCGTCTTGATCTTTTGTGTGAAAACAAAATCCGTTAATGTCAAAACTTCTCCACATGTATACACTTGGTCTCGGACCTACCATAAGCCACTTCACTAAGTCATCATCAGACTCTTCTTCCGAGTTCCCTTCATTACTTAAAGCTGCATTAGTTTTAAGCCATTTACAAAATGACCGACGGTGTTCTCTTTGCACCCATATCTCATTTTTCCCCCGGTGTGCACTCCTCACTATGTTTAAGTGCTCATCGATGAAAGGTGTCATCTCATGTATATGTTGCAATACGTAAAAATGGGCTTTTGATAACTCATCCACGGATTTAACTATTTGTTTCGATCCACTTGTTCCCTTTCCTTGCAATCGATCAAAATGACGTGGCCTTGGAATCCCAATTGCAGTGGTATTTCCCAAAAAGTTAGTTCAAAATTCAAACGCCTCTTCAGTTATGTATCCTTCCACTATACATCCTTCAGGACGATGCCTAATTCTCACGTAGCTTGTTAGAATCTTCATGTACCTCTCAAAAGGGTACACCCATCTCATATACACTGGTCCAAGAATTCAAACCTCGCGCACCAAATGAACAGTTAGATTAACCGTTATATCAAAAAATGATGGTGGGAAGAACATCTCAAGTTGGCATAATGTAATCACTACTTGCTCTTGTAATCTATCAAGCTCTGTTGGATCAATAACCTTAGCACATAAAGAGCTAAAAATCACGCAAAGTCTTTGTATAGCGGCTCTCACTTTTGGAGGCAATATACCTCTAATTGCAATAGGCAAGAGCTGTTGAATTAAAGTGTGATAGTCGTGAGATTTTAATCCATTCAATCGCAGATCCTTCATCGAAACCAAACTGGCAATATTTGAAGAGAAGCCATACGGAACTTTAACTCCTTTAAGACATTCACAAAATCTTGATTTCTCACTCTTAGAAAGAGTGGTGCATGATGGAGGTAGATATGTACGTTGCCCTCGGGTTTCTGGTGCTAGTTTAGTACGAATGTTCATATCTAGCATATCCAGATTCGCTTTAACTCCATCCTTCATTTTCCCAGGAATGTTTAATAGTGTGCAGATCAGACTATCACATATATTCTTTTCCACATGCATCACATCAACACAGTGTCTAATGTCAAGTGTATGCCGATAAGGGAGATCAAAAAATATAGATCGCTTCTTCCATGGAGCACTTTCGGTGCGTGCACTAGGTTTTCCAAATCGATTTGTAATATTTCGAATTTTCTCAAGTATTTCATAACCTGAAGATGGTTGAGGTTCTATTGCGTGTTCGGTCTCACCGTTGAATGTAACTTTCTTTCGCCTGTAAGGATGCTACCTCGGTAAGAAACGCCGGTGCCCCATGTAAATCATTTTACGACAATTCTTTAGATAACGTGAATGTGTCGCTTCCCCGCATATTGGACAAGCTTTGTACCCTTTAATACTATACCGAACAAGTTACCAAAGCAGGGAAGTCATTGATGGTACACATCAGCATGGCACGCATATTGAAATATTCTTGCCTAGATGCATCAAATGTCCGTACTCCTTCATTCCATAAAAGCTTCAGATCATCTATCAAGGGAGCCAAGTATACATCTATGTCATTTCCAGGCTGCCTAGGACCCGATATCAACAAAGAAAGCATCATATATATGCGCTTCATGATTAGTCTAGGAGGTAGGTTGTATATCACCAATATCACGGGCCATGTACTATGTTGACTACTGATATATCCATGTGGATTCACCCCATAAGTAGACAAGCCAAGGCGTAAATTCCTACACTCTGATCCAAATTCTGAGAATAAGTTGTCTGCTTTGGCCCATTGCAATGAATCGGCCGGATGACGCATTTTGCTATCAATGACACGTTTCTCAGCATGCCATCGCATATTATCTGAATCTTTTGGGTCAGCAAATAATCGTTGAAACCGGGGAATCGGTGGAAGATACCACAATACTTTGGCCGCAGTGCCTTTTGAGGTATCTGTCCGTCCTTTGTTTAACTTGTAGCGAGAAGATTTGCACACCGGACATTCAGTCAAATCCTTATGAGCATTACGATACAATATACAATCATTGGGACAAGTGACAAGCATATTTTTAACCCTTTTTATTTGTCAATTTATACGTTTTAGGGGTCAAGTTGCAGTCAAACAAAATTTATAATCTTGGTAAGCCAAGGGTCGATCCAAGGAACAGACGCGTGTGAATACTAGCTAACAAGCGACCTATTTAGCTATTCCGATTAAAAGAGGTTTTGTTTGTGATGAAAGTTGCAATAATTAAATAACAGAAATTAAATGTGCAGAAATTAAAGGTTGTGTTTTTATCAGAGAAAGAATTCCAGAATCCATACTTCACCCGTGCTAACCCTGATAATCTTGCAATCATGTTACGTAAATTATTCATGCTATCGAATATGAAATCAAACCGAAATAACACTAGACAAGCCGTCCATCCACGGATCATTGTCTAGATTAATCTCAATCGTTGAACGCCGCCCATCCACGGATTATCAACGATCTCGATTTATTAAACTAAAGGTTTTCCTATTAATTCATGTAAACATGACCTAATATCAATTTCATGTAATCCGGTTAATACCTAGGACCCATCCATCTTTCGGTAATTAACCTAAATATGTTCTAGCAATGCAAACATAACCTTTGATGTAAATACTTGCATAGAACAATATAATTAAGCACACAATGAAACTGAATATTCGAATCGCATAAATAAAAACTTTAATTGATCACATGAGAGTTAGGGTCACATAGCACGGGATCCGTAGGATCCCAGAATAAAAGAGACTACTCACTATTCATGGTGATTAAACCAAAAACGGTGTATAGAGAAGGAAAGAACGAGTAAACCGTAAAGACGCGGTGGCTCGTTGAATTCCTCACGATGAACTCTTTGTCTCTCTCCCAAGCTAGGGTTTCTTTACTCCAAAATAAGCACATTGAATTAATCTGATCGTGTTTCCTTTTATAGCTCGCCCAAATAGAACTGAAAAGCCCAAAAACGAAATTAGGAAATCTGCTGAAGATTTGTCTCCCGACGGTGCCGTGACACTCGTGACAAGTGAGAGTGTAACGGCTGTCACGGGCTTGGCTGGATTATCGGGGAGAAAAGACTGCTGTGACACCCGTGACAGGTGAGTGTGTCACGGCTGCCACGGGCTGAGTGAAATTCTCATGGAGAAAAGGCTGTCGTGACACCCGTGACAGGTGAGTGTGTCACGGTTGTCATGGGCTCAGCACCATTTGTCGGTCTTTTTCATTGATTTTTCCATTCTTTCGTTCTCATGGGTTCGCGGAGCGAGGAAAGCATAATTGTCCTGAAACACTAGAGAAAGACATCAAATATGGACAATTTGCTGGGAGAACAAGTATTATCCTTCATCGAATGTAGTGAATAATTAGTCGAAATATCGACTAATCAAAACACTCCACACTTAGGATTTGTTTGTCCCGAACAAATGTCCGGCAAATGGCAGAATAAATACATGAGTGAATGTAATGCTCAATGACCATAAAGCTACCCACTCAAGTGACATGTGATCAATTCTAACTAAAAATGAAAATAAAAAGATAACTCACTGTCGTTGAGGACACGAATGCATTTAGCGTATGCATCAAGCCTTTAAACCTCTAGGCTGCCCTAGTAGGACGAGTATAGTCTCGTGAAGGTTTTCAGGAATGGGACTACCTACAAATCGCCTATACAACTAACTAACGTGTATGCATGAATGATGCTCAACGAGTCACAGTAAAGTCATGTCATACCTCGGATTCATCGTGTTACCTCAACTTCAAGTCAAACATCTTCATCAGAGTTTTCGGACAATCATAAATTAAACGGGCTATGCATTCAAACGGTCAATACACACGGCTAGCAATCGACTAATCACACGTTCTAAATAGTCCTAGAGCAATGTGATAAGAACATGAATAGTTACACAAAACATGCTCGCCATTCACCTATGCTATCTAGGGATAGTCCATGGGCTCTTGGTGCAAAGCTCATTCTCAAGTGCCAAGGACTAGGCAGTGACCCGTAAGAGAAAAGGAGCTTGACTTAAGAATTTTTCTGAGAAATTGTACGAAAATTTGCATCAAAAATTTCTGTGCAAGCACGAGGATCGTCCCTTAGTTTCTAGTACCTGAATTCTAAAGACAAGTTATGATTGCACGCAATGAGAAGATGGAATTACACTACATCAAGCAGAAGGGGGCAGAAATTGTTTCAAGAGTGTTTTCCATACACAAGGAGTGACTTTTGTCACAAGGTCCTTGGTATTTTTTTCTTCGCAGAAATGTTTTTCTGTTCCAACTGGTTTTCTTTCAAAAACAACTATGCTTGGGGTCAATTTTTCACCCAACTTTGAAAATTTAAGAACTGTGTTCTTGAGGGAAAACTTGAAGGCCAATTGTCTAACTCCACACTTAAAGCTTGACATAGTGTATGAATAAAGGCGGGTGCATGCAAATCACAACAAGTATAGAGAAACGCATACTGGTACTAAGGTCACCTAGAAAAAAGAGATGTAATTTAAGTTTTTGACATTTTTGAACCGGTGTCTACTGACTTCAGGTCTCAAACATGCTTCAAGAAATACGTAAAACTTGTGATAGTCAAAGGCTAGCAATGATACTGACTCAAGAGAATACACACACGGTTAAAACTATTTCAAGTCCTAGACTTCAAATCCAAATGAGTGTCAATCAGTCAAGGAGTATCGTAGAAAACTAGGATTTCAATTGCAATACGTAGACATTTGAGCATATGCAGGAATGAATGTGATATGCAACGTGTGTGACTATGCGCTACCCACTCCACACTTAAAAATGAGCTTAGTCCCTAAGCGAAGAGAAATAAAGAATATAAGAAAGAGTGCATAGGAACTTCACTCGTGTGTGGCACGATAGCCAAGGAGAGTGGGTGAAATCCGGCGAGTGAAGTGCGACCTGTGAGCTGATTGATATATAGAGAGACAGGCAAAGCCGCACAAGATATAGATTAGCAATGTAAATCGCGGAGAAATCTGGATAAAGATGAATAACAGAAACGAAATAACTCAAGCATCGAATAACATAAATAGCATCCAAAAGTCAGCGTACAATAGATAACCATAAAATGTATAACAACTGACAAAATGACAAAAGGAGATCATGAAGTGTGAATCCAAGGGGAACTAGCTGGCTCCATCGTCTACAACATCACCATCAAAGCCAAACAACTGCTCTATGCTGTCTGAGGCTGCAGCAGGGGTGGGACGAGAAGGGCCATCCTCGCGGTCTGTGCGGGCAGGGGGAGCCTTGGGAGGTGGAGGAAAGGCGAGATCAGCATGCTCAAGAAGGGTTGATAGTGCACCATGCTCCCAATCCCGCGCCCTGATGGCCTGAGACTTGAAATCTGAAAAGTCATCTCAGAGTTGGTTGTGGGAGACAGAAAGCCGGCTTTGTGTAGCAATAATCGGACCCAGGGAAGCCAAAAATCTGGCGCTGATAGTCGAGAATCTCATTTTGGGACTGCCGGAACTCATGCTGGGAGGCAATGATCTGGGAATGCGAGGCCTCTAAGCGTGTGAAACGCTCCTCGAGTGTGAGGGGAAATTGGTCAGCAGCATGCATCGGCGGAGGAGGGAAAGGGATGTGGCTAGGAGCTGGAGGCGACTGTGCCTCGTCCATGTCAACATCATCATGCGGAGGCTGGTCCTCCTGAACCGGTACTGGCTCGCGCGGAGGGGAGGTGACCCTGGCTTGTGCCCGATCATTGCGACGTCTCTTTGCACCACTTGGGAGCTTGGGGTTGTGAGTCCACTTCCCGTCTTTCCCAATAAGCTTATAGTCAGCGATTTTGTCCATATCCAGAGCCAAGTTTGTCTCAGTCCCGTACAGGGAGCTGAGGTCCCATCCATGAGACTCGGCGAGCACAGAAATAAAGATACCGCCTCCCATGGCCTTATTCCCAATAGATATGCCCCACGCCGTCATCATCCCACTGAGGATTTGAAAGAAGTCAACCGGCACCCCTCTGCTCAAGGAGATCATGATGTCCAAGTCGGGGTTAGTGATCACGGTGGCGCCCTCGAGGTGAGTATTAATGTTCATGGCCACAAATCGGTGAATGATTTTCCACACCGGCTCCTTGATGCCTGCAGCACTCCACCCGGACCGGAAGTAATAATCAAAGCCAGATATGAGTTTCCAGAACTCATACCTCTCATCCACGCTGTACTCGCCACATAATCCCTCCAAGGGAAATCCCAAAGCCTCACAGACTTCGTCCTTAGACATGGTGTAAAATCGCTGGCCAACCCGGAACTTCTAGTGCGTCACTTTCAAGGGGCTGCCCACAATCTCAAACGTAACTAAAAGTTCTTTGACTAACATAGGATAAGTAGACGTGAGGCGGCGAGTGAACAAAATATCAAGCCCAGAGGCGATAAACATACTACGGCACTGTGGCAATATGAACAATTTCAAATCCATAAGAGTACTAATGCAGGGGACGAGGGTAGGTTTTACCTTCTTTTTGAACAAAACACTATCAAATTGTCACCGGTGCTCAGCCTCGTCAAATCTGGAGGCATTGGTGAGTGGGTAATAGCCTGGCTGGTTATCGGGTGGTGGGACTAGGATGAGGGCTGTGGATTGAGGAGGAGCACGGGAGGAGGAACTACCGCTCCGGCCGGATTTTCGAGCCATGGTGGTTTAGGGTTTGGTTGGATTTGGAGAGGAGGAGGCGGTGGGTGAGTTGCGAGGGGACGGAGGAGCGGCTGGTTGGTGTTGGTCAGACGGACGGACGGTCGGTTGGACGGAGTGGTGGGGGGAGGACAGACGGCTGGTGATGGACCAAAATTATACGAATCATAAACACAGTAAAACCCCCTTAAATAGACATTTTGTCTATTTAACTTCTACTTGTTAGTCCCGATATATTTCTACAGGGTATTTTGGCGCTTAGAGAGAATACAGGCTAAGGAGAGGATTTTACGCTGAAAAGATATCAAGAGTCAATCCAAGGTCAAGATCAGACGCTGAACGAAGAAATCTCAAGATCCTGACATTGAATTACTCAAATTAAATCAAACAGAGGAATAATCAAAGACAGACCGGAGCGGAATTGGACTGATAGTTTTGTGAAAAGACTGTACAAAACTCACAAAACTCCACCCTCCTCCTCACATGGGCGGCTCCTCCCTCACACCTTCCCTCCACCACTCCCACACCTCCACATGGCGGCTCCTCCTCCTCTCCTCCCAAAGCCGCCGGTGGCTAGAAGCTCCACCATGGAGAGCTTGCCATGTGGTGGCTCCTCCACCACATCTCCATCCCCTCCTCCTCCTCCCTTGGATGCACAACCACATGGAGCCATCTCCACCCTCCATTCCTCCTCCCTTAGCCTATAAATATGAGAGCTCCTCCTCTCATTTGTATCATCCCATATCCCATACTTGTACACACTTTAGAGAGAGAGAGGGCTTAACCCTCCTCTCTTCATTTTCAATAAAATTGTTCTTCGCTTTGGAAATAAAAGATTGCTCCCTTGGCGCTTCAACGGTTGTAAGTATTTCTTAGTATTTATTCAACTGTCTTTATTTCCTTAGTTATAATGTTTAGCGCGATGAATAATAGCTAAACTAGTAGTTCGGTAAAAGGGGTGTGCTTGTATTATAAATGTTTTAGACTTTACTCTTAGTATACCTTTATGTTCGATACTTGTTCTATGTGCCATATTTCAAGTCAGAGTTTCCAAGGTTGAGTGCCTGACAAGCAATAAGATCTTCCGTGGGAATTCGTGAACATACTCGGTAAGTGGAAGCTGTAACAAGCAAAACTTATTGAGGAGTTCGGCTTATCTTAAAAATCATTTGGAAACTGGACCAAAGGGACCAAATGGATGCACTTACGGCTAAGATACTTCGAAAGGAGGAATTAGTTTTGCTTAGAACAAGTGTTTTAAATGATGTTGCAAGTCTTGTGCTAGGAATAGCCTCGATTCATCTTTGAACATTTAGCATGATCATTTCAAGTGTTCTACACGATGTTGCAAGTCTTGTGCTAGGAATAGACTCGATTTCGAATGCTTGGTATGGTCATTAGCGGTCAATGATAAATAAATATGATACAAGGCCCCTAAAACTGAATACTTTCCTCACAGTCCATTATCAATTATTGTAATTTACTTTCAGTTCTCAAATCACACTCAAACCCAACCCCAATTGCATTTAATTTCTGCATAAGCTTCATTAAAGAACAATTAATCCACACTGACTCCCTTGGGTTCGACCCCTACTTACCACTTGCTACCCAGTAGTATAGTTGCGAGTAGCGGACTATTATAAATTTATTCTTGACGTTTGCACATAACGACTGTGCATCCATCAAAATTGGCGCCGTTGCCGGGGAGTTGTGCATAGGAATAGTTTTTCTATTTTCTATTTTCTTTTTTCTTTTATCATGCAATTCACCAAGTCATACTACTACGGAATGGAACCTTGGAACAATACGGAGTTTTCCCCACCACCCTTCGAACTTGAAATCCGCGAGAAGATCAACAAAATAACGCAATCCCGGGACGAAACATTGGATGAGTACTTATGGTACTTCGATTCCATTGTGACGAGCTGCCCGCACCATGGATTTACCAACTCCGATCTTCAAATAAAATTTCTCTGTGGAATGTTGCCACATGAGTGGGACCAGCTAAATACTGCAGCAGGAGGATCAATGTGGGACTTAACCGTGGATGATCTTTGGATATTAATCAATGATTTGGCCGCAAGGTCAAGACCAAGCCAAGATCAGGCCAAGCCACTCAAGGACGGTATAACGGAGCTGGCATCTAGCATCCAGCAGTTGGAAAATACAATGCAACAAATCAGAGCTAAAACTGAATTATGGGCTGCAGAAAAGGAGCTGGTAGCTAACACCCAACAATTGGCCGCAAACATGCAGCAAATGAGTGCCGCGATGCACCAATTCACGGCCGAAACCGATTCAGGAGCAACAGAAAGGACGGCTGAACCCAAGGAGCCGACTGAGGATGAGGACCCGCAAATGACCGAAGAAGAACTGCCCCAATCAGACCCAGTCCTTATCACCAATCCATCCGAGGAAATCACTGTCCTAACTGCCGAACCTACAGAAGTCCCGAACCTCACTGCTGAAGCGGCCGAAGAAATCAAGCCAGGCCCGGTCCTTGCGCTCGGAGTACCCGAGGAAGTCCCGGACCTCATTGCCGAACTGTCAGAGAAAGACCTAGTCCTCACTGTCGGAGCACCTGAAACAGACCTAGTCCTCATGGTCGAAGTGCCTCAACTTAACCCTTCGCGTTTCATGCCGATCATAACCACCGAAGATCATATAATCAATGATGATGCGGTACAAGGGGAGTTGGAGGCAGAGCATGAGCCAAAAAAGCCGACAAAGGAAATCTCTCTCGTCACAAGCCAAGAAAAACCACCCGGGAACTCAATCATTCCAAGACAACCATTCGTAGCTACCACCAAGAAGAGGCCTCACATGAGAACATGCCTGTGGTCGCCGATGTTTGAAGGCACAAAACCCAACTTCCAAACTCGCGAAGGTGCCAACTATTCCAACATGAAGAGGCGGCAAAGACATGGGCCGAAAGAATGGAAACCCGGAAAGAGTAACAAGCAAGCACGACGCATTGGACCAGCAGCTATGGTCAAGGAAACCTCACCCTCTCGGAGCAAAAGGATAGCCGAGAAGAAATTCGACCTCACTCACCCTTGGGATCCGACCTTATGATCCATGATTGAGGTACTGTCGAGCCAACGACGTTAAACAAGTGCACTGGTCAGGAGGTAACCCGACACTATCTTACTTTCTGTCATTTTATTTTCTGTCATTTAGTTTTTTCAATAAGTTGCTCTCACCCACTTGGTGCATAGAAGAAATGACTATACAGGAATCAGACTTGGGTGCAACATTAGGCCAGATAGGGCTACGCTCAGAGTTCAAGGCCCCAGCCGAACTCCCTCGATTGTCCAGCCTCGTGCCATGTCGTTCACTCGACACCTTAAAGGGAGTTTTGTCTTTCCTTTTCCTTAATAACATTTCCTTCTCGTATAACATCTGCTTGCATGGCTTTTGAACTCAGTCTTGCTGAAAGGCACGACTTCGTTCAGAAGTGTGGGGTGAGAACCACCTGTATATATTAGTTAATAAATAATATCTTTTTGAAAATATGAACTTAAGAATGTGAAAAAGATAAGTCATAATTCATGCATTAACCTTGTGAAAATTCAACTGTTTAAAAACTTAGAATGTAACTTTCCATTTGTCCTTTGTGCTGAGATAACCAGGGATGTGGAGTTGATATAAACTGCCCTAGAGAGGCTTGGCAAGCAATCGAAGGATCAGATTAAAACTATATGGTTTTCGAAGTCAGTGGAGGCTGCACTTCGGGTTTTCAATGAAGATTGAAGTCATCTCCGCCATGCAGTGTTTATGCAAAAGGCGAGGATGGGAATCAGACCGTTCTATCTCCGGTCAAAGTAGCCGAGAAAATAGATGAGCGACCCTCACCTTGACCCGCGCGAAAACGGCAATAACGAGAGGAGCGGGGAGGTATTTCCATAGGCTTGTGGGCGATGATTGGACCTCCCAAAAAGGCTTGAGAAAATGGACTAGCAGCCACAAAAAGGCGAAAAGCTCGAAGAAGCAAATCAAGAGGCCAAAGGCCCAAAATTGTGAAGGTTTTAACCGAACAAAAGTGAAGTACCTCAAAGAGTCAAATCAAAGGCCAAAGGCCAATTCACTACAAAAGCAGTCCCTCGCCAAAAGAAAATCAAAGTACTCAAACCATTGAAACCCGAACCGAATCACGTGCTAGAGAAAGCTACCAGAAAACCATATAGTGCGAGACGATCCCGAGATTGCAGTCCAGGAGCCTAAAAAGGGCTATCTCCCGAGACATCCAATATAATTTGCATCTCAGCACGGAGGTACAAGTATTAAGTTTCTTCTATTTATTTACGCAGTTTAATTTAGTAATAAGTAGTAATGCATGAACTAGGATAAATCTAGTCCCACAGTCTCACTTTCATATTTTACTTAGATTGTGTGTACACCCTTTAATAGCATTGTTCGGGACGAACAACTAAAAGTGTGGGGTGTTCTGATGGACCAAAATTATACGAATCATAAACACAGTAAAACCCCCTTAATTAGACATTTTGTCTATTTAACTTCTACTTGTTAGTCCCGATATATTTCTACAGGATATTTTGGCGCTCAGAGAGAATACAGGCTAAGGAGAGGATTTTACGCTGAAAAGATATCAAGAGTCAATCCAAGGTCAAGATCAGACGCTGAACGAAGAAATCTCAAGATCCTGACATTGAATTACTTAAATTAAATCAAACAGAGGAATAATCAAAGACAGACCGGAGTGGAATTGGACTGATAGTTTTGTGAAAAGACTGTACAAAACTCACAAAACTCCACCCTCCTCCTCACATGGGCGGCTCCTCCCTCACACCTTCCCTCCACCACTCCCACACCTCCACATGGCGGCTCCTCCTCCTCTCCTCCCAAAGCCGCCGGCGGCTAGAAGCTCCACCATGGAGAGCTTGCCATGTGGTGGCTCCTCCACCACATCTCCATCCCCTCCTCCTCCTCCCTTGGATGCACAACCACATGGAGCCATCTCCACCCTCCATTCCTCCTCCCTTAGCCTATAAATATGAGAGCTCCTCCTCTCATTTGTATCATCCCATATCCCATACTTGTACACACTTTAGAGAGAGAGAGGGCTTAACCCTCCTCTCTTCATTTTCAATAAAATTGTTCTTCACTTTGGAAATAAAAGATTGCTCCCTTGGCGCTTCAACGGTTGTAAGTATTTCTTAGTATTTATTCAACTGTCTTTATTTCCTTAGTTATAATGTTTAGCGCGATGAATAGTAGCTAAACTAGTAGTTCGGTAAAAGGGGTGTGCTTGTATTATAAATGTTTTAGACTTTACTCTTAGTATACCTTTATGTTCGATACTTGTTCTATGTGCCATATTTCAAGTCAGAGTTTCCAAGGTTGAGTGCCTGACAAGCAATAAGCTCTTCCGTGGGAATTCGTGAACATACTCGGTAAGTGGAAGCTGTAACAAGCAAAACTTATTGAGGAGTTCGGCTTATCTTAAAAATCATTTGGAAACTGGACCAAAGGGACCAAATGGATGCACTTACGGCTAAGATACTTCGAAAGGAGGAATTAGTTTTGCTTAGAACAAGTGTTTTAAATGATGTTGCAAGTCTTGTGCTAGGAATAGCCTCGATTCATCTTTGAACATTTAGCATGATCATTTCAAGTGTTCTACACGATGTTGCAAGTCTTGTGCTAGGAATAGACTCGATTTCGAATGCTTGGTATGGTCATTAGCGGTCAATGATAAATAAATATGATACAAGGCCCCTAAAACCGAATACTTTCCTCACAGTCCATTATCAATTATTGTAATTTACTTTCAGTTCTCAAATCACACTCAAACCCAACCCCAATTGCATTTAATTTCTGCATAAGCTTCATTAAAGAACAATTAATCCACACTGACTCACTTGGGTTCGACCCCTACTTACCACTTGCTACCCAGTAGTATAGTTGCGAGTAGCGGACTATTATAAATTTATTCTTGACGTTTGCACATAACGACTGTGCATCCATCAGCTGGCAAACACCCGAAACCCGGTCGGCGGTTGCTCGGAAACAGTAGGCGGCGACGGAAGGTGAGAAGAATGAAGTTTTTGATATTAGGGTTTTCTGAATTGAAATTGAAATTTGAAGAAGAACTAATAGCCCGTGACAGCCGTGACACCCGAGCCTGTCACGGGTGTCACGACACCCTCCAAAATCTCGGACAAAAAGCATGCCCGTGACAGCCGTGACATTCCAGTGTGTAACGTCTGTCACGGCACCTCAAGAAAACTCTACCATTTTTGACCCTCGTGACAGCCGTGACAGTCCAGTGTGTAACGGCTGTCACGGCACCTCAAGAAAACTCTGTCGTTTTTGACCCCCGTGACAGCCGTGATAGTCCAGTGTGTAACGGCTGTCACGGCACCCTCCAAAATCTCTGCCAAATTTGCTTTGACGGTCCAGAAAACTGATTGCTGTTCACTCCACACTTGGATTCCTGCACGGTTCACACACAAATTGTACAACGTAAAATGCAACTAATTGAAACTTATAGCGCGGGTTACTCCTCGAAGAGACCTAGTTTAACGTCTTGGTGAGACATAGCTAGGGAAGTAGGACTAGAAGCATTCTTGGGAAGTCCCTTGCTGAGATCCCTTCCCGAGAAGTAAATTATCGTCAATGCCTTCGGGAGGTGCAAGATGCTTTAAAACGTGGTAGTGCTTGAGGCATTGCCCGTTCACTACCATAGATTTTCCTCCTTCCACGCTGATTTCCACATGCCCGTCTGGATGTGCTCGTTCCACAGTGTAAGGGCCACTCCATTTAGTGCGCAGCTTTCCAGGAAATAATCTGAGGCGGGAGTTGTACAGGAGTACTCGCTCACCTTCGTTGAATTCTCTATGTACTATCCGTTTGTCATGCCACTTCTTCATTATCTCCTTATAAATACGAGCGTTCTCATATGAATCTAGTCTGATTTCATCAAGCTCGTGCAGCTGTAGTATTCTCTTTTCTCCGGCTGCCTTCATGTCCATGTTCAGCTCTCTAATGGCCCACAAAGCCTTATACTCGAGTTCGACTGGGAGGTGGTAGGTTTTTCCATAAACAAGTCTGAACGGACTCATCCCGATAGGTGTTTTGAATGCAGTCCTATATGCCCACAGCGCGTCATCTAGCTTGGACGCCCAATCTTTCCTGTGGCTCGAGACTGTCTTCCCGAGGATGCTCTTGATCTCTCTGTTAGAGATTTCTACTTGCCCACTGGTCTGAGGGTGATAAGGAGTGCCAACTTTGTGATAAACCCCATATTTCTTCAGCATGGTCTCGAAGTTTCTTTCTTTGAAATGAGAGCCTCCATCATTGATAACTGTTCTGGGCACTCCAAACCGTGGGAAGATAACCTTCTGAAACATTTTAATAACCACCTTGGCGTCGCAAGTAGGAGTAGACACAGCATCAACCCACTTGGAAACATAGTTGACTGCTACCAAGATGTACTGGTTACCATAAGAAGGTGGGAATGGTCCCATGAAGTCAATCCCCCAAACATCGAATAAATCCACTGCGAGAATGCTCTGCTGGGGCATCTCCTGCTGTTTTGAAATATTCCCAGTCCTCTGGCACTGATCACAGGCTTTAACGAACTCATGGGAGTCCTTGCACGGAGAATGCCAGAAGAAACCGAACTGCAGAACTTTTGTAGCTATTTTCAAACCGGCCCCGTGTCCACCGTACTGGGATGAATGGCAGCGCTCCAAGATCCATTTGATCTGCTCATCGTCGACACAAGTCCTGTAGAGACCGTCAGCACATAATCTGTATAAGAAGGGGTCATCCCAGAAGTACCTTTTCACGTCGGAAAGAAACTTCCTCTTTTGGTTGTGCGAGAGGTCGGGAGGGAGGATTCCACATGCCAAGAAATTAACAAAATCTACGTACCACGGGACGTTATCCACATCAATGTGCATCAATTGTTCTCTAGCTAGAGAGTCAATCATCGGGAGCTTGTCCTCTTCGCGGTCGAGCTCTCCTAGCTCGAGGCGTGACAAGTGATCTGCAACCAGATTTTCTGCTCCCTTCTTGTCTCTAATGTCAATGTCGAATTCTTGGAGAAGGAGGACCCATTGGATGAGACGAGGCTTTGAGTCCTTCTTCGACAGTAGATATTTGATGGCAGCACGGTCGGTGTATACTATGGTCTTTGAACCTATTAGATACTGCCTGAATTTCTCAAAAGCGTAGACGATGGCCAGCATCTCTTTCTCAGTTGTAGTATAATTTGCTGCTGCTCCGGTGAGGACCTTGCTGGCGTAGTAAACTACGTGTAGTTTCTTGTCGATGCGCTGCCCCAAGACTACTCCTACTGCAAAATCACTTGCATCGCACATTAGTTCAAATGGCAGCTCCCAATCGGGAAGTAAGAGCAGTTTTCAGATTGTTGAAAGCATTTAAACATGAATTATTAAAATTAAACTCAGCTTCCTGGCAAAGTAAGTCGGTGAGTGGCTTAGCAATCTTTGAGAAATCCTTGATGAATCATTTGTAAAATCCAGCGTGCCCGAGGAAGATCCTGATCCCTTTCACATCTTTTGGTGGGGGCAGTTTTTCAATCACCTCTACCTTTGCGCGATCAACCTCGATGCCTCTGTTAGAAACCATGTGTCCCAGCACAATACCTTCCTGCACCATAAAGTGACATTTCTCCCAGTTCAAAACCAGGTTAGTGTCAACACAACGACGAAGAACATCAGCGAGGTTGGAGAGACACGAATCAAATGAGGAACCATACACCGAAAAATCATCCATGAATACTTCCATGGTGTGTTCCAAAAATTCAGAAAAGATAGCCATCATGCAACGCTGAAACGTGGCTGGTTGACGGAGCCCACTGCACTGTCATTAAGGTGTGATGTTCTCTGTGCAAAAATAAATTTATATCTCCGATACTCGCGACTTAACTATTTTGGGTAGTCAGTGGTAAGTACGGGTCGAACCCAAGGGAATTAGGTGATAGTTGTTCTTTCGAAAAGGGGGGGGGGATTAAATAAAACAGTTGGGGGTTGGTTTTGGTTTTAGTACTGAAAAGTAAAGTGCTTGATGGACAAGTCTTGCAGAAAAGTAAGCAGTTGATAAGGTACTGAAAGTAAAGTAACAGTTGATATTACAATTAAAGGAAAGTATTCGGTTTTAGGGGCCTTGTATCGTAGTCTGTTTATCATTGACCTCTAATGATCATACTATGTGTTCAAAGATGAATCAAGGCTATTTCTAGCACATGACTTGCCACATCATTTAGAACACTTGTTCTATTTAGACTAATTCCTCCTTTCGAAGTATCTTAGCCTTATGTGCATCCATTTGATCTTCAGTTACGAGCAATCAAATGGTTTTTAAAAGAGGTCGAACTCCTCAGATAAGCTTTGCCCGTTAAAGCATCCACTTACCCGAGTATGTTCACGAACCCCACGGAAGAGCTTTGCCCGTTAAAGCATCCACTCAACCTTGGAAGTTCTAACCTAATATGTGGCACATAGAACAAGTTTTGAACACATAAAGGCACTAAGAGTAGGGCCTAAAACATTGTATGATACAAGCACACCCTTTCAACGAAATGAAGGGTTTAGCTATGAATATCCATGGAACAGGACATCATAGCTAAGTGCTTGAAAAGTAAAGGTTTTGAAAGACAGAAAATAAAGTTTTCGAAAGTAAAGACAGGAAAGTAAAGTTGTTGAATTGAAAAGATGGTAAAGTAAAGAAGAGAGTACTTACAAAAACCGTTGAGAGTGCTAAAGATCAAGCTTCGATTCCAAAGTAAATCGATTACATGATTGTGCTCTCAATCTAGAGAGATAAGTGACTTGTGGATTGTTTGATTTTGGAATGAGATGAGATTACTAGGAGGAGGGCATGGGTATTTATAGGCTAAGGGGAGGCAAGGGATGTGGATGAGAAGAGACCACATGTCACAAGATGGGAGGGAGAGCAAAAGCCATCGGAGTGAGTCATCTCCCCCTCTAGCCACCGCCCATGTGGCAAAGGAGGAGTGGATGATGGCTTAGCCGCCGGCCATAGGTGGCAAGGGAGTGGGTGAGTGTGAGTTGAGATCTTTTCCCAAAAGCCATCGGCTCCCTTTCAACTCCGGACTGACTCTGGTTGCCCTTCGGTTGGACTTGTTTTGAGTGATTCCACGTCAGGTTCTTGAAAGTCAGAATTTGGTCGTGACCTGGAATGACTCGTAATTAATTTTCAGCTTTAAAACTCCTCCTTAGCATGTATTCTCTCTAGACTTCAAAATACCCTGTTGATAAATATCGGAACTAACAAGCAAAAGTTAAATAGACAAAGAGTCTAATTTGGTGGGTTTAACTGTGTTTATAATTCATACAATTATGGTCCATCACTGGTGCATTACAAAGACCGAAAGGCATACGTCTGTAAGCAAATGTGCCAAAAGGGCAAGTAAAAGTAGTTTTCTCCTGGTCCTCGGGGTGTATAGAGATCTGCAAAAATCCACTATAACCGTCGAGGTTGCAGAAAAACTTATGCTTCACAAGACGTTCTAACATTTGATCAATAAAAGGCAAAGGAAAGTGATCCTTAAGAGTAGCCTTATTCAATTTCCTATAATCAATGCACATGCGCCAACCAGTCACAGTACGAGTAGGAATTAATTCATTATGCTCATTTCGTACAACAGTTAACCCTCCCTTCTTAGGGACTACGTGCACAAGACTAACCCACTTACTATCAGCAACAGAGTAAATAATGCCAGCATGAAATAATTTTAGAATTTATTTCTTAACCACGTCATTCAGTTTGGGGTTCAAACGTCTCAAAGCATCCCTACTGGGTCTAGCATCGTCCTCTAGGTTGATTCTATGCATGCACAAATCTGGGCTAATCCCCTTGAGGTCGTCAATAGAATAACCTAGGCCTGGTCTATGCTCGCGTAGGACATCTAGCAGTCTCTGGGTCTCTACATCAGTCAAGGATGCGTTAACAATCACCGGGTAGGTTGAGTTAGGGCCCAGAAATTCATACCTGAGACTTGCAGATAGAGGTTTCAGCTCTACCTTGCAAGATTCCTTACCTGCGTCGGTGTTCTCTTCGGTGTCCACTGCGCCTGCTCCCTCTATGCTTACTGCGTATATGTCCATCGGTATCGGGCAGCCTGGTATAACCCTGTAAGACTCAATAGAAGTCAGTGAAACAGGCTGATCGACATCTGCAGAGTCAAATACATCGCAGTCAGCTAAAAGACTAGGAGTCTTGCACATGTCAGGCAAGTAAAAGACGACTCGCTCGCTGCCCACTCGCAAAGCAATAGACCCTCTATCCATATCAATAACAACTTTAGCCGTATAAAGGAAAGGTCTACCAAGTTTAATTGGAATGTCTAAGTCCTCTGAAATCTCAAGCACAATAAAATCAGCAGGTATGTAAATATTCTTCACCTTAACGGCTACGTCTTTTAGAATCCCTTTCGAGAGTCTACAAGAACGATCCGCAAGGTGAATAGAGATGTTAGTAGGACAGAGATCACCCAAATTCAGTTTAAAATACAAAGAATAGGGCATGATAGAGACACTAGCACCTAAATCACATAAAGCACGATAAATAGTAAGACCACCAATATCACAAGGGATAGAAAAACTCCCTGAATCCTTAAGCTTATGCGACATGGGCTGGTGCATGGCAGCGTTGTACTCCTCACTTAGAGCCACTGTCTCGGTTCCGTCCATCTTCCATTTCCCAGTCAGAATCTCCTTCATGAATTTTGCATACGTGGGGATCTGGGTGATTGCATCGGTGAAGGGCATTGTGATGTAGAGAGTTCGAATTTTATCTACGAATTGCATGAACTCTTTATCTCTTCTTGCACCCTTGAGTCGCTGAGGGAATGGGATCGGTGGCACATAGGGGGCCGGCTCAACTGTTGGAGCAGAATTTTCGGCTCGGGATTCAGCTTCTTTTGACGTCTCCTCATCCAGAGGTGTAGGATTGGGTGCTGAAAGCGTAGCTCGAGGTCGGGTGCTCGGGGCTGGTAACATCTCAAGTTGTTTGCCACCTCGGAGTGTGATAGCATTGACCGATTCCCTAGGGTTGTGATCTGGTTTTGATGGGAGTTTCCCTTGTTCTCTAGTAGCTGAGTCTGCTTGTTGAGCTACATGAGTTTCGAGCATCCTATTCCGAATGACCAGCTGGTCGAATGTCTTCTCGAGTCCTTGCACACGCTTCTCCTTCTCAGCCATAAAGTTAGCCATCATGGTCCCCATGCTGGAAGAGCTACCAGACTCTAACTGCTTGGGTTGTTGTGGCTGATACGAATAGCTCCCTGAATTCTGAGTTTGCTGCCCTTGTGATTGGTTGTTAGACTGAGTCCTTGGCTGATAGGAGTTATTATTCTGCGTTTGCTGGGCTTGATTGTTGTATTGGCCTCGTGGATGATACGGTGCATTCCCTTGTTGTTTGTATGGGAAACTAGGAGGCGCCGGATTCTGAGGCTTGTAAGACAGGTTAGGATTATTTCTGTTTGGATTGTCCCACCTGTTCGTGGGTGGTCCATAGCCGGGACCAGCCCCTTGGTTATTCTGCCCGACATAGTTTGCATCCTCCTGATTTCCGCTGTCATCATATTGTCCCATTACCGGACAACCATCTGCATAGTGAGAGGGAGAGCCACATATCTGACAACAAACGCCAACATGAGAAACAACCGATGGTTTCATAGCTGATTCTGCCTTCAAGCTCTTTATTTCGATTGCGAGCATCTTCACAGTATTTGTCAACTCAGCGATGTCGCTCTTGCTTTCGGCTTGGCAGAGGTCTTGCACACCTTTTCTGTCTTTAGGATTTCCTCGGTTGCTTGTCCAAAACCTGACATGGAATCACTCAAAACAAGTCCAACCGAAGGGCAACCAGAGTCAGACCAAAGCTGAAAGGACCGATGGCTTTTTGGGATGAGTTCACAAAACTCACAAACTCTCTTCTCTCCTCCACCTAGCCGGCGGCTAAGCCACTCCACCTCTCCCCTTCCTCCATGTGGCCGGCGGCTTTTGGGAGTAATGACTCACTCCGATGGCTTTTGAAGCCTCCTCTCCCCTTGAGCCAAGTGTCACCTTCTCCTCACTTCCCTTAGCCTATAAATAGACACCTCCATTGCCTTTGTAATACATTCCAAAATCACAAACATCATCCATCACAAAGCTCTAGCTTCTCTCTAGATTTTGGGCACTAATCATGTAATCACTTTACTTTGAAATGGAAGCTTGGTCTTGAGCACTCTTATCGGTTCTTGTAAGTCCTCTCTTCTTTACTTTACTGTCTTTTCAATTCAACAACTTTACTTTCCTGTCTTTACTTTCGAAAACTTTATTTTCTGTCTTTCAAAACTTTTACTTTTCAAGCACTTAGCTATAATGTCCTGCTCCATGGATATTCGTAGCTAAACCCTTCATTCAGTTGAAAGGGTGTGCTTGTATCATACAATGTTTTAGGCCCTACTCTCTTCTTTACTTTACTGTCTTTCAAAGTACTTTACTTTCCTGTCTTTACTTTCAAAAACTTTACTTTACTGTCTTTCAAAACCTTTACTTTTTAACGCACTTAGCTATGATGTCCTGTTCCATGAATACTCGTAGCTAAACCCTTCATCCGGTTGAAGGGGTGTACTTGTGTCATAAAATGTTTTAGACCCTTCGCTTAGTGCCTCTATGTGTTCAAAACTTGTTCTATGTGCCACATATTAGGTTAGAACTTCAAAGGTTGAGTGGATGCTTTAACGGGCAAAGCTCTTCCGTGGGGTTCGTGAACATACTCGGGTAAGTGGATACTTTAACGAGCAAAGCTTATCTGAGGAGTTCGACCTCTTTTAAAAACCATTTGATTGCTCGTAACTGAAGATCAAATGGATGCACATAAGGCTAAGATACTTCGAAAGGAGGAATTAGTCTAAATAGAACAAGTGTTCTAAATGATGTGGCAAGTCATGTGCTAGAAATAGCCTTGATTCATCTTTGAACACATAGTATGATCATTAGAGGTCAATGATAAACAGACTATGATACAAGGCCCCTAAAACCGAATACTTTCCTTTAATTGTAATATCAACTGTTACTTTACTTTCAGTACCATATCAACTGTTTATTTTCTGTCAAGACTCGTCCATCAAGCACTTCACTTTTCAGTACTAAAACCAAAACCAACCCCCCAACTGCTTAATTTAACTCCCCCTTTTAGAAAGAATAACTATCACCTAATTCCCTTGGGTTCGACCCGTACTTACCACTGACTATCAAAAATAGTTAAGTCGCGAGTATCGGAGATATAAATTTATTTTTGCACAGAGAACATCGCACCTTAAAGACAGTGCGGTGGGCTCCGTCAGCTGCCTTCTCCACAATAGTATAAGTCTCGTCAAGAGGAATGACGGAGCCCACCGCACTATCGTTAAGGTGCGATGTTCTCTGTGCAAAATAAATTTTTATCTCCAGTACTCGCGACTTAACTATTTTTGGTAGTCAATGGTAAGTACGGGTCGAACCCAAGGGAATTGGTGGATTAGTTGTTCTTTAATGAAGCTTATGCAGAAATTAAATGCGATTGGGGTTGGGTTTGAGTGTGCTTTGAGAACTGAAAGTAAATTGCAACAGTTGATAATGGACTGTAAGGAAAGGATTTGGTTTAGGGGTTTCATATCATATCATCGTTCATCATTGACCTCTAATGATCATACTAAGTGTTCAAAGATGAATCGAGGCCATTTCTAGCACAAGACTTGCCACATCATTTAGAACACTTGTTCTATTTAGACTAATTCCTCCTTTCGAAGTATCTTAGCCTTATGTGCATCCATTTGATCTTTAGTTACGATCAACCAAATGGTTTTTAAAAGAGGTTGAACTCCTCAGATAAGTTTTGCCCGTTAAAGCATCCACTTATCCGAGTATGTTCACGAACCCCACGGAAGAGCTTTGCCCGTTAAAGCATCCACTCAACCTTGGAAGTTCTAACCTAATATGTGGCACATAGAACAAGTTTTGAAACACTAAGTAGCATTAAGCATAGAGTCTAGAACGGTTTATGATATAAATACTCCCTCTACCGAATACAAGCTTTAGCTACTTGTATTCATGTCAAGGAATACAAGCAAACTATGGCTTTGAACAAGGATACCGAAAAGGAGAATAACTTTAAAGTAAGAACAAAATATACGGAAAGTAATTTTGTACCTACAATAAGTGGAGGAGAGGAGCTCCTAAGCAAGATCCAAGCAAGGGAAAGTAGCTCCAAAATGAAGAACAAAGTGTTTTTTGAAAGTGAAGAGAAGAGGGTTAACCCCTCTATCTCTCTAAAGACTTGTGAAATTATGGGATGATTTTACAAATGGGAGGAAGTAGTCTATTTATAGGCTAAGGGGAGTGAAGAGATGTGGAGGAGATGAGAAACACATGGCATGAATCCATGGAGGGGAGGAAAAGCCATCATAGGTGACTCACCACTCCTTTAGCCGCCCATGTGAGGAGGAGCTTCCCCTTTAGCCGCCCCCCCCCCCCCATGTGGAGGAAGGGGAGAGGAGGAGAGGAGGATGAGAGGAGGAAGTCGCCGGCTAGGTGGCATGAGGGGAGTGGTTTGTGAGTTTTGTGAGGTTTTCACAAAACTATCGGTTCATTTCCGCTCTGGACTGACTTTGGTTGCTCTTTGGTTGGACTTGTTTAGAGTGATCACATGTCAAGTTCATGATATTTCTTCAGTCGGTATCTGGTCGTGACCTTGGAATGACTCGTAATATATTTTCCGCTTAAAAACTCCTCCTTAGCCGGTATTCTCTCTAGACTCCAAAATACCATGTAGATAAATATCGGAACTAACAAGCAAAAGTTAAATAGACAAAGAGTCTAATTTGGTGGGTTTAACTGTGTTTATGATTCGTATAATTATGGTCCATCAGATTACCCCACACTTTTAGTTGTTCTTCCCGAACAATGCTATTAAAGGGCGGCACACTATCTAAGTAAACTTTTAAAATATGAAAGTGAGACTGTGGGACTAGATTTATCCTAATTCATGCATTACTTACTTATTACCAAATTAAACTGTGTAAATACTTAGAAGAAACTTGATACTTGTACCTTCGCGCCGAGATGTAAATTAATTCGGATGTTTCGGGAGATAGCCCTTTTTAGGCTCCTGGACTACATTCTCGGGACCGTCTCGCACTATATGGTTTCCTTGTAGCTTTCTCTAGCACGTGATTCGGTTCGGGTTTCACTGAGTTGAACCTTTTTGATTTCTTTTTGGCGAGGGACAGCTTTTTTGTAGTGAATCGGCCTTTGGCCTTTGATTTGACTCTTTGAGTACTTCACTTTTGTTCGGTTAAAACCTTCACAACTTTGGCCTTTGGCCTTTGATTAGCTTCTTTGAGCTTTTGCCTTTTTGTGGCTTGCTAGTCCATTTTCTCAAGCTTTTTTGGGAGGTCCAATCATCGCCCGCGAGCATATGGAAATACCTCCCCGCTCTCTCTCATCCTTGCCGTTTCGCGCGGGTCAAGATGAGGGTCGCTCATCTATTTTCCCGGCTACTAGGACTAGAGATAGAACGGTTTGATTCCTGTCCCGCCTTTTTTTGCATAAACGCTGCATGGCGGAGATGACTTCAATCTTCACTGAAACCTGAAGTGCAGCCTCCACTGACTTCGAAAACCATATAGTTAGATTCGATCCTTTGATTGCTTGCCAAGCCTCTCTAGGGCATTTTCTATCAACTCCACATCCCCTGTTTATCTCAGCACAAAGGGACAAATGAGAAGTTACATTCTAAGTTTTTAGATAGTTGAATTTTCACAAGGTAAATGCATGAATTTATATTTATCTTTTTCACATTCTCAAGTTCATATTTTCAAAAAGATAATATTAAGGGAAAAGGAAAAAGAAAAACATGTTTACTATGTACACGTGCAGTTCTCACCCCACACTTTTGAACGAAGGCGTGCCTTTCAGCAAGCCTTAGTTCAAAAGTTTATGCAAGCAAATATATACAGGAAAGGTGAGAATGTTTTAAGGCAAAAAACTAAATGACTGAAATTAAATGACTGAAAGTAAGATAGATGTCGGGTTACCTCCCGACCAGTGCATTTGTTTAACGTCGTTAGCTCGACAGTACCTCATTCCTGGATCATAAGTAGGGATCCCATGGGTGCTTGAGGTCAAATTTCTTCTCGGCTGCCCTTTTGCTCCGAGAGGGTGAGGCCTCTTTGACCATAGTTGCTGGTCCAATGAGTCGTGCTTGCTTGTTACTCCTTCCGGGTTTCCATTCCTTCGGCCCATGTCTTTGCCGCTTCTTCATGTTTGAATAGTTAGCACCTTTGCGAGTTTGGAAGTTTGGTTTTGTGCCATTAAATGTAGGCGACATTAAGCATGCACCTCTGCCAATCCTCTTCATTGTGGCAGTGATAGATGGTTGTCTTGGAACGAGTGAGTTTTCAGGCGGTTTTCCTTGGCTTGTGACGAGTGAGAGTTCCTTTGTCGGCTTTTTTGGCTCATGCTCCTCCTCTAACTCCCTTGCACCTCATCATTATTGATCATATGATCTTCGGTGGCTATGATCGGCATAAAACATGAAGGGTTAAGTTAAGTCACTTTTACCATGAGGACTGGGTCTGTTTCAGGTGCTCCGATAGTGAGGACCAGGTCTTTCTCGGACAGTTCGGCAATGAGGTCTGGGACTTTCTCGGGTGCTCCGAGCGTAAGGACCGGGCCAGGCTTGATTTCTTCGACCGCTTCGGCAGTGAGGTTCGGGACTTCTGTAGGCTCGGCAGTTAGGACTGTGATTTCCTCGGATGGATTGGTGATAAGGACCGGGCCTGATTTGGGCAGTTCTTCTTCTAACTCCCAGGGATAATCTGAATGGAGCTCTTCTTCAGGCAACCATGGGTCCTCATCCTCGTCATTCATATGGTCTCCGGGGGCAATCATACTGAGGTATGGGTCTGATATGGGCAACTCTTCATTGAGGTCCAGGTATGTCTCGGGTGGTTCTTCTTCGGTCATCCGCTGGTCCTCATTCTCTTCCGGCTCCTCGGGTTTAGTCGTCCTTTTTATTGCCCATGATTCGGTTTCGGCCGTGAATTGGTGCATCAAGGCACTCAATTGCTGTATGTCTACGGCCAATTGCTGGGTGCTAGCTGCCAGCTTGTTTTCTGCTGCCCATAACTCAGTTTTGGCCCTGATTTGGTGCATCATGTTGTCCAGTTCTTTGTGCCGCATGGCCTGATCTTTTCTTTGTCTTGACCTCGCGGCCAAATCATCTATTAAGTTCCAAAGATCATCTATGTCTAAGTTGTTCACCGAGCCTCCTGCTGCATCATTTAGCCAATTCCACTCTTGTGGTATCATCCCATTGAGAAACCTTTGAAGAAGATCGTGGTTGGTGAATCCATGGTGCGGGCAGCTCGTCACAATGGAGTCAAAGTACGCCAAGTACTCGTCCAAAGTTTCGTCCCGGGATTGCTCTATGTTGTTGATCTTCTCGCGGATTTCAAGTTCGAAGGGTGGTGGGGAAAACTCCTCATTGTTCCAAGGCTCCATTCCGTAGTAGTAAGACTTAGTGAATTACATGATAAAACAAAAAAGAAAAAACAAAATAGAACAACTATTCCGATTCACAACTCCCCGGCAACGGCGCCAGTTTTGACGGAGCCCACCGCACTGTCGTTAAGGTGCGATGTTCTCTGTGCAAAATAAATTTTTATCTCCAATACTCGCGACTTAACTATTTTTGGTAGTCAGTGGTAAGTACGGGTCGAACCCAAGGGAATTGGTGGATTAGTTGTTCTTTAATGAAGCTTATGCAGAAATTAAATGCGATTGGGGTTGGGTTTGAGTGTGCTTTGAGAACTGAAAGTAAATTGCAACAGTTGATAATGGACTGTAAGGAAAGGATTCGGTTTAGGGGTTTCATATCATATCATCGTTCATCATTGACCTCTAATGATCATACTAAGTGTTCAAAGATGAATCGAGGCTATTTCTAGCACAAGACTTGCCACATCATTTAGAACACTTGTTCTATTTAGACTAATTCCTCCTTTCGAAGTATCTTAGCCTTATGTGCATCCATTTGATCTTCAGTTACGATCAACCAAATGGTTTTTAAAAGAGGTTGAACTCCTCAGATAAGTTTTGCCCGTTAAAGCATCCACTTACCCGAGTATGTTCACGAACCCCACGGAAGAGCTTTGCCCGTTAAAGCATACACTCAACCTTGGAAGTTCTAACCTAATATGTGGCACATAGAACAAGTTTTGAAACACTAAGTAGCATTAAGCATAGAGTCTAGAACGGTTTATGATATAAATACTCCCTCTACCGAATACAAGCTTTAGCTACTTGTATTCATGTCAAGGAATACAAGCAAACTATGGCTTTGAACATGGATACCGAAAAGGAGAATAACTTTAAAGTAAGAACAAAATATACGGGAAGTAATTTTGTACCTATAATAAGTGGAGGAGAGGAGCTCCTAAGCAAGATCCAAGCAAGGGAAAGTAGCTCCAAAATGAAGAACAAAGTGTTTATTGAAAGTGATGAGAAGAGGGTTAAGCCCTCTATCTCTCTAAAGACTTGTGAAATTATGGGATGATTTTACAAATGGGAGGAAGTAGTCTATTTATAGGCTAAGGGGAGTGAAGAGATGTGGAGGAGATGAGAAACACATGGCATGAATCCATGGAGGGGAGGAAAAGCCATCATAGGTGACTCACCACTCCTTTAGCCGCCCATGTGAGGAGGAGCTTCCCCTTTAGCCGCCCCCCCCCCCCCCCCATGTGGAGGAAGGGGAGAGGAGGAGAGGAGGAAGCCGCCGGCTAGGTGGCATGAGGGGAGTGGTTTGTGAGTTTTGTGAGGTTTTCACAAAACTATCGGTTTATTTTCGCTCTGGACTGACTCTGGTTGCTCTTCGGTTGAACTTGTTTTGATTGATCCCATGTCAGGTTCATGATATTTCTTCAGTCGGCATCTGGTCGGGACCTCGGAATGACTCGTAATATATTTTCCGCTTAAAACTCATCCTTAGCCGGTATTCTCTCTAGACTCCAAAATACCCTGTACATAAATATCAGAACTAACAAGCAAAAGTTAAATAGACAAAGAGTCTAATTTGGTGGGTTTAACTGTGTTTATGATTCGTATAATTATGGTCCATCAAGGAACTCCAGTGAGTCCTCCACCAGCAGTCTGATTTATCAGGGTGCACATTCCCTGGTCGATTCTCTGATAGAAAGTGTCCATGATCTGCCACAGCTCTAGGTTGGGTGGGGGCACATCCTCATCAGCTCCTTGTACCTCTCCCAAGCGTCGTACAGAGTCTCACCATCTATAGAACGGAACGAGATGATCTTATTCTTGAAATGAGCTGTCTTTGATGGCGGGAAGTACTGTTGGATGAAGGCTTCGGCTAACTTGTCCCAGGTAGTAAAAGTACCCTCAGCATGGCTGTCCAACCATCTACTAGCCTTGTCAGATAACGAGAATGGAAATAGTCTGAGGTAGTAGGATTCTGGAGGGACACCGTTGGTCTTCACCGTGTTGCACATCTGGATAAAACGCTTGAGATGTTTGTGAGGATCCTCATTCATTCTTCCTGAAAACTGATTATTCTGCACCATTTGAATGAGACCTGTTTTGAGCTCCCAGGTATTGTTTTCTATGCCGGGTGGTGCAATGGCCGACTGAAATCCTGAGACGCGCGGAGCAGTGTAGTCTCTGAGAGTCCTGCGCACTGCTTGCTGTACGGGATGCCGCTGGTCATCTCCGACCGCTCCATTCAGCAAAGCTGGGTTGTTTTGATTCATAGCCATTGCTGCGAAGTTTCGGTTCAGTGCTCGTAGCTGTCGAGCTTCGTTCTGGGCCTAATGATTGTTACTTCGCTGGTCCGGTGTGTCCTCGTCTGAAATCTGAACTTGCTTCTTCTGTCGGGGCGCTTTTCTTGGCTTGAACTAGCTGGTACCTGCAAGAGTCAAATAATGCCGTGAGTGAAGAAATAAAAATAGAAAAATCAGGTAACACACGAGGTGGAATAGTCTAAACTACACAAGTTAATTCTAATATCACACTAAACACTGTTCCCTGGCAACGGCGCCATTTTGACAAGCGTATTTAAAACCCTTTTTAGTTGTCAATTTATACGTTTTATGGGTCAAGTTGCAGTCAAACAAAACTTATAACCTTGGTAAGCCAATGGTCGATCCAAGGAACAGACGCGTGTGAATACTAGCTAACAAGCGACCTATTTAGCTATTCCGATTAAAAGAGGTTTTGTTTGTGATGAAAATTGCAATAATTAAATAACAGAAATTAAATGTGCAGAAATTAAAGGTTGTGTTTTTATCAGAGAAAGAATTCCAGAATCCATACTTCACCCTTGCTAACCCCGCTAATCATGCAATCATGTTACGTAAATTATTCATGCTATCGAATATGGAATCAAACCGAAATAACACTAGACAAGCCGCCCATCCACGGATCATTGTCTAGATTAATCTCAATCGTTGAACGCCGCCCATCCACGGATTATCAACGATCTCAATTTATTAAACTAAAGGTTTTCCTATTAATTCATGTAAACATGACCTAATATCAATTTCATGTAATCCGGTTAATACCTAGGACCCATCCATCTTTCGGTAATTAACCTAAATACGTTCTAGCAATGCAAACATACCCTTTGATGTAAATACTTGCATAGAACGATATAATGAAGCACACAATGAAACTGAATATTCGAATCGCATAAATAAAAACTTTAATTGATCACATGAGAGTTAGGGTTACATAGCAAGGGATCCGTAGGATCCCAGAATAAAAGAGACTACTCACTATTCATGGTGATTAAACCAAAAACAGTGTATAGAGAAGGAAAGAACGAATAAACCGTAAAGACGCGGTGGCTTGTTCAATTCCTCACGATGAAATCTTTGTCTCTTTCCCAAGCTAGGGTTTCTTTACTCCAAAATAAGCACACTGAATTAATCTAATCGTGTTTCCTTTTATAGCTCGCCCAAATAGAACCGAAAAGCCCAAAAACGAAATTAGGAAATCTGCTGAAGATTTGTCTCCCGACGGTGCCGTGACACCCGTGACAAGTGAGAGTGTCACGGCTGTCACGGGCTTGGCTAGATTCTCGGGGAGAAAAGACTACCGTGACACCCGTGACAGGTGAGTGTGTCACGGCTGTCACGGGCTGAGTGAAATTCTCGGGGAGAAAAGGCTGCCGTGACAGGTGAGTGTGTCACGGTTGTCACGGGCTCAGCACCATTTGTCGGTCTTTTTCATTGATTTTTCCGTTCTTTCGTTCTCATGGGTTCGCGGAGCGAGGAAAGCGTAATTGTCCTGAAACACAAGAGAAAGACATCAAATATGGACAATTTGCCGGGAGAACAAGTATTATCCTTCATCGAATGTAGTGAAGAATTAGTCGAAATATCGACTGATCAACAAGCATGTATCTTCTTGTACTCGATTCCCATGGGACACATTACCTTTTTAGCTTCGTAAGTACGGTTATGTAAAGTGTTTCCATCGGGAAGCTTATCTTTCACCAACGATAACACTTCAGTGAAACTCTTATCACTCCATCAATTTTTAGCTTTCAAATTGAATAACTTCAAAGTTGCAGATAACCTTGTGTATTTGGAGCAACCTTCATACATTGGTAATTCAGAGTCGTTTCTCAATGATTCCACCACTTGTGGTCTAGAATCAAACTCACCGGCAACGTTGTTAATCATATCAATTAAATTGTCCTCCTCCCAATCATCATTATCTTCAGGCAAACTTTCTACGGGTTGAGGTTCAACGTCTTGCGGTTCAGCCTCACCATGCATGTACCAAACCGTATATAGTGGATCAATTCCCTTTTAAAAAAGGTGTTTATGCAACTCCTCCACTTTGACCTTTATCTTATTGAAACACGCCTTACATGGACAGAAGACACTTTCAAGTGCATTTTTTAATGCATACGCGGATGCAAATTCACAGAAATCCATTATCCCCTTTTCATACTCATCACTTAACCTATTACCGGACATCCACTTTCCACTCATCATAAATCCACTACATGAAGCATGTAAATAATATTATTATATGTAAGAGAAACCTAACCAACATTTTCATGTTCAAAAAATAAACTTAGTAAAAATAAAAGAATACCATAAGAATACCTTGTGTGAAATCGAGAGAGAAGAAATGTAGTAGTAGGTTGAGGAATGCAATGAGCGTTGAGGAATGCAATGAGCAAATTTGGAATAACACTGGATTTGAAAACACAAATTAAGAAAGAATTGACAAGCATAAATCATGAAACATGTACAAAGAACTAAACATATAAATACCTTATGTGATGTTGCTCGGAGAATCAAATAAGCTATTTGAGTGATATGCGATGGTCGAGAGTACGATTCAAGACCTAAACCAACAAAATAATTAAATCAACAAAGAAAATTACAACAAGTAATTGCATTTCGATTACGCAATGAGTAAACCCTAATAAATCCATCAACAATACATACCTTTGAGTGTTGCTGGAGGACTGTCGAGTTAGTGAAGAGTGTTGCTGGACGACCGGCGGATGACGAAAGGTGAGCGAAGGGCGGCAATGAAGGACTGGTGACGGAGGCGAGCAAAGGGCTGGCGACGGAAGGCGAGCTCGACGACTGGCGAGCGAAGAAGCGGCAACGACGACGGCGAGACGGAGCGAGGTCGACGGAAGGCGCGCACGGATACGTTTGAAAATCCAGTAAAAATCGATTTCGGAGGAGGATGAAAACTGGAGAAGTAAAAATGAAATTAGGTTATATTCACCCTTATGCATCGGTTTACTTAAAACCGCTGCATAAGGCCAGAACCGATGCATAATCCAAAACACAGAGCCGATGCATATTCCCCCTCCTGTAGTAGTGATATGAGTTGCTAGTCTAGACTTGCTTTTCTATGCATAACTCAATCGCTACTAAAATCATCATGCTCAACTCAGAATTAACTTGATACATGTTACCTTTCGAGCTGAGAGTCAAATCAATTCAGATGAATGAGAGATAGTCCTCTTTAGACCCATGATCTGCATTCGCTGTTCCGAACTCTAGCTATATGGTTACACTTCATTGCTTTTTCTTGGACGTGATTCATTCAAACTTCAAGGTTTTTGAGTTTTTTTTCTTTTGTTGGATAGCTTTTGTAGTGACTTTCTTTGGCTTTTGGCTCTTGATGTATGAATGATGCACTTCACTTTTTTCTTGTATAAAACTTCACAACGTGGTTGATTTTTCTTGAGCTTTGCTCCTTTATTGTGAATAGCTTGTCCTTTTCTTCTTTCTTTTGAAGGAGGTCCAATCATCGCCCGCAAGCATATGGATATACCTCCCCGCTCTTTCTCATCCTTGACCTTTTTGACGCGAGTCAAGATGGGGGTCCACCACCTATTTTCCTGGTTACTTCGGACTAAAGATAGGACGGTCTATTTTCCTGTCCAGCCTACCTACATAGACGCTACAACGGCGGAGCTAACTTTGAACCAATAAGTCTAGAAGTGCTAGCCTCCACGAAATCCACAAAACCATATAACTCGAGATTCGGTCCTTTGAATGCTTCGTCAAGTCTCTCTAGGACATTTCTATCAACTCCACAGCCCTGTTTATCTCAACTCAAAAGGACACGTAATGGGTTAAATTCACATGTAAAAGCACAATTCAGACTTCACGAGAGGAACACATCTAATCAGCATCGTCTGCTTCACATCATCAAAATTCAATACTGCATATCCAGGAAATAGAGAGAAATTCATACTTTCAATTTTTTAAAAGGGAAACGTGCAGACACTATACAGGTGCAAAAAATAAATATGCTGACACAACAGACTGACTCTCCCACCCCACACTTTTGAACAAAGTCGTGTCCTCACGGCACGACTTAAATTCAAAGATACAATTATGCAAGATACACAAACGTAAGTAAAAAGAAGTAGAGAATAAAAATGAACAGGCACTCCCCTTGTGTCATCGCGTGACAGTGTAAATTCTGGTCAAACGAGTCGGTCAACGCTGGTCAACAGTCCACCGCGCCTCGTGTAGACGTTACGTGCCACGTCTGGTATAGACGTTAACTTAATGTTAACACCTAACGTGGCCGGCTAATGTTGAGGGCTGGCGCGGTACCCTCTGAGGTGCACCTTTTTCCTGCATGAAAAACATCTCTTTTCCCAAAAATGATGAAAAAACATGACTCAAGACTCAAATAAATAGAAAATGAAATGAAAAACAAAAAAGCACAAAAATGTTGTCGGGCTGCCTCACTGCGAGCGCCTTTGTTTTACGTCGTTGGCTCGACGATACCTCTTTAGGGATCACAAGTTAGGATCCCATGGGCGTGTGAGATCAAACTTTGCCTCAGCTCCTCCTTCAATCTGCCCGAAATTCTCATACAATGGTGTGCTCATGTCTGCTCTCCGTCGATCAGGCGGGTTCACCTTCACATCCTCTCGAGTCTTCGAGGACACCTTGCTCATAGCCAGTGTTCAAAAAAACGCTAGGCGGGAATCGGGCGGACGGGTCCCGAAAAGGCCTAGGCGGGGATTAATCGGGGCCTAGGCGGGGATTAATCGGTTTCGAATATTTTAATATTTTAAAATATATAATTATATATACATTATTTAATATACAAACTTCTTCTTCCACATAACTTCATGCACATTGCAAAGAAATATGAACATTTAATCAAATCCAAATTATGAAAAATAAGAAACATGCAGCAGAAACAATACAAATTGAAGCATTGAAATCTAAATCCTAGTTTCAATAAGTTAATTTTTAAAAATTAACAAATAAGCCCTTCAAGTTTGACTATTGACATGTAGTTGACCATTCCGCCTAGAAACCGATTTAGACCGCCCAGAAGCTGATTTAACCGCCCAGGACCGCCTAGGACCGCCCAGGCGCCGCCCAGGACCGCCTAGGCACCGCCCAGACCACCCAGGCGCCGCCCAGGACCGCCTAGGACCGCCCAGGACCGCCCAGGACCGCCCAGGACCGCCTAGGACCGCCCAGGACCGCCTAGGACCGCCCAGGACCGCCTAATTGGATAAAACGGAACGGGTTCTAAAAAAAGACCGCCTAGGCGGCCTAGGCGGCCGTTTTTTAGAACACTGCTCATAGCTACTTCTTTTGTCTCATGTTTAGCCACAACTGGTAGGTCGGGAACTGGGGCACCAAGATATGACATGTTCACTATGTTTAGCCACCAAGATATGATTTAACATGATATGTGAGTTCATAGTAATCGGTCGTATTGCTGTTGATGTGCATGATTTATGTTTGCATGTATTGTTGCATATATAATGTAGTTACTCACCAAATTGAAGCTCATCGACAAATCAGTTTGTCAAGATTGTGTGATGCATTATTCACATAATGAGTTCTCTTAAATGGAGAAGGATATTGATATCTTCTAAGTGGAGAAGAGACTTCAATATAAATGATGCTTCAAGGCAAATTTGGTGGCTAGAGGCAAGTTAATATGCATCTACAAGTAAAGCTTGTTGATGACTAATGTCAAGAATCATTTCATGGAATATGATGAACATTAAAAGTGATGAATTCGTACTGTTGTGAGTATTGAGAAATTCATCAAAGTATAATGTGTGTAGCAACCGAAAGGATTCATTATGCCTGGAAATGAAAAATAAGGTTTATAAGTTAGTCAAATCACTGTATGGACTGAATTAGCACCTAAGCAATGACATCAAAAGGTTGATGAGAAAATCTTGTATAGGGGATTCAAATTGAATCAAGGAGACAAGTGTATTTATAGCAAGTTTGATAATTCTGGTAATTGAGTAATCATCTGCATGTATGTTGATGATATACTTGTTTTGGTACTAACCAAATTAAGAACCTTTTATCATCAAGTTTTGCTATATATGGGAGAAGCATATGTGATTCTTGGTATTAGAATCGAGTGTGAAAACAAAGGCTTAGCACTGTCACAGTCTCATTACGTTGAGAAAGTGCTTAAGGAATTCAATTGTTTGAATTGTTCTTCAGTAACTACTCCCATAGAATCAAGTGTGAAGCTTATGCCTAGTACGGATGAAGCTGTTTCACAACTTGAGGACTATCAAGTCATGAGTCGCTTAATGTATACAATGAAAAGTAAAAGGTCTGATATAGCTTATGCAGTGGGCAAATGAGTTGATATACTAGTAATTCTAGTACTCATCACTGAGAAGCTATTAGGCAGATACTTGAATACATTAAGGAAACCATGAATTATGACTAAGTGTATGCTGGTTTTCCCTCGGTCTTGGAGGGATGTACTGATGCGAGTTGTATTACCAACTTAGAAAATCATTCTTCTATAAGTGGTTCAGTATTTTGCTTTGGAGGAGGTGCCATATTATAAGCATCGGAAAAAGCAAACTTGCATCACCGGCTCTACTGTGGAATCTGGGTTCATGGTTCTAGCTGTTGCCGGTAAAGAGGCAAAAGAGCTAAGAAATTTGAACATGAGATTCCTTGTGGCTGAAACCGATAGATGTCTATCCATCGGGATAGTAAGGAAATTCGGTTAACACATACCCAAATGTACCATGATAAATCGAGACACCTAGGCGTTAGACATAGCGCGGTTCGTGAACTGATCACTCACGAGGTAATTTCGACTGATTATGTCTGGACATAGTGAAATTCAGCTGATCATTTGACAAAATGGATTAGCTAGGGACTTGGTACAGAGTCGGGTAAAGGGATGGGCTTAAAGCACATCTAAGTCGCTTATCGTAGGACACCTTAATTCCCTCTTAATATGACGCTAAGTGCTGAGTTAAGTACAAGCCTATTCTGAGAGACTTGAAGCACATGGTTATATCCATCCCAAAGTTGTGCTTGTTTCCTGCAGAGAAAGGGAGGTTGAAGTTTATCTTCTTAATGGATCTTTTGGAAAAGTGCATTGCAGGTGCATGCGAAAAGAATCCACCTATGTAAGTGTGAAGTGAGCCGCTTCAATTAGCTTGTGCTTGGCTAAGTATACACTTATGAATGGATAGGGACACATGGCTGAAATAGTGTCAAGTTGTACTTGGAATAAAAGTAAACTTGTGTGTGTTTTATTTTCCCGTATTCAAATGGGTTGAAGGGTACAATTCGTAGAACACCCCGATTCTTGAGTATTGGAAGATACTACACTATGTGAAGTTCAAACCTAATGGATACTTCACTTATGCGCAAGTTTTGTTCGGTTGTGAACGCTTTTAGTGTTCAAGAGTAAAACCCTAAAATGGGGGAGGATTGTTGGAGATTTTAGGGTTTAACCCTAAATTAGACGGACTATAATGTCTCGGTTGTGAACGCTTTTAGTGTTCAAGAGTAAAACCCTAAAATGGGGGAGGATTGTTGGAGATTTTAGGGTTTAACCCTAAATTAGACGGACTATAATGTCTTGTACCTATTTGTTGAACCAGCCGGCTGAGCTATTAAGCTTAGATTGAACCGGCCGATGGACCGGTTGAGGACAGTTTAAAAACCAATCGTTATTTTCTTTTAGAATAGAATTGGCGAAAAGGTGCGGCACTTTATATATGGTTTTTTACTGCGGAAAAAGATCGATAGAAGCAGATGATGATTCTGGAAAATTTCTCTTTCAATTGAGATCAATTTCATATTGGTGGTGTTACTCGGTTCTGCAAACTTCCATAGTTTCATGTACTTTCACGTTTGTCTTATTCCGATTCAGTTTTCTGGAAACCCTAATAGGGCAGAAATATTGAATACGGAAAGCGAATTTGATTCGTGATTCAAATAGTATCCAAGTCAAGTTATTGATTCGAAACCGTAGAAGAAGACGCAGATCTAACAATTAGTCTACTTGAAAGTTGTTCTCTTCACTTTTGACGCTTTAGCAGACAAAAAATGTCTTATGCTTCCCTCCAATTATAGCAACACCACGCAAATATACCGACTCAAATCACTCATGCAACACTAATAAAGCCAGCTCTTCCGTCTTCATTCGTATGTTACAATATGTATTGCTACAGAGTACAAGTTAACAAGGATAACCATTCAGGAACTGAACAGAATCCAAAAACAAAGGTTTTGCAAGCAGCGTCCAATCCACCGTGGCCAGAAATCCAATCATCCATATCCAGAGAGCAGAAAGATCATGCTGAACCACAACATAGCCGCTGATTCCAATCCACCGTGGCCACAAATAAGAAAAATTCGAGCCGAACGAACACAACTGGTTGGAATCGAATTCATCTACAGATCGCGAAAAATAAAAGAATTGAAAGCTAGAAGAAAAGAAACTGACGGAAACGGGAAAACCTCCGTTTAGTGATGCACGTGAATACGTGATTAAATCTGTGTTCTATATAATATAACGACAGCGTTTTATGGAAAGAAAGCACAAATTAAAAATTGAGGCAAAACGTCGACGTTCGGATTGCTCGCAGCAATTTCATTTTCATTTTGGCAGCAAATAGGCTGCTTGGGATTTTATTCCTCCTTATAGAGGTAGATCTGGTGATTTAGCATTACTTTGGAAAGATACTATGAATATTTCTATTTCAGGTTTCTCAATTAGTCATACAGATTTCCAGGTGATGTTACATAATCCTATGCATATTAGGCCCTGTCCACTTTGACTTATTTTTTTGACTTGTAAGTTAAGATAAGTTAATATCAGTTAAAATAAGTTAAGATCAGTTAAGATAAGTTAATATCAGTTAAGATAAGTTAAGATCAGTTAAGATAAGTTAAGTTACTTTTAACATACCACCATACTATTTATCATACCATCATACTATTCACCATCATCATACCATCATCATACTATTCATCATCATCATCATACCATCATCATCATCATACTATTCACAATCATCATACCATCATACTATTCATCATACCATCATCATCATCATACCATCACACTATTCATCATCATACCATCATCATCATCATCATCATACTATTCATCATACCATCATCATCATCATACTATTCACCATCATCATCATACCATCACACTATTCATCATCATACCATCATCATCATACCATCACCATCATCATCATACCATCATACTATTCATCATACCATCATCATCATACCATCATACTATTCATCATCATAAAATTACTATTCATCACCATCATCACCCCCATCATCATCATCAGTATATTACTATTTATCATCATAAAATTACTATTCGCCATCATAAAATTACTATTCATCATCATCACCATCATTATAATATTACTAATCATCATCATAAAATTACTATTCATCATCATCATAATATTACTATTCATCATACCATCATCATCATACTATTCATCATCATCATACCATTACTATTCACCATCATCATAAAATTACTATTCATCATCGTAATATTACTATTCATCATACCATCGTCATCATACTATTCACCATCATCATAATATTACTATTCATTAGTCAATATAAGTTTCAGTTAAGTTAAGATAAGTTAATATCAGTTAAGATAAGTTAATATCAGTTAAGATAAGTTAATATCAGTTAAGATAAGTTAAGATCAGTTAAGATCATTTAAGATCAGTTAAGATCATTTAAAATCAGTTAAGTTTCAATCAAAGTGGACAGGCCCTTACTCTATTATATGGAAACTCAGATATACGCATAATAGAAAGAGGCTGAAATCTTATTAGAGCGCACAATGGCATAACTTCCTTGCCCTGATGATGTACAGTGGGAAATTTTAATTAAATCTTTGAACACTTATGAGGTTTCTCATGAGAAGAGGCAACAATATTTCTAAACTTAGAAACCTATCGAAGAAATGTTTCCTTTTTGACATTGATTTACAGGGGCATCGAGTACCACTACCAACTACCAATGCCATTGGAGATGGAGACTTTACTTCAAAAGTCTAACATGGGCTCAGATTCCAACTCCATCCCCAGGTTTTGACTGCAAATATCCATCAGGATTTTATGCAAGACCCAGTTGTTACCCTTTGTGATCTCCTTCAATGCTGGCCCTGCATCTACAAATGGCTAAATTTGCGTAGCCCCTCCACTAAATACACTGACCAGCCGGATCTCTCATCTCAGACTAGACACTAGTTTCATTACACGGCTGAGGAGAAACTATGAAGTCTTCACGAGAGAAAACATCAAATCTTGATTTTGTTATTCCTCCTAGGGTTTCAGCACCCGTTTCGTGGCACATGATCATGACAAACCCAAGTCAGGTTCTTTCTCAACCAGTTCATCATCCCAGCCATGTCAGCCAACCACATATACTATCTTCATTCTAACCATTTTTTCCTTTCTCCAATTCTTGGATTTGAGGGCTTAATCACACTATCATCCTATAGCCGGGATGTTAAGTGAACAGTAGTTCAAGGATGAGGCGGCAAGTTATGAGGCTGACAAGTCGGTCACCAGAATCTTGTAGCATAATATTTTAGCTTCTCCTTTTCTGAGAACTGGGCTTCCCACTAACTTGGATGCATACTTCATTGTATGGTCTAACTGGAAAGATCAGCATAGAGGAGAGCAGATTTATTTCTTCCCTCTTCCGACGAAGGTACAACTTACAAGGGCATATGGTGTTGAGTTTTACATTGGTGGAAAGGATATACCAATACTCAAAACTTCCATACTTTTCTTCCTCGCAATTGTTCACTGGCACAGGTAATAATACCAATTTTCATGAGTTGTCCATACGACCGGTATGGCACAATGTTTTGTCTTGGCAAGGCTTGCACAAAAATGGGACCACTTGCCTCATCGGCCTCCTCATCTGGAGAATATTTTGTGTTTCTTCATTAGCCACAAAACCATCCGATTCCATTTTTGATAGAACTGATGATGCAGATTTACCAGCTGCTATGTTAACCCTTAAAAGCTTGTGATAGACATCTATCGTCAGCAGTCCTGACCGCTTTAACAGTCCAACCATTTCATCTAATCTCTCAATATCTACTTGTTCTACCAGATAATCCAAACATGCCTCCAAGTCAGACAGAGGTTTCGGTGTCCACTCTTGTTTACCAGTAAGCATCGTCTTCTTGAACATCTCAATCGCTTCTGGCATACAATTTTGTGAGGTGTAACCTCCAGCTAATATACGCCAAGTAGAAGAACAAGGTTCTCTGCCTTCAACCAACGTTTTTTCTACAAGTAACTTTGCTTTACCAACTAGACCCTTTTCACAATATGCATTTACAAGCTGGTTTGTAACCAAAAAATCATACTGATCGCATTCAGATTCCCACTCCTTCAAGATCATCTGAGCCCCGTCAAGGTCATCAAGTTTTGCAAGTGCTGAGATCATGCAGATAGCATATGGATTCAACTGTTTACTGGATGGTTTGTTCTGATACCAGACTCTGTAAACATCATCCTTGGAGCCAACAGAACCATAATGAGTAATCAAATATTGTGCAGCAGATCTGTTACCAGAAGGTGGGATCTTTCCCTCTACTTCCTTGAGCATTTCAATGGCCTTGTCAACCAACCCAGATTTCAAATACCCATCGGCAGCAATTGAATATTCTTGCCAACCAGCATTAAGTTCCGGGTCCTCCTTAATGCCATCTAAGAGCTTCTCCATCTTGGTAATGTTCGATGTAGCATAAGCACGCAACAAACTTCGTACGGTGTTTATATTTCGTTGAACTCCTTTCCTTTCCATCTCATGCACTAACTGATCAACTTTATCATGCGCCTCAATTTGAAAATAAAGAAAGATCATATTATTGTAAGGAAATGAATATTTAGCCATTCCCAACTCCTTCATTTTCTGCATCATGCCTTCTGCTTTCTCAACGTGCTTATTTCTCACGTAATTTTGGAGCATAGCTCCGTAGGTATGGTGTGTTCTTCGATTATCCGTCAAACCGTTAAAATAGGTCTCAGCAACCTCTATTCCGCACACTCGAGCGAGCAATTCCAAACGGTCCCCAATATCTTTAGGCGCAAGTCTAAAACACCTGCGATCAGACATCCACTGGGAGATCTGTAAAACAAATCAAAATACAACAAAAATAAATCACCACAACGATGAACCGGAGGCACAACCCAAATTGTGAGGGGCACTAAGAACAACACACTAACAGAGAAATTGAAGCCAGTGGAAAACCTCGAGAGCTTGATGCCAGCGATACACGCTCTTCATGCTCCCAACCAGCTTCCGGAAGTGGAAGAATTTAACAGGCCGACCTTCGTGCCTCCACTGTTCCAGCAGCGGAGTGACGCTGAGCTTCGGATCGCCGACGTTCATCAATCGGTCGAGCAGCGAGTTCGATGGGGAGTAAGAAGATGAATACGACTGGCATAATCTGGCGAAGTAGTGATGCGAGGAAGGTGGAGGAGTAGCCTTCATCATCATCATTTGCAGCTGGGAATGAAATTTCGAACATCAGGTTTTGGAGTGATTTGGTGAATTTGGAAGGCTAAACCCTAAACCCCGAGTTTTTGGCAAAATTACGTTGGTGAAAGTGAAACGTGTGTCGTTGCCAATGCTAGGTTAATCAAGTTTCAACTACAACAAAAAAACAAAACAAAACTTTTTTTTTTTGATATTCAAAAAAAATGACATAGTTCGTCAGTTTTATTTTATAATTCGTCATCAAGAAAATGCACCAAAAATGAGGATTTAATCTCATTCATTCAAATTACAAGATCAAGGACTATGACTAGTTTGTATTTTGTACAAAAAAATCAACTTCGTATCTGATCCTTTTCCTAGTATCTCAATCAAATAAAAAAAGTTATGTTGCTATCAATAATTACATTTTCGGGACAACTCCATTTCATTTGATCCCACTTCACCGTGAACGTGTTATACGTGCATAGATAGAAGTGTAGGGCGTGAATAAATAAAAGTGTATAAGACCTCAGTTTTAATTGGAAAAGAAATTGTACTAAATTTCTTTTTGTGTAAACGTTATCTGTATCGAAATTGTAATCCCACAAATAAAATAAAAAAGTAGAGTTGGGAGGAAATCAAAGGGGAAGATGTTGGTGCTTTTCATTCCATAAAACTTCAGAGGGCAACCAACATCAGTTGGTGCCAGTGTCTTCATAAAATTCCAACGATAATTTTAATCAACCATCAACTGCAAAGTTTGATATTGATCTCAAAAAAAAACTGCAAAGTTTGATATTTAAAACATGTTTTTTTAATGAGATGTTAACAAAAGATAGAATGAAAGAAGACATGATAATGAACTAAATGATTTAAATGAGAAATTATGTTTGGAACGCTTCAGATTGAAACAGAGATTACAAACTGTTTGACAGGAAGCATAAAATCCATATCATAGAATGACCAAGTAAGATACAACATGATTTATAATTAAAGCTTCTCTTTCTTTGACCGAAAAAGAAAAATTCATCTGGCATTATCAGCCAACTGATCTGATAAAACTCGATGTGAAAGGTTCAGCCCTTTTGATCTTCTTGCCACAATTCTCACAGACAAGAATTAAACGGAATTGAGAAGATTTACTGAGTCATTTTCATCTGTGTCAAGAATCTTCTGTGTTTCTTCATTGGCGTCGAAACCATCTGATTTCATTTGGGAAAGAACGGACGACACTTCTTTCCCAGCTGCAATGTTGGCTCTCAATAATCTATGATATGTGTCAATTGTTAACAGTCCAGATTCCTTCAGTAATATTACCATCTCTTCCAATCCTTCAGTATCGACCTTTTCTTCCATATAATTCAGACATTCATCCAAATCAGGAGATTGAGGCCTCCATCCTTGTCTCTTGGTCAGCAATGCCTTTTTCAACATTTCAACTGCTTCAGGCATTCGCTTCTGCACCAGATAACCTGCCATTAAAATACTCCATGTAGAAGCATAAGGTTCTTTTCCCTCAGCTAGCTTTTCCTGCATGAACGAATTTGCTTTATCGACAAGGCCCTTGCTGCAGTAAGCTCTTAGAAGCTCATTTACCACCCGAATGTCGTACATATCACAGTTAGACTGCCACTCATTGAAGATCTCTTCAACCCCATCAACATCATCAAGTTTTGAAAGACATGAGATCATGCAGGTGACATATGAAGTAACCTTCTTAAATGATAATTTGCTTTGATTCCATACTCTATAAACATCATCCTTAGAGCCAATGTCAGTGTAATGGGTAAGGAGTTTCTCTGCAGCAAATCTATTCCCCTTAAGTGGGATTTTTCCCTCAAGTTCCTTGAGCATCTCCAAAGCCTTGCCAAAGTTCCCAGCCTTTATAAACCCATCGGCGGCAATCGAATACTCTTGCCAATCAATATCAAGTTTTGGATCCTCTTTGATGTCCTCTAATATCTTCTCCATCATGCTTATGTCTGATGAAGCAAATGCACTCAATTGTTTTCTTCTGGTAAATATATCTACAGGAATTCCTTTCGTATCCATTTCTTGAACCAATAGATCAATCTTATCATGCCTCCCAGTATGAGAATAAAGATGGATCATATTATTGTAAGAAAATGAGTTATTAGTCATGCCCAACTCTCTCATTTTATGCATCATGTCTTCAGCTTTTTCGACATTTTTTTGCTGCACATAGTTCCTGAGCATAGCCCCATAAACTACATCCGTTCTTAAGTTATCTTTTAAATTCTCAAAGTATTTTTCAGCAAGCTCTATACCGTGGACTCTAGCTAACAACTCCAATCTGTCTCCAACATCTTTAGGAGTCAGTACATAATACCTACGATCAGTCATCCACTGGCAGATCTGAGAAACATAGACAAAAGTCATTATAATGAACAAGAAGCATGAGATGAGAAGACAAATAAACATGAATGGGGAAAAAAGCATAAAATTATAAAATGGTATAACTAAGTCTGTAGATATAATTCCAGTCGCAAACTGAGCAATCCATTTCTATTTCACTTCAAAAACTGACAAAAAAATCCCGGCCTGTATAACTGAAGAGTATAATAAAAACGCGACAATGAGAATCTTTTCTATGAATATCCACCCGGTTTAACGAGAGCCATTTGGGTATATTACGTTTATTGCATCCCGTGTTTTGAAATTGGTTCATGAAAAAAGACAACATAAAAACACAGGAGCCAGTACTCAATTCTAAGCACACAGAACCAGTGAACTAGTATCTGAAAGAAAATCCAAATTACCGTTCGTTTCTTTCTAAGCATGTAAAACCTGGAGAGCGTGATCCCATCGATTCATTCAAAATTCATCAGTACAGTAATGTTGCCAAGAGCAACACTAGTTTACTTTAAGCAAATGTTGGACCCTATTTTCATGAAAATGCGTAAAATTAAGCAAGAAAAAAATCGACATGAGAGGAAATGAATGTAACCTGGAGAGCGTGATCCCATCGATTGAGCCTTTTCATGGTGCCAACGAGACTCTGGAGCTTGAGGCAATCGACCGGTCTCTCTTTTGTCCATTGTTCCAGCACCCGTACGATACTTACTTTGGGATCGTGCACCTCCTGTAACCTGTTGAATAGAGACTTCGATACAGGTTTTGAGATTCGCGGCTTCCTTCTGGAGTGAGAAGACGAAGTCGAGAAAGCCGTATTTTGGGATTGTAGCAGATGGCGAATCATGGGAGAGCGGTGTAACCTAGTTAAGTTTTGGTGCCCGCAAGATGAAGACGAAGAAGAAAGCTTCAGCATTACTTCGTCGACGGTTGTTCTGCAGTGCCAATTTCGATTGAATGGAATTCCCAAATTGAAGAATTTGACCTTTGTCTATTTCAGAGCTTAAACCCTAAACCCTAGTTCAAAGCTGTGTTTGGTGGCCGAGTAACTATTGCCGGTGCCAGGGAAACCATAATTTTTTTTTATGGATAAAGTAGTACACAAGTTGGACAGTGACAGAGTCAATGACTCCATTCTGTACCTAGAACAATTGAAGCGCAGGCCAACAATAGCCTTTCCATCAACTGCATCAACAGATGCATAAGAGAAACAGGAGAAACCCTCCTGAAGTTAAAAAACTACCAAACTAAAACTCAGATCATTAAGCGGCTGAGGAAGACAACTCAGACGGGACACCCGGCTGAGACAGACTAACCTAACAACTAAACCTAACCTACAACGAAAACCAAAACCAAAACCAAAACAATCACCGACATGTCAGCCGGGACCGGGAGCATCAAGACCGAGCCGAAGCCGAGATCCCAACCACCACGTAGGCCATCCGCCACCCCCCAGCAGGCTCATCTCCATCCAATCGACCCCTCCTCCACGCTACCAGACCCAACCATAGCCTACTCGCAACAACCGCCGCCCATCGCGGACGAAAGGACAACCAACGCCGATGCCAGCAACAGAGCAACCATCCGCCGACACAGCTAAAGATCCAACGCCCCAACAGCCCGACGTCACCATCCGCTCCACCAAACCAACCACCTTCAACCGCCGTCCCTCCACAACGTCGACCACGAGGAGAAGAACACCACCGAACGGAGCGAACAACCCCGGAGGCCACCCACACCACCAACACATCCACGACAGTCAAAAACCATTCCAGATCTGAGCTCCCAGCTCCCGCCGGTGGTCAGATCGGAAAGCTTCTAAGGTTGTCTCAAGGCTTCGAGAGAAAAGGAGAAAGGAGAGAGAAAAGTCATTTTTACAAAGTTAGGGTATGTCCATTTGAACTCTAACGTATAGTGTCTTATCTTATCTTAACTGAAAGTAATTTATAGTGACTGAAAGTAACTTATAGTAACTGAAAGTAACTTATAGTAATATTATGATAAATAGTAATATTATGATGATAAATAGTAATATACTGATGATGATGATGGTTGTGATGATGGTGATGAATAGTAATATACTGATGATGGTGATGGTTGTGATGATAGTGATGATAGTGATGAATAGTACTATGATGATGATGTTATGATGATGATGATATGATGATGATGATATGATATGCTGATGGTATAATGATCATGATGATATGATGATGGTATGGTATGATATGATGATGATGGTGGTGGTATGATGATGGTATGATGATGATGATGGTATGATGATGATGATATGATGATGATGATATGTTGAAAGTAACTTAACTTAACTTAAACTAATAGTAACTGAAACTAACTTATGGTGATTGAAAGTAACTTATCTTATCTTAACCATCACAAAATAGAGTTCAAATGGACAAGACCTTAATCTAAATCATTTAATTTAAATGAAAGTTTAGGCAATTTTAAAATTCTTTGCATAAATAATTAAATATTAATAATAATATCATAGTATAGTAGTAATATCATAAGAGCATGTACAGCAGTATCTATTGCAGCAGCTCTTCTTCTCCAGCCGTTGGAAGGGAAGAACTGCTACATTACACACCGCTACATATGTTTTAAGCATCAATTATCTGTGAATTACTACATACTGGATGTTCGACACGTATATATTTCATCGAAAAACACTTCGAGTTTTTATAGTTATGCATATACTACTTTAAATATAAGACTAACATAACAAATGATAACGTAATATATACAGCCTAAAACATCACATACAACAAACTAATGCCAAGTATGAAACATAACAAATACAAACTATATATGCTTGAGAGTGAAGAACAAGCACCAAAGTAGACTTAAATCCAAGCACCAAACTTTGCTGTTTTGGCAATCCATATTCTTTGAAAACATAAACAAATACCTCGTTAGACCAAACTGAAGTAACCTCAGGTCAGTCAGCCCTGTACTTGATCAGTTCTTGCTTCAACTCATCGATCGTTCTGTCCTTCTCGGTGACCTCATTTTTCAGCATCCTATTCTCATCCTTGACCACTTCAAGCTGGAATAAAATTACTTCCATTTTCTTCTCAATCGCCTCGTCGCTAAGCTCGAATGCGCCCTCCACAATCCTCACAACTCTCCACAAGCTCACCACCACAATCAGCCCTCCACCGCTTTTCTCAAACCCCACCTCCAATACGATTGCCAAAACCAAAACGACTCCGTCTAGAACGTACCCGGGCCTTTTGAAAAAAGCCGCTCCAAGACCAATGGCCAAGGCCGCTGACTTTATTAGAAGAAGACATACTATGGATGTTCCTGCCCAATGGTAGACATGAAGTCTAACATCTCTTGATTCGCTCCCATTCCTCCGTGAACACGATACTACAGAGGAGGAAAGTTCAAGGATGGTGAGGATGAGATCCAATGTCAGGAGGACTATTGTAATGATCCGAATTGTGTTTGATTTGAGAAACCGGGTCAATGAATTTTCAGGTTGAGATTTATTGGAATCAAAGAGATGGTGGATATTTTTCCTTCTTTCCAAGGTCTTAACAAGATCTTGGACTGATGATTCAACATCAGTCGTAGACATATCGAGACTAGGAGGCGAGCTCGAGCTAGCAAGGATCATTCTGTAGGCTATGGTGGGACTGGATGAGTTTGAGCTTTTCAGCTCTGAATGGTAGTTTTGATCAGTGGCTGTATTCTGATATGTTTTTCGCAGGAATAATAAATATTGGAACTTTGAATTTATGGTGGAAAAGAATGCTTGGTGCAGAAACTTAAAAGTATATTTTTCTTAAAACTTAAGTGTTGGCTTAACTTTCCTATCGAAAAAAAAAGTGTTGGCTTAACTTCAAAGATAGATAAACTCTTTCTTTTTTTTAAAGATTATTTTATTCGATAAAAAACATAAAAAAGATTAAGACCAAACATAGTTCGATCTTTCTCCTTAGTACAGGATTGAGCTGAAGCTCGAATAACATCTCATTGAAAAAGATCTTGCGGGGCCGGTGGCTAGTATTGGTAGGAGGGCTATGAAGCATAGTGATCATATCGACCTCCTCACTGAAGTTGTTGTCTGAATGAGATTTAGAGAGGGCTTCCACCTTTAAGGCTCTCTCCTTATTGGAGTCACACTTGAGCACTTTAGTCGTTGCATCTAAAGCGGCTATGGGCTGAGCTCCATGAGGAGTATTAACAAGGGCAAATAGAGGTACCGAACGGATGTTGAGGCAGGTTTCCGTTTCTGGGCAAGCTACTCCAATTAAATCACTCTCCTGGCTAGCGAGGAGCTCATTGTTTTCCATGCATTTGGGCTCTGCGGATTGCTTAGCTCCATGCTTTTTAGTCTTCTTTTTCCTTTTGCGTACAACAATATAGTCTGTACTCTTATCTTCGGAAGGTGTTAGCATTTGAGTATTGGTCAACGAAAGAGACTTCACCTCCGTAGACTGATGAGATTCCTCTTCAATGGGTGAATTGGCAATCTTAGTGGGTGTGACACCCAGCTCGTTAGCAATTTGAAAATGGACAGCAGTACCATCCGAGTGAAAATAGATCAAAGCACATGTATCTGTACGCGTGGGGGAAACTTCAGGGGGCAAATCCGTGGTTGTTGGCTTCTCCGGAGGATCTGTGCTTACCATCAAATCTTTGTTATGCGAATCATTAATTGAAACAGATTTACCTTTATTCCTATTGCGCATGTTTTGAACCAAACGTCATTCCGGCTCTACCAATTTAGGATCTGGATTGGTAGTTTGCGGGATTTGAGGCTTTGGATTACGAGGGGTCAAGCGCTGATCGTCAACATCCCGGCCAGTTCCCCGGTGAGCTTTCTGGCAGAAACATGGTGGTCGTGTAATTTACACCGGCTGCAGTAGTGGAGGCAGTTCTCATATACAATTTCCTATGCATGGAGGCGCTTGCCTCCTAAATTGATCAAAACTTTGTTTGGCAGTTTGCGTTCGACGTCAATCTCAACACAAGCTCTGGCAAAGCTAGGGTTCGAGTAGTGCTTCGTTTGGTCGTTCATCGCAAGAAACCGGCCGAAAGTTGAGACAACGGATGAGATGTATCCCTGGTCTAGCATTTCAGATGGGAGGGCTTGGAGGCGGACCCATGAGGTGATGGTGGTTAGTTCCGATTTTATAGAATAATTAGCATACCATCGGAAGAGGGACTGTTCGAGTTTCCGAGCAGGATGAGCCAGGACATAATTCACGTCCTCCCCTGATCGGCAGATAATCAGTATGTGTCGGGCATCAAGAGCGCCAATGGTAGGGTGGTTTGGACAACTCGACATCGCCAGGAAGGCACGCCTGACTTCGTCAATGTATGGTCTTCCAGTGGTAAACTTGGCAACGAGCGCGTGCTGGAGTCTGTCTTTACCCGGTTGGAGTTCAGCCTTGGTGAAAGTGATCATAGGGATGTCATCCTTGAGACTAACCTGACGGGGCGCCAGTTGGGCAGGAGGAAAGAGAGCTTGGGCACGGGAGCGGGTCACCACAAGAAAGGACCACTTTCCCCTTCCCTTCATCGATCAGATGTTGGAGAGACTCGCGAACCACGAATACTTCTGCTACCTGGACGGGTATAGCAGGTTCTTTGGGGGAGCCAACTAGGGCCATTTGTAGATCGGGAGATTTAGAGGAGCTAGCATCGGCCATGGGGTCGGAGAAGAGGAGCGGTGCCGACTCACCTGACTCCAAGCCCCTTGTACTCACGATCTCAGTTAGATCGGGATCTCACCTGATTCCTCGAACACCTGATTTCAGATCTCATCAATCAGAAGCTAGTGGGAGCGGACAGCAGACGGGAAGGAGGAGTGTAGTTCAGCTCCGATCGTCGCCGCCAGAAACCCTAAAACACTCAGTCGGATGCGAACATCGCAGAGGAAGGGAAAAGTTTGAAAAAAGGGGGCGCGTGAGGCGCGTGTCCCTCTCTCTCTTAGCACTTGTTCTAATTGAAAAAAAAAAAGAAAAAAAAAGATAGATAGATAAACTCTACTATCAAATCTGTATATTGTACTTAATTTGATTTCAACTGGAAGCATTTTCGCAACAACAACAAAAAAGTTCCTCTTACTCGCCTACTAGGGACCTCAGTTACAAATATTTGACAGACACGAAAGAATCTCCGAAAATAATAGGAATCACATGGATCATTATTTCATACAAAGATTGAATAAATAAAATAACACAATGCTTTTGAATTTTATCAATTTGTAGCTGGGCTCGGACCGGATGGCGGAACAGGTATTCCCTTGGGAAGTTTGGCCATAACCATCCACATTCTCGTTGCCATCTTGTCTCGACTCTCCAGGTCATCGGCACATCCTAACTCTGTTATTTGACGAGCTTGTGACACTGCACTGACAAAAACAAACAGCAATGTTAAAACCATCGCTAAAAAGTGCCAATGCATCTTGCTCCAACAGCAATAAATTATTGTCAGATGTCAGGTGCTAGTTTCTGGCAAATAGTTCATGTCCTCAGTTTGATATGGTTTATATATATAGCGAATGTTTGAGAGAAATCTAATCGGCGAAAAATTGTTGTGTTAATTTGTAATTGATATCATTTTCGAGTCATGTTGGCATAGTTTATTCGAATGTCAAATGCGAAGCTGATGTTTACTTAGATGAAAATAATGGAATGCTAAATTTCAGTTCAGGGCCGGCATAGAACCATCGAATGGGATACAACTGTGGTTGGGACCTGATTATGATTTTATCAGGATGATGAATTCGCCGATTTTGGAATATTATGGTTGACTTTTAAGCAACTGGTTTGTCCTTTCAGACGTCAATGTCGTCATATTCCTAGTGTTCTTTAATCAGTTGTAACATAACATGAAGGACATACTTGCTATACCGATTAGATACAATAAACTTTAAAAGTGCATCTATTGTTGAGTACGGGACAATTGAAGAATTGTCTCACATCTTATGACACAATTATCATATATATATATATATATATATATATATATATATATATGAAGAGGAGCGTTGGGTTAAGAATTCTTAAAAATTCAAAAATTCAAATCTCACCATTAGATCATGATGCATCTTTGAATCTGCATGTGACACATGTCCAAAATACAAAGTAAAAAAATGTAACTTTGACTTTACATTAAATGCATCTTGGAAAATGCACATGGGACACGTGTCACCACCAAAATGCATCTTGTATTTTGGAGGGTGTAGATTAGGTCTCAATTCTCGAAATTTAAAGTTAGCGAAATTTAACAGAGGCGATCATAAGAATTTTCCGTATTGTTTTCAAGTCTTTTATCACACTGCTTCTCAATTACTTGCATACCAAGTATTAATTCGGCTTTTATCTTGATACCCCTGGCTCACAGGGCTTCCTTCTCAATTTCACAATCTGTGTTGGAGTCAGGAACACCTTCTGCCTTATTATCCAAGCTTCGAACCATCATCATAAGCTCGCTCTCCAACTTAATTTTCCTAGCCTCCGTCTCTCCTTCCATCTCTAAAGCCTCCACGATCGCAAGTTTTATCTCCTCTAGTTCCTTCTGTCTCGCTTCCAGCGTCTTCTGGCTATCTTTCTTGGGTGCTTCCACTTTCTCCATTGCAACAGAAACTTTCATGTCTGCAATCGTCAAAGAATCCTTAACTTTTTCACTCAAGGAGTTGAACTCTTCCTTAGAGAGTGTCGCTTTCACACCAGATAATTTTATCCTTGGAAGCGCCTCGGCCTCTGCTGATCTAGCTGCTTCAACTTCCTGTAGGAGTAGTACCAACTTAGCTTCATATTCTTCGATTAAATTTCTATCAACTTCCGCTTCTTTCATCGCTGATTCAGTTTCTAATGCGATATCTTCTGCTTCCTGCCTCGCCCACTGGGTCTCGTACAACAGGTCTTCAAGTCTCGCCTTCGTTTCATCAAAATACTTCTTACTTTTAACTCTTCTGTCACGCAAGTTTCCAGCTCCAACTTGCTGTCCTGAAGTTCAGCCTCCAGAGCCTCTGCAAGATGTTTTGTCTTAGCTTCCTTCTCCTTTTTCACATTTACTAGTTCCACCTCGAGAGATTCTATCAATCGTCGCAGAAAGCTGTCTTCATCGATAAATCTTTATAGAGTGGCCTTCGCAACATGTATGTCTCTGCCCAATTCTGAATATATGATCTCATTTAATACATTTGTATCCAAAGTCTCTTCAATCTTTTTCAGAAAGCTATCGAATTTCGGGTTCTTGTAGTCCAAAATTTCAAAAATCCCCTCTTTCACATTAAAATGTTGACTCTCAATTGTATCTCTGATGTGCTGCAAAATAATAGCATTCCCCTGGCCAAGACCAAGAGCTTCCATTTTCGCTTTCCCACTTTTCATATTGGCACGAGCTGAATCTCCTTGAAGCGAAACGAAAGCTAAAATAGCTTTAAAATTGGTGTACCTGTTGGGCAAAGCTAACATGATATGATGTGAACATATAGGTTGAAATAGTTTCACACAAGATTTTCAAACCCCATGCCTTTGTGGGCACTGAGCTTTGTATTTTATGATGGCCTCGTGCGTTGATCCGAGTGATTTGGCAATGATCGATGACCTAGAGGTAACATTCTCACACAGAGATCCAAGTAGCGTAAGCAATGGCATTAGTGTAGTAGTCATAGCAATGGCACTCCCGGCCTTAGTACTCGTATTTAACTCAACGTGCGTGATCAAACTAAGAGATGCGACAAGTCGTCTGAAGCAGCCGTAAAGTTTTGGAATCTCTGCAACGGACTGGAGTAGTTGATCAGCTTGAGGTTAACCAACATGCTCATAGCCATTAAGCAAGTTCTTGCAGTGACTTGCGTCGCAAGTTTCTTCCTTGACGGAGAAGGCATTGTCGGTTTTAGCGTGGATGACATTATTAAGCAACGCTGAGATGTCAGCTTTGGATGCCTCACATCCCAAGGCAGTGACAATGTCGAGAATGGCGGAGAGACAGGAGGCCTCGTGATGCATTAGAGTGAAAATTCCAATCAAGGCGGCTGCGGAGTTGTTAAGAATGTCGAGCTCGACAGCGTTGACTTGGAACTTGCATTTCCTGAGATCGCCAGAGCTGCAATTGAGAAGGTCAGTGATGCTGTTGAGCAGGGAAGGAGTGACTTCGGAGGCGGAGGCGGATATGATGAGCTTTTGGAGCATGATTAGAAGAACCGTTCTGGATTGGTCGTCATTCAGGTCGTGTTTGATGGAAAATGAGAAGCGTATTTGGTCGGAATCCATGTCGAACTGATCGGAGCTCAGGAGAGCTCGTTTCACATGGTATCAGAGCCAAATCTGGAAGCTGGTAACCGTCTCTAACTTGTCCTAAAATTTCATTGAAATCGGTTGAGTAAATTTGAAATGACAACACCGACTGCGGAAAACACAAAATCGAGGTCTGATGTTGTTTCTGTAGTCGATTTTGATGATGATGACTTATATTATGTGAGTAAAAACAAAGTGAATGGTAATCCTATCATTACTAAGGCTTTGACCGGTAAGGTTAACTTCGTCTCATGGAAGAAATCAATGGAGATTGCTTTGTCTGCAAGGCTGAAGCTGAGCTTCATACAAGGCAAATACCCCAAGCCTGATGATCGAAAGGCACGAGCGAAATGGCAGCGATGCAATGACGTGATTATGTCTTGGCTAATCAGTTCGGTTTCGGAGGAGATTGTTGGACAAATCCTCCATGCCAAGGACGTCTTGACTGCCTGGAATATTCTCCATGCTAGGTTAACTAGGACAAACCTTGCTAAAAATCTAGTCTGATGAAAGAGGCCAACAATCTAGTTCAAGGAGACACGGATGTGGCAACCTATCATGGAAAGCTCACAAAATTTGGCAGGAGTTGGACTCCATAAAGAAGATAAGTGCATGCCCAGTAAATGGAAATTGTGTCTGTTGTGGTGAGGCTGATGATGAAAAGAGGGAGGACAGAGTTGTCCAGTTCCTTATGGGTTTGAATGAGTGTTACTCAATGATTAGAACTCATGTTTTTGCTATGCCAAAGTTCCTGATATGGATATCATTTTTGAGATGGCCACTAGAGAAGAATGCCAAAGAAGTGCCACCAAGACTAGATATATTGAGGCTTCTGCCATGTATGGACAAAACATCAGTTATCAAACCAATCATGGGAACTATCAAGCTGTTCAAGGTAACAATTCTTATCAAAATGGACAGAATGCTGGTAGTCAAGTGAGACAAATGAGTGTAGAAAGAGGAGGTTTTAACAAAAATAAACCTAGACTCTTTTGTACTCATTGTCAAATGACTGGACATTTAAAGGAAAATTGTTACAAGTTGGTAGGGTACCCACATGGTCATAAACTGCACAAGGGAAATGATTCTTATAGGCAAGGAACATCTACAAAGTTCTCAGCCAACAATGTGAATAACACTAAGGAAATGACACCTGCAGCAAACTCTTCAATCCAGACTACTAGTTCATTCACAACTGAGCAACTTAATCAGATTTTGACGATGATTAAGTCTAGAGGAATGGATATATCTGGCACACACATGGAGATGGAAGGTACATCCTATTCTTATGTTGCATGTATAACTTGCTCTTACAATGTTTTCAGTACTGCAGATAGTTGGATTATTGACAGTCGAGCCACTTGTCATTTTACTTATAAGCCTGAGATGCTTAGTGATATTCATGATTTGAAAGGAGAATATGGTGTGACATTACCTAATGGTGAAAGAGTTATTATCAAGCAGAGTAGCAATTGTCATTTGCAGAATGGACTGATTTTGTTTGGAGTCTTGTTGGTGCCTGAATTCAAAGTTAATTTGCTGTCAGTTGGCAAGTTGATAGCTGATTCCAAATACAGAGTTTCATTTACTGATATGTCATGCACTATACAGGACCAACAGTTCAAGACAATATTGGAGACTGGTCCACCAACTGATAGCTTGTTCAGCTTCAATGCTCTTGCTTCCAAGACTGGAATCTACAATCATGCAGCTAAGGGAGAAGGCATCATGGCTGATTTATGGCACAAAATATTGGGACATGCTCCAGTTGAAATCATTAACAGCTTGTTGAGACAGCATTCAAATAAATTGTTTTGTAAAGACAGTAATTACAGATGCACTGTTTGTCCATTGGCATAACAGACCAAGTTACCATTTTTTAATGAGAAATCAAAGTGCTAATACTCGTTTTTCTTTAATTCATGGAGATGTTTGGGGCCCATTTCATGAGCCTACTATGACTGGTTCACAATATTTCTTGACAGTAGTAGATGATTTTACTAGAGCTACTTGGACATTCTTGATGAAACAGAAATCTGAGGTGGCTGATCATATCATTGGTTTTTTTTGCTATGGTTCAAACTCAGTTTTCTACAGATGTGAAAGTTTTGAGAACGAATAATAGTGGTGAGTTTTTCAGTGATAAGTTAACTCAGTTTTTGAGATTACAGGGGTGTATTCATCAGTCAAGCTGTCCATATACCCCAGAACAGAATGGAGTAGTGGAAAGGAAACATAGACACTTGTTGGAGGTGGCTAGAGCTCTCATGTTTCAGTCAGGTTTGCCTAAAACTTTTTGAGGTGACAGCATATTGACTGCAACTTATCTTATCAATAGATTACCTACTCAGTTATTGAAAGGAAAGAGTCCCTGGGAAATGTTATTTAAATCTGTTCCTTCTATTGATCATTTGAGGATATTTGGTTGTCTTTGTTACATTACTACTCAGGCACACCAAAGAGATAAATTTGATCATAAGGCATTACAATGCATTTTTCTTGGATATCCCATGGAGCAAAAAGGTTATAAATCATATTGCTTGACTACTCATCACATCATTGTCAGTAGACATGCTGTTTTCAGAGAAGATGTCTTTCCTTACAAAAAGTTAACATCTCGATTTTCTTCTGATAACACTGTTCCTCTACCCATTTTACCAGCAACTTATGAAACTTTGCAGTTCAATGATGATGATGATGATTCTTTCAGTTTTATTGATGATGATGTTGTTTATGCATCTGCAGAAGAAGACATGAATATTCTTGGGCAATCTACTGATATTTCTCCTGTATCAGGTCCTATTATTGATTCAAATGAGCCTATTCCCGCACCAAGGAAGTCTCAGAGAACACTACACAAGCCAGTTTGAACAAAGGACTATGTTTGTCAGAATATTGGCAAGATTACTTCACCTCATCATATGAAGAAGTTCATCAGTTATCAAAAATGTTCACCTGCACACAGACAATTTGTTATGCAAATATCTGATATTAAAGAGCCTACTTCATTCACTAAAGCTGTCAACGACTCAAAATGGAAAGATGCTATGAACAAAGAAATTTCTGATTTGGAGTTGAACAAGACATGGACCATCACTGACCTGCCACCAGGTAAAACCATCGTTGATTGCAATTGGATTTACAAGATTAAATACCATGCTGATGGTAGCATTGAGAGATATAAAGCCAGATTAGTAGCAAGAGGTTTTACTCAAATTGAAGGCCTTGACTTCCAAGAAACTTTTGCTCCTATTGCCAAAATGACAACAGTGAGGTGTTTATTAGCTGTTGCAGCTGGTAGAAGCTGGCCTGTGTACCAATTGGATGTCAATAATGCCTTTCTCCATGGTATATTGGAGGAGGAAGTCTACATGAGACTCCCACCTGGTTTCTACCAAAAGGAGAAGTCACAAGGGCAAGTTTGCAAGTTACTCAAGAGTATTTATGGTCTTAAACAAGCCTCAAGACAATGGTTTGCTAAATTCAGTGAGGCACTTTTGGAGTTTGGTTTTCACAAGAGCATGAATGACTACTCTTTATTAACATTGGAACGAGGAGCTGATTTCATTATTTTACTTGTGTATGTTGACGATGTGATCCTAACTGGCACTTCTCAGTCTATTATAGATTAAGTTAAGAGATATATTCATCACAAGTTTTAGATAAAGGACTTGAGAGTGCTTAAGTATTTCTTGGGGCTGGAGGTAGCAAAGTCACCCACTGGCATTTTTCTCAATCAGAGAAAATATGCATTGGAGTTATTGGAAGATAGTAACCTCACTGAGAAAGCATAAACTCAGTTTATCCCAAGCTCCTCTGCTTGATGATCCTCTCCAGTATAGGAAGATTGTTGGCAAATTAATCTACTTAATCATCACCAGACCAGATTTGTCTTACAGTGTTCATGTGCTGAGTCAATTTATGCAAAAGCCTACTGCAGATCACTTGCAGGCAGTTCAACGAGTTTTGTGATACCTTAAAGGCGCACCTGCTCAAGGACTATTTTTCCCATCTAGTTCAGATTTGTGTCTCAAGGCTTTTTGTGACGCAGACTGGGCATCTTGCCCACTTACTAGACAATCAGTAACTGGCTATTGTGTGACCCTTGGCGATTGCGCAGTCTCTTGGAAAACTAAGAAGCAGCCTGTTATTTCTAGATCATCGATTGAGTTTGAATATAGATCAATGGCTGCAACCTGTTGTGAATTAACTTGGCTGACCAGACTTCTTGCGGACATGAAAGTTCCTACCACTTATTCAATTCCCTTGCATTGTGATAACAAGGCAGCCATTCACATTGCCCACAATCCAGTTTTCCATAAGCGAACGAAACATGTTGAGTTGGACTGTCACTTGGTGAGGTCTCATGTTTGCTCAAAGTTCATCATACCTATTCATCTTTCAACATCAAACCAACCTGCAGATTTATTCACCAAGGCCTTATCAATGGACCAACTTCATTATCTTTGCTCCAAGCTGGGTGTTTCGAATTTTGTACACTCCGCAGCTTGAAGGGGGTGTTGCAGGTTGTAGTTTTGTGTATATTTGTAGGTTTTACTGTTAGATCAACGCAGGTTTTGCTGTTAGTTAAAATAGGAGGGTTTGGTTGGTTACACATTGAAAATTGTTTTTTGGTTCGGTGAACAAAACGGCGTCGCTTTACATAAGACCTAACGCTAGTTGTAGCGACGTCGTTTTATTCACGTGTTTCTTCCCTCTTTTGTTTTTAAAGCCTTTTTGGTAAATCAATAAAAACAACTAACAGATTTTCCCCTAAATCCAATTTCGATTTCTATTTGATCGGAATCCATGTTGAACTGATCGAAGCTGAGGAGAGCTCATTTCACAAGCGGTGGTGATCCTCTGCCACCGAGATTAGCCACCGGCACGTTGCTCTTCTCATTTCTTGTCATTGACTTACGACTTTCTCTCTCTTTTCACCAAAACCCAGTTGATGTTTTTATTTTGGGTCAGAAAAATGTGGCGGTGTACAAGCAACCAACTAAATCGGTGTAACAACAAATTCCTAGAGGGTTATAGGTCAAGTAGAACCAGGAAGACGCAGAAACACTCGTCAGGTAAACTTGCGAGAGAGGAAGGTTCAGGAAAAGGAAAGGGAAGAACATTCTTGTGGGCGCTCCAGCAATATCCCATTTATTCTTCACTGACGACAGTTTGATCTTCCTAAGGGCACGGATGGCTGAAGTTAATTTAATTAAATCACTGTTGAATAAATATGAATTTTTGTCAGGACAGAAGGTCAACTATGAGAAATCTGAAATAGTGTTAAGCCCAAATGTAGGAGTTGAGGAGAGAAATGAAATAAGAGACAGTATGGGTGTTAGACTCGTAGATAAAAATTCTTAGTATCTAGGTCTTCCAACTGTCATTGGGGCAAATAAAACCGAGGTTTTTAAAACTGTAGTCTGAAGATGAAAGAGTGCATAAAAAGTTAGCTGATTGGAAGTACAAAATATTGTCATTTGCCGGTAAAGAGACCTTGATTAAAAGTTCATTACAATCCGTGCCAATATATTCAATGCAGTGTTTCAGATTGCCTAAGAGCTTATGCAACAGACTTGTAGCTAGCAAGATTAGATTTTTGTGGTCCAATAATGGTAAGGAGAGATATATTCACTGGGCTACTAGAGATACAATTTTAAAAGACAAAACCTTAGGGGGGTTAGGGCTTAGGGATTTGGATAAGTTTAATCTTGCCTTACTTATGAAATAGGCGTGGAGGATTTGAAAATGCCTAAGTTGCTGACGACTAGAGTTCTGAAAGCCAAGTATTTCGATAGTTCATGTTTCTTGGATTCTGTTGTAGGCCAAAGGCCCTCCCACGCATGGCGCATTATTTGGTCAGTGAAGGACATCTTCAAAAAAGGATTAAGATGGGATGAAGACAACAACAACTATAGTTGGAAGCTCTCGTCATCTGGGGAGTTTGATTGTAAATCAGCATATGGGCTAGTTGTACAGAATGAAAAAATAGCTAGAGGGAGCTCAGAGGAAACTTTAGACCAAACAGGAACAAAGAAATTTTGGCAGAAAATTTGGAAGTTAAATGTGCCGAACAAGGTAAAGTTCTTTACATGGAGACTATATCATAATGTGTTACCTGTGGCAAGTAACTTGGTTAGAAGGGGCTGTGAGGTGAATGCGGATTGTGTTTTTTGTGGGTTCAGAAACGAATCAGCTACTCATGTTTTTAAAGATTGTTGGTGGGTTGGTGTAATATGGCGTGAGCTAGAGATTGCAAGAGAGATTCCTGATGTCTATTGTGAAACCTAGGCAGATTGGGTTTGGTTTTATTCCCAAATACTATCTTTGGAGAAGTTCAGGTTATTTGTTTGTGCGTGCTGGATGACTTGGTTTTTTAGGAATAAATTAATTCATGGGGAACAAGAAGAACAGTATGGGAGACCTTCAGAGGTGGTGAGCAAAGTGAAATCATTTATCCTTCAGTGTGACAAGTGGCTCAACGGGAAGAACAGGTTGCTAGAGGGCTTATGGAGTTATAGTACATCCAGGGAGTCTACTCCTTTAGTCTTTTGTGATGGATCGTGAGACGGGGAGGATATGTCTTCAGGTGTTGCTGTCCTGATTAAGGATAGCAATGTTATTGATTGTGTTTTTACAGGTTGGAGCTATAGCACTAAGAGCACTCTTGACGCAGAAGGTTTAGCCATTCTACGTGGGATGGAGATGTTACGTACTCAATATTATAGAAATAAAGGGGTCTATTAGTAATTAGTTGTAATGTGTTTTAATACAAAAGAGATGTAAAACAGAAAGGGGAAATGAAGCAATGAAATATCAATCTTTTAGTATCTCCTTCTCTTCCGATTCTCTTCTCAATCTCAAACCCTGATCTCATATTCTCTTCCTCTTCACCAACAATTCTCCAGTGCCTATCCATCAACCACCGGTGCGATATCCAGGATCGCATCATTTGGTGCTTTCACTGAGAGTCAAACATCCATGGCAACCTATTACAACCCGTATTACTACCCAAACTTTCAACCGAGATCTGAAGTTTCATTGTTCAATGGCGATGGTGTTGATCAGTGGCTTCATCAGATTGAATGTTTCTTCATTCGATATCAGACTTTTCCGGACCAGAAACTTGCAGTGGCGGATCGTAACCTAACCGGAGAAGCCCTGGAATGGTACCAGCAATGGCACCGGGAGATGTGGTGGCGTTGGTTTCAGTTGCCTAAGTGGGATGAGTTCGTCCGAGATCTCAAGTCACGTTTCAAGCCACCAGAAATCCAAACGAGCATCCATGAGGTAATTGATTCAGATTGGTTTTCAGTGAAGTTACAAGAACTGAAACAGTTTATGCGTGAACGAAATCTCAATCGTCGGTCTTCAACTCTAAACCGGATGTCGTGGTAGTTGAATCAACTCCAGAAAGCGTTGAATCGGCTGCAGTTGAGGTTACTGAAATTTTTGAAGATGTTGAATCAGAGATGACTACGGAAAATATCCTTGAGTCAGAGGTTGATGAAGCTGCAGATTCCAGCGATGACGGTTATGATTTGGATGTTTATCTTCATTTGGATCCGAAAATATCTGATGTTATTGATTTCAGTCTACAAGAGGTAACTCTTAATCGTTTACCTGTTGTCAATCAAACAGTTTCCGTAACAAAGACTGATCAATATGATGATTTGAATGAAGAACTAAGGTCTGAAACTTCATTAGGTGATCTGATTAGTAGTTTCAATTTTCGAACGTCAACTGTTTGTGAAAATGCCTCAATGGACTGGTCTTCATATTTTGTTACAAACAGAGTTTGTATTAAGAGTTGGTGTTCCCTCCGCCACTTGAACATACTCCAATTGATTATAAATCAGTTTTGGTGCTGAAAGTGGATGAAGTATTACTTAAGAGCAAGGAATTCAAGACTGGAATAGTTGTTAGTATGAGTTCGAATTTCTGCACTGAACTTGTTCGACAAAATGCTTGTGAGATGCTTCCATTCTTACTACCACCAGCGAAACCGCCAAACGAATGTTTAAGCCTAATACAACCATGGAAAGGTATTAAGGGCGTTCAAAGGTGTCGATATGTCAAGTTTATTGATGGAAATTATGTGTATGACAAAGGAAAGAGTGACATGTATGTTAATGAATGGTATGGGACTGCTGTTGAAGAGAAGCTTATGGGTTCGTCGTTTACCGGTGATACTGAAACATATATATTAAAGGGGAGTTTTAGCATTCAAGAATGGACTGAGGAGTACAGAGCACTGATGATTGAAATCATAGTTGAACTGGATGATGTGGGGATGGAAAGTTTGTATCATCTGCTGTGTTTCTCTTGGACATCCTTGGAGCAATTCTTTCAATTCTTAAAGGAAGTGCAAGGATGGAGAATACAGACGACTGGGTAACGAAATGCTTCTCTTATTTGGAATCTTTCAAAGACTGGAGTATGGAGCATGTTATGCGTGAGGACAATAAGGCGGCGGATTAGTTATCTAATTATGCCAGAGTCAATAGATGGGAATGGAGGTCCTTATGTGCTTTGCCAATCGTTTGTGGAAACCAGCAATTCAGAAAAACATTGCAAGATGGAGATCCCTCTTAATTCTTTTGGTCTGATTGTTTTTGTTTCCTGGAAGGTCTTAGTGTTTCTTTGTTCTGTTGGGTCCCTAGGCTAAGTCTGTTTGTATATATTTTTGCTTGGGATTCGTTCTTTGTATTCCTCCAGGTTTTGTATCCCAAAAAAATGTGGCGGTGGTAAAGGGAAAAGGGTGTTGCCAGGTGAGAGAAATAATCAGACATGATGTTTTTCGAGTCTAGCCTGTTCAAGTTTAACGTTGAATATTTAGTCTATTTGCCTAACAACTGAAGAGTTAGATTTCATGAGAACCTTTTTGATTCATTCCTAGATCTAATTTAATTAACGGTTCAAATTAAACATTAATTAAAACTTGTAATCTATTTCATAACCCTCATTAAGGGTATTATAGTCTAATAAGGATTGGGATCATATGAGAAGTGTCTAATTAAACGAGAAATGAGAATTAATTAGAACCATTAGATCTTTGATCCAACAACCCAGATAATTCTTGTTTATTTAAATCTAAAATCTATTTCAAGGGCATATTAGTCAACCTTGCAACACAAATTCTAGCATTGAAATACCTAATTGTCGCAACCATGACTATAAATATGCTCATGAATTGATCGCTCAATAGATGAAAAGCCACACTGCAAATCAATAATCGCCGCCGGAGCCACACCAGAACTTCATCAGCATCAGGTACTCAAACCGTGGCCGATTTTGCCCTCTTACTTACCCTGGTCGCAAAACCGAATGTCTCATTCGGCTCCTGCGAAGCCTTCTTCGACAACGACTTCACTCGCCGGATTGATTTTTTTAAATCGGTAGCTAAGAAGTTGGTCAATAGAGGCTGGTTCAGGTGTTACTACAGTGAGACTTTGCGGAGCTCGATTTGCAAAGGGGGGAGAGTGAGGAAGTGGCTGGAGAAGATCAATATGTCTAGAGGCGGGAGAAGTTGCAAGATGATTCAAATTCCAGCAGATCAAGGTCTGGAGAAGTCATAAGGTCAAATATAGCCTAAGCACTGAGCTATGATCCACATTTTGCGTAAAGATCAATTACACATGTACCCGACACTCCTTCATAGCCTAGTCGCCTTATGATGCAACCATGTAAAGACTTGCCGAGCTATTGGTAAGAGCTGGTTATAGCTAAGACACAGTTCTCAACAGCGCCTTAAGAAAAGTGAGTAAGTTGGGAAACCAATTTGGGAGATTGACTACAAAAAGAACTCAAATTCGAATTTTGAGTATTTTGGAAAATTTTCCCCATCATCTCAATTCAGACTGGAACCGAATCGAAAAGAGATCAGGCACTGAAAGGTTCTTCGATATTCTGACTTAACAAGAATTAGTTTTTCGCTCAAGATTATTGGAAATCAGAAATCGAAAAACGGTATAGAAATCAAAATTGAAGAGCCGTAAGAAGTTCTACTCCACTTGAGCGAAAAACCGCTTAATTCCAGGTGCAAGATAACCATGACTGCTCACTCTAGAATTTACTATGCTCCCTTCTTCAGTTGTGCACTCAACTAAAAAGAGATATAACATTTTGTAGAAAATTGAGGCCAAGTAAACACGTTCATCTGCCACGGGAGAAGAGAAAAATAAAGGTTATAAGGGATAGTTTTAATATATCGATTAAAACAATTGACATATAAAAATTTATAATTTTATCAATAAATTTATCTGGTTGAGATATAATATAAGTTTGAAACAAACCCAACCGCTGTTTCTACATTTTGTGCATATAAAATTAATGCAATGTTACTACATGGCTAAATCAATGAAATTCGTGCACCGTACAACCGTCAACCAAGATTTAGATGTTGTTGAATCAGATTTTGGTGTCAATTTGCTTATACCCCTAAAATCATCAAAATCAAAAAGCGAAAATTGCAGATTCTTGGAGCATTTTAGGATTCCGTTCGATCTTGTCACAAGTCCAAATTTACAATTTGGAATTTGGTGCACAGAGATGAGTGGGTGTTGTTGATGAACAACTTTTATATCAGCAATCGGAGATTTGGTTGCAGACTACTGCTCCTATGATGACGAGTTGACGATGACGACATGTATAGATCGATAAAATTTAAAATAGAGTTAGGATCAAATAAGAAGTGGTATATTTGATGAGAAATGAGAACTAATCTCAACCGTATGATTTTAATATCGACATCTTAATAATTAGTATTTATTTAAATTTGAAAATTGGCTTCATAAAATATTAAGGGTATAACAATTATTCAATTATGTTAACAATTAAAACTATATTTTCCTCCTCCACTCCAACCGCCTCTCTTCTACATTCACTATCGCCCTAATCACCTTTTAAGTCGCGACCACCATTAATCCAATCACAAATTCAAAAAAGTGTAAAAATGCTCTGTTTTTACATGGCAAAAGACTTGGGTTGTGATCTAGAGATCAAAATCGAGAATAGCGACGATTTTGAATCCAGCGGTGTCGAAAATTCTCCATACCAGAAACCCCAGTTTTCAAAACATGGCAAGCATCCAAAAGTCAGGAGCTTTTATCCATGTACTCATCAAGCCACCACACATAATTGATTTTGTGATTGAGGATTATTAGTGCGCGCCGCGGATGTGATGAGAGTTGTTTGTTTTTTAAAGCGCGACAAGGACAAATGTGCTAAGAATGAATGATAAATATGCTACGAATTATGTTGCGAACTAGTGATAATTAATGACAAATATGCTTTTCGTTATTAACTGTTAAAACTCGTATGGTTATAAACAAAACTCGTAGCAGTCATTGTGACCAAAATTCTTAACAGTTACAAACAAAATTTGTAGCAGTCACCAATGACTATAATTCGTAACAGCTACGAACAAATTCGTAGCAATTACTGTGACCAAAATTCGTAAAGATACAAACAAAATTCGTAGCAATCACCAATGACTAAATTTCGTAACACTTACGAACAAAATTCGTAGCAGTCTTTATGGCCAAAAATTGTAACACAAGTAATCACCGTTAATAACGAATCTTGTAAAATGGGTTATTAAAGTGAGACCCCGATTACATATACAATCTTGTAATCATATCCGTATTCATTTGCATGATCTTCGTTTCTTCCTCCATTTTTGCAAGGTTAAAAGCTTTTTCTTGCAATTTGAAGTCATTCTCCATTTGCTTTTGGTTCAAATTGAAAAATTTCTTTTGAGTTTCTGCAATGGTCATCAAAGCCTCATTTGTGAAAGGATTTGCTACTTTCTTACCTTTTCTTCTAGCTTCCTTGGCCGCCTTCACTCCAGGCGGACTAATCGGACTCGTGGAACTTCCAGGATTGCTACTTTCGGGTGTAGAAAATCTCGGAACTTCAGTGGACGAAGTTGGAGGTACGTTAAGTGTATGCTCTTCTTTGACTACCGGACTTGCATGATATGTGTAAGAAGGGGGGGTATTTGCTTCATTAATTTCAAATGTTGGATGATTTTTTACTTGTTCCCAACAATCAAAATGTATGAATGTTTTCTTCATTTTGGCCACATAGCGTACTTGTGCTTTCCTTATCTATCATTTTAAAAATTCAAAATTCAAAATCGTAATCAATATATTATAATATAACAATTGAATTTACCTCATCTTGCAAATTGCATCCCGATTCCGGATTTCTTCTAGCGTACAAAATACAAGAGCCCCAAAAAACCAAATTTGGCTTCAGCTTAGCGAAACGTGATTAAAGAGCAGTTTTAGACCGAAAATCGGTCGAAATTATTTCATTCTCTCCCCTTACCGAATTTTCTTGAAAATCGGTGTCAACTTTTTCTCACAACTTATCAACTTCTTGTTTGGCGCCGGTAATTGGATCAACCGATTGACGACAAGAAGATATGCAAAGTTTCACATCTTTAGACATACACCAATTGGTAGACATGTTAAGAGAGAAATGAAAAAGAAATATTGTTGCAAGCAATTTTGGTGTGAATTGTTGTTGAAATGAATGATGTATTTATAGGCAATTGTTGATCAAATTTTTTTAGAAATGTTGCCGTTGGTGAAATGTTACCGTTGGTGAGAATCATACCGTTAAAATCATAGATTTTTGAATGATCAGTGCATGCCAACATTAACTGTCGCGCCCACTTCAGACATTAGTATTAATGTCAACTATGAGCGCGGTAATAACGTAGACTGCGATCGCGCGAAACATCCCCAACGCGTTCGGTGTAAACATTATGCCTTCGTGGCGTTCACTTCACACATTATTGCCTAATGTATAAGCCGAACGCGACGCTAATGTAGGAGGCGAACGCGCGGAAGGTCGAGGTACTGTTCATCATCTTCTCAAAATGTCGATTGTTCGATCCGGCTGTTATCGAATCTTCCATTGATGTCGAAAATCATCCCATGTGAGTTTTGAATGTTTAATTTAATCTATTTTGTCCAATTGTTTAATAATTCACATGACTGACGCGCGAGATTCACACGCGGAGATCGTCCGCTCAGGCGATCTCGTCGAGCATTTCTTAGAGGACGATCTCGTCCAGAAATCCTCGCTTAGCATACGACCTCGTCGAACATTTACCGCTGCACGAGAATGTCGACGAGAACGACCCCAAATCCTCCCCGAGAATGTCACCGCTGCATATACCCTAAATAGCTTGGTTGCACTGGATATGAGTTCGTTGCTGGTTTCCTAGTCCATTATTTTTTAATTCATGAATTTAACTTTTCAAAAGAGGAAAAAAATAAAAAAATAAAGAGTGAAAGAGTCTTAACGAAATTGGCCTGGGCCATACCGTCATGGTTATACGAGAAAGCAGGGTTAATTTTAGATATGCCATTTTCTGAGTTTCATATTTCACAAATGCCATAGGTTTGAGTTTTATTTCACAGATGCCATAGCTTCCATTTTTGTGCACATGTGAATGCTGAGTTGGATAAAATTGGGCCACATGAACCATACAATTGATGGTATGGCAATGACGTGGAAAAAATTAATAAATTAATATAAAAATTCAAAAAATTATAAAAAGGAATATGTTTAAATTTGATGTTTAAAAAGGAATATGTCCAAATAAAAATTTATTTGTAGGGGAAATTTGCAAAAAATAAAATAAAAATATTTTTCATTTTGTGTTTAAATTTTTGTAAAGTTTCTAATTTTTATTTATCAAATAATTTATATTCCTTTTTTGTATTTTTATAAATTCTTTGAGTGTTTGAATTTTATCTTATCTGTTTGTGATGAATCAGTTTGTTAGATAAATTTGTAGGGGAAATTTGCAAAAAATAAAATAAAAATATTTTTCATTTTGTGTTTAAATTTTTGTAAAGTTTCTAATTTTTATTTATCAAATAATTTATATTCCTTTTTTGTATTTTTATAAATTCTTTGAGTGTTTGAATTTTATCTTATCTGTTTGTGATGAATCAGTTTGTTAGATAAATTTGTAGGGGAACATACACAAATTCAAAAACTCAAAAATTTATAAAAATCTAATTGTTAATAAAAAGGAATATAAATTATTTGATAAATATAAATTAGAAACTTTAAAAAAAATTTAAACACAAAATGAAATTTTTTTTTGCAAATTTATGCTACAAATAAATTTTTATTTGGACATATTCTTTTTTAAACATCAAATTTAAGCATATTCTTTTTTATAAAATTTTTATATTAATTTTTTTTCCACGCCATTGACACATCATCAATTTTATGGTCCATGTGCCCCAATTTTATCCAACTCAGCATCCACATGTGCACAAAAATGGAAATTATGGCATCTGTGAAATAAAACTCAAACCTATGACATATGAAAAATAGGAAACTCACAAAATGGCATATCTAAAATTAACCCGAGAAAGCACAACAATCAATCAAATGGCCGATAACCCGAGTCGCTTAGCGGATAATTCGAATTTAAAACCAGATTTCAATAACGATTTTCAATTCAAACCAGACCAGATCCGAAAGCTTCACCTCAAGAAATCCCCTCACTCTTGATTTTCCAAATTTCATTCACCAGCTGAAAATCATCGCCGCTCGAATTTCAAACTCAACTTTCAACGAGATTTGATCCGTTTCGATCCTGATGTTCGAGATTTATTGCTGACTTGTCCCAATTCGGAAGCTGTTGAAGCCCTAATTTTCGTTGGAGGTTTGAGATTCGGGTAATCTGAGCGTTAATTGGGATATGATTGTGCGCAAATACGAGTCGGAGGGATCGTGCAATTACGACGGCTGGGTTTGATGACGTGGCTAACGACGACGTGTTTATTGATTCGTTGTCGCAAGATAGTTCTGTTGAGATTAAAGCAACCCGTTATGGTCGCTTGATCCGGATTTGTACATTTGGAATCCAGAGTTGGCGTTGGGTCAGTCACGGCCAAGGGGATTGGGTAAATGGGGATGTGCGGAAGTCGAAGAAGGCAAGGAATGGGGGGGGGGGGGGGGGGGGGGGGGGTGGATAGGGGCAGGGGAATGGAGAGCGAGAGAAAGATTTAAGGAGTCAAAGATTGTGATGTTAATGGAAACGCAGGAGTGTGGGGAGATGATGGAGCATGAGGATGAGGTTTACTTTTCTTGGGATAGGTTGAGGATCAGGAGAGCAAGCTTGCTGTCTTTTGTTGTCTACTAGCGCCACCGCAACGGAGGGTATGTTTTTAAGGACTCGGTTACATGATGTTTTTGAGTCTTTTCTTAAAGGACTGCAGTTGTTCATTAGACAGATTTAAAGATGTGTTCTTTTGTTGATTTAGTAAATATTAGGCATTCTCAGGATGCTCAGTGGTGTGTAGGCAGTCTTTGGATGGGTTGAGCAATTTGGGTTACATGATGTTTTTGAGTCGTTTCTTAAAAGACTGCAGTTGTTCATTAGACAGATTTAAAGATGTGTTCTTTTGTTGATTTAGTAAGTATTAGGCATTCTCAGGATGCCCAGTGGTGCTTGGGCAGTCTTTAAATTGGAAAAGAATTCTCCACTTCGTTGAACAAAACTGTAGTAACTTGGTGTTCCTGCTTTTGTGCTGTTTTTTTTTGCTTGTCTTCTTTTTTGGTGAATATTTAGAAGGGGGTTACAATTAGACTTATTGAGGTTTAGATGGATAATTTGACGAAGTGTTTTCACAATTGAAGTTAGGAGGTCTTCTTTTTTTTTGTTTATGTGGAGAATATTGAATTAGAATAACAATCTACATGATTGCTGAAATCATGTAGATAATTATTCTATCAGATATTCAATTAGAATATTTTAGTTATGTAGAGAATATTCAATTGTTTCTTATTAGATGAATACTTATAGTGTATAAATAGATGTGAATAGAGAAATAATAAGATAATTCAGAATTATCAAAACTTACATGGTATCAAGAGCCATGGAAATATCAACTAGCCCAAAAACACCAAAATCCTCTTCCTCTGTTACTCAGTTCAACAACATGGAGGCTTCCCAATCATCTGTTCATTCGTATATGCTCATTACTGTGCATAGATTAATTGGACAGAATTATCTGAAATGGTCTCAATCTGTGAAGCTCGCAGTCGACGAGAGAGAAAAACTTGGCTACTTGACGGGTGAAGTAAAAGAACTGAAAGAAGGGGATGATGGCTACAAAGCCTGGAGGTTTGAGAATTCGTTAGTCACTGCGTGGCTACTCAACTCCATGGAAGCATCAATCGCCAAACCTCACATGTTTATGAAAACGGCAAAAGAAGTTTGGGATTCTATCAGAGAGACATACTCTGATCGTGAAAATTCTTCACAAGTCTTCGAATTGAAGATAAAGCTGTGGCAATCCAAACAAGGAAGCCGTGACGTGACGACCTATTATAATGAGATGGTGTCGCTATGGCAGGAGCTAGATCAGTACCACGATGATGTCTGGGAAAGTATGACTGATTACGCCCGACAAAAAAATGTGAAGAAAATGACCGTGTTTATGTATTTTTAGCAGGTGTGAATCATGACCTGGATGAAGTAAAAGGAAGAATCCTTGGTCGACGACCGCTGCCATCAATTCGAGAAGTCTTCTCAGAAGTAAGATTTGAAGAAAATCGAAGAAAAATTATGCGGAAAGTGGAGGAATCTGTTGAAACATCAGCCTTATTTGTAAGAGGAAGCGAGGAGAAAAAGAAACCTTGGTGTGATCACTGTAAGAAGTTGTTGCATACAAAGGAGACTTGTTGGAAAATTCATGGCAAACCAGCTGGGTTTAAGAAAAAATCAGAAAGAGTTTTTCAAGCAACAGTGTCTGCAACTCCTCAAGAGGATCAAATCAATTCCGGGCAACTACCCTTCACCAAGGAACAGATAGAGCAACTTTTGAAAATCATCCAACCAACCCAAAAGCCCAACTCTGAGCCTCGCCATGCTATTCTGTCATGTTCATTTGCACAGGATGGTAAAACAAACTCTATTTCTTTTTATTCATGTTCCAAACCTAATAGTACTTGGATTATAGATTCAGGTGCTTCAGACCATATGACAGGAAATGCAAGTTTATTCCTGTCCTATAAACCATGTGCCGGAAATAGAAACGTCAGAATTGCTGACGAATCTTTCTCACCAATTGCTGGAATGGGAGAGATAAAATTCTCCGATTCATTTACCCTTTCTCATGTTCTAGATGTGCCAAATTTGTCTTGTAATCTTGTGTCGATTAGTAAACTCACACGAGATCTCAATTGTCGTGCTCATTTCCATCCTTCCTACTGCGTTTTTCAGGATCTAACACCGGGGAAGACGATTGGCAATACTAAGGAACATGATGGTCTCTACATCTTAGAGGAAGGATCCGACTCGAATAAAAGAGGTCAAAAAAACTCTTGCTTGCAAATTATTTCCGTTCTCGATAATAATGAGGTCTATCTGTTACATTTTAGACTAGGACACCCTAGTTTTCATTATTTAAAAAGATTGTACCCTGCATTATTTGAAAATAAAGATCCTTCTTCATTTCAATGTCAGATTTGTGCATTAGCCAAACATCATAAGAGTACATATCCTCCACGTCCATATATCCCTAGTACACCTTTTGCACTTATTCATAGTGATATATGGGGTCCATATAGAATATCAACTTTAACTAGAAAAAGATGGTTTATGTCTATTATAGATGATCACACAAGACTAAGCTGGGTGTTTTTGCTAAAAGAAAAATATGAGGTAGAAAATATTTTTAAAAGATTTTTTAAAATGGTGCACACACAGTATAACACAAAAATAAAAATGGTTAGAAGTGATAATGGCCGTGTATTTTTCTTAAACCTTAAACGATTTTTTTGCTAAAAAAGGAGTGATTCACCAAAGCTCATGTGTAGATACACCATCTCAAAATGGCATAGCATAACGAAAAAATCGACATATCCTTGAAGTTACTCGTGCAATTATGTTTTCGACAAATATTCCTAGGTACCTTTGGGGATCATGCTACTTATTTGATAAATCGTATGCCATCCAAAATTTTGAGCTATAGAACACCCATTAGCGTTTTTCAAGAAAATTTTGCAGATTCACGAATTATTCAATCAATGCCATTAAAAAATTTTGGTTGCACAGTGTTTATAAAAAATCCTAATAGAACAACAAGCAAGTTGGATCCAAGAGGTACAAAATGTGTTTTTTAAGGAATTTCACCTACTCAAAGAGGCTATAAGTGTTTTAATCCCAAAACAAAAAGATTGTTTATAACCATGGATACACTGTTTTTTGAAAACCATTCCTTTTTCTCTACTCATCTCTCTACTCATCTTCAGGGGGAGAGTGATCCTAATGAAGATTGGAGTCATTGGCTACACTTCCTAGGATTTCATGAAGAAATAAATTCTATCAATCTCAGAACTGAGCCTAACACATTTGAGAATGAAAACCCTAGAGATGTAGAAACAATCCAAGTAGAACCACAAGTAATACAACCTCTTGTGACAGATAGTCCTCGTGAATTACCAAGGGAAACTAATAAATTGCAGGAAGTGTCTCGATATGACCAAGTTTACACGAGGAGGTTTCCGAATCGACGAGTGGAGGAAATCAGTGAATCCTTAGCGGACCAACAATCTGATCCAGTGCTAGCCTCTGAAAAAGGTAACACTCTTGCTGACCTTGAACTTCTTATAGCCCTTAGAAAAGAAAAAAGATCATATGCAAAATATCATACATCTTCTTATGTCTCAGATTCTCGCCTCTCACTGTCTTTTTCAAATTTCATCACCAATGCTTCTTCCATATCTATCCCAATAAGCATACATGATGCTCTATCTAAACCTGAGTGGAGGAAAGCTGTCATGGAAAAGATGAATACTCTTGAGAAGATTCAGACATGGAAGATTGAAGAAAAGCCTCTGAATAAACCAATGGTTAGATGCAAGTGGATTTTTACGCCCAAATTTAAATCTGATGGGACACTTAAACGTTACAAAGCAAGGCTTGTTGCGAAAGGATATACTTAGACATATGGGATCGACTACACTGAAACATTTGCCCACGCCGCAAAACTTAACACGGTCAGAATTCTACTGTCTATTGCAGCAAATCTGGATTAGCCTCTACGACAGTTTGACGTGAAAAATGCATTTTTAAATGGAAAGTTGGAAGAAGAAGTATACATGAATCCACCTCCAGGTTTTGACGATGCATTCGGATCCAAAGTTTGCAAACTAGAGAAAGCTTTGTACGGTTTGAAACAGTCTCCAAGGGCGTGGTTTGACAGATTCACTCACTTAGTAAAAAACCAAGGCTATAGTCAAGCACCAATCTGACCACACTCTCTTCATAAAGCATCTGAGAGGAAAGGTATCAATACTGATAGTATATGTAGATGATATTATTCTTACAGAAGATGACCGAGAAGAAATTAAAGTACTAGAGAAGAAACTAGCACGAGAATTCGAAGTGAAGGACTTGGGAGAAATGAGATATTTTTTGGGCATGGAAATTGCGAGGTCAAAAGAGAGAATTGTCGTCTCGCAGCGGAAGTACATCCTCGACCTCTTAAAAGAAACAGGAATGAGTGCATGCAAGCCTGCTGACACTCCAGTAGACCCAAATCAAAAACTCGGAAATATTCAGGAGGGTGTTCCAATCAACAAACCTCAATGTCAAAGTCTCGTGGGTTAATTAATTTACTTGTCACACACGAGACCAAACATTGCGTTTGCAGTTATCATGGTTAGCCAATTCATGCACTGCCCATATGAAGAACATCTTGAAGCCACCTACCGAATTCTGAGGTATCTAAAAAGTTGTCCAGGTAAAGGCCTTCTATTTAAAAAGGGCAATAATCAAACTATAGAAGCATTCACTAATGCTGATTGGGCAGGATTAGATGTGGACACGAGATCTACGTCAGGTTATTGTACTTATGTATGGGGTAACCTAGTTACTTGGAGAAGTAAGAAACAAAATGTAGTCGAGAGGAGCAGTGCTGAAGCAGAATTCAGATCTATGGCTAATGGAGTATGTGAGTTATTATGGATAAAGAGAGTATTGGAAGAGTTGAAGTTAGAAGTTGTATGGCCGATGAAGTTATTCTGCGACAACAAAGCAGCCATAAGCTATGAAGCACGGGTACTTGGCTCAGGTCCCGTCTCCGGTCCCCGACCCCGTCTCCGCTCGGATTCGCGACGGGTACGCGGTGGATACGTCCCCAATCCGTACCCAAATAACGGATACTTCGGCTTGGTTCAGTTCGGCTCAATCGGAACTCGGATACGTCTCGGATACGTTTTGACCAGTTTGGAAACCGAATCGGCGAAAACAGAAACCCAAATCGACGAAATCGTAGGCCCAAACGATTGATTCAGAAACCCTAAATGAAGAAATTGGAAACCTCATAACGTATTAATCGTTCGTCTGCATCTTTCATTCTCTACTTCCGCAGCTCGCATCCCTCTTCCGCAGCCCTGTCCGCAGTCGCTGCTTCGCCGCTTCTGCATCTGTCTTCGTCTTTTCTCCAAGTAGTAGTAATACTTTTATATAATTATTCTATTATTTTTATTTTAAACTTAAAAACACACATGTGCAGGCAAGTCACAAGAAGACAAACTTATCAAAAATAAGTTACAAAAGACAACGTATGTAGTACAAGTTGTCAATTGATGTTTGTTTTTTAATAAAAAAAGTTAGTAACTTTTTTGAAGTAGCAGTTTAGCACAAGTTGTCAATTGATGTTGTTTTTTAATAAAAAATGTTGTAACTTTTTTGAAGTAGCACAAGTTGTCAAATAGTGCCCTCTGCCTGTCGCCTTTCATTCACTTATGATGTTTTTTTATTCATCTGGTTATCTTTTTCATTTTGTAGCATTTATATATATTTTTGTCGTTTTAATTTTTGCAGTACCCAAGCCGTACCCGTATCCTATAATTTTTAATTTTGCCGTATTCAGTACCCGTACCCGTATCCGTATCCGTACCCGTTCCCGTATCCGTACCAGGGCTACATAGGCCATAAGCATAGCTCACAATCCAGTACAACATGACAGAACAAAACACATTGAGGTCGACAGACATTTTATAAAGGAGAACTTAGAAGCTGGAATTATCTGCATTCCCTTTGTGTCAACAAAGGATCAAACTGCAGATATTTTGACAAAGGGACTATTTCGACCCATCTTTGAAAGTTTAGTTAACAAGTTGGGCATGTTCGATATACACTTGCCAACTTGAGGGGGAGTGTGAAGAATATTGAATTAGAATAACAATCTACATGATTGCTGAAATCATGTAGATAATTATTCTATCAGATATTCAATTAGAATATTTTAGTTATGTAGAGAATATTCAATTATTTCTTATTAGATGAATACTTATAGTGTATAAATAGATGTGAATAGAGAAATAATAAGATAATTCAGAATTATCAAAACTTACAGTTTAAAATATGCGAGTCGCATAATGCGAGTCATTGACACTCTTAGGAACCATAGCTTAATTGGTCACCACTGTGTTTTCAGAATGGCAAAATCAATTATCGACAAGATTCTTGAATTGAATTGTGACGACACCCCTAGTAATTTGGCCACTGCAACTCTTTTATACATCATCACAGATGATGTAAGTTTAATCTCAGTACCTGCTGATACTGTTTGTTTCTTTTTGAAATATATTAATGGCATCATTTGTGTAGGCATAGTAAGGCTTGAACTTGTTTCATTTCTTATGGTAAAAATAATAGTCATGTGCTGATCTGTAACATATTTGACGCATCTTCAATAATGCAATGACAGGATCAAGACAAACATCTGATGCAAATCTCACCGCTGCATTCACTTTTTCCTTAAATTGCTGAAACCTGTAGTCCCAGAAAAGATGCAGAAACATTGAGAGACACTACTAAAAGTTTAGACTCCAATCAGAGACAATTACTCGTAAGGTTTAGGAAATCCTAGTCAACTGTAAGGAATTGGAACATGTGACTCGAGATTGCAAACTATTGAGAAGGCCAGAACTAAGCCCCAAATGGGTATAGCTTTCTTGACCTTGGAGAAAGCTTGTGTCTCCGAGATATCAAATGAAGGTATTAGAGATTCAAGCTTCAACCGTCATGTTTCACCTTTGTATATGCTACACTACATGTTATCCTTTTTGGTTTGCTTTCCTCCAGATACTACCGGCTCAATAAAGAAAAGGGTGGGCATTTTCAAAGACAGATTACGTGAGCTGGGGGGACTGGACTCGGTGTTTAAGGTAGAAGTGGATTGCTATTCCTATATGGAGGTGTGACCTTGTATTTTTATTGATCTTTTAATCATGATGACTTCTGCCTGTATTTTGGGTTGTAATGTAACCATGCTGTTTTGAAGTTGACAAAGGTACGTACTTATTTACTCTTTAAGCTAATGTAATAAAAATATTATATGAAACTTTGTAGTCAGATAGCAACAATTTAGAGAAAATTTCACAGCTTCTTCATGCTCTTTTGTGTGCAGGGATGGCTAAAAAAATGGCTCAACATCAAGTCAGGACTCAGGGAGTCAATAGATAGAGAATATCTAAAATTTCTGGCGTTGCTTTTAAATTGCTTAAAAATAATGG